>PVNU02001430.1:0-1200000 GCA_003013855.2 Liriodendron chinense
AGTGAACGAATGCATGTGGAAATATGCAACGCAACGACTTCAAACTTGCTACTTAAGGTTTTCCGGGCATTCCGGATCATTTGGCGGTAATCTGCATGTCTGATTCCAACCCGAAATGGTACCTGTAGGCTTTTGGGCCCTTATAGTCGGATACAATCAGGGCAAAAATGCATTTGGAAGCGCGCGGGTAAAGATATGCATCGTGCGACCTCGAAACTTGTAGGTTAAGGGTTTTAGGACGTTCAGAATCATTTGGCAGTAATTCGCATGTCCGATTCCACCCCGAAATAGCATTCGTAGGTTTCAGTCACGATCGCGCATGTTAGGGCTGCACTGGCATTTTTCGAGTATTTCGGATCTCGAAATCAGTCCAATTTATCGTAGGTGGATCGCCGAATACTGTTTTATAATGGGTGCAAATTTGAGCCCCAACAGTTATCAAGTACAGGCACCACATCTAACATGACATCCATCTCTTGTATTGTTTTATCATTTATCGCATGAGAGTGGGCCACACATGCCTCCAAAGGGTCAGAATATAATGACAAGGGAAATGTATCTTCCACGAATGATTCAATCATATTTATCTCGTGGATCTCATCATCAACCTCCCGTGGTTGTTTGCATAAATCAAATATATTAAGCTCAAGAGTCATATTTCCAAAGGACATTTGTACAAGCCTGTTTCTACAATTGATAATCGCATTGGAAGCAGCTAGAAAAGGGCGGCCAAGTATAACGGGAATTTGAGCACCGATACCTATCATGGGATGTGTATCCAAGACAATAAAATCCACTGGGTAGTAGAATTTATCAACTTGGACTAGAACATTCTCAATCATTCCTCTCGGTATACGAACGGATCTATCAGCAAGTTGGAGTGTGGTTTTGGTGGGTTTCAATTCACCTAACCCAAGTTGTTCGTAAACTAAGTATGGAATGAGATTCACACTTGCCCCCAAATCGAATAAGGCTTGTTTAATCCGGTAGTCTCCTATGATGCATGAGATGGTTGGACTATCTGGATCCTTGTATTTTTGGGGCACCTCTTGTTTGATAATAGCGCTCAAATTCTCGGTCAAAAGTACTTTGTTGTGAACATTGTGTTTTCTTTTGACTATGCACAATTCCTTTAGAAATTTGTCATAGGATGATATTTGCTTTATGGCATCCAACAACGGGATGTTGATCTTCACCTGCTTGAAAACGTCTAAAATTTTCAGGTTTTTGTCTAAAGCTTTGGGTGAAATCAACCTTTGGGGAAACGGGGCAACCGGTTTGTATTGCCTTTCCAGTTCTTTCTCTTATGGAGTGTTGTTTGTGCTATCATCCTCTTTGGAATTTTTTGGATCCTTAGGCTTTGGGGCCTTCACCGGATTAGATTTATCAACTATTTTCCCACTTCTCAAAGTGGTGATAGCTTGAACATGCTCCGTATGTTGGGAGGAGGAGCCTACGTCTTGTATCTCAAATTGGGTTCTTAGGTTAGGAAGGGGTTGAGCAGGAAGTGTGCCTTTCTCCCTAACACTGAGATGAGATTCAACTCTAGCCATTGATGTTTTCAATTCATTGATGGCTTGAGTTGAATTTTGATTGAATTTCAATTGCTCTTGCATGAACCCATCTATTTTTAGAGAATTAGTCTTGTTATACTCAGCTTGAACCGATACAAATGCACCTAACATCTCCTCTAGCGTAACTTTTGGTGTAATGACTAGGAATGGACCTAGTAAAGGTTGAGCTTGAGGGATATTATTTGCATTCACAGTGGGTCCATTCCTCCAACTGAAGTTGGGATGGTTCTTCCAACTAGCATTAAACGTGTTTGAGTTTGGAGCACCAAATTGCCGTTGATAACTGTTTATGGCATTCGATTGTTCTTGTAAGATGTCTTGAACCGCTGAGATTGTGGATCAATCTTATGCTATATGTTGATTTCTGACACAAATTTCACAAACAGTTTCAAGGTCATTAGAGTTGATCGTCTCTCCTTTCTTTAATTCCATGGCCTCGACTTTTCTTGTGAGGCTAGCCACTCGTGCACTTATGCTATCCTCTTCTGATAGGACATAAATTACTCATTTTTTCCTTTGTTGGCTAGTCTTGGAATTTGTTGGTTTAGATGTATCCCAAGACTGTGCATTCTCAGCCAATTCGTCCAAATAGTCCCATGCTTCATCGACTTCCTTATTCATGAACTCCCCATTACACATCATCTCTATGAATTGACACATGGGTGAAGTCAGTCCTTCATAGAAAAAGCTTATAACCCGCCAAATTTCATAGCCATGATGTGGGCATGCATTTAACAAGTCCTTAAACCTCTCCCAACATTGGAAGAAGGTCTCATCTTCCTTTTGGGCAAAGTTCATGATAAGGCGCCTCAACATATTCGTTTTGTGAGTAGGGAAGAATTTTTTTAATGAATTCCCTATGCATATCAGTCCATGCACCAATTGATCTTGGCCTTAATGCATGTAGCCAACCTTTAGCTTTATTTTTAAGGGTAAAAGGAAATAATTTAAGTCTAACCACATCGTCAGTTACATTTGCAGAGTGCATGGTGGTTATTACCTCATCAAATTCCTTAAGGTGTTGATAGGCACTTTCACTGTCTAATCCATGGAATCTCGGGAGGAGTTGGATTAGTCTCGGTTTCAAATATACATTCCCTACATTTTGTGGAAAAACTATGCATGAGGGAGTGCTCGCTCTTGTTGGTTGCAAGTAATCACGTAATGTTCTTGGTCGGGGAACATTCTCAACCACATTCTCTCTCGTTTCGGTTTGGTTTTGGCCCAGATTAGGATTGGCCATCGGATTAGGTTGATTTACAGCCATATTTTCAGACAAAATTGGAGAAGTTAGATGTCTCCTAGCACGTGGTTCTCTATCAATTCCTTCAACTATTCCACCTTCACTAATGAGTCGGTTATTGGAATCCCGAGCCCAATGTGGCATGCAAAACCTAAAAAAATTGAAACAAAAAGAGAAGAAGAATTCTTCCTTCCTTTCTTTACTCTTCTCTAAGACCGAAGCACAAGGTATCTTGCAATGGCTAGGCCAGAAGCAAGGATAGAGACCGATTTCTCCTGGTCAATAGAGGTTCTAGAACTCCCCACCCACTCTTTGAATCTTTTGAGAAAAGTGCAGAAAAAGAAGAAAGAGGAGTAGAGGTGAGAAGAGAAATCTCTGAGCACAAGGTGATCCAAGACGACAGAGCCGACCAATAGGAATTCAGGTGGCTCAAGGCCTACCTATTAGAGATCCGAAAAGGAGTCCCCACCCACTCTACAGGAGATGAATAGGAAAGATTAGGGGAGAAAGAAGAGTAAGGTTTAGAAAGATAGAACCTGATTGGAGCACTTGAGATCCTTATGTCTTCTTCAACTTCCTAAAATCCCTGAAAAAGAAAACAAATCAAACAAAACAAACAAAGTTAGTACTAGAATCCTAAAAATCCTAAATAGATACTATTTTCAGAAATTTTATGAAAAACCGTCAAAGTCCCTGGCAGCGGCGCCAAAAACTTGTTCGCTTCCCCAAGTGTAGGGTTGTGATGTAGTAATAATCTCGGTAAGACCGAGGTTGATCCACAGGGACTTATGTAGGAATTCACAAATACTTCCAATAGTTTCTATTGGAAAGCTAACAACCAGATTTTGAGAAGATTGATGTAAATAGTAACTTTGAACTAAACTGAAGTAATCAATTAATTAAAAAGGCATTAGGGGTTCAAGGATCCACTTGTAGCAATCCTTAATGCTCAATTCGCTGTGGTTTCTCACTTTCTCAACTAGAATCGAAATTAAGATCTATCTAGTCGGATGATAGAGCAGTTAGGACGAGCATACTCAATTGCATAGGTCAGTCCCAATTCCAATAGGCTAAGATCACAATCATAACCATCATTAAATCCTGTCACAAGACAAAACTAGACTATGATTTGAACTTATTCAAATCACATACACAGTCCCACATAGTGCAGAATTTCCAAAAATGTAGAACTTTGGTAGGAAGTTCCCACATGAAGATCATGAATCTAGAGCGTATTCCGATTCCTCAGATCACACTGGTCTAGATTAGTTCACAACAATTAAGAACTCAAGTACTTCTTCCAAACATCCATGAGTCATCATAAGACTAAGAAAAACTACTTAGAACTTGAATTAAACTTCAAACCATTGTTCTTAAACATGAAATTCAATTTAAAACCAACATTAAACGAATTGAAACATCTTAGATTCACTACAAGCTTCACCTATTAGCCCTAGCTAAGAGGTTTAGCCGTTCATTATCTAAAGAAACATGAAATAACTAAGAAAAACATAAAAATAGCAAACAAACTAGGAGGAGTTGTGGAACTCCAAAATCCACTTCTGTCGCCTCCCACCGTGCTGGTTCTGTTCTAGGATGCCCTAGGAACGATCCCTAGGTGTCCTTTTATAGTGGGGAAGCTCCGCAACGTCGGAATCTTTCACAATTTGCGTAAGGTTACGCAGTGCGCAGAGAAATCCAGAACAGAATAGAAAAGTCCACTCTTTGAACGCATGGCCTACCGGTCTGGACCGGTCGGACTAGGCTGGCCGACCGGTCACGACCGGTCGGACCTCTCTGTTTAACAGTCCAGAGTGCTCTGGAGGTTTCCTGAGTTGATGGCAGACTGGTCAAGACCGGTTGGACTGGCTTATCACATTTCCATCGTGTACAGGGCCTATTGGCCGACCGGTCAAGACCGGTCGGACCATATTGCTTAGGTGTTCAGAGGGTTTAGCAGGGTTAGGGGAAGATGGCCGACCGGTCTAGCTAGATCGGTCGTGGCCCTCCTGGCCGACCGGTCTTGCCCTATTTTTCTTCATTTCTTTCTTCTTTTCTTCTTTCTCTGATTCCTTCTTTCTTCGGCCCACCTTGGGTCTTCATCCAAGGCTCTAAATAGATCCTTTTGGTCTCCTATTGGGTGAAGTCCCTCTCATTCCTACAATCATAAAATCATTCATTAGATTAGTCTTTAAATCATGAAAACCTGGCATTATGAGTGATGAATTAGGGTTAGAATATGCACAATTAAGAGCTCAACAGCTCCTTCTCTGCATGGATAGAGATCACTTGATTTTCACAGATGTGTTTCACCCGTTGATGCAGGGTTGATGGCACAACTCCAACCTTATGCAGCCAAGGTCGTCCGAGCAACATGTTGAAAAAGGCTGATATATCCAGGATTTGAAATGTGATGGTGAAGATTTTCGAACCTATCTGTACCTCTATGTCGACCTCCCCTTCCACTGATCGTCAGGTGTTGTCGAATGCTCTGACGTATATAGTGTTGGGTCGAAATGAAGAGGGACTGATTCCCAGGCGCTCTGCAGTCTTGAGCTGGCAGACGTTTAAGCTTAAGCCGTTATCGATAAGGACCAGCGGAACACAGAGGTCTTTATATCGTAAGGCTATGTAGAGGGATCGCCCATAGTCGCACCCTTCTAGTGGTAGCTCATTATCAGTGAAGGTGATAGTGTGTGGAGCCAGGAGCTGTCTGATCATTAATGCTATCATTTTTTGTGTTGTATCGGAGGAGACATGGGCATCTCTCAGGGTTTTGGCAAACATTTCTCGGTGTATGCGAGAGGTGTAGAGTAGCTCCCATACTGAGATTTGAGCAGGGATTGACTTGAGCTGAGTTGCCACATCATATGCGGCTTCATTTTTGTTGCCGAGGCCTGAGAGAGCGCCTTTGAGATCTCATCTGTTCTGAAGATCTCTTTGGATGCAACGCCCATTGGGGTTCATGTTTCCCACCTCCGCACATTCTGGATAGTGCCACAGGACCTCTTTATAATTTTCCTCTCCTTTGCCTTCTAGAACAACTGGTTCTTACAACGGTGCTGGTGTGGATACCAGATATTTCTCGTATGGGGCTTTTGCCTTGAGGACTACATTGTTGCCTATGCTGAAGGGATAATATCGAGGCTTGTCTTCATAGATCACATAAGGTTGCGGTCCTGGCCTGACCGTTCCTGGAGCAGGAGGTTCCCATGGAATGAGTACTGGTCCTCTTAATATGGCAGGGGGTTTCTCTGTTTGTCCCAACTGTCGTAGTGTAATTGATACGCCTCCGGGACTTGCCCCTTGCAATACGACCGGCTTGATCGGAGGAGCTCCTTCCAAGACAATGGGTTCTTGCTGCTGATGAGTATGATCTCTCCCTTGCGGATCGAATTGTTCTTGAGCTGAAATTGCCCCTCATAGAACAACCAGTTCGTATGCGGGCTTGGTGTATGACTGTACTCCTTTCAGGATAACTGGCTCCCAACATGAATGGCTGTAAGGTGCCCCTTGAATAACTGGTGCATCATATGGGGGTGCTCCTTCGAGTACTAACGGCTCAGAGACTGAAGGAGGAAAGTGGTTTGCCCCTTGCAAGATCGGAGGAGAACTTGTTGGCCCATAAGTGTAAGCATGAATGGACTGGATTGGAGAAAAGAAGTGATCGAGACGCTCTCCTTCTTCTATGCTGTTGACGGCAGGGCCACAAGACGAACTGGGGTCCATCGAATGCTGAGGTAAAGGATTCTAAACGATGTTGGTAGAAGCTGCTAGAGGAGTTCTGGGGATCGAGATGACGATCTTATGGTCATCGATCAGATCTTTTATAGCATTCTTTAGAGTCATACATCGATAAGTGGTGTGGCCACGCCCTTGATGGTAGGCATAATACTCATTTTCTTGGTAGTTCGGAGGAAAAAGGATGAGGAGGAGGCTTAGGTGCCATCAGAGTGAGTAACTGCTTTTGTACTAGCATAGCCATGACTTAACTGAGTGGCTGAGTGAGAGGAGTATATTTCCTGAGCTCCCTGTAATTCTGCCTATTCTGATATGAGTATTGGTCTTTCCCCCTGAACTGCTGTTACTGTCGAGGTGGTTGTGGCTGTGGTTGAGGATTTGGTTGTGGCTGATACCGCTGAGGTTGATGCTGGACCTAATTCTGCTGATACTGTTGACGTCCCTGTGGGGGAGCATATTGGTTGCTCTGAGCAGTGGCGATGATGTTATTTACCTCTGTCGGGCGAGGAGGAGAACCACTGCGGTTTTCATTCCCATACCCGATAGGTCTTCCTTCCACTCTGTTCCTTTTGACTGGAGTGGCTTGATGAGGCCATGGGGAGATTGTCCCGGCACGGATTCCTGCTTCGACTTGTTCTCCAGTACGGATTAACTGTGAGAAATTTGCATATGGATGCGAGATGAGATATCTAGATATACCAGGATATGTCGAATGAACAATCATGGAGATTTGTTCTTCGTTGTTGATAGGTGTCAGCATTCTGGTTGCCATAGCTCGCCAACCTCCCACATAAGCTGATAGCGTTTCATTATTCCTTTACCTGAGAGGCGCGAGGTCAGCTCTTCTGGGTGCCGTGTTGAGATTGTAAGCGAATCTGTCGACGAAAGCCTGAGAAAGTTGTTCCCAAGTCCTGATACGATGACAGTCCAATGATGTGTACCAATCTAGGGCATCGCCTTTCAGAGATTTTTAGAATAAGCGAATAAGGGCTCCTTCATTTCCTGAGATTACACTCAGCTCTCCACAGAAAGCCTTGAGATGTGTTGTGGGACAACCGCTGCCATTGTATCTTTTGAATTTTAGTACCCCAAAGTTTTGAGGTATCTGAGCATCTGGAAAAGGACACAAGTCTCTGAACTTAGTCGAAGGTAGATCGATTCCTTGTTGTCGCTGAAGCTGATTTTGGAAGATCTGGAACTGCTCTCGCAACTCGTCCAGTCCCGGGTGATCTATTCGAACGACTGGTGCCTCTCGGAGTAAGGCACGTTCTTCTTCGGCATAGTGGTCGATGTCTTCGACCCTATGGGTTTGCTGGAAAGCAGTCGCGAGTTGCTGAAATTGATTCGATGATTGAACTGGATTCTGATGAACTTGTGCTTGAAATGACTGCAACTGAACTGGAGACTGTACTGAAGGTTGAACTAGAACTTGCTGGAAATTAACTGGAGATTGCTAAATTGAAGTTTGTTGGAAATTAACTGGAGTTTGCTGAATTGAAGATTGCTGAAAATTAACTGGAATCCCATCGGCAGGGATGTGCTGAAATTGAAAAGTGCTCGTGTTTGTAGGAGGCTGAGATGTTGGGAAGTGACCCCCTTGTTGGGTATTCACCACTGTCCGCTGATTGATGTGGGCTTGACACTGACCCCCATTGTGGGCATTCGTTAGTGCTGTCCCTGCTGCTGGAAATTGAATTGAAATCCCATCGGCGGGAATGTGCTGAAATTGAGTAAAAAGTCCCATTGGCGGGGACATGCTGAGAAAAGAAAAGAGTCCCATCGGCGGGGACATGTTGAAATCTACTGAGATTGTTGTTTGCAGGATTGACTGAAAGCTGACTGGAAGTTCCTACGATGGGATTGCTCTGAGATAGCCTTGTCGTTGCAAGAAGATACTGAGGAGGATGCCCCATAGCGAAGGGCTGAGATGGCTGTTGTCGGTAGTCTTGAGCAGACTCCGATGGTTGTACTTGATTTGAAATGGACGCCGGAAGGACCCGGCATGGTTGCTGAGATTGCTGAACTAGGCCACCTTGGTTGTTGACTGTTGCGGTAGCTTGTGCTTGCATGAATTGCAAGAGCATTTCTTGCATTGCTCTCATTCCTTATGCCAATTCTTGCATGATTGGAGTATTCTCAATTGGTTGTTGCGCTGGAGGTTGCGCTTCGGCCATCTCGAGAGCAGGGGAGAGGTGAGTTTCCTTTTCGTGGTCGGACATGGCTTGCTGAGTCTGAGTGCGGATTATGCTGCGGAAGGGAAGTTGTTTCCGAATACGTTGAGCCCGAGGAGGCGCAATGATGAGGACTGTACTCTACTCTTTTTTGAATTTTGAAATTTTCTATTTTTTTGGTTTTTGAGTAGAATGGTATGCAGATGAGATTGTATGAGGACTAGTGACATTCAAGCATAGGAAGGATTCTGTTTTTCAAGTTGGATCACGACTAGAGGGACTAGCATGTCCCCAGCAGAGTCGCCATTCTGTGGACGCTCGCCATTCCGCGCTCCCGAACATTCTCCCCTCCTTTCGGAAAAGAAGAGGGGTGCGTGCGTGCGAATCGCCGTTTGTGCTACTAGCTTGCCTCGTTCTCGAGGGCTTTGTGTTGGTTGTCGTGTTAAGCTAGACGTATTTTTATGAGTTCGTATAAGACCAGAGTCGTCACTAGCCAGTTACTTCGAATTTACAGTCGGCTAGACCCCGTAGAAACGTTAGAGAAGGAAATTCGAGATTCCTTCCTCTAAAATGACTCCTTTTGATCTGTGGCCAGAGATTCGAGGTAAGGGATCACGGTTACAGGGTGGGAAGAGGTTAGGCACCCCACACACTGCCCGTACCGAGGTACGGTCTCTACTTCATAGAATCGAACTAATACTTGAAAGTCAGATTTAATCCTCGTACATTCTCATAGATGACATGATGCATGAATGCAGGTCTGAACAGTAAGAGTTTCTGATGAGCATGTTTCCATTAACAGGCAAGCCCAGAGCATACGCTCGAACTGACAGGTGATTTATGCGAGATGCATGCTGTGTTTGAATAATCAAAGTGCTTGTAGTGACATGATAAGCAGGGGGGTTGGAAGAAAAGTAAATGTTGCACTTATGCTAGATACGAATGAGATGATACTGGTAAAAGAGTAGCTGGATGGATGGAAGTGTCGCAAGGATTTACTTCGAGTGGCTAGATCAAGACTTGGATGGCTTGGGAGACTTAGACCAGGGTCAGGCTGGGCTGGACCAGGGCTAGACTCTTCTCACTCGGGCTCTCCTTAGTGGAGGAATGGGCTAAAGGGATGGAGGTGGACTCGGAACTCTCGGACTAAAGAGAGGGGAGGTGGATGTGAGGGGATGCTGAAACAGGAGAGGGAGTGGGGTATTTATAGCAACGGGCAGTGGCAACTTGAGTAAATATGTTTGGGTGGCACCCTGGGGGCCGCCAGTACGGCCGTTCTGCTTCGGCTTCAGAGCGTACGGCCTCCAAACCTGAAGCAGAAAATCCCCAGGTTCGGAGTTCCGGACCTGCTTCAAGGCTGTGGTTTGGAACTCGGTGAGTTGACTAGGTTTGGAAGATGGGTTGACACGGTGAGTTGACTCAGTGGGTTGACTCAGCGGGTTAACTCGGTGATTTGACTCACCAAGTTTGACTTTTTAAGGATTTTTTGACTGGTTTTTCTTATGGGGGTTTTTTGGGCTGATGTTTAAGGGTGAGTTGACTGGGTTCAGGCTTGAGCTGGACTATGGATTGGGGCTTACAAAGGTAAGTTTGGCTGGGTTTGGACATGGGATTTGAGGGTATGGTCCTCCATTCATTCAGCTATCTCTATCAACATTGTAGCCGAAGGTGGAGTGTCTACAATGAAGCACATACAAATTTTAGATGGACCATACCATTGGAAACAATAAGATGTTTTATCTAATATCCTCTAAAAGATAAAGATTAAGACAATAGGGGCAAATATGACAAATTACTATTTTTCAGACATACGTGGTTTGTTTTTACCAAACCGATTCTTGTGAAAGAAAGTACTTATTTTTATATATCAGGACTTTTTTCAAGCAAATTACCAAACGTATTTTTTTATGCTCATAAGTACTTAAATTCAGCAATTTAAGTTTCAGCACCTAAATTAATTTTCGGGCTTTATTTTTAAGTTTACCAAATGGCACCTTCACCTAATTCGCGAGGGAGGTGGAGTCGCAGTTTGGCAGTTGACCCAACACCAGCCAGCTAGCTGATGTCAAAGCTATATAGGCCATACCATCATGTATGTGATTTATCCATGCCTTCCATCTAGATCCAAAACTCAAGTGAACCCCACCAAAGGATACAATGGGGATTGAATGCTTACCATTGAAAACTTCTTGGGGTCCACCGAATTGTTTATTTACTCGAAGCGGAAGCATATTGCGTACTGAGTAAATGTTCGCTCGCCTCAAGTGTAAGGCTGCGATGTAGTAATAAAACTCGGTAAGACCGAGGTCGATCCATAGGGAAATAGTAACAGCTCCCAAATTACTCCAGTAACTCAGTTTTCATGGAAGAAATCAGTTTCAATTGAATGTTTACTTAAAACAGGAACTCAAGGAAAAATCAGATATATAAAGTACTAAGGCTTTCAAGGATCCACTTGTAGCAATCCCATGTCAATTCAGTCAATCCAAGTAGAAAACACAACTAGATTTGAAGTCCTATCTCTCATCTAGTTGGAAAATAAAGTATTCACACACATTCCATCACATTCAAGTTGAACTTCCAAGTTCTAGTTCCATTCAATCAATACAAACTCGAAACCATAGCCTGCAGAGTAACAGCCATGCCTCTGGACTATGGCCTGCTCAAGGATTACTATAATCCGAATTTAAACAAACAAATATGATAATCTCAGAGAATTAAAAGGAATTCATGTCCGGAGCACATAAACTCAGATAAAACGTCTCAAACTACCACTTTTGGAACTAAAGCATGCAAAAATCCAAACTTGAATGTAAATTACTTGAATTAAACGGAAATCAACATGGAATTAGCTACAAGCTTCACCTCTCAGCCTTAGCTGAGAGGTTTTAGCCGAGCATTGTCATGCTACAACTAAAAACTCTGAAATAAAGCATAAAAACTGAAAAACCCGAATAGGAGAGTTGCAGCCGCTCCACAATCGCCTTCACTCTCCAAACTCACGTTCCTTAGCCTCTCTAATACCCTAGGGAGAGCCCCTAGGTGTCCTTTTATAGCAATAAACCTCCCTTGCGTCGGATTCTGTGAAAGATTACGCATTGCGCAGTAATTCCTGGAGTCCTAATTTAGAAAGGACTTTCCTTACGCAGAGCCGACCGGTCGTGACCGGTCGGACTAGCCTTTAAACAGTCCAGGGAGTGCTGCCGACCGGTCAAGACCGGTCGGGCAGACCTGTCCAACATTCCAGCGTGCATACCCGACCGGTCATGACCGGTCGGGCTAGTTTTACTCTTCATCCAATGTGCATGGCCGGCCGGTCATGACCGGTCGGCCTGTCTTTAATATGAATCAGCCTTCATGGCCGACCGGTCATGACCGGTCGGCCTGTCTTCTATTTGCTCCTTTGATGTGGCTGACCGGTCGGACGACCGGTCTGCCTTGTTTTTCTTCAAGTTTTTCTTCTTTTCTTCATTCTCTTTTCTCCCTCTTTCTTCTTCTTTCTTTGGTCCATCTTAAGACTTCCTCCAATGTCTTCAAATGACCCTTGTTAAGCTCCAATTGGATGAAGTCCGCTCTCATCCCTACAATCACAAAAACATGTGTTAGGTGGGCCTTTAAACCATGAAAATCATGCAAACCTTGTTATGTAATGGGCAATGCAATGTATAAATTGGAGGTTCAACACACCCCCAACCAGCTTTTTGCTAGTCCCGAGTAAAACATGCGTGAAACAATTTCAAACCTCCAAACCCAACTCTCTTTCAGAAATCATGTTTCTATCCATTCCAAGACATATAAGTATAAAATTTGGAAAAATTTGGTGATAGAAGCTGAAACCTTGGGCTCTCAAAACATAAGAAGTGTCTACATGAAATTCCCGCTGATTGATTGATAAATAGAAGAACTCGAACAAATTCAACCTAGTGTGTATAGTGAAAATTCATCTCATGAGTTCCTGGAATCATCTTCTTCATAGATTAGGTAAACTAATGATTTTAAGGTGCACAGAGCAATCAGCAAGCCTATGACAGGAATTTGCCTTACCGTCCTTCCGACAGCTTTCACACTACGTCCCATTTCCGGCTTTGGTTACGGTTCGACCATCCCCCGGTTGGTAATAGGTAGCCCTTTTCGGAATTTTCCACCATTTTTTCTTTCCTTCCCGATTTCATCCTTTCTTTCCCTTTTCTTTTAAATTAGATAGAATTTTTAGAAATCCATATCTTCTGTTATTTTCCCATGGACAAGGATGGACAAAATACCCCGGCTTGGCTGCTCAATACCTTTAAGTCAAAGTCTACTAATCCACAAATCACATAAACCTGTCACTCATGAAAATCGTGTAATGTGAACTTGGTGTAAAGGTGTTCAAATTTTCTATCAATCATAACAATAGGGGAACTAACATATAAAACCATTATGTTGGAAGAAATTCAGGACTACAACATCACACACTTCGTATCTCCTCTTCTTATACTCATAGCATCTCAAATGTATAGAAACAAGATTTTCTAAAAGAGTTTTGAGATGTTAGAAAATTCGAAAAAATTTTGTGCATATGAAGCTCGAAATGTTGCAATATGCTAGATGAAGAATCTCATCGCACCCCCCAACCAAATCTTGCATTGTCCTCAATGTAAAAAGATAGTCAATTAGCATGAACATGAGAGCAATGGTAAACAATGAGAGAGTGAGAACAATAGTACCTGATAGAGCGATCATGGAATTCTCCAACCCAACAACTAAAACCTATGAAAACAGTAAAACAAAACTAAACCTACCTACGTTATACCTCCATCAGACTAGGAGATCAATCATCCTGATAGACAGGATCATTCAGGGAGATGGACATGTCCTCTGAATCAAATTTCTCAACAAATGGTTTAAGGCGTTGTCCATTAACTTTGAAACAGTCACCATTTGCTGCATTCTCAATCTCAACAGCCCCATGAGGAAAAACTTCTTTGACAATATATGGGCCGGTCCATCGAGATCGTAATTTTCCCGAAAAAAGACGAAGTCGGGCATTATACAAGAGCACTTTCTGTCCTTCATGGAAAGATTTTCTTAAGATGTGCTTGTCATGAAAGGCCTTCATCTTGCTCTTGTAAATTCTCGAATTCTCATATGCATCGTTCCGGATCTCATCAAGCTCATTTAATTGAAGTTTGCGAAGCGAGCTAGCCTTGTCAATGTCAAAATTTAAAGCCCGAATTGCCCAATAGGCTTTGTGTTCTATCTCCACAAGCAAGTGGCAAGCTTTCCCATAGACAAGTCTATAAGGGGACATTCCAATGGGTGTCTTGTAGGCAGTACGGTGAGCCCAAAGTGCATCATCTAATCTTAGGGACCAATCCTTGCGATCCGGTCTCACCGTCTTTTCCAAAATTTGCTTGATTTCCCTATTGGAGATTTCAGCTTGTCCACTTGTTTGTGGGTGATATGGGGTACTCACTTTGTGCCTAATACCATATTTCTTCATCAAAGTTTCAAAAGGTCTATTGCAAAAGTGAGAACCACCATCACTAATAATGGCTCGAGGCGTCCCAAATCTAGAAAGTATGTTTTCTTTGAGGAACTTGAGAACCGTACGATGATCGTTGGTTCTACATGGGATAGCCTCTATCCATTTAGACACATAGTCTACGGCAAGCAAAATATAGACATGTCCAAAAGATGAGGGGAATGATCCCATGAAATCGATGCCCCAACAGTCAAAGACTTCAAGATGTTGAATTGGGGTGAGAGGCATCATATTTCGACGGGATAATCCTCCTAACTTCTGGCAGCGCTCGCACGCTTTGCAAAACTCGTGGGTGTCCTTAAATAACGTGGGCCAATAAAAACCACACTGCAGAATTTTTGTAGTTGTTTTCTTGGCTGAAAAATGACCCCCACATGCTTGATCATGACAAAAGGAGATGACTGAATTGTGTTCATCATCGGGAACGCATCTCCTTATAATTTGGTCTGGGCAATATTTAAACAATAGAGGTTCATCCCAGAAAAATTTGCGCACTTCCCTTAGAAATTTACGTTTGTCTTGCGCAGTCCAATGAGTCGGCATCGCACCTGTGGAAAGATAATTGGCTATATCAGCGTACCATGGTGGATGCATAGCAACAAAGAGTTGCTCATCAGGGAATGAGTCCTCAATAGGTGACTCGTCAATAGAATTTGGTAGGACTAGGCGGGATAGATGATCCGCCACCACATTTTCTACCCCCTTCTTATCTTTGATCTCCAAGTCGAATTCTTGAAGGAGTAGGATCCATCTTAGCAAACGGGGCTTAGCATCCTTCTTAGAAAGAAGGTATTTCAGCGCCACATAATCCGTATAAACAATAACTTTGGATCCTATTAAGTATGGCCTGAATTTGTCCAAGGCAAAAATGACAGCTAGGAGCTCTTTCTCCGTAGTCGAATAATTAACTTGGGCAGGATTCAAGGTCCTACTTGCATAGTAGATGACATGGGGCTTTTTATCTTTCTTTTGGCCTAACACCGCCCCAATAGCAAAATCACTTGCATCAGCACATCAACTCAAAAGGCATGGACCAATCTGGTGGTTGCATGATAGGAGCGGTTGTCAACATAGTCTTTTAGCTTTGAAAAAGCTAATTGACATTCGGCACTCCACTCAAATTAGGTTCTCCTTTTATAGAAGGTTGCATAAAGGCCTTGAGATGTGACTAAAGTCCTTTATAAACCTTCGATAGAAACCGGCGTGTCCAAGGAAGGACCGCACATCGCGTATGCTTTTGGGTGGTGGTAGATTGAAAATTATGTCAATTTTCGCCCAGGTCTACCTCTATTCCATTGGACGAGATGATATGTCCAAGGACTATTACTCTTTGTACCATGAAGTGGCACTTTTCCTAGTTTAATACAAGTTGCTTTTCCTCACACCCTCATCAAGACCAACTTCAAGTGCTTGAGACACTCATCAAATGTACAACAAAAAACAGAAAAATCATCCATGAATACCTCAAGAAACTCACCCACCATGTCCGAGAAAATACTCAACATGCATCGTTGGAATGTGGCGGGTGCATTACATAACCCGAATGGCATCCTTCGGTAAGCAAAGGTACCAAACGGGCATGTAAATGTGGTTTTCTCTTGGTCTTCCGGAGCTATCTCAATTTGGTTGTATCCGGAATAGCCATCTAGGAAGCAATAATAGGAATGGCCTGCCAACCTCTCCAAAATTTGATCCATAAATGGGAGAGGGAAGTGGTCTTTCCTAGTAACCGTGTTGAGCTTCCTATAATCAATGCACATACACCAACCGGTGGTCATCCTAGTCGGTATAAGCTCGTTGTTGGTGTTTTCAATGATGGTAATACCAGATTTCTTGGGGACAACTTGGGTAGGACTCACCCATTGGCTATCTGAGATGGGGTAGATAATACCCACATCCAATAGCTTCAACACCTCGGCTTTGACAACCTCCATCATGTTTGGATTTAGCCGTCTTTAAGGTTGTCTAGTCGTTTTTTGCATTTTCTTAAAGGTGTATTCGGTGCGTGCAAAACCGAAGGACCTATCCCTTTGAGATCCGCTATTGTACCAACCTATGGCTTCCCTATGTTTTTTGAGTAACTCAATCAACTTGTGCTCTTGGTCTTTCTCAAGGTGGGAGGCAATGACAACTGGGAACGTTTCCTCTTGACCCAAATATACGTATTTAAGCTCGGATGGCAATGGTTTGAGGTCAAGCTTCGGCGGTTTGATGTTAGATGGAAGAGGCCTTGATGTGGTTGGTGGCAATTTTTCAAAATGGGGCCTCCACCGGCTAGTATCAACTACCGGTCTTTCTTCCTGCACAATTTCACTAAAGATGGGGTCTTCAGAATCCATGAAGTGTGCTAAGCATGTCTCCAAGCTTTCTAGTGGTTTAAGTTGTAGGAGTTCTTCTTCTTCAAAAGTTTCCAGCATGTTTACATCGAAGAACTCATCATCATCGACATCCCTATGTCTTTTGCCCAGGTGAAACACATTCACCTCTAATGTCATGTTTCCAAAAGATAGTTGCATCACCCCATTCCGACAATTGATGATTGTGTTTGATGTGGCAAGGAATGGGCGGCCTAATATTACCGGTATTTGGGTGCTAGCATCCAAAACCGGTTGTGTGTCCAAGACTATAAAATCTACTGGGTAATAGAATTTGTCAACTTGGACTAGAACATCCTCAACTATCCCCCTCGGTACACGAATAGATCTATCAGCGAGTTGCAACGTGGTTTTGGTGGGTTTTAATTCACCAAGACCCAACTGCTCATATACCGAGTATGGGATCAAGTTCACACTCGCCCCTAAGTCTAACAAGGCACGTTCAATCCGGTGGTCTCCAATGATACATGAGACGGTGGGACTACCGGGATCTTTGAATTTTGGGGGGGTCTTTTGAGTGAGGATGACACTCACTTGCTCAGTTAAGAAGGCCTTTTGCTGCACATTATATTTGCGTTTTGTTGTGCATAGGTCTTTTAGAAACTTGGCATAAGAGGGAATTTGTTTGATGGCATCAAGCAAAGGGATATTGATCTTGACTTGTTTGAAAATCTCTAGAATATCTTGAGAGTTTGGGAGAGATTTTGGGGCAACCAATCTCGAAGGGAATGGTGCTACGGGCTTGTAAATGCGTTCCGGTTGTTGTGGGGCTAAGTTAGATCCATTTTCATCCTCAGAATTTACCGGATCACTAGGCTCATCGGCCTTCACCGGAATAGTTTTATCAATTTGTTTACCACTTCTAAGGGTGGTAATGGATTTAGCTTGCTCCATGTTTTGGTTGGAAGGATTAGGGATGCTTACTTCATGTACTTGCTTGGGATTGGGCTGAGGTTGGGCCGGAAAGGTCCCTTCCCTAGCATTCAAGGGTCCCTTAATCTCATCAACCGAGACTTTAAGCTCTTGGAACATTTGCTGATTCGATTCATTTATTTGTGCTTGCCCTTGCATAAACTCTCTCAAGGTATCCTCCAATGAGAATTGAGGTGGGGCCATATTTTGCATGGGTGGCCCTCTTTGGGAGTTGGTAGGATTGCCCGTAGGAGCATTCTTCCAACTGAAATTTGGGTGGTTCTTCCAACTCTCATTGTACGTATTACCTACCGGTCCATTGAAGGGCCGTTGATAACCATATGTGGCATTGGCTGTCTCTTGTAGCACTTTCTTAAATGCAGGAATTGTGGGACAATCTTGCGTAGCGTGTAAGTCGGTGAGGCAAATCCCACATGTGGTTTTAACAGCTTCCTTGGACTTGGGAACTCCACTTTTGCTAAGTTCCATGGCCTCAACCTTCCTTGTGAGGTTGGCTATCCTTGCATTCACGTCGTCTTCCTCTTTAAGGACATAGATCCCTCCTTTCTCTTGAGTGGGCTTGGGGTTCTTGGGTTTATCCGAGGTATCCCAAGATTGGGCGTTTTCAGCCAACATGTCCAAGTAACTCCAAGCCTCATCTGGATTTTTACTCATAAACTCACCATTGCACATCATTTCCACAAATTGGCGCATATTGGAACTTAATCCATCATTGGAAAAATTTATAACTCGCCAACTCTCATAGCCATGATGTGGGCAAGCAAGCAGGAGTTCCTTAAATCTTTCCCAACATTGAAAGAAAGATTCACCTTCTTTAGCCGAAAAATTCATTATGGCTCTTCGAAGGGTGTTCGTTTTATGAGCCGGGAAGAACTTTTTCAAGAATTCCCGGTTCATCTCAACCCATGACCCAATCGAGCGTGGTCTAAGAGAGTGAAGCCAATCTTTGGCTCTTTCTTTCAAGGTGAAGGGAAAGAGTTTAAGTCTGATAGTATCGTCAGAAACATTGGTGTAATGCAAGGTGGCCAACACTTCTTCAAATTCTTGCAAGTGTAAGTATGGGCGGTCAGAGTCTAGCCTATGGAATTTAGGTAAAAGTTGAATTACGCCCGGTTTTATGTCAAAGTTTCCACCGTTTGCTGGTAGAACTATGCAAGAAGGTGTAATTGCATGGGCAGGTTGTATGCAGTCCCGTAGTGATCTCATTGGAGGAACATTATGAATCTCATTCTCTCCTACTCCTTCCTGATTTGCGTTTGTAGTTGGAGTAGGGGGGGAGGATTCCTTACAGGTGTTTGATCCATACTCCCCAAACTTTCACAATGCTCTTGATAATTCCGGACTCGTCTATGGACTGACAATGGTCCAACTAAACCACCTTCAGATTGGAGACGATTTGAGTGGTTACGTTCCCAACGGGACATAAACCACTCAACCAGAAACTGGCTATAACTAGATCCTAAAAATCTGAAATCTGAGAGTAATCTAAAAAACTAAAAAGACTAAATTAGAAAGATATCACCTGATGCGTTTGAACTAAAGAAGAATTCCTACAAAACAGAAAGAATTAGTTAGTTCTAAGAAAATCAGGAAGCCTATCTATTTCTACTTCTACAGCCACTGAATTATTTGAAAACCGTTATCTAATTTCCCCGGCAGCGGTGCCAAAAACTTGTTCGCTCGCCTCAAGTGTAAGGCTGCGATGTAGTAATAAAACTCGGTAAGACCGAGGTCGATCCATAGGGAAATAGTAACAGCTCCCAAATTACTCCAGTAACTCAGTTTTCATGGAAGAAATCAGTTTCAATTGAATGTTTACTTAAAACAGGAACTTAAGGAAAAATCAGAGATATAAAGTACTAAGGCTTTCAAGGATCCACTTGTAGCAATCCCATGTCAATTCAGTTAATCCAAGTAGAGAACACAACTAGATTTGAAGTCCTATCTCTCATCTAGTTGGAAAATAAAGCATTCACACACATTCCATCACATTCAAGTTGTACTTCCAAGTTCTAGTTCCATTCAATCAATACAAACTCGAAACCATAGCCTGCGGAGTAACAACCATGCCTCTGGACTATGGCCTGCTCAAGGATTACTATAATCCGAATTTAAACAAACAAATATGATAATCTCAGAGAATTAAAAGGAATTCATGTCTGGAGCACATAAACTCAGATAAAACGTCTCAAACTACCACTTTTTGGAACTAAAGCATGCAAAAATCCAAACTTGAATGTAAATTACTTGAATTAAACTGAAATCAACATGGAATTAGCTACAAGCTTCACCTCTCAGCGTTAGCTGAGAGGTTTTAGCCGAGCATTGTCATGCTACAACAAAAAACTCTGAAATAAAGCATAAAAACAGAAAAACCCGAATAGGAGAGTTGCAGCCGCTCCACAATCGCCTTCACTCTCCAAACTCATGTTCCTTAGCCTCTCTGATACCCTAGGGAGAGCCCCTAGGTGTCCTTTTATAGCAATAAACCTCCCTTGCGTCAGATTCTGCGAAAGATTACGCATTGCGCAGTAATTCTCGGAGTCCTAATTTAGAAAGGACTTTCCTTACGCAGAGCCGACCGGTCGTGACCGGTCGGACTAGCCTTTAAACAGTCCAAGGAGTGCTGCCGACCGGTCAAGACCGGTCGGGCAGTCCTGTCCAACATTCCAGCGTGCATACCCGACCGGTCATGACCGGTCAGGCTAGTTTTACTCTTCATCCAGTGTGCATGGCCGACCGGTCATGACTGGTCGGCCTGTCTTTAATATGAATCAGCCTTCATGGTCGACCGGTCATGACCGGTCGGCCTGTCTTCTACTTGCTCCTTTGATGTGGCTGACCTGTCGGACAACCGGTCTGCCTTGTTTTTCTTCAAGTTTTTCTTCTTTTCTTCATTCTCTTTTCTCCCTCTTTCTTCTTCTTTCTTTGGTCCATCTTAAGACTTCCTCCAATGTCTTCAAATGACCCTTGTTAAGCTCCAATTGGATGAAGTCCGCTCTCATCCCTACAATCACAAAAACATGTGTTAGGTGGGCCTTTAAACCATGAAAATCATGCAAACCTTGTTATGTAATGGGCAATGCAATGTATAAATTGGAGGTTCAACACGGTCACATGCTTTGCAAAAAACATGGGTGTCCTTGAATATGGAAGGCCAGTAGAAACCGCACTGGAGAATCTTGGCAGCGGTTTTCTTAGAAGAGAAATGACCACCACATGCATAAGAATGGCAAAAGGAGATGACACTGGTTTGTTCATTATCTGGAACACACCTCCTTATGATCTGATCTGGGCAGTATTTGAACAAATTCAGTTCATCCCAGAAAAAGTTGCGTACCTCTGTGAAAAATTTCCTTTTATCTTGTGGGGTCCAATGACCTGGAATTCTTCTGCAGCAAGATAGTTAACGATGTCAGCAAACCAAGGTTGATAAGACACTTCAAACAACTGTTCATCAGGGAGAGTGTCCTTTATCGGTGTCATCTCTACGGAATCAGAGAGTATTAGGCGAGACAAGTGATCAGCCACTACGTTTTCTACTCCCTTTTTGTCTCGGATTTCAAGGTCGAATTCTTGGAGCAAAAGGATCCACCTGAGCAAGCGAGGCTTAGCATCCTTCTTAGAAAGAAGATACTTGAGAGCCGCATGATCAGTAAAAATCACAATTTTGGACCCAATCAAGTAGGACCTGAACTTGTCAAGTGCAAAGACTACGGCAAGGAGTTTCGTTTCCGTAGTAGAGTAGTTTACTTGCGCACTATTCAAGGTTCTACTTGTGTAGTATATAACATAGGGCTTCTTGTCTTTTCTTTGCCCCAAAACTGCCCCAACAGCGTAGTCACTTGCGTCACACATGATTTCAAAAGGTATAGTCCAATCGGGTGGTTGCATTATCGGTGCGCTGGTCAACATGCCTTTAAGCTTGGTGAAAGCTTCTTGGCAGTCATTGGTCCACTCGAATGGAGCATCCTTTTACAGGAGATTGCATAATGGACGAGAGATATGACTGAAGTCCTTTATAAATCTCCTATAGAATCCTGTATGACCCAAAAAAGAACGAATGTTTCGTACACTAATGGGGGCTGGTAGGTTGGCAATTAAGTCGATCTTTGCCTTGTCTACTTCTATTCCGTTGGACGAAATATTATGTCCAAGAACAATTCCCTTTTGAACCATAAAATGACACTTTTCCCAATTCAAAACAAGATTCTTTTCTTCACACCTTGTCAAGACCAATTGTAAATGGTTTAAACATTCATCAAAGGAACAACCAAATACCGAGAAGTTGTCCATGAAGACTTCCAAGAAATGTCCAACCATGTCAGAGAAAATGCTGAGCATGCATCTCTGAAAAGTGGCAGGAGCATTACACAGTCCGAAAGGCATCCTCTTCTATGCAAAGGTGCCAAATGGACAAGTGAATGTGGTTTTCTCTTGATCTTCTAGGGCAATCTCTATTTGGTTGTATCCAGAGTACCCATCTAGGAAATAGTAATAGGAGTGACCAGCTAATCTCTCTAACATTTGATCAATGAATGGTAAAGGAAAGTGGTCCTTCCTAGTAATAGTATTTAGTTTCCTATAGTCGATACACATTCATTCTTCAACCAGTAGTGACTCTAGTTGGCACCAACTCATTGTCTGCATTCACAACTATGGTAACTCCAGATTTTTTGGGTACCACTTGGGTTGGACTTACCCATTAGCTATCTGAAATAGGGTAGATGATAGCCACATCTAATAGCTTGAGGACCTCGGTTCTAACCACTTCAGTCATGTTTGGATTCAATCTCCTTTGTGGTTGTCTAGAGGGTTTAGCATTCTCCTCGAGGTGTATCCTATGGGTACAAATCAGGGGATCAATTCCCTTGATGTCAGCAATTGTCCAACCTATGGCATCCTTGTGTTCCTTGAGAACATTGATCAATTTGTCCTCTTGGTCTTTATCAAGGTGAGATGAAATAACCACAGGAAAAGTATTGCCTTGACCCAAGTATGCATATTTCAGTTCTAAAGGTAATGGCTTCAGGTCAAGCTTTGGTGCTTCAATTCTTGATGGTAGAGGTCGTGAATCATTTAGAGAGAGCTTTTTAAAATGAGGCCTCCACTGGTTTGTATCATGCACAAGGGTGGATTCTAACAATCCATTCACCACTTCCAAAATTGTCTCATCATCAAAATCAGCAAAGTGGGCTAGACATGCTTCTAAGGGTTCGGACAGAGAGGTTAGAAGGAATTCTTCTTCCATGAGTGTATCGATCAGGTTGGCCTCATGGATCTCATCATCATTCCCTTGTTGTTTACACATGTTGAAAACATTTAGCTCTAACTTCATATTGCCAAATGAAAACTTCACGACCCCATTCCTACAGTTGATCACAGCATTGGAAGTTGCCAAGAATGGTCGGCCAAGAATAACAGGTATCTGGGTGCTAACATTTGCTACAGGTTGGGTATCCAAGACGATGAAGTCTACTGAGAAGTAGAATTTGTCGCCCTATACCAACACATCTTCCACTACTCCTCTCGGCATCCGTACAGATCGATTCGCAAGTTACAAGGTGGTCCTGGTGGGTTTTAATTCACCGAGTCCCAGCTGTTCATACACCGAGAAGGGTATAAGATTAACACTCGCCCCTAAGTCAAGAAGTGCTTGTTCGACCTGGAAGTTCCCTATTATGCAAGTAATAGTAGGACTTCCTAGATCTTTGTATTTTGGGGGGGGGGGGGGGGGAGTTTTGGTTAATGATAGCACTAACCTGTTCAGTCAAAAAGGCTTTCTTTTGTACATTGAGCTTGCGCTTAATAGTACAAAGATCTTTCAGAAACTTGGCATATGAAGGTATTTGCTTGATTGCATCCAACAAGGGTATGTTGATTTTTACTTGTTTAAAAACTTCTAAGACATCTTGAGCTTTAACCACTGCTTTAGATGAGAGTAGGCGTTAGGGAAACGGGACCACTGGTTGAAAACATGCTCTGTCTCAAGTTGATCATCACTAGATCTGTCATCACTCTTCGATTTAGATGATTCCTTAGGTTTATCAACTGTCCTAGGAATTTCTTTTTCAATCACCTTACCACTTCTTAGGGTGGTGACAGATTTAGCATGCTCAACATGAGGGTTGGAAGAACCCGAATCATTCACCTCATACTGTCCCCTCGGGTTAGGTTGAGGTTGGGCCGGAAAGGTCCCTCGCTCCCTAACATTCTAGCATGATTCGAGTCCAATTAGGCGAGATTCGAATCTTTCCATCGAAGTTTTAAGCTCTTAGAGGGTTTGCATGATGCTCTAATTGATTTGATTTTGCACGGTGTCCTCCGAAGTCTTCCTTTGTGGGGGCACATAAGGAGTACTAGTGGAAGGCACCTGAGGATTATTCCCAGCATTGGCAGTTGGTCCGTTTCTCCAACTGAAGTTTGGATGGTTCCGCCAATTAGGATTATACGTGTTTGACAATGGGGCATTAAAAGGTCTTTGATAAGTATTCATGGCATTGGCTTGTTCGTGCAACACTTCTTGAAGAGCTGGGATTGTAGGACAACCCTTAGTAATGTGTGCATCGCTCTTACAAATGTCACAAACACTTTCAGTCTCCTTGGTTTTAATAGCGTTGACCTTCCTTAATTCCATGGCTTCTATTTTACGTGTGAGCCTTGCTATCTTTGCATTGACATCGTCATCCTCGGTTAAAAGATAAACATCTCTTTTTTCATTGGGCCCAGGCTTGGTCTTAGCGGGTTTGTCAGATGTGTCCCAAGATTGGGAATTTTCTGCTAAGAAGTCAAAGTATTCCATAGCCTCATCAGAACCTTTGCTCATGAACTCCCCATTACACATCATTTCTACGAATTGGCGCATGACTGGGCTCAATCCATTATAGAAGGAGCTAACCAAGCGCCATGCTTCGTAGCCATGATGTGGGCAGGCAAGTAAGAGTTCCTTGAAACGTTCCCAACACTGAAAGAAAGTTTCATTCTCCCTTTGGGAGAAATTCATTATATCTCGTTTCAGGGTGTTGGTCTTATGAATAGGGAAAAACTTTTTAAGAAATTCCTTAGTCATCTCTTGCCATGTCCCTATGGTTCTGGGCCTTAAGGAGTGCAACCAAGACTTGGCATTCTCCTTCAAAGAAAAAGGAAATAGTTTTACCCTAACCACGTCATCAGAAACGTTGTCGTAATGCAAAGTAGCGATTACTTCATCAAATTCCCTCAAATGTAAATAGGGACTTTCAGTGTCGAGTGCATGAAATTTAGGAAATAACTGTATCACTCTAGGTTTGAAATCAATGTTGCCCGCATTCACCGGAAAAACCATATAAGGAGTACTCATTCTTGCAGGTTGCAAGTAATCACGTAAACTCCTAAATGGTGGCTCATTGTGTACTTCATTCTCATCTTGATCATATTCATTTTCATTCTCGGCCATGTTTATGGTTAATTCACAAGTATCAGGAAGTTTTCTAACATAGTGATTGGATAGACCTTCAACCAAAATTCCATCGCTTAGAAGACGTCTCGTGTGATCACGAGTCCACTTACGCATAAACACTAAACAAGGAGATAAGGAAAGAGGTTACCCGGAATGAAGAACACTTGGCTATGAGTAATTCCTGAGAGCAACAAAATAAAAGAAGTTAGTAGACTATTGAAAATATATATAAATAAACCAATTCCAAAAATATTCTTAAACCGATGCTAATCCCCGGCAGCGGCGCCAAAAACTTGCTACAACCCGAAGATTGCACACCCAAGTGCAGGTAGCGAAGTAGTAAAATACTCGGTAAGATTGAGGTCGATCCACAGGGATTGGGGTTACGAAAACTCAGAGGAATTAGTTTAGGTGGGAGAGATAAAATCTGAATTATCCACGAGAGTGGAGCAAGTTGTGTGTGGTGAAAGACAAAAATAGAAAAGGGGCTAAAGCATCAGGGATCCACCTTTGATTCATTCACAAGATTTGATTTATTGGTCCAACTATAACTCGACTGGAATTGAATAAAGATTCATTCCAATCGGAAGATGAAACAATTAAACCACTGCATATTTCATAAAAGATGGTGATCTGAACCGATTGATTTGACCATGAAGCACTCGTTAGTTGATCGCAGGGAATTCCAAGCATCCACTGTGCCCGGACTCGACAATGGATCAAGGAATTGTACAGATCAACAACTTAGCCAACAAGTCAACCGATAAGATCACAATTCATACGATCAAATGCATACTTACAAGATAGGAGGCTTTGATTGACCGATCCAACCGTTAAGATCTCGTCTATCGATCGCAGGGAATCCAAAGCATCCAATGTCCCCGGAGTCTACAATGGATCAAGGGATTTTACAGATCGATGACTTTACCTGTACTAGCTCGATGACCGTAGGGAATGCAACGCATCCAACGTGCCCGGAGTCGACGATGGATCAAGGGACTTTATCGATCATGAACTAGCTAATTGGTGTGTAAGGGATCCCAAGCATCCAACGTGCCCGGAGTCGATGATGGATCAAGGAGCTTGCACAACAATAGCGTCTGCCGAGGCGGATTGTTAATGCAAAGATTTGTCAATTACCATGGTTAGTGTGTCGTCGAGTCCCTGGCGGCTGAAGACAGTTTTCCTTGCGGCTGAAGACAGAAGCTTCTCGAAGATCAAGTCAGCTTCAAGCCTCTCCACCCAAACCTTTGATCCCAAAAACTTCTATAGATGGCCCAAAACCTTTCTAGGCACATCCTTAGCACCATCTATAGCCCACCTTCCATTAAGATCAGCAATGGATAGGTTCTTGGTAGCAGAAGTTTCTTTAAAATTGAAAATATATAAGTCTGCTCTCTCCGATACATACCCGATCCATCGGAGAATATTCCAATAGATGTCCGATCAATCGGACAATGTGTCCGATCCATCGAAAAATAGTCCAGTTACATTGTAAACTCTCTGGACACTTTTCCGAGCCATCGGAGGGCTGTCCGATCCATCGGACAGTGTATTCCGATCAATCGGACACTATGTCCGATCAATCGTACAATTGTCCAGCAAATATATGAAAAACTCTCTGGACTCTTTTACGATCAATCGGAGGTCTGTCCGATCCATCGGACAGGGCTCTCCGATCCATCGGACATAGATACGATCCATCGGAGGAATTTCCAGAAAAATTGCATCAACTCTCTGGAAGAAATTCCGATCAATCGGACCACCTATCCGATCAATCGGACAGGGTATTCCGATCAATCGGAACTAAGTCCGATCAATCGAAGAACCTGTTTTCAAGCAAAATTTAAATTTGACTAAAACTTATGACCGATCGATCAGAACCTATCGAGCTGACCGTTTTCTGACCGTTGAATGGCATAATCTATTTATAGAACTCGGTTGGATCTTGCCCAAGACACCTTGAGCATCATCTAGGGTTTGAGTGAGCCTTCTTCTTGAGATCCCCTTCTTCTAAACCCTTAGATTTGTTGAGTTCATTCTTCAATCCATGTTGATCTGACCAACATTGATTAAGCATTCAAAGCTTGGATTGAAACATGAACTCAACTCCTCTTTAATGGCATCTTGACCTACCTCTCATAGACATTCTCTTGTCATCAATGCCATTAATGGTGGTTTAGGTAGAAGCTTTCCTCATATAAAAGCCATATCCCAAAATAGCCTCAACCTAACCTCAATCCCTCACCTTGGAATCTACAATGGGTCATCTGGAGCAAGGTTGCTGATCGAGGGAGCTGAAGAAGACGTCTTCCGTACAAGCCGAAGCTTCTTCAACAAAGGCATCATCAAGGGACTCAATCAGCTAAGTATATTTAGTCTTTCGAGTCCAAGAAACCTCCTCAAGTTGAGATTTGGGTTTCAGAGTTTGAAGACCCAAACTCGGTAGAGTCCTTGCGTAGGACAAGTCCTTGAGTAGGACAAGCCCTTGTGTAGGACTAAGTGGTCATGGATTAGTCCTATGGAAGGATGAATCCATGTGTTGAGTCGTAAGTCCTTTTGTAGGCTGTTAAGGTTTATGGTTAACCTCATTTAAAACCATAGTGATAGTGAAATCTGGCCACTCAAGAATTGAGTGGATCAGCCGGGAGTGGAGTAGGTACATAACCGAACCACTATAAAAATCCCTTGTTGTGTGGTGAATGGATGAACTGATTTACTTCTTTCACATGTGCTTCTATTGATTTATACTTTGCATATCTGGTGTTTGATGAAAGTGCTCTAAGAATACTCTGTATTGAGAAATTTAAAAAGTGTCCTATTCACCCCCCTCTAGGACAAGATAACTTGTTTCTTGCTTCTACAACAGCGGTAATCAAACTTATACCGCATTTTCAATTGGTATCAGAGCGGGTTCCTCCTCAAAGGCGTAACCGCCCGGAGTGTGATCCGTCTCTAGAAGCTTGAAATCATGTCAAAAGGGGATTCTAGTATGGTTTCCAAACCTCCATATTTTGATGGATCAAACTACGCATATTGGAAAGCAAGAATGAGAGTTTTCTTGCAATCTTTGGATCATGCAACATGGAGGTCTGTGGAAATCAAATATGAAATACCCCTTTTGAACACTACCATAGAGGGTGTCACCACCACCACAGTCAAACCTGATGACTTATGGACTGATCTTGAAAAACTGAGATACATTAGCAATGCAAAGGCACTCAATGCTATTTTTTGTGCCGTCTCAGCGGATGAGTTCAAAAGAATTTGTAATTGCACAACATCCAAAGAAGCTTGGGACATCCTTGAAACTACACATGAAGGGACTAGTACAGTCAAGAGGTCAAAACTTCAGCTACTGACAACTCAGTTTGAAAATATGAAAATGGAAGAACATGAGAACTTCATGGACTTTTACACCCGGTTGAGTGATGTCACCAATGCTATGTGGGGATTGGGGGAGAGAATTTCGGATCCGCGCATTTGTAGGAAAATTCTAAGATCCTTACCCGAACGATTCTCTTCCAAGGTCATAACTATTGAGGAATGTAGAGATATTGATACTATGAAAATAGAAGATTTACTAGGATCTCTACAGACCCATGAACTTCATTTCAAGAAATCCCCAAAAAGTAGAAACACCGTGCTAAAAACTTCACACACTACACAAGAATCTGAAGTTGATAGTGATGAAGAATTGGATATGAATGAAATGGCTCTTATGGCCAAGAAGTTTAGAAAATTCTTCAAAAACAAAGGAAAGAGGGTTGACAAGAATAGCAGATCTTTTGACAAAAAGCGCTATATAGGAAAATCTTACAATAAGCCAAAAGATCCCAAGTGCTACAACTGTGGTCGCTATGGTCATATTGCCTCTGAATGCCAAGCTCCTGCCAAAGAAAAATTTAAAAAGAAAGCTATGGCAGCCACATGGGATAACCTTGGGAGTACTGATTCAGAAACAGAAGAAGATCAAAGTGATGAGAGAGGATCAGTTAAAATTCTGATGGCCTCTATCTCTGAGATTGTCCCAGACTTACAAGGCGAAAGAGACAATGATGATCATGAGCAATCAGAACACAATGTGACATCCTCCGATGATGACGAGGATGATAATGAAGGTTTGCAAGTTGCCTATGATGAGCTATTCCGTCAAAGCATCCTTCTTACCAAGAAGTTGAGCCAAGCTAATATTGAAAACAACAAATTGGCTGATGAAATGCAAGAAGTGAAGAGAGAAAACCACGGATTTTACCATCAGATCTGTGAATTGGAAAAGAAAAACAAAGCAGCTCAAGACAAAATTAATACTCTAGAAGATGAGCTGAAAAAGGCAAAATCTACAAATCAGTGTTTAGTCTTGCAGCTTAATCAAGAAAGTCAACTCAATAAAAGATTTGCCCAAAGTAGAGAAAAACTTGATGATATCCTTAAGTCAGGTAAGCCTTGTAGGAACACAAGAGGGCTAGGCTATAATGAGCCAACTAAGGTTAGTAACCCAGAACCTAAAAAGATCAGGAATGCATCAGGAAGCACTACTAAGAGAAATTCACCTATATGTCATGCATGCGGAGATGTTGGTCATTTAAAGTTTGAATGCTTGGTCCTTAAGAATCCGGTTCGGAACTTGAAAGGTAAATTTGTACCTACCGGTAAAAGGATGAATCAGATGTGGAGTCCTCCTAAACAAACTCCAAACATGAGGAAAAATTATCCCACTCCACCAAAGAAAGACAAAAGAATGGAAGAGCTCCTAGAAATGGTAAAAAAGTTGAACAAAAGAACCATGGAGCTGATGAAAGAGGAAACCTCAACAACTTATGCCCAAACAATGACATCCCTAGAATCAACCAAGAAACCTAGTTCTCCAAAAAGGATAGTCTCTAAATGGGTAGTTAAGAACAAATGCTTAGTTATTCATACAGCCCTTAGAGCCGGAAGAAACACTAGGTGGTATCTTGATAGTGGATGCTCCCGACACATGACAGGTGACAAGACTCAGTTTTGTGATTATCCTGAATTTGATGGTGGGTCTGTTACCTTTGGAGATGGGAGTATTGCCAAGATTGTTGGAAAGGGAACCATCACCGGGCCAGGATTGCCCAAAATTGAGGATGTTCTATGTGTTGACGGTTTGAAACATAATCTGTTAAGCATCTCTCAAATATGTGATGAACAGCATTCCGTGAAATTCTCCAAAGAAATGTGCGAAATTATGGACCAAACTGGAAAATTAATATTAAAAGGGTTTCGCACTGGAGATAACTGCTATGTGATTGAAAACAAGGGTGATGAGGGACCATCTGCCGTATGCCACATGGCTATTAATGATGATACTGAATTATGGCATCAACGGCTTGGTCATGTCCATTACAGGAACCTTGCTAGGCTGAGTAGGAAGAAATTGGTGAGAGGATTACCAAAGATTGGGAAGAAACCAAAAGAAGTATGTGCTGAATGCTTGAAAGGTAAACAAATTAAAGTTGCACATAAGAAGACATCCATCATCGCTACATCAAAACCCCTTGATCTACTCCACATGGACCTTGTAGGCCCTACAAGAGTAATGAGTCAAGGAGGTAAGAGGTATTTCTTCGTTATTGTTGACGACTATTCCCGCTATACATGTTAGTGCACTTTTCCGTGGCATACTAGTGCACCTTGTTTGTCAATCACTTACAACAGTGAGTCTAGAGTCGGTTGAGCCCAAAGAAGACGAAGAAAGAAGACTCAAGACGTCCAACCGCATCAAGGAAGAAGATTCAGGTAAATGAGATGCCTTGGTGCCTTATCCTCGACCAAAACCTATCCCCTTTGTATCCTTGATGACCTTGACCATATTTAGAACCCTTTAGGCATCATAGATAGGCCCTAGGTGTCCCATTTGTACACCTTAACCTTGGCCTTAAACTACATGCTGAAGAAACACATGTATCAGCAAATACATTGGGGTCCCAGGCTGGTCCGACCGGTCAAGACCGGTCGGCCAGCATCCCTGCTGTTTTTACAAGGCCAGCCGACCGGTCATGACCGGTCGGCCTTCACAAATGAAGGTATACAGCTAGGAGGGCCGACCGGTCATGACCGGTCGGCCAGTTTTTTGGCTCTTGTAATGTTCATCATCCAACATGGGGGGCCGACCGGTCATGACCGGTCGGCCAGAGTGATATGGCCTGTCCAGTGAGGGTAGCCGACCGGTCATGACCGGTCGGCCAGTGTATGTGGCCTATACTCATGTTGTTCTCCAGCAGGGAGCTCCGACCGGTCGTGACCGGTCGGGACAGGTCGTTTATGACCGTTTTCTGCCCGTTTTAGAGCCGTTGGAGCCCTCTTTTCTATATATATGGTGCTCCATTCTTGGGCAACAAGAGAAAAGTTTTTGAGAGCCCATTCCATACTCATCTTATACATCATTTGGGGCCTCAAAGAGGAGGTTTTCAAGTCATATCCCTTGTGTTTCAAACACAAGTATGGGCATTCAAATGCTATCAAGAGATGACTTGATTCCTCTCTCAAATCTAGAGGCGTGACACTATTCCACATAGGTATATCCTTTGTCCAAGACCTCTAGAAGACTCTCTAGGTGAATCTCCTAGTTGGAACAACCTACACATCCCATGTATGAGATTCACCCATCCTCCTAGCACCTTGGGCTTTTCAAGGCATCGCATGCAAGGTGTTTGATCGAATGTGGCTGAGGCATTGGCAACGCAACGGCGGCACGATTGAGGGAGCAAAGGGAAGCTGATTGAAGCACGGGAGAGCAAAGATCAAGCAAACCAATACGGCGCTAAACAAGGGGCTCATCCGACAAGTAAGTTGTCTTATTTGAGAGTCCATTTTAGAGTTTGTATGTCAACTCGCCTTAGGGACGTTAGCCGTTCCTTGGCCCGTCAGCCGGGCCTAAACTAAGTCTCCAAGGGGGAGCCTCCGACACGGGAGTAAACGTGCGATAAGGTTGAGAGTTAGCCTATGTCTAAAACTCCGGATACGGTTGAGAGGTGAACCGATAAAACCTCCGTGTAAAGGTTGAGAGGTGAACCTCATTTAAAACCTCCGATAGTGAATGCCGGTGTGCTCAAAGGGGTTGAGTACTTGAACCGGGAGTGGAGTAGACACGTAGTCGAACCACTATACATCCTTGTGTTTGTGATTGTTCTTGAGCTCATTCTATCTTTGCATTGTTTGTTTAATTGCTTAATTATGAATGATTGATAGGAATGCATGCTAGGCACCTTATAGGCATCCCCACACAAGATGTACCTTCACTACTTGTGTAGACTTGAGCTCATTGATCCACTCTCATAAGTCTACACAAGATGCATAGGTTAGGAGCTTGATTAGTTGTATCATTTACTTCCTATGCATGCTTAGACTAGGTTTGTTTATTGCTTATCCTCTTGCTAGTCTTTTGATTGGACCCACCAAGGCTTGGAAGCCGAGGTGTTCTTGCTTACAACGCTTACTTTGTTGAATTATATTAGTAGGCGAAAAGATTTTCAAAAAGGTCCTATTCACCCCCTCTAGGTCCATAGCCATATCTCCAAGTGTCTCTACAAGCGGTGAAACCGCAATTTCAATTGGTATCAGAGCGGGGTTTCTCTTTAAGGGCTTAATTGCCTAGAGATAGATCTTAAAGAGAAACTTGAAAATATGTCTAGAGAGGACTCTTCATCCGTCACTAAGCCTCCTTTCTTTGATGGGTCAAATTATCCATACTGGAAAGCCCGAATGCGCATCTTCTTGGAATCCATTGATTCGGATGTGAGGGACATGGTTGACTTTGGATATGAACCCCCAATGGTTACTATTTCTAAGGAGGGTGAGCCGGATGTTCTCATGCCAAAAGAAAAGGCATTATGGACTGCTCATGAAAAAGCTCAGCGTATTAATAATGCCAAGGGCCTGAATGCCATATTTTGTTCAGTATCGAGAGAAGAATTTGGTCGGATCCAAAACTGCACTACCAGTAAACAAGCATGGGATATTCTTGAAGTTACCCATGAAGGTACAAATGTTGTTAAAAATTCTAAACTCCAACGCCTCTCCACTCTATTTGAAAATATTATTATGGAGGAGGATGAAACGTTTACTGAATTTTATACCAAACTGAACAAAATCACAAATGATATGTGGGGCTTAGGGGATCCGGTTCCGGAACATAGGCTTTGTAGGAAAATTCTGAGATCTCTTCCGGAACGGTTCTCTTCTAAAGTCACCACCATTGAAGAGTGTAGGGATCTAAACACTATGAAAGTTGAAGAACTCATAGGTTCCCTACAAACCTTTGAGCTACGCTTTAAAGCCCCCTCTAGAAGGAAAAACATCGCTTTCAAGTCCTCTCACAGACACAAGAAAATCAAAAGTGAGACGGAGGATGATAGCGATGATGAGGATGATGAGGAAGAACAATTGAACAAAAAATTCAAGAGATTCCTCAAATTTGATAGAGGGAATAGCCGTGACAAGAAGGACAAGAAGGGTGATAAACGTACAGGAAAATCATCCATACCTTCATCCGTCCGTTGTTACGGTTGCGGTCGTCGTGGCCATATTGCCCCGGAATGTCCGGAAGGGCCTAAACCAAAAGGTAAAAAGGCAATGGCTGCCACTTGGGATGATACGGAGGAGTCCGAATCTGATGATGAGAGCCAACATAATGATCTTGCTCTCTCGGCCTCCATCACGACCCCTTTACCAGATTATCCAAGAGGGGATCCCAACCGCTATCCCTTCTAAGTGAAGGTAGAGTTCCCAACCCCTCACCTCATGCTACATTTTATGAGGGTGTTGTGGAACCTTGCTACCCTTTGGCTTTTTTATCTCATCATGGTAAGAAAGGGTAGCTAGTTATGCGTTTATTGGTAAATCTGAGGATTTCAGCCTCATTTCTGTGTATATGGGCAAATCGGAGGATTCAAGCCTCATTCGCCCAAATTTTGATGACTTAGCTTTGCTTTTATTGATACATTTGCTTGCTAGATTGTCATCTTGCTTAGATTAGCTAACCATCTTGAGTTTTATGCTTCATGTATGCTAATCTTTGCTTTGTATTGGTCTTGATATACCATTAGGGGAGGTTGGTTGATTGGGCTATAAGCCCTTTGTGCTTCATTGCAAATGTATGTCCTTGACCAATATTGCATGATTACCTACGCTTAGATAGTTATATCTTCCTGTTAATCATGTTTTTCTTAGCATGCTCCATGTACTTATGATTCATGCACCCTACACTCTCCTTCTAGCATGTGCTTATAGTTATAACTGCGACACACTATCTCCTCTTACCTTAACTTCATTGGTATATCATTAAGGGGGAGAGAATAGTTTGTCAATTGCTAACAAAAAGGGGGAGAAAGATCAAATCCCACCAAAACTAGTTTGCTATGTTTTGTGATGCAGGGATTGACAGGTTGTGGGGGAGCAAACTGAAGAGGAGCAGCATAGTTTAGGCATGTCAAGAGTCCTGTATTTTATGTTTTATTAATGTATTCTCTTGCTCATGTATTTTGTTTTGGTAGGTTAAGGTTTTGTAAGTAATTGACAAAGGGGGAGATTGTTAGTGCACTTTTCCGTGGCATACTAGTGCACCTTGTTTGTCAATCACTTACAACAGTGCGTCTAGAGTCGGTTGAGCCCAAAGAAGACGAAGAAAGAAGACTCAAGACGTCCAGCCGTATCAAGGAAGAAGATTCAGGTAAATGAGATGCCTTGGTGCCTTATCCTCGACCAAAACCTATCCCCTTTGTATCCTTGATGACCTTGACCATATTTAGAACCCTTTAGGCATCATAGATAGGCCCTAGGTGTCCCATTTGTACACCCTAACCTTGGCCTTAAACTACATGCTGAAGAAACACATGTATCAGCAAATACATTGGGGTCCCAGGCTGGTCCGACCGGTCAAGACCGGTCGGCCAGCATCCCTGCTGTTTTTACAAGGCCAGCCGACCGGTCATGACCGGTCGGCCTTCACAAATGAAGGTATACAGCTAGGAGGGCCGACCGGTCATGACCGGTCGGCCAGTTTTTTGGCTCTTGTAATGTTCATCATCCAACATGGGGGGCCGACCGGTCATGACCGGTCGGCCAGAGTGATATGGCCTGTCCAGTGAGGGTAGCCGACCGGTCATGACCGGTCGGCCAGTGTATGTGGCCTATACTCATGTTGTTCTCCAGCAGGGAGCTCCGACCGGTCGTGACCGGTCGGGACAGGTCGTTTATGACCGTTTTCTGCCCGTTTTAGAGCCGTTGGAGCCCTCTTTTCTATATATATGGTGCTCCATTCTTGGGCAACAAGAGAAAAGTTTTTGAGAGCCCATTCCATACTCATCTTATACATCATTTGGGGCCTCAAAGAGGAGGTTTTCAAGTCATATCCCTTGTGTTTCAAACACAAGTATGGGCATTCAAATGCTATCAAGAGATGACTTGATTCCTCTCTCAAATCTAGAGGCGTGACACTATTCCACATAGGTATATCCTTTGTCCAAGACCTCTAGAAGACTCTCTAGGTGAATCTCCTAGTTGGAACAACCTACACATCCCATGTATGAGATTCACCCATCCTCCTAGCACCTTGGGCTTTTCAAGGCATCGCATGCAAGGTGTTTGATCGAATGTGGCTGAGGCATTGGCAACGCAACGGCGGCACGATTGAGGGAGCAAAGGGAAGCTGATTGAAGCACGGGAGAGCAAAGATTAAGCAACCCAATATGGCGCTAAACAAGGGGCTCATCCGACAAGTAAGTTGTCTTATTTGAGAGTCCATTTTAGAGTTTGTATGTCAACTCGCCTTAGGGACATTAGCCGTTCCTTGGCCCGTCAGCCGGGCCTAAACTAAGTCTCCAAGGGGGAGCCTCCGACACGGGAGTAAACGTGCGATAAGGTTGAGAGTTAGCCTATGTCTAAAACTCCGGATACGGTTGAGAGGTGAACCGATAAAACCTCCGTGTAAAGGTTGAGAGGTGAACCTCATTTAAAACCTCCGATAGTGAATGCCGGTGTGCTCAAAGGGGTTGAGTACTTGAACCGGGAGTGGAGTAGACACGTAGTCGAACCACTATACATCCTTGTGTTTGTGATTGTTCTTGAGCTCATTCTATCTTTGCATTGTTTGTTTAATTGCTTAATTATGAATAATTGATAGGAATGCATGCTAGGCACCTTATAGGCATCCCCACACAAGATGTACCTTCACTACTTGTGTAGACTTGAGCTCATTGATCCACTCTCATAAGTCTACACAAGATGCATAGGTTAGGAGCTTGATTAGTTGTATCATTTACTTCCTATGCATGCTTAGACTAGGTTTGTTTATTGCTTATCCTCTTGCTAGTCTTTTGATTGGACCCACCAAGGCTTGGAAGCCGAGGTGTTCTTGCTTACAACGCTTACTTTGTTGAATTATATTAGTAGGCGAAAAGATTTTCAAAAAGGTCCTATTCACCCCCTCTAGGTCCATAGCCATATCTCCAAGTGTCTCTACAAGCGGTGAAACCGCAATTTCAATACATGGGTTGTATTTTTGAAAGAAAAGTCGGATACATTCGAGGAGTTTGAGAAACTCATGAAACGACTCCACAATGAAAAAGAATGCACAGTAAAACGTATTAGGAGTGATCATGGAGGGGAATTTGAGGATGGGCGCTTTGAACTATTCTGTGAAAATTTAGGAATCAAACATGAATTCTCAGCCCCAAAAACTCCACAACAAAATGGAGTAGCAGAAAGGAAAAATAGAGTTCTACTCGAAATGGCCACAGTCATGATGGACAGCAAAAATATAGCTCAAAATCTGTGGGCCGAAGCAGTGAATACAGCTTGTCACATCATTAACCGAGTTTATTTGAGAGCCGGCCTAGATAAGACCCCATATGAGCTGTGGAATGGAAAAGTCCCAAACATCAAGTACTTTAGGGTCTTTGGTAGCAAATGTCAAATCCTTCGAGATAGAGAAAATTTAGAAAAATTTGACTCTAAGAGCGATGAGGGAATATTTCTAGGATATGCTTCTGTTAGTCGGGCCTATAGAGTGTACAACACAAGGACTAAAACAACTCAAGAATCCATAAATGTTGTCATTGATGACCAATCCAAGGAAGACACAAGACTAGATGATGATGAAGTGGGAGAACCGTGCCACATAGGTAAACCTGATGAAAAATCTCCCACTCCCAATGCCTCAATAGCTTCGGGAAATGCTCCACATATCAAGGATCATCCCCTCAATCAAATCATTGGAGATCCGAATGTTGGAGTCAAGACTAGAAGACAACTCGAGGCCATCAACAGTCATGTGTGCTTCACTTCAAAAATTGAACCAAAAAATATAAATGAAGCTCTCAATGATGAGTTTTGGATACTTGCTATGCAAGAGGAACTTCAACAATTTACCCGAAGTGATGTTTGGTTTCTAGTTGAAAGACCAAATGAGAAAAATGTCATTGGAACCAAATAGATCTTCAAAAACAAAACAGATGAATCTGGCAATGTGATTCGAAACAAAGCACGTCTCGTAGCTCAAGGGTACTCTCAAATTGAGGGAATTGATTTTGATGAAACTTTTGCCCCGGTAGCTAGACTCGAATCCATTCGAATTCTCATGTCCATAGCATGTGCTCTTAAATTCAAATTATTTCAAATGGACGTGAAGAGTGCCTTTCTAAATGGTATACTTGATGAGGAGGTTTATGTTGAACAACCAAAAGGGTTTGTGGACCCTAGTTACCCTCAAAGAGTCTACCGATTGAAAAAGGCTCTCTATGGGTTAAAACAAGCCCCCCGAGCATGGTATGAACGTCTTACTCAATTTCTTATTGCTCACCAGTTTGTTAGGGGGAGTGTTGATAAAACCCTATTTGTTAAAAGGACGGCTGATTCCTTTCTCATTGCTCAGATTTATGTAGATGATATTGTATTTGGGTCTAACTGTGAAGAATTCTCTGGCTTATTTGCTGAACTAATGAAATCTGAATTTGAGATGAGTTTGGTTGGCGAACTAAATTTTTTCCTAGGATTGCAAGTTAAACAGCTGAAAAATGGAATCTTTATCAACCAAACTAAGTATGCAAAAGACTTGGTCAAGAGATTTGGGCTAGACTCGGGTCGATCACACACCACGCCTATGGCCACCACCATTAAACTTTCTAAAGACCTATCTGGCACTAGTGTTGATCAACATTTATATAGAAGTATGATTGGGAGTCTTCTCTACCTCACAGCTAGTAGACCCGATATCGCCTTTAGTGTAGGGGCATGTGCTAGATTTCAAGCCGATCCTAAGGAATCACACCTCATTGCTGTAAAACGAGTGATTAGATATGTGGCCTGCACCACTGATTATGGCTTGTGGTACCCCTTTGACACCTCAACCATCATTGCGGGGTACTCCGATGCCGATTGGGCCGGAAATATGGATGACAAAAAATCCACTAGCGGTGGTTGTTTTTACGTCGGAAATTGCTTAGTTGCTTGGCATAGCAAAAAGCAAAACTCCATCTCTTTGTCAACCGCTGAAGCTGAATATATTGCTGCCGGAAGTTGCTGTGCTCAACTACTTTGGATGAAGCAGATGTTGAAGGATTATGGTCTTAATCAGGACGAAATGACGTTTTTTTGTGACAACACAAGCGCCATTAATATCTCAAAAAATCCGGTTCAACATTCTCGAACCAAGCATATCGACATCCGGCATCACTTTATAAGAGAACTCGTTGAGGAAAAACTGATTAATCTTGAATACATTCAAACTGAGCGGCAATTGGCCGACATCCTTACTAAGCCGTTAGATTCCACAAGGTTTGAACACCTTCGGAAGTCTATCGGTGTGTGCTCATTCTAGCAAAATGGACACTCATGTGCACATAGGTATATCTGAGGAATTAGCCTCATTTTTTTTGGTGATTATTGATATTGTCATGCTCACACTCTTATCAAATTAGCTGGAAATCATTTGCTGAAGGGAGAAAATGTTTAGTGTTAAAATCTCACTGGGGGCATTTCCGATGGATCAGACACATCGTCCGATCAATCGGAAATATCGACAGATCAACAGTCAAATACGTGAGCCCTATTCATTTGGTCTTCATTTCTGCCCTCTTCCTCACTTCTCTCAGCCCCTTTTGCTAGGGCATCTCCATCCGATCGGTCTGTAGCTCAGCTGGGTTTCCCTGGATCCTCATTTGCAGCCCCAACAGGTCTTCGTGCCTCCTAGGTAAGATCCTCCAAGCTGTCAGTTTGATTTTTTTTGGCTATCCGATCGGTTTCTTCTGTCCCTCTCCTCTATCAGATCATCATTTCTAGGGATTTGAAGTGTTTTCTGTCCATCTTGGTATCTACATTGGTTAAATCCTCTTTCCAATCTTGCTACACCATGCCTAAAGATCCGAAAGGCAAGTCCAAGATGGCTGCTGGGCCATCCACCACTGCCAGGACCAAGAAGTTGCAAACTTCTCGACCCTCTCAGGGCTCTCCTCCACCTGCTGCACCTCCTGCCCAGCCTGAGAGTCCAGCCTCTCTCTCTCGGTTTCAATCTCGCACCATTATCTATGAGAGAGTGGTCACTGAGTCCTGTGTGGAGCCCTTTGGCATTCCCAGCTCTTCTTGCACAGATTGGGTGGGATCCTGTACTTCGTTTTGGCGGCGTAGCCCATCCCGAGGTTGTATATACATTTCTATCTAAAATCATCAACCTTGTTGGAAACCCTCCCTCATGTGAAGTTATTGTCGGAGGCCGGGTCGTCCAGGTCACCGCCCACACCATAGCCGCCCTGATTGGTGTTCCCGTGTCCACAGCCCCGCAACCAAATGACAATCTGCTTGACACTTCTCTTAGGGCTGATTGGACTCGCTACTTATGTCGGGGTCCAAATCCGGAGTGGATCGACGGTAGTGCACTACGGGCATCTGAAATGTCTAATAGGTTTTGAGTGCTCCACCAGATCTTCAGCACCAATGTCTACCCCCACAGTACCAACAAGTCCTACCTTACTGCCAATATGGTCAATCTGCTGTATCACGTTGGTCATGGGACGCGCCTGTGTCTCCCATCCATCATTTTGCATCATATTCTGGATGCTCTGCCACACAACCGCAACACCATTCCGTTCGGGTGGCTCATTACCAGATTAGGGCACGAGTGCGGGTTCACAGATATTGTGGTCCACCCTATTCCTCGCCGCACATTCAGGGACCTCAATATCAAGAAGATGACCCTTCCAAAAGAGGATGATGTAGAAGATCGGGATTTCTCGCACACTCCCACACAGGTGTCGGCTGACACCCACAGCAGGTCTTCCGCTCCATCACCAACTCCTGCCCCAGCTCGTCGCTCAGTCAAGCGGCGCCTTCAGTCCGACGCCTCTTCGGCACCTCCTCCTCCCAGCACGGAGCAGATCTCTGCTCAACTAGATCGAGTGGAGGGTGCCCTTGCCCAGCATGGTGAGCGGCTGTCGCGACTCGAGAGCTTGATGCAGACCATTCATGATGCAGTCCAGAGCCTTACCTCAGCTCTCTCATGCCGTCGAGATGATGTCGCTGGCCCTGCTCCATAGCTGCCTATCTTTTCAGTTAGGGTCTCTAGTGTCTAGTTGTCACAGATATCTTTTTGGAGCGACATTGATAGATTGTATTGATTGATGCATCTTTTCTTTGACACCCTTTTGGATTGACGGATGTTTTGGCTATGTTTTTGGATATTTTTTTGGATATTCTGGATGCTCTGTATTTGGATATTATGATGATCATTATGTCTTTCTTGTTATGCTATTATGTCTGATGATCATTCTTTTTGGCTATCTTCTGCATATATACATATAATTGTGCGAAATTGCTTATTCTTGGTGGGCTTCTTGCCCTCTTTTGGATTTTGTATATATGGTTTGTTGGTCATGATATACATTTCAGGAGGGGAGGTTGGTTGCTTGGGCTATCAGCCCTCTGTGCTTACTGTCATATACTTGTATATCCTTGCATGACCATGTGTGTGTTGGCTTCCTCTCTCGGCTCGATAATGTTTATTTTCCTCCTTGTGTCTATGACATATGCGCTGCATTCTCATTTCACTAACCTTTGTCAATCACTGACAAAAAGGGGGAGAATTTATCCCACAAAAAGATCCAGGTTATCTTTTTGTTGATCTTTTGTGTGCAGGGACTAAGGGGGAGTTCAAGTGAAGCCTAGTTTGTACATTGAGTCTGTACATTTTGTATGTAATGAGTCATGTCTATGTATAAAGTTTTTATTTTCCTCGACATGATGTATTTTGGTTTTTGGTGTCTAGGATAAGTCTGTGGTATGGACCAAGACTTGCATAGGTTTGGTTTTGTCTGGTAATTGACAAAGGGGGAGATTGTTAATGCAAAGATTTGTCAATTACCATGGTTAGTGTGTCGTCGAGTCCCTGGCGGCTGAAGACAGTTTTCCTTGCGGCTGAAGACAGAAGCTTCTCGAAGATCAAGTCAGCTTCAAGCCTCTCCACCCAAACCTTTGATCCCAAAAACTTCTATAGATGGCCCAAAACCTTTCTAGGCACATCCTTAGCACCATCTATAGCCCACCTTCCATTAAGATCAGCAATGGATAGGTTCTTGGTAGCAGAAGTTTCTTTAAAATTGAAAATATATAAGTCTGCTCTCTCCGATACATACCCGATCCATCGGAGAATATTCCAATAGATGTCCGATCAATCGGACAATGTGTCCGATCCATCGAAAAATAGTCCAGTTACATTGTAAACTCTCTGGACACTTTTCCGAGCCATCGGAGGGCTGTCCGATCCATCGGACAGTGTATTCCGATCAATCGGACACTATGTCCGATCAATCGTACAATTGTCCAGCAAATATATGAAAAACTCTCTGGACTCTTTTACGATCAATCGGAGGTCTGTCCGATCCATCGGACAGGGCTCTCCGATCCATCGGACATAGATACGATCCATCGGAGGAATTTCCAGAAAAATTGCATCAACTCTCTGGAAGAAATTCCGATCAATCGGACCACCTATCCGATCAATCGGACAGGGTATTCCGATCAATCGGAACTAAGTCCGATCAATCGGAGAACCTGTTTTCAAGCAAAATTCAAATTTGACTAAAATTTATGACCGATCGATCGGAACCTATCGAGCTGACCGTTTTCTGACCGTTGAATGGCATAATCTATTTATAGAACTCGGTTGGATCTTGCCCAAGACACCTTGAGCATCATCTAGGGTTTGAGTGAGCCTTCTTCTTGAGATCCCCTTCTTCTAAACCCTTAGATTTGTTGAGTTCATTCTTCAATCCATGTTGATCTGACCAACATTGATTAAGCATTCAAAGCTTGGATTGAAACATGAACTCAACTCCTCTTTAATGGCATCTTGACCTACCTCTCATAGACATTCTCTTGTCATCAATGCCATTAATGGTGGTTTAGGTAGAAGCTTTCCTCATATAAAAGCCATATCCCAAAATAGCCTCAACCTAACCTCAATCCCTCACCTTGGAATCTACAATGGGTCATCCAGAGCAAGGTTGCTGATCGAGGGAGCTGAAGAAGACGTCTTCCGTACAAGCCGAAGCTTCTTCAACAAAGGCATCATCAAGGGACTCAATCAGCTAAGTATATTTAGTCTTTCGAGTCCAAGAAACCTCCTCAAGTTGAGATTTGGGTTTCAGAGTTTGAAGACCCAAACTCGGTAGAGTCCTTGCGTAGGACAAGTCCTTGAGTAGGACAAGCCCTTGTGTAGGACTAAGTGGTCATGGATTAGTCCTATGGAAGGATGAATCCATGTGTTGAGTCGTAAGTCCTTTTGTAGGCTGTTAAGGTTTATGGTTAACCTCATTTAAAACCATAGTGATAGTGAAATCCGGCCACTCAAGGAGTGAGTGGATCAGCCGGGAGTGGAGTAGGTACATAACCGAACCACTATAAAAATCCCTTGTTGTGTGGTGAATGGATGAACTGATTTACTTCTTTCACATGTGCTTCTATTGATTTATACTTTGCATATCTGGTGTTTGATGAAAGTGCTCTAAGAATACTCTGTATTGAGAAATTTAAAAAGTGTCCTATTCACCCCCCTCTAGGACAAGATAACTTGTTTCTTGCTTCTACAACAGCGGTAATCAAACTTATACCGCATTTTCACGGATAACCAAACCAATCAACCAAAGAAAACTCCAACATTCACACACCATTGTTGAACCAAAAGAGCCAAAGCTTGCAAATTTCTTCAAAGGCTTCACCCCTAGCCTTAGCTAGAGGTTTAGCCAACCATGCTACATTGGAAGACTAAATTCTCTACAAAAGAAAATTCTACACTACTCTACACTAAGAAAGAAACAAACAAAATTAAAGAGAAGAGAGGAGTTGTAGAGAATTGGATGGGATTTAAGGAGTGGGATTGCCTCCTTTTATAGACTTTTGAGAGGCTCCCAAGCCTCCTCCCAATCCTAGGTGGGACTCCAAACCCAAAGCAGATTTTTATTTAGGTTCAGGAATGGAGTTAGGCTTGGAGTGCCCAAAGCAAACTTTTCCTTTAGGTTTGGGCTTGGAGTTAAGCTTGGAATGACATGTGGCAAAAAAGTACTCCAAGCCTAGGTGGCACTCCAAACCCAAAACAGATTTTTTTTTTGTTTGGGAATGGAGTGAGGCTTGGATGATGAGGTGGCATTCCAAGCCTTACACATGTGTTGGGAAGAGAGCTAGAGAGAGAGAGAGAGAGAGAGAGAGCTCCTCTCTTGCTTGTTTGGGAGATGGGGGGTTTCTCCATTGTTGGCATTGATGGTGCAACCCACCTTGTTAGATGATGGTTTTAGTGTTTGGTTCATCTTAGCTGGAGTGAAGGCAGCTACAGTGGGCCCACTGATGAATTGAATGGACGGCTATGGATCATTGTACGTTGATGTTAACGTCAGATTTTGTAACTGGATCCTCCGGACGTTCACCTTCTCTCCAACAGATACTTCCTCCGCCGGACCTGAAAGAAGACAGAAAGCAACTAAGTGTGGCTGGTGTCCAGCCGTTAGCCCTCCGATGCTTAAGTCAGGCCGAAGCAAGAAGAAGAATAACCAGGCAAAAACAGGCCAGAGATTGAATATTGTGTGTACCTTTCTCTTTAATAGAGTCATCCCTTTATATAGATCTGAAGCGATCTAATCTGTTACGTAAGATATCGAAATCCCGCTGATTTCGTGTACGATACTGAGATCCCGCTAATTTCCTGGGGTAAGATCCTTATCCTTAAAGGTGAGATCTAACCCAATGACTTATTTCGGCAATCACGTTTCTTGATGGCAATCCCTTGAGATTCGGAACCACCAGAGAAGATAATCCCAAAATCGACTTATCCGGGCTGCTGGTAGGCGTAGTAGTAGCGCTGATTGCTCATGTAGAGCTGGAGACCGTAGTGGGAGTCATAGCTAGCGAAAAGGAAGGAGACGCCGACGGGGCGAAAACCACCGAACTGGGTGTACCCCTGCTTGGTGTCGCAGAGGGATTGGACAAGCTGCTCGACGGGAATCGGGTGCTGGTACCGAAGGCTAAATGGTGTCGCCACAGAAAAAGCTGTTCGTATGTTGGAATATGGTCGCGAGTCCTAGTGCTCGCTCATTTGGATGTAACCCTTTTCAATGACTTGTGAGAAGGTCTGCTCGTAGATCAAGAAGAGAACCTCTGCTTTATCTGACTATCGGCTATGGGAGCTCGAGGCCTTGCGAATAGGTGCTCCGTATTTGTCTATCTGCGATTCTCGATCAGCTTATCTCGAGAGTCGAATGGGAGTCCCGCACTTACCCATTCTGCGACTCTCGAGCATATGATCTCGAGAGTCGAGTGGGTGTCCCGCACTTATCCAGTCTACGACTCTCGCTCAGATGATCTCGAGAGTCTAATGGGTACTTCCGTATTTACCCGATCTGCGACTCTCGCTCAGATGATCTCGAGAGTCTAATAGGTACTTTCGTATTTACCCGATCTGCGACTCTCGATCAGATGATCTCAAGAGTCGAATGGGCGTCCGTGTAAAATCTTAATAGCTGAGTTGATCTCCGTTATTTTGCCTATAACAGATGCCCCCCAAGTCCTTGCCGCCAAGAATTTTTAAGGGAAGGACTTAGCTCACTACCACACGTAACCGCCCGCTGCCTTCATCGAGAACGGAACCTCACATGATGGGCTGGAATTAATGAGCGCCAGCTTTTCGCAGCCTTTCCGCAGACAGAAAATGAAAGGGTGCTCGCCACGTGCCAGGGGAGTTAATGGGCATGCCTGCTTGAGTGCTGCGCCGAAGGAGGGGCTGCCACGTACCATTAGATGCGGCGGAATGATTGCCTATAAATATACGGAGTCTGCCATTTCTCTGGTTTTCTACAGAAGCTCTTCGAAAGGAATTTTTTGCACTCTTTTTTCAGTCTCCTTCCTCCGGTGCTCCTTCTCTTCCTTTCTTTCTTTTCTGGGTATAGGCCTTGTTCTTTTCTTTTTCTTAATCTTCTTAAACCTCTTCATGGCTGGGAACTCTGACGAGACCACCGTTCCTCTAGGCGATGCCACCCCGGAATCCTCTGCTTCTAGCAGTGCGAGGGTTCCGGCAGGGAGATATACAGCAGCCGGATATCCTTCTGTTTTGTTACGGGAGAGATACCTGATCCCCGACTCAGTCGTTCTCCGATTGCCCGGAGATGGAGAGACACCAGACTCCCCCCCCCCCCCCCCCCCGCTAAGGATGTGTAGCTTTTTATGAGTACCAGCTCATCTTGGGGGTACGCCTCCCACTCCATCCTTTCATACGCGATGTTCTCCGGTGTTACAAGATTGCCCCCGGGCAACTCATCGTGAATGGATGGAGGGTAGTTCTGGGCTCCTTTGCCCTCTGGGCTCAGGCCGGCAATGGGGAGCTTACGGCGGAGGAGTTCCTCCGTATGTTCCGTCTGAAGAAAGCACCTTCCAGCGAAGGCTGGTATTACCTGTGCTACTGGCACCAGGATAACTTCGTGTTGGGGAAACCCTCCTCGAACTATCCCGGCTGGAGAAAACGCTGGTTTTATGCATCCGAGAACTGGGAGTCTGCTTCTTCCAGGGGCCCAGGAGTAAACCACTTTTTTTGTGAAGGTAGGCACAATCTCACATTGTGCAGTTTTCTCCAGTTTAAGTTTTTAGGGTTTTACTTCATTCTTTGGCCCTTGTTTGTGCTCGCAGGTATCCCGGCCTTGAGAAAACCAAGTTTGAAGGGAGGGATCAACGAGAAGATAGTCAAGGTGTATAAGGTGCCTGTTGTTGATAGGCACATCGAGGCTTGCCTCTCTCCCGCGCGACTTGCAGCAGCGGGCCTAATATCCAGAGGAGAAGCCGAGATGACGAAGGTAGGGGAGAAGAGGGGTCTGCTGCCCCGACTGAAGGGCACGAACTCCAAAAGGCAGAAGAGAACACCTGCTGAACCATCTCAGCCACCCGTCCGTAAGGGTAGCGATCAACCTGCCCCTCCCGCGAGCACGGCGGGGGCTCCGGCTGGGCCCAATATTCCCTCATTGGTGGTCGCACCTGGACCGCCAGTGATTAACATTGCTGACAATTCCCCAGATGGGGCAGGGTCCGGCTGCCCCCCAGCTGAAGAGGCTCGAGAGCAAATAGAGCCTCGAGAGCCGGCTCCTGCTCGCGAACTGATCCCTGTTGCCGAGCAGGGACCTGCTCGCGAGTCGATGCCCCCACCTCGCGAGCCGGCTAGGTTGGTCGTTGCCCAACCGTCCGGGAGTGGGACATATTCTATCCCCCGCCACCTCCATCCAATATGTAAATTCTTGTTCGAGAACGTCCCCCCCAAACCTTCGGCTCTCTTCCCGAGCCAAGCCCTGAGAACCTTTTCCTCGAAGCGGGGGTGAGGATGGTTCAGGTAAGACCTTGCCAAGGCCCTGCTTTAATCTGTTGTTACGTTTTAGAATACTTTCTCACATTCTCCGTTACTTTTGCAGGGCTTAGATCTTATCCTGCGAACGAGGCGTGATATCGTTGCCACCCGTCGCATGATAGATGAAGCTGAGGGGAAGAGAACTGCCTTGGAGAAGGCAGTTCAAGGAAGGGATCAACTCCTCGAGTCCCGTGAGGCAGTGATCTCTAAGAGAGATGAGGAGATCAAGATCCTCATAGAGAAAGTCCAAGTTTTAACCGAGAGGTATCAAGCTTTGGACTCGACGTTCGCGAAGCTCGCCGATTTGAAGGAGAAGGCAGAGAGAGAGAAGGAGATCTTCCGCCAAGACAAGATCTCGTTGGAGGAGCGGCTTGCGGAGGCCAGGTCGCAGCTCAAAGAAGCCAACGATAGCTTGGAGAAGGAGCGCTCCGCTCTTGCACAGCTCAAGGACGACTCGATCCACTGGGACGAGGAGAAAGTCGCCCTTGTAAAAATGCTCTCGGAGGAAGGTCCTCGGGCAATTTCCGAGTTCTGGACTTCGCAGCTTTATGACGATGAAAGATATGAGTCATATGATGCTGGTCGCGACTTTGCGCTAAGAGTTGTGCAACGAATGAACCCATCCTTCGATATGGGGGAATTTGGGCGAGTCGCGACCATCATAGCTACAGAGGAGCAAGCTGCTGCTGAGAACGAGGTGACCGAAGCCACGCAGGCTAGAGGGGCTCCAGAAATGGGCCCTGAAGTCGAGAGCACGGCTCCTCCTCCGAGGGATTGACTTTCCTTTTTATTTTCTCCTCTTGTACTTACGAGCATATATATTTGTAACCATTTGACATTAATGAAAATATATTTTTGGAAGTGTTGTTCTTGTTTACTTTCTTTTCCTTTGTGCACTGAATGCCTTCCTGTTTCAATGAGTTATGCTCAACCCGGGGGGTCGTAGTGACCATTCCCTCGTGGAGATAGATTGATCTATCGATTGAGAAATGAATTGTGCTCAATCCGGGGGGTCGTGATGACCATACCCTCGTGGAGATAGACTGATCTATCGATTGAGAAATGAATTGTGCTCAATCCGGGGGGTCATGATGACCATACCCTCGTGGAGATAGACTGATCTATCGATTGAGACTAAGTCTACCAGGGGTAGAAGGATGGTCATCCATAAAATGGAAAAGCGACCATCCTAGGTGAATTCAACCCTACCAAAGGTAGGCAATTGGCCAAGGGATTGTATGCATCCTCTTCAGGGCTATTCAGGTCCAAGTAAATGGAGTAGCGACCAAAAGATATCTTCCACTTTATTCATAAAATGTTGTTATGAACTACATCGAATCTAGGGATAGTATCGTAGCAAGTGTTCCACATGCCAAGGGCGACGTACGGGCTTTCCCTGCATGTCTTCAAGGTAGTAAGTACCGGGTCGCACAATCCTGATAACCCGATACGGGCCTTCCCAATTTGGATCCAGCGAACGAGCGGGAACTCCGAGTCGCTGCCTCAGGACCAAATCTCCAGGCTGGAAGGATCTAGGTCGGATCTTAGCATTTCGATAATGAGCAATCCGTTGTTGATATGCTGCCACTCGTACTTGGGAGGCATTTCTTCGTTCTTCCAAGAGATCGAGATGAAGTCGGAGGTTTTCCTGCTTGCTCGCGAGGTCATACCGCTCGATCCGATATGAGGGCACTTGATTTCCACGGGTACTACTGCATCGACACCAAATGCTAAGGAGAAAGGGGTTTCACCTGTTGATGTACAAGCCGTGGTTCTATATGCCCATAGTACTTCTGGCAGAAGTTCTGGCCACACACCTTTACATTCACCTAACTTTGTTTTTAAATGGTGCTTGATGATCTTATTCACTGCCTCGACCTGCCCATTCGTCTGAGGATGATATGGAGAAGTGCGGAGATTACGTATCTTCCATTTGTCACAAAATTCATCAAAGGCCGCGTTGTCGAACTGAGTTCCGTTGTCGGTAATTATAGTGTGAGGGAGTCCGAAACGGCATATGATATTTCTCCATATGAACTTGGTAGTTTGTTTCTCAGTAATCTTGGCTAATGGTTCTGCCTCGGCCCATTTGGTGGAGTAATCAACCGCCACAATTGCGAACTTATTTTGTCCCTTCCCCATGGGCAAGGGTCCAATGATATCGACCCCCCATTGAGCGAAAGGCCAAGGGCTATCAATTGGAGTCATCCATTCAGATGGTACATGAGGTATAGGTAAATAACGTTGGCACTTGTCACATTTTTTAGAAAGTTCAATTGCGTCTGCTTTCATAGTGGGCCAATAATATCCTTGCCGCATCACCTTATATGCTAGGGATCGCCCCCTGGGGTGATTACCACATGCCCCCTGGTGTACTTCGTCTAGAACACGAATGGCTTCTTCTGGATGAAGAAACCTTAAATAAGGCAAGGAAAAGCTCTTGCGCAATAATATTCCGTCTTGCAAAGTATACCTGGCAGCCCGAAGGCGAATTTGTCTTGCAGCTTTCTTGTCCTCTGGTAGGTATCCGTCTCTGAGATAAAGGATGATAGGATCCATCCAGCATGGAGATGATTGTACCGAAATTACTTGCTCGAAATTCATTTGGTCGATACTCAGGCTCTGACGGTGCTCGATGGGGATCGAATGTGATAGCTCAGATTCTGGTACAGAGGCGAGCTTTGCCAAGGAATCGGCAAGTTGGTTCTTCTCGCGAGGAATATGAATTACTTCATAAGTCTTCAGTTTTGCGAGCAGGATGAGGACACGAGACTTGTATAAGGCCATCCTTTCTTCTCTGGCCTCGAATTCACCAAGGACTTGGTTGACAATGAGCTGGGAGTCGCTATGAATTAACAGATTCTGAATTGCAAGGACAATGGCCAATTCGAGGCCGACGATCAGGGCTTCATATTCTGCTTCATTATTCAAGATACGAGAATCGAAACGCAGAGCATATTGGAAATACGACCCGTCGGGAGCCACTAAAATCAGGCCCGCTCCACTGCCACTGGCCCGCGACGACCGGTCCACGAAGAGTGACCAAGGAGGCTGGTCGCTGGTCATGGTATTATCATCAGGAGAGTATGTAAATTCGGCGATGAAGTCAGCCACGGCCTGGCCCTTGATTGCGGTCTTAGGGTAGAATGAGATATCGTGCTCGCTGATCTCGACTGCCCATTTAGTTAAGCGTCCGGAAGCCTCAGGTTTTTGAAGGACTTGCCGCAGTGGATGATTCGTTGGTACTAGAATAGCTTGGGCTTGAAAGTATGGTCGCAGTTTTCGAGCTGCCGTGACTAAGGCGAGGGCCAGCTTCTCCATATCAGAATACCTAGTTTCTGCATCCACCATTGCTCGACTGATATAATAAACGGGCCTTTGTACCCCGGAATCTTCTCTTATTAAAGCGGCGCTAACGGCCGTAGAGGACACAGATAAATACAGAATGAGTTGCTCATGTGCTACAGGTTTAGATAAAATGGGGGGTGTGCTCATATATAGCTTCAATTGTTGAAAGGCTTCCTCACATTGCGGCGTCCAATTCCAATCAGACTTGGCCGTTGCACGAAGGAGTTTGAAGAATGGTAAGCACTTGTCAGATGCTCGCGAGATGAATCTATTCAACGATGCGATGCGACCAACTAGACGCTGGACGTCCTTCAGAGTGGTGGGGGATTTCATATCTCTATCAATGCTTTTATCTTCTCAGGATTTGCTTCAATTCCGCGCTGGCCAACCATGAAACAGAGAAATTTTCCTACAGACACACCGAACGCACATTTTTCTGGGTTCAATTTCATTTGATACCTCCTCATTAGGTCGAAGGCTTCTCGAAGATCAGAAATATGATCATCTTCTAAGGTGTTTTTCACGAGCATGTCGTCAACATAAACTTCCATATTCCTACCGATTTGAGCAGCGAATATTTTGTTGACGAGACGCTGATAAGTGGCCCCTGCATTTTTAAGGCCGAACGGCATTACCTGATAGCAATATAATCCCCGATCTGTGATGAAAGCGGTATGCTGGCTATCAGGTGGATGCATCATGATCTGGTTGTAACCAGAATAAGCATCCATAAAACTGAGCAGAGCGTGTCCAGCTGTTGAATCGACCAACTGGTCAATCCGCGGGGTCGGGAAGCTATCTTTGGGGCATGCTTTGTTTAAATCTGAATAGTCGACGCACATTTTCCATTTGCCATTAGCTTTCCAGACGAGGACCACGTTCGCGACCCACTCTGGGTAGTCTACTTCTTTTATGAAATTGACCGTGAGTAGCTTCTCGACTTCAGCTTTGATCGCCATTTGTCTTTCTGCAGTGAAGGCACGTCGACGCTGGTGTACGGGCTTATGTTTCGGGTCGATATTGAGGCGATGTACAATGACATTGGGGTCGATGCCTGGCATATCTTTATGAGACCAAGCGAACACGTCCTGGTATTCGGTGAGGAAACGGACCAGATCTTCATGATGGACACTGGTTAAAGAGGATCCAATGTACACGACCCTGGATGGGTCACCTTTGGTTAAGTGAATCGCCACTGTTTCTTCCCCAGGAGTTCCTGATTTAAGAGCATTCTCTCTCGGATCCAACGAGGTGTTGGTGGGAAAGTTGGGTGAACCCTGCGCTATCTCCATAACGGGCGTCGCTTGAGCCTTCTTTCGATCTTGTAGGGCTATCTGGTAGCAAGACCGTGCCTCTTGTTGACTTCCTCGCACGACCCGAATACCATTTGGGGTAGGAAATTTGACACACAGATATGAAGGGTGCAAGGCTGCCCCAACCTTAGTAAGAGACGGCCGCCCCGGAATGGCGTTATACGCTGATTTTCGATCCACCACGAGGAAGTTTATGAAGACGGTAGTCTTCGCTGGACTTTCTCCAAAAGTAACTGGGAGATCGATGCTTCCTTCAGGCGTTACTACCTCACCTCCGAAGTCGACGAGGGGGGTCGATACTGGCTTGAGAAGGCTTCTGGCAAGTGCCATTTTGCTGAAAGCCTCCAAGTATAGACTATCGGCTGAGCTACCTGTATCCACCATAATTCGATGTGTCAGATAATTTGATACCTTCAATGTGACTACGATGGAGTCTTCGTGAGGGAAGTGAATTCCCTTTGCATCTTCGAGAGTGAAGGAAATTGGAGGATGGCTGGTTTTTTACGAGCTAGACGTCTGTTCTAGCCAGTAGATTTGCTGGGGTTCTTTGGACGCCTTTCGAGCGTATGCTTTTCTTGAAGCTTGAGAATCGCCCCCGCAAGCTGGTCCTCCGATGATGGTGCGGATTTCTCCCGTAGGCTCAGCGTCCTCTTGGTCAGTTTGATGATGAGGTTGTTCCTTTTGGCGAGACGAGGTGTTCGCCCTTTCTGGTGATCGATTTTTACGAGCAACATAATCCTGGAGATGGCCTTTTCGAATAAGGGCTTCGATATAGTCTCGTAGAGAGATGCAGTCCTGGGTTCTATGCCCATGATCTTTGTGGAAGTAACAGAACTTGCTCTTGTCTCTCTTCTCGGGATCGGATTTGATCTTTGCAGGCCACTTCACATATGGCTTGTGTTTAATCTCCATTAAAACCTTTTCATGAGACCGATTAAGACGAGTGTAGTTATGATATTTACCAGAATAAGGCTTCTTGGGAGAATGTTCGCGTTGATCACGACGATATTTTTTATCTGTAGAAGAGGCTCCTTCTGGTTTGCGTTTCTTACCCTGTACTCCATGGCGTGTCAATGCGACTTCTTCTGCATTGATATACTTCTGAGCTTTGGCTTGGAACTCTGCCATAGTTTTTGGAGGGCTCTTGTCTAAAGCAAACCTGAATTTCTTGCTCGTTATTCCGGCTATGAGGGCTGCGAGGCCTTTTTCTTCAGTATAACCTTCAGTTTGAACGGCTTCAGCGGTGAACCGTACTGTGAACTCCTTTATCGTTTTCCCATGCTGCTGTTTTAGATTCATTAGATGGGAGGCTGGCTTCTTAATGCGAATGCTTCCCATGAATTGAGAAAGGAATATCTCTGATAACTGGGAAAAGGAGCTGATGGAACGAGGCTTTAATCCCCGGAACCACGTACGAGCTGCTTCCTTCAATGTTAGGGAAAAAGCCCTACACATGATTTCTGAGCCATGTCCCTCCAACTCCATGAGAGACATGTATGTTTCTAGGTGTTCAAAAGGATCACCAATACCTGTATACGGGGTGATAACAGGCGTTCGATACTTTCTAGGTAACGGCGCCTCCATGACCTCGCTGGTTAAGGGGGACTCGGATTGATGTATCGCTGCCATGATGGTAGATGGCCGATTTGCCTGATATCGCTGTTCCATGACATCAAAATGATCATGGATTCTTTTGAGATCTCCTTCCCATGGTAAGGTATAGCATGAAGTTTCGGCGGTGGAGCCCTGAGGTTGAGGTTGTCGAGACAAACTAGAATGTATAGAATGTGGAGACGGCACAGGGAGATGGCTGCCAAGTGGTGGGACCTGTGGTTCGTCCATAGAATGTCTGGATGCCACTGGTATGGGCTGCGGTGGTAACCCTTCGGAGGCTTGTCTCTGCGGTTCGGGGAAATGCTGATCAAGCCGATTCGACAGGGCCTGAACTCCGGCATTTAGAGTTAGGAGAGTGTTTCCGAGGAAACGCAGGACATTGTCTTGATTTCCAGAAGCTTCCAATAATGGGTTTGCTGATGGCATATTTGGGGCTCCTTGAGGGATGTTCGTCGAGGCAGGTGGAAGGGTAGGTATGGATTCATTCTCATCGGGCGGAGGTGGTGCCTGCCTTGAAGTCGAAGGATGAACAGCCTTTTTAGGAGGCATCGCCGAAGGATTTTTATCGGTGGTTAGAACGATTGATTTTGACGATCAAGTCGTTCCCACAGACGGCGCCAAACTGTTAACGTCAGATTTTATAACTGGATCCTCCGGACGTTCACCTTCTCTCCAACAGATACTTCCTCCGCCGGACCTGAAAGAAGACAGAAAGCAACTAAGGGTGGCTGGTGTCCAGCCGTTAGCCCTCTGATGCTTAAGTCGGGCCGAAGCAAGAAGAAGAATAACCAGGCAAAAACAGGCCAGAGATTGAATATTGTGTGTACCTTTCTCTTTAATGGATTCATCTCTTTATATAGATCTGAAGCGATCCAATCTGTTACGTAAGATATCGAAATCCCGCTGATTTCGTGTACGATACTGAGATCCCGCTAATTTCCTGGGGTAAGATCCTTATCCTTAAAGGCGAGATCTAACCCAATGACTTATTTCGGCAATCACGTTTCTTGATAGCAATCCCTTGAGATTCGGAACCACCAGAGAAGATAATCCCAAAATCGACCTATCCGGGCTGCTGGTAGGCGTAGTAGTAGCGCTGATTGCTCATGTAGAGCTGGAGACCGTAGTGGGAGTCATAGCCAGCGAAAAGGAAGGAGATGCCGACGGGGCGGAAACCACCGAACTGGGTGTACCCCTGCTTGGTGTCGCAGAGGGATTGGACAAGCTGCTCGACGGGAATCGGGTGCTGGTACCGAAGGCTAAATGGTGTCGCCACAGAAAAAGCTGTTCGTATGTTGGAATATGGTCGCGAGTCCTAGTGCTCGCTCACTTGGATGTAACCCTTTTCAATGACTTGTAAGAAGGTCTGCTCGCAGATCGAGAAGAGAACCTCTGCTTTATCTGACTATCGGCTATGGGAGCTCGAGGCCTTGCAAATAGGTGCTCCGTATTTGTCTATCTGCGACTCTCGATCAGCTTATCTCGAGAGTCGAATGGGCGTCCCGCACTTACCCATTCTGCGACTCTCGAGCATATGATCTCGAGAGTCGAGTGGGTGTCCCGCACTTATCCAGTCTACGACTCTCGCTCAGATGATCTCGACAGTCTAATGGGTACTTCCGTATTTACCCGATCTGCGACTCTCGCGAAGATGATCTCGAGAGTCTTATAGGTACTTCCGTATTTACCCGATCTGCGACTCTCGATCAGATGATCTCGAGAGTCGAATGGGCGTCAGTGTAAAATCTTAATAGCTGAGTTGATCTCCGTTATTTTGCCTATAACAGTTGACGGATAGACGGAGCAAATGATGTTAGAGTTGCTGATCAGTTGGAACTGCTGTCATGTGCAGCTGGGACGTTGGAACTCCTTCAGCAACTGATTATCGCTTGTGATTATCCTGGCCATTGACGTGGTGGTCCACCTACTGTGATGGACGCTTGAGATGGTTGCTGTGGACATGCAAGGAGCTGGTGGAGAGCTTTGATGTCAGCTGATTGACGGTGGATCTGATCTGGTGAATGGACGGTTGAGGGTCAGCATCTCGCTGCTGTATGTGGACGGATGATCATCTTGCTGGACTTTGGATAGACGGTCATAATGAGCTGTACGTGCTGACTTTGTGGCTGGTAACGTGTGATCAAATCCATCAGATGGGAGGCTGAAATCAGTTGCTGCCTTGGACGGGATCTCCACAGATGCAGTGTTGGATTGGCAGGGTCCACATGATAGCCGGAAGGCTTGGACGCTGATCAGAGTGCTGGGCACTGATTGGAGGGCAGCAAACTGCTGCACGCCTGGAACGCTGATGAAGGTGGGACGTCCATTGCTTGGACTGATAGACGATTGGGATTAGAGGCAGAGCAAGGACGTTGGATAGGAGAACGGTGGAGTCCACCTTGCTGTCCGTTGGAGCTGGATCAGCACTTGTTGCCGATCTGTGCGTTGATGATGGTACGTGGGGTCCACCATATTCTGGAGTTTGGACGGACGTCCATTGCTGGACAGTTGGATGGATGTCCGAGCTAGGCCAGCACGAGTGGATTGAACGGTGGAGATGGAGTCGTCCAAGCCTATTGGATATAAATTTCTGGACGTTGGCATTGAGTGGGCCCCTCATCCATTGATCACACAGGTTCATCATGTGAAGTACGTGGATGGCAACATGTTCACTCAAGATCTGAAAGCGCTTGGCCTTCTAGGCCTCAAATCTCAATATCCTCTTCAGAAAACAGTCTCGCCTTCGGCTTGATATTGATCAGGGGTCACCTTTGCGCTTGTATCATCCACAACCTTTCCTAATCTCCTTCGATCTTGATTTCTTTTGGACGTTAAAGCGCCTTGATTGGCTTGGATCTTGTCCAACCTCTCCTGAACACCTGAAGACAGAAAATTAACTTAATGAGGGATAATTAACCAGAAAAACAATGATATTGCTCTTAACAACCAGGGTTAATTATACAATATTAGGTACTTATCAGCTATCATAATGTTAAAGTTCGGCCTAGAGGTTTCCAGCTCGGTGATTTAGTCCTTAGACAGAACCTCGGAGCCCCTGCTCGTTCGCTGGATCCAAATTGGGAAGGCCCGTATCGACTCATCAAAATTGTGCGACCCGGTACTTATTATCTTGAAGATATGCAGGGAAGACCCGTACGTCGCCCTTAGCATGTGGAACATTTGCTACGGTATTTCCCTTAATCTGATGTAATGTTGGACGACATTCGAATAAATATTAATCAAAGACAGTATTTTTGGTCGCTACTCCATTTATTTGGACCCGAATAGCCCCAAAGAGAATATCCATGTTCTCTTGGCCAATTGCCTACCCTTGGTAGGGTTAAAATTAGTATTTTGGTCGCTACTCCGTTTATTCGGACCCGAATAGCCTCGAAGAGAATACACACACTCTCTTGGCCAATTACCTACCCTTGGTAGGGTCAAAGCCTCAATCGATAGATCAGTCTATCTCCACGCGGACATGGTCACCAAGACCCCCCGATTGAGCCTAACTCATCTGAGTTAAGTATGAAGGCATTCAGTATATAAGCAAGAAAGAGCGAAAGAAAGGAGAGATAAAACCCCAACAATATCATCAAAAGGTGTCTTCTTTCATTTCATCTCAACAGATTACAAGGTCTAGTTGTTTACAAAGAGAATTCAATACATAAAAAAAAAGAGAAGAAGAAGACAATCATTCTCACGCATCGGTTGAAGGAGGGGCAGCACTCTCGACTTCAGGGCCCACTTCGGTGACCCCTCCAGCTTGAGTGACCTCGGTCACTTCATTCTCGGCAGTTGCTCTCTCCTCCACAGCTATGATGGCCGTGACCTTCTCGAATTCACCCATATCAAAAGATGGGGACATCCGTTGCACTACTCATAGTGCGAAGTCGTGACTAGCATCATACGACTCATATCTCTCTTCGTCGTACAACTGCGAAGTTCGGAACTCCGTGATAGCTCGAGCTCCTTCTTCATAGAGCATCTTAACAAGGACTACTCTCTCCTCGTCCCAGTGGATCGAGTCGTCCTTGAGCTGCGTGAGAGTGGAACGCTCTTTTTTCAAATTGTCGCTAGCTTCCTTGAGCTGCGACTTAACCTCTGCGAGCAGCTCCTCCAACGAGATCTTGTCTTGGTGGAAGATCTCTCTTTCTCTCTCTGCCTTCTCTTTCAACTCCTTGAGCTTGGCGAAGTTGGAGTCCAAAGCCTGGTACCTATCGGTCAGGACCTGGACCTTCTCAATGAGGATCTTTTTCTCCTCAGTCATCTTCGCGATCAGGGTCTCGCGAGACTTGATGACTTGGTCCCTTCCATGGACCGCTTTCTCCAGAGCAATCCTCTTCCCGTCAGCCTCATCTATCACACGACGGGCGGCGAGGATGTCACGCCTCGTCCGTAGAATGAGGTCCAAGCCCTACAGAACAGAAGAAAGGTTCTGAGATAAAGACTCGGGAACAAACAAAAAGAAGGTAAAACAACAGGATCAAATTAAAAATAAGTTACCTGTACCATCCTCACTCCTGCCTCGAGGAAGAGGTTTTCGGGACTTGGCTCGGGAAGGGTGCCGAAGGTCTGGGGGGAAATATTATCAAACAAGAATTTGCAGATGGGGTGGAGATGAGGGGGGACGGTGAATGCTCCACTACCAGAAGGCTGGGCTACTACCAGTCCAGCTGGGCTCGCAACTTGAGCAGTAGCCGGCTCGCGAGAAGGAGCCAACTCGCGAGCAGGAGCCAACTCGCGAGCACCTTCAGGCTCGCGAGATTCTTCAACTGGGGGCAGCTTGACCCCGTCCCGTCGTCCCTCGGGGAGTTATCAATAATATTAATAACTGGTGGTTCAGGAGGAACCACCATTGAGGGAGCCACAGGAGCAGGAGCTGCTGGCATGGCCACCATAGCCTCGAGAGGGGGAGTTTGGGCGACACCCATCTGATTAGATGGATGAGAAGGACCGGCAGGAGTCATCTTCTGCCTCTTCGAGTTTGTACCCTTGAGGTGAGGCAGCAACCCTCTTTTCTCCCTAGCATTGGTCATCGCGAGCTCCTCCCGAGATATTAGTCCTGCCGCTGCGAGTCGAGGGGATGATAGACAAGCCTCGATATGCCTGTCGCGAGCAGGCAACTTGTATACCTTAACGATTTTCTCATGAATCCCTCCCTTCAAGCTTGGCTTCATCAAAGTCGGAACACCTGCAAATATGAGTATAAGTCAGAGAAGCAGAAATCAAAAAACCCTAAATTGACTCACAAAAATCTGCGAAGTGTGAAACTATGCCCACTTTCACAGAAAAAGCGGTTCACGCCAGGGCCCCCAGACGAAGATCTTATCTCAGACTCCCAGCTCCCGGAAGCATAAAACCACCGTTTCCTCCACCCGGGTGTTGAACCTCAAATTTATACATTGCATTGCCCATTACATCGCATTATATGCATGGTTTTCATGTTTAAAAGGCCCATCTAATGCATGTTTTGTGATTTCAGGAATGAGAGCGGAATTCACCCAATTGGAGACTAAAAAGAGCCATTTGAAGCCATTGGATGAAGAATGAAGAAGTACCAAAGAAAGTAGAAAGAGAGGAGAAGAAAGGAAGAAAGAAGCAAAAGGAGAAAGTAGGAAAATCAGCCAAGACCGGTGGTGCGACCGGTCGTCCATCGCTAAGACTGGTCGTCCTACCGGTCCGACTATTCACAAAGGGAGACTGTTCTGCAAGAGGCCACTGGACCACTCACGACCGGTCGTGCGACCCGTCGTCCACTGCTCAGACCGGTCGTACGACCGGTCCTTGAATTAAAATTTTAAAGTTGGATTTTGGCAAAACTCTTTGGACTGTTTTTACGGTTTTGAGACTGATCGTGCGACCGGTCGTCCAAGAGCTCAGACTGGTCCTGAGACCGGTCGTCCACATAACAGAGCTTCTCTGTAAAGCTCCGATTTTCTCTGCGCAGTCTGAGATTTCTTGCGCAATCTGGAACCTTCCGTGCTATACTATAAAAGGACACCTAGGGGCTCTTCCTAGGGCATCATAGAAGCCAAGGGACATCGTGGGAGAGGAAGGAAGTCGTCGTGGAGCGTTTACAACCCTCCAAACTCCAATTTTTCTAGTTTTTATGTTTTCTTATTTGAGTTCTAGTTGTAGTATGACAATGCTCGGCTAGAATCTCTCAGCTAAGGCTGAGAGGTGAAGCTTGTAGCCAATTTCATGATTTGATTCAGTTAATTCAAGTACTTTCAATTCAAGTTTGGATTTTTATCTATTTTAGTTCTTCAAGTTGATAATTTTAGATGTTTTATGAGAGTTCATGTGCTCCGGACATGGATTCCTTGCAATTCTCTGAGATTATCAGATGGTGCTTGTTTAGATTCGAATTATAGTAATCCTTGAGCAGGCCATAGTCCATAGGCATGGCTGTTACTCCGAAGGCTATGATTTTGAATTCTACATTGATTGAATGGGACTAGAACTTAGAAGTTCAACTCGAATGAGATTGAATGTGTTTAATGCTTTATTTTCCAACTAGATGAGAGATAGGACTTCAAATCTAGTTATGTATCTTGCTTGGATTGATTGGATTGACTGGATTGACATGGGATTGCTACAAGTGAATCCTTGAATTCCTTAGTACCTTAAACTACTGTTTTTCATTAAGTTACTGTTTTAGCATAATTATTCTAATTGAATCTCTTATCTATTGCAAACTGAGTTGCTGGAATAGTTTGGAATTTGTTATCCAATTCCCTGTGGATCGACCTCGATCTTACCGAGTTTTATTACTACATCGCAGCCTTACACTTGAGGCGAGCAAACAAGTTTTTGGCGCCGTTGCCGAGGAATTTAGATAACGGTTTTTAAATTGTTTTAGTGGCTGTAGAAGTCGAATTAGATAGGGTTTTTTCTGATTTCTTAGAACTAATCAAAATTGTTTGTTTTGTAGGATTTCTTCTCTAGTTCAAGCACATCGAGTAATATCCTTCTAACTTAGCTTTTTACAGATTTTTTTCAATTTCCAGATTTTTAGGATTTAGGAATAGCTTAGTTTTAGTTGAGTGGTTTATGTCCCGTTGGGAACGTAACCACTCTAATCGTCTCCAATCCGAAGGTGGTTTAGTTGGACCATTGTCAGTCCACAGATGAGTCCGGAATTACCAAGAACGTTGTGAAAGTTTGGGGAGTATGGATCAAACACCTTTAAGGAATCCTCCCCCTCCTACTCCAACTACAAACGCAAATCAAGAGGGAGTAGGAGAGAATGAGGTACATAACGTTCCTCCAACGAGATCACTACGGGATTACCTACAACCAGCCCGTGCAATTACACCCTCTTGCGTGGTTCTACCACCAAACGGCGGAAACATTGACATAAAGCCGGGTGTGATTCAAATTATACCAAAATTCCATGGGCTAAACTCTGATAGGCCATATCTACACTTAAAAGAATTCGAAGAAGTGGTGGCTACCTTGCAATACACCAATGTTTCTGAAGATACCATTAAGCTTAAACTCTTTCCCTTTTCATTAAAAGAAAGAGCCAAAGATTGGCTTCACTCTCTTAGACCACATTCGATTGGGTCATGGAATGAGATGACCCGGGAATTCTTAAAAAAGTTCTTTCCGGCTCATAAAACGAACACCCTTCGAAGAGCCATAATGAATTTCTCGGCTAAAGAGGGTGAATCTTTCTTCCAATGTTGGGAGAGATTTAAGGACCTCCTACTTGCTTGCCCACATCATGGCTATGAGAGTTGGCGAATTATAAATTTTTTCAATGATGGATTAAGTTCTAATATGCGCCAATTTGTGGAGATGATGTGCAATGGCGAGTTTATGAGCAAAAATCCAGATGAGGCTTGGAGTTATTTGGACATGTTGGCCGAAAATGCCCAATCTCAAGATACCACAGATAAACCTAACAAGCCCAAGCCTACTCAAGAGAAAGAGAAAGGAGGGATGTATATCCTCAAGGAGGAAGACGACGTGAATGCAAGGATAGCCAACCTCACAAGGAAGATCGAGGCCATGGAACTTAGTAAAAGTGGAGTTCCAAAGTCCAATGAAGCTATTGAGACCATATGTGGGATTTGTCACACCGATTTACACACTACGCAAGATTGTCCCACAATTCCTGCATTTCAAGAGGTATTACATGAATATGCAAATGCCACATATGGGTATCAACGACCTTTCAATGGACCGGTGGGTAATACGTACAATACTAGTTGAAAGAACCACCCAAATTTCAGTTGGAAGAATGCTCCCACGGGCAATCCTACCAACTCTCAAGGAGGGCCACCCATGCAAAATATGGCCCCACCTCAGTTCTCAATGGAGGATACCTTGAAAGCGTTTATACAAGGGCAAACGCAAATCAATCAAACAAATCAGCAAATGTTCCAACAGCTTAGAGTCTCAGTTGATGAGATTAAGGGACGCTTGAATGCTAGGGAAGGGACCTTTCCGGCCCAACCTCAGCCCAATCCAAAGCAAGTACATGAAGTGAGCATTCCTAATCCTTCCAACCAACACATGGAGCAAGCCAAATCCATCACCACTCTTTGAAGTGGTAAACAAATTGACAAATCTATTCCGGTGAAGGCCGACAAGCCTAATGATCCGGTAAATTCTGAGGATAAGGATGGATCTAACTTAGCCCCACAAGAAATGGAACGCATTTACAAGCCCGTAGCACCATTCCCTTCGAGATTGGTTGCCCCAAAATCTCTCCCAAACTCTCATGATATTCTAGAGATTTTTAGGCAAGTCAAGATCAACATTCCCTTGCTTGATGCCATTAAACGAGTCCCCTCCTATGCCAAGTTTCTAAAGGACCTATGCACAACCAAACATAAATATAATGTGCAGCAAAAGGCCTTCTGAAATGAGCAAGTAAGTGCCATTCTCACTCAAAAGTCCCCCCCAAAATTCAAAGATCCCGGTAGTCCCACAATTTCATGTATCATTGGAGACTACCGGATTGAGCGTGCATTACTAGACTTGGGGGCAAGCGTGAATTTGATCCCATACTCGGTATACGAGCAATTGGGTCTTGGTGAATTAAAACCCACCAAAACCACATTGTAACTCGCTGATAGATCCATCTGTGTACCGAGAGGGATAGTTGAGGATGTGCTAGTCTAAGTTGATAAATTCTACTACCTGGTAGATTTCATCGTCTTGGACACACAACCGGTCATGGATGCTAGCACCCAAATACCGGTGATTCTAGGCCGCCCATTCCTTGCTACATCAAACTGTTGAACCTCCAATTTATACATTGCATTGCCCACTACATGACATGGTATGCATGATTTTCATGATTAAAAGGCCCATCTAATGCATGTTTTGTGATTGTAGGGATGAGAGCGGACTTCACTCAATTAGAGACCAAAAAGGGGCCATTTGGAGCCTTTGATGAAGGCCCAAGGTGGACCAAAGAAAGAAGAAAGCAAAGAGAGAGGAAGGAGAGAAGAAAAGAAAGAAGAAAAACAAGCAAAACTGGGTCCGACCGGTCAAGACCGGTCGGCCAAGAAGGCCCGACCGGTCATGACCAGTCGGATGCACTCCCTGGAGCAAGGCCAGCTTTGTCCGACCGGTCATGACCGGTCGGCCAGCCCTGTCCGACCGGTCGTGACCGGTCGGCCATGCAAAGTTCAACTTCCAGATTGCATACAGCAGGCCATTCCCATTTCTGGTTTTTCGGATCACTTTTTTGAAGCCATCTTGATGATATTTGGAAATCCAACACATCCATGTCGAAGAGGATCTCGACACCGAACTAACCCAAGTGGTTTCGTGTCGATCGGAGCTACTGGATTGACCGTGGTGGCCAAAACAATACGAACTGTCCAGAAAGTTCCAGATTTCGCTATTCAACTCTGCGCCGGTCCAAAGGACTCATCATTGATGATATGAAGAATCTACTTTGACCATATTTTAGACCACATCTATATATGAATAACCACAAAGTTTCAGATCAAAAGGATGTGTGGTTTGATCGTACCGGTTGAAGAAAGATGGACCGTCCAGAAAGATCCAACTGCGCAGAGTTTATAAAAGCTCTAAGTTTTCTAATTTTCGGAACACATTCTGGGATTTTTTTGGACAATCTAATCCATCCATCATGTAGAGGAGGAAGTTTTCTACCAATGTTCAAAATTTGAGATCAGTCCGACCTCTGTACACTCCGGGACGTTGAAAGCAAGATGACTGGTTCTGAAGGTACCCAAAGTGCGCGATTTTGAGAGGCGGTCGGTGATGTGATTGGTGGGCCCATTCAGAGGATAATCTTGGAAATCTAAATCATCTATGAAGAAGATCACATTACAAGGAAGCTACAAACCAAATTTGAAGGCAATCCGACCATTTGGTTAAGCCGTACCAGGCGAAACAAATTCTGCTATGTTGCTGTACTATTGCTGCACTATAAAAGGAGGTGCTCTCTTCTATTCCAAATCAACCAAGGACGTGGGGAGCAAGGAGTTCAAGTCATAGGAGGCTTCCTAGCCTCCTCCAGCTAGTTTTTCTTCCTTTTCTTAGTTCTAGTTCTAGTTTTAATATGCTTTTCCTTAGCTAACCTCTTAGCTAGAGCTAGAGGTGAAATTTGTAGTTGGTTTCAATGCTTTAATTCTTTTATTTCAAGTACCCTTTTCTTAATTTTAGATTTTGAAGTTCTAGTTTGAATAAAGTTTGGATTTTTAGATGAATTGTGAGAGTTCGTGTACTCCGGACATGAGTTCCTTGCAATCCTCTAAGATTACCATGATTGGGTTGTTTGAATTCGAATTGTAGTAACCCTTGAGCATGCCATAGTCCATAGGCATGGCTGTTACTCCGAAGGCTACAAGTTCAAGTTCTATGTGCTTCATTAGAACTAGAAATCTGATTTCCAGATTTAAGTGGGATTTTTATGCTTGAATGTTATATCTTCCAATTAGATGAGAGATAGGACTTTGATTCTAATTGTGTTGTACTTGGATGAATGGATTGGCATTAGACTACTACAAGTGGATCCTTAATGCTCTAGTTCTTCTTATTTTCAGATTTTCCTATTTCATGTGAAAAACTACTTTCTTAAACTTCTTAGATTCTAGTTATTAGAGTACTTGGAATTGTTTACCTCTTTCCCTGTGGATCGACCTCGGTCTTACCGAGTTTTATTACTACATCGCAGCCTTACACTTGAGGCGAGCGAACACAAACGCAATCATAAATTGCCGGAATGGAGTGATCAAATGTCCTTTGGGAACATGACGTTGGAGGTGAATGTGTTCCACTTAGGCAAAAGGTATAGGGATGATGATGATGTCCACGAGGTTGATTTGATTGATTCAATCGTGGAAGAGGAGTTCGCTTTAAGGCAGAATTTTGATCCTCTAGATGTTGTTAGCTTTGATCCCTTTGAGGATTGGGACGACATTGATGGCCCCCATGAGGTAAACATGATAGAATCCATGGATGATGGGGGGTTTTTCCAACATGATCTACCTGAAAGCTTGGGGACATGTTTGACACATTCTATGGATGAATCCAATTCTAATCTTAATAAGACCTTGGAAGTGTCAATTTCTGAAAATTTACTTGATAAGTCACCAATTTCTGATTTACACAACTTTGTTATGCAGGATTTGGAAGAATTGGTGCTTGACTTGCCTACAGAGAGGCCACGTTTTGAAAGTGTAGAGGTTGAGGACCTACTCCAACCTACACAAAATTCTACGGAGGAAAACATGAAGGGTCCAAATCTGAAAACTTCCTCCGATGAAGTCTCCTACACTCTAGAGGAGTGTTAGCGTATTTTAAAGATTGGAATGATCCCATGATTCAGGATATTGTGCATGCTTTGAAGGAGACCCCTCCGGTGCCTAAAAAGTTTCCTTCCACAGAACACCAAACTAAAAAAATCAATTGTGGAACCATCAGTGAATTCTGATTTTGTGGAGATCATATCGACTTATGAAGAAGAAATGCAAGTCTCCACATCTCTTTGGTTTGTTCAAACCAAAGAATACTTCTGAGATGACCCATACGTGAATAATTTTTACCCAGATAAGAAGGAAAGGAGATATATATTCAATGATTTCCAACCAATGCAATTCTCCTTTCCTAGTACATGTGACAATTTTGTTGAAGAACCTGCTGAAATTTTTCAGCAGGATTTTCAATGGGTTAGAATGATCGATGTCACTAATGTACTTTCCAAAGCAGGATGGTGGATAGTTCTACTGAAAAATTTGTTACACCACTTGATGATCCTGCTCAACTTTGTCCTTTTGGATGTTATACTGATAATCGATCTCCTAGTCTGATGGAGATCCTCTTTTTACAAGAACGGGTTAGTTATCTTTATTGCTTTCCGTAGATTAGGTTTAGTTTTATTTAGTTTTACTGTTTTAGTAGCTTTAGTTGTTGGGTTGCAGACTTCCATGATCGACTCTCTCAGGTACTATTGTTCTCACTCTCTTATATTTGCTCTCATGTTCATGCTCATTGCATATCTTTTCACATTGAGGACAATGCAAGATTTGGTTGGGGGGTGAGATGAGATCCTTCAACTAGCATGTTGCAACATTTCGAGCCTCATATGCGGAATTTTTTTTTAATTTTCTCAAATTTCAAAACACTTTTAGAAAACCTTATTTCTATGCATTCGAGATGATATGAGTATAAGAAGAGGAGATACGAAGTGTGTGATGTTGCAAGTCTTGAACTTCTCCTAACATAATAGGTTTATATGTTAGCTCCCCTATTGTCGTGAGTGATAGAAAATTTGAACACCTTTACACCTAGTTCACATTACGCAATTTTCATGGGTTGAAAGGATTATGCGATTTGTGGATTAACTAGACTTTGATTTAAAGGTGTTGAGAAACCAAGCCAGGGTACTTTGTCCATCCTTGTTCATGGGAAAATAACGAAAGATATGGATTTCTAAAAATCCTATTTAATTTAAAAGAAAATGGAAAAGGAAGGATGAAATTGGGAATGATGGAAAAATGGTGGAAATTTTCGAAGAGGGCTACCTATTACCAACCGGGGGATGGTCTACCCGTAACCAAAGCCGAAAATGGGACGTAGTGTGAAAGTCGTCGGAAGGACGGTAAGGCAAATTCTTGTCATTAGCTTGTTGTTGCTCTGTACACCTTGAGATCTTTAGTTTAGTTGATTGTTGAGCTCTTAATTATGCATATTCTAACCCCAATTCATCACTCATTATGCATGCGTTTCATGATTTAAAGACTAATCTAATGCATGGATTTGTGATTGTAGGAATGAGAAGGAGACTTCACCAATTCATGGTTAAAAGAGTCACTTTATATGCATTGAAGATCAATATAACAAGTGACAAAAGGTAGAAGAAAGAAGCAAGAAAGAAAGAGAAGAGATAAAGAAGAAAAGTTGAAATTTGTTCTTAGACCTGTTTGTAGACCGGTCGCCAGACAGGTCGACAGTGTATTTTTTTAGACTGTTTTTCTCATCTTAGACCGGTCGCTAGACAGGTCGAGAGTAGTCCAAAAACACAAAAACTCTCTGGACAGATTCTGCAGTTTTGAGACCAGTCGTGCGACCGGTCGTCCACAGTCTCAGACCGGTCGTGAGACCGGTCGTCAGTGCAACAACGTGTGCGTGAAGCTCCGATTTTCTCTGCGCAATTGCGTAATTCCTTGCTAAATCTGGAATCTTCCGCGCCAATCTATAAAAGGGACTTCTCCTCTTCATACCAGGGCATGCTAGGACGTGGGGATTGCTTAGGAGACGGATTCTACTTCAAGTTTTCTTAGTTTTCTTCCTGTTTTAGTAGTTTTTATGTTTTTGAGGCTTCTAGTTCAAGGATGTTAGAAATGAACTAAAACCTCTTAGCCAGGGCTAAGAGGTGAAGCTTTTGATTCGTTTTTGATGGATTGATGCAACCTAGGTTTCCTTTTTATGATTTAATTGATGAATTTTAGTTAATGTGAGTTTGAATCAAGTACTAGTTGGGTTTTTACTTTGATCTCTTGATGATTCCGGGCTCATGTGATTCTTAGTGATCCTAACTTAGTAATTTAGCTTCTGAGCATTATTATGCTTGTGTAGTTTATTGATCTATCATCGACTCCGGGCATGGTAGATTCTTTGATTGCCTTGTATGCAATGGCCTGATTTTCATGTGGGAACTCATTCAACTAAAGTTCTTATCTTTTGTAGTAATCTGAAATAGTTGTTTGTTGATTGATTTTGATTTAATTAGAGTTCTAATCATTAGTTGTAATCAAGTCTAGTGACAGGATTTGATGAATGCTATGCTTGTGAGTCTCAACTAGATTGGAAAGAGGCTTGGCCTACACAATTGAGTGTGCCCAAGGCCTGAGCATGGTTGTGGGAATCAAATCAATGAATAAACACTTGTTTTGGATAATTGCTGATTGAACCGCTCTATATTCCGATCGGATAGAGATATGAATTCGATTCCGATTGAGTTATGAGAGACCAAGTTGTGTTGATGCATTGAAACCTATCAAAAGTGGATCCTTGGCGCTCTAGTGCCTTTTTAGATTGAAATTACCTTACACACTCACTGTTTAAACCCAATTTTTAGCTTTAGTTCTTAATAGGATCTTAATTACAAGTTATTTTAGACAAAATCTGAGAATACCCATTCATAAATCTCTGTGGGAACGATACTCGGTCTTTCCGAATTATTACTACATCGCAACCTTACACTTGGGGAGTGAACATTGATCCATGAGGAAAATAATCCCAGAAATTCATGAGATGAACTTTCACTATGCACACTAGGTTGAAATTGTTCGAGTTCTTCTATTTATCAATCAATCAGCGGGAATGTCATACGGAAGCTTAGTATGTTTTGAGAGTTTAAGGTTTCAACTTCTATCACCCAATTTCTCCAAATTTTATACTTGTATGTCTTGGAATGGATAGAAACATATTTTCTAGAGGAGAGTTGGTTTGGAGGTTTGAAAATGTTTCACGCATGTTTTGCTCGGGACTAGCAAAAAGCTGGTTGGGGGGTGTGTTGAACCTCAAATTTATACATTGCATTGCCCATTACATCGCATTATATGCATGGTTTTCATGTTTAAAAGGCCCATCTAATGCATGTTTTGTGATTTCAGGAATGAGAGTGGAATTCACCCAATTGGAGCCTAAAAAGAGCCATTTGAAGCCATTGGATGAAGAATGAAGAAGGACCAAAGAAAGTAGAAAGAGAGGAGAAGAAAGGAAGAAAGAAGCAAAAGGAGAAAGTAGGAAAATCAACCAAGACCGTTCGTGCGACTGGTCGTCCATCGCCAAGACCGGTCGTCCGACCAGTCCGACTATTCATAAAGGGAGACTGTTCTGCAAGAGGCCACTGGACCACTCACGACCGGTCGTGCGACCGGTCGTCCACTGCTCAGACCGGTCATATGACCGGTCCTTGAATTAAAATTTTAAAGTTGGATTTCGGCAAAACTCTCTAGACTGTTTTTGCGGTTTTGAGATCGGTCGTGCGAGCGGTCGTCCAAGAGCTCAGACCGGTCGTCCGCATAACAGAGCTTCTCCATGAAGCTCTGATTTTCTCTGCGCAGTTTGGGATTTCTTGAGCAATCTAGAACCTTCTATGCTATACTATAAAAGGACACCTAGTGGATCTTCCTAGGGCATCATAGAAGCCAAGGGACGTCGTGGGAGAGGAAGGAAGTCATCGTGGAGCGTCTGCAACCCTCCAAACTCCGATTTTTCTAGTTTTTATGTTTTCTTATTTGAGTTCTAGTTGTAGTATGACAATGCTCGCCTGGAATCTCTCAGCTAAGGCTGAGAGGTGAAGCTTGTAGCTAATTTCATGATTTGATTCAGTTAATTCAAGTACTTTCAATTCAAGTTTGGATTTTTATCTATTTTAGTTCTTCAAGTTAATAATTTTAGATGTTTTATGAGAGTTCATGTGTTCCGGACATGGATTCCTTGCAATTCTCTGAGATTATCAGATGGTGCTTGTTTAGATTCGAATTATAGTAATCCTTGAGCAGGCCATAGTCCATAGGCATGGCTGTTACTCCGAAGGCTATGATTTTGAATTCTACATTGATTGAATGGTACTAGAACTTGGAAGTTCAACTTGAATGAGATTGAATGTGTTTAATGCTTTATTTTCCAACTAGATGAGAGATAGGAGTTCAAATCTAGTTGTGTATCTTGGTTGGATTGATTGGATTGACATGTGATTGCTACAAGTGGATCCTTGAATGCCTTAGTACCTTAAACTACTGATTTTCATTAAGTTATTGTTTTAGCATAATTATTCCAATTGAATCTCTTATCTATTGCAAACTGAGTTGCTGGAATAGTTTGGAATTTGTTATCCAATTCCCTGTGGATCGACCTCGGTCTTACCGAGTTTTATTACTACATCGCAGCCTTACACTTGAGGGGAGCGAACACCGGGGTAATTTGAAGTAGGCTTCCCCAGGACAAAGTTATCTTGGTGCCAGTAACAGAGATAGTACCAGCCTTCGCTGGAGGGCGCCTTCTTAAGTTGGTACATCCGGAGAAATTCTTCGGTGGTTAACTCTCCATTACCGGCTTGCATCCAGAGAGCGAAGGAATTCATGACTACCCTCCACCCATTTACTATAAGTTGCCCGGGGGCAATCCTATAGCTCCGAAGTACGCCGCGAATGAAGGGGTGGAGGGGGAGACGTACCCCAAGAATGAAAAAGTATTCATATAGGGCAACACAACCGGGGGGAGGAGAATCCGGGGTTTCTCCCTCTCCAGGTAACCGGAGAACGATTGAGTCAGGGATTTGGTATCTCTCCCGTAACTCATTCAGCCGTTCCTCCGATAGGATGGATGGATACCCAGACGCGGTATACCTACCTGACGGAACCCTTGCATTATTGGAGGAAGAAGATTCCGGAGTGGCATCCCCCAGAGGGACGGTCTCCTCGTCAGCGTCTCCAGCCATTTTTATAAAAAGAAGGGAAGAAAAAGGAAGAAGCGGATTATACCAGAGATATCGGAGAAGAAAATGACACCGGAGGAAGAAAAGGACACCAGGAGAGTGAGGAAAGAGGAAAAGCTTCAAAAAATTCCGTGAAAATCCAAAGATTTGGCGGACTCGGTATATTTATAAGCAATCATTCCACAGGATTTGGCGACACGTGGCGATCACCCGTTTGGCACAGCAGTCAAACATGCATGGCTATTAATTCCAGAGACATGTGGCGAGCATCTCTTCATTTCCTCTCGGCCGAAAAGTTGCGGAAGGCTGGCGCTCTTTAATGCCAGCCCAATCATGTACGACTTCATCTTCGATAAAGGTATTAGGCGGTTATGCGTGACAGTAGGCAAGTCCTTCCCTTAGACTTTTTGGCGGTAAGGACTTGGGGGGCATCTATTATAGTCAAATCGCGGTGATCGGAGTTCTCGTAAGAACCCGAGACATGCAAGTACCCTTATAGCAATATTTGACTTGCGAGCCCACCTGGTCGAGTCTCGCACATTAGACAAGTACGGCGCACAGTTACCGAGTTCTTGAGCCCTTGTGGTCGATGGTCGAATATTAGGAAAGTGCGGAACATCTTTCCCGACCTGTGAGCAGCTCAGCTAGTGGTCATTGAAAGGCGTCGTATCTCAACATGCAAGCACCCTGACTCGCGAGCAGCTCCCGTCATGCGAGCAGCCCGGTTTGCGAGCAGCTCCCGATATGTGAGCAGCCCTGGTCTCTGGTCTCTGGCAATGACGTACCTCAGCTTATAGTACCAGCAGCCCATATAGGCCGATTTTGGTTTGTTTCTATCTGTAGCTCCGAACCATTGGGGATCTTCATCAAGAGACATAATCAGTTGTACGTATAGAACGGTTAGGCTATCCCCTTATCTAAGGATTGATAGGATAAGCTCCTTATCCCCAAAAATCAGCAGTAATCTTAATGGCTTGTGTAACAGACTGGACCACCCGGATTTGCATAAATAGATAATCCTACAGGTGGTAAAGGTACAATATACACAATCTCTAAACTCCTAAATTGTGAGTTTCCTTTGCAACCATATCCTATCTGACTTAAGCTTCGGAGCGCTAACGGCTGGACGCCGGCCACCCTTAGTTTTCTCTTATATTCTTTCAGGTTCGAAGGAGAACTGGCTGGAAGGAAGGTGAACGTCTGGAGGATCCTGTTACCAAATTCAATGTTAACATAGAGGAACTTCAATTTCCTCCATCCTTACTACTAAAGATGAGCACGCAATAGCTAACAACTGCATCATCTAACCCCTAGTCCATGTTCAGAAATCACATTAAAAGAAACAACCTCATTCATTCGTAAGGTTTAATCAAAGAAGCTTACATTTAATGGCCCCCACGAAATAAAACCACGATAAGAAAACCTGTAAAAATTTGAAAAAAACATTCCACACAGATACTTAAAAGCGCCCCAACACCTTGAGCATCCTCTTAAGTGGGAATATATGAGCCCCAATCCCTGTCTTATGAATTCAACTATTGTTAATGATAATTTTAAGCCCTACCTTGTGCAATGTCATGGCCTAGACTACATGTCAGTTCATGCATCGATGGGCCATATGCGTATGAAAATAATCTCTAACATTCAAAAATATAGACATGTTATATCATCATTTGTTTTAAAGGTGGGAGTACACAACTTGTAAATTTGCTAATTTAAAAACAAAGTTATACAAACATTCGGGTGGGCACCATAAATAAATTTGTCCTCACCTATCATATATTCTAAACACGGGCCTATAAGAAATAAGCCCTCTTATCATATCACATCTTATACTTCCCAATAAAGGAGTTACCTAACAAAAAAGAACAGGTGTCGAGGGCCATCGACCACATCTTCCCACAAACTTCTTCAAAGAACTGTATTGAATGCGTAGGGATAGAAAGAAAAAAAAAACGACTTTGGACCAAAATCATATGAATTGGATAATCAACATGTCTTCAGCTTGGCACATCTCCCTTGCATGAAACCCCCATCCTTTGCTACACTAGTGTGGACGCTTGCTGTTCCGCGCTCCTGAATGTTTTCCCTTCCTTTCGGAAAAGAAGTGTGCATGCGCGCAAATCGCCGTTTGTGCCACTGGCTTGCCTTGTTCTTGAAGGCTTTTTATCTGTTGTCGTGTTAAGCTGAATATGTTGGATGAGTTTGTGTAAGACCAGAGTCGCCACTAGCTAGTTACTTCGAATCTACAGTCGGCTAGATCCCGTAGAAACGTTAGAGAAGGGGATCCTAAGATTCCTTCCTCTAAAATGACTCCTTTTGATCTGCGGCCAGAGATTCGAGGTAAGGGATCACGGTTACGGGATGGGAAGAGATTAAGCACCCCACACTGCCCATACCGAAGTACGGTCTCTACTTCACTGAATCGAACTAATACTTGAAAGTCTGATTTAATCCTTGTACGTTCTCATGGATGACATGATGCATGGATGCAGGTCTGAACAATAAGAGTTTCTGATGGGCAGGTTTCCATTAACAAGCAAGCCCAGAGCATACGCTCGAACTGACAGGTGCTTTATGCGGGATGCATGCTGTGTATTTGAATAATCAAAGTGCTTGTAGGGACATGATAACCAAGGGGGTTGGAAGAAAAGTAAATGTTGCACTTATGTTAGATGCAAATGAGATGATGCTGGTAAAAGAGTAGCTGGATGGACGGAGGTGTCGCAAGGGTTTGCTTCGAGTGGCTAGATCAAGACTTGGGTGGCTTGGGAGACTTAGACCAGGGTCAGGCTAGGCTAGACCAGGGCTATACCCTTCTCACTCGGGCTCTCCTTGGTGGAGGAATGGGCTAAAGGGGTAGAGATGAACTCGGACTAAGGGGATTTCTTTGGGACTTGAGGGATGCTGAAACAGGAGAGGGAATGGGGTATTTATAGCAGCGGGCTGTCATGCCCCAAACCCGGGGACCGGGCTCACTAAATTCCCGATCGCCGACCTTGGTGCCAACAGCCTCCGTAATACCCCATTCTCGGCTCCTAGCTCTCATGTGCCAGGTTCCGATCCTGGGATCCTACCAGGAGGATTTTCATGGTAATTTTTTTTTGTACAGGAGCATAATCAAAACCATAAAACATCATCAAATATCCACTAATAAGTTTGTTGAGTACAGTACTGGAAAGGGAAATACAACATGAAGCAGAAGTCCAAAATATCAGGTACATGAACCGCGCTCAACGCTGCTGATATGCTCTAGTACCTGCAGTGTAAACAAACGCGCATGAGCTTCCTACGAAGCTCAGTAGAGTGCGTGTGTGCGCGTGTGATGCATATGACAAGTATACAGATATTAGAGTAAGCGAAAGTAGTAGAGGGCTAAGTTACTAAGTTTATGAATGCTATTAGCCATCCCAAGGCTATGCGATGCAAGGGCCTACATGGCCGAGTGTTACATGCTAGAGATGCAATGCAAACATGCCAATCCTCAACTGATCCACATATCAAAATAGTTCTCATCTGGGACATCACCGGGGTCTAGTATACTCTAATACTGGCCGCCGCACATCGCGCGCATAACCAAGTGAGTAGAAAAGACCTCACTATCTGCCTCGTCAGTGGTATGCCAATGCCCACCCGGCTCGCCGATAGCGGACCCATTCCATGAGCTGGTCAGACTCGACCTAGCTTACAGCCCACTGCACCGGGGCGGATAAGGTCACAACCCTTTCCAACCGACCTCGACACAGTGGGAGACGCGGCCTACTGGTATTTGGCACACGGGCGCTCATGTTATCCACTCGGTCTCGACGTTGGAGCATCCTACTGGTACCACAGGGTTTAGGGACTTTCACCCAAGGACATCCATAGCGCCCATGTACTAGAACAAGTTTCCGGTGTCCAATACTGCCAACCATGATGTGACTATGGTGGCCACCACCCTGATGCTGCTAGGGTGTGAAAGCGATCGTGACATACATAATGTGAAATGCATGAGTCATACAATCCAAATCATGCACCAAACTTACGCATACTGCGCAATCATGTCGGGTGACCCTGTCTCACACGGGTCCCCTAAGTATAACAAGCCAACTAGCATATGCTATGGTTAATCATGATCCATAACAGGCATACAAATGATGCGTATGGGTATATGAAGGAGCATGGTATTCATTATACTAAGCATGTTATCAGTGTGACATATCAAGCTAATCATACTAGCATGTTACCAACATATCATGTAACACTGGCCTTAAAAGGCCCAATATATACATAGAGAGTGGGACCCGGACTGTGGGTCCCATTGGAAATGTAAAGGTCTTCGTGGCCTAGCCCACTTGAGACCACATCGGCCCCATACTTGGGCCTGCACATACAAGATAGGCCGTCAAAATATACATACGGCATGGATAAAACATATACATCATGGTGGAGCTAATAGATACATCACGTTGGGACCCATAGGGTGGGCCACCTGCTGGGCAGCGTGGTACCCAACTGGTTCCAAGAAGTTTTGAATCAAACAGATACTTGTGTTTTCTCCTTCATCCATATCCATGTGATCTTATGAACAGATTGGATGGCAAATAAACATCATTGTAGAACCTGGAAAGCTTTCAACGTTGGAAATCATTATCCCCACTATGGCATGGTCCACTTGACATTAGGATATACTTAAATTTTGGGCCCAACCACTTATAAATAGGTTGGGTGACAAATAAACATCATTTGTAGGACGGGAAAGGTTTCAATGGTGGAGATCATTGTTTCCACTGTTGTTTCGTGGCATGGCCCACTTGCCATTTGGATATGCTTAATTTTTGGGCTCAGCCACTGAGATGAGCTGGAAAAACATATGGGGGGCATAGATAAGGCATTTACATTCTAGGTGGGCCCAACGAGTGGGGCCCATTGACAATGCCCAAGAGACTACGCTGTCTGTCCAGCAGCGTCCCCTGGACGCTGTCTGTCCAGCAGCCAGCATTTATTTTATTTTATTTTATTTTATTTTATTTTTTATTTTTTTACTCTCAACAAGTGGGGCCCACAGGAGTTTCCGATCAAGCTGATACTTTTGTTCTTCCTTCTCCCTTACATGTGTGAACTTATGAACAGGTTGCATCTCAAATAAACATCATGGTGGGCCATAGGGAGGTTTCAATGGTAGGGCCACTGTCCCTACTGTTTTCTGTGGTGGGGCCCCCTTGAGACTTGGATCTGACTCAATCTTGGGGTCATGCCCTAAAATGATCTCCCCAAAAGGATGGACGGTGTGGATACAACACATGCATCATGGTGGGACCCACGAGTGGGCCACCAGCCGGCCTCACGAGCCAGCGTACCTGGACGCTGGTATGCCCAGCGTCAGAGGCGCTGCCTCTTCTTTCCTTCTTCTTCTTTTCTTTTTTTTTGTTTTCTTGTACTTATATCAAGTGGGGCCCACATGGGTCTGATCCACTCCGTTCATCAGGTTCCCCATCTCATGGGGGACCCAATAAGCCCAATATTGGATATTTAAATCAGTCTAGAAACACTAAGTTGGCCAAAGGATTTCTGACAGTAGGAATCATTATTTCCACTGTTTCATGTGGTGCGGTCCACTTTAGATTTGGATCGGCTTCATACTTTGGTCCTGGCCCTAAAATGATCTAGGAAAACCGATGGATGGCGTGGATGGAACACAAACATCAAGGTGATGCTGGACGTTCCAGCGTCAGAACGTCCAGACGCTGGACGTTCTTCATATATTTTTTTTTATTTTTTTTCTTTTCGTGGTTATTTCAAGTGGGGCCCACTTAGGGACGATCCACCCCCTTCATCATGTTCCCCAGCTCATTGGGGTTCTAACAAGCCCAATATTGGGCAGGTGATGTGGTCCATAGACATCACGGTGGGCCTAAGAAGTCTCAACAGTAGGCTTCATGGCCCCACTGTTTTCAATGGTGTGGTCCACCTGAGATCTGGATCTTCTTCATTTTTGGCGTCCAGCCCTAAAATGGGATGGAGAAACAGCTGGACGGCATGGATTGGATGCATACATCAAGGTGGGTCCCACATGTGGGGGCCTGTTCCACGCCCAACCGGCTTGCCCCTGCTGGGCAGCAGCGTCTTCTGGACGGTGGCTGTCCAGCGGGTAGACTTTCTCTCTCTCTTATATATATATATATATTATTACTATTATAATTATTATAATAAGAAGGTGGGGCCCATTCATGGATGATCCAATCCATTCATCTAACTTCTATCACAAGGTGGGCCCAAAAGAAAACAAAGAAAAGGAAGTAAATTAAGAAAAATGGGGGTTTATGCCCCTTGCACTCACCTCAATGGATGGTTAGGACGGTTGGATTGGATCGGGTTGACGATCGGACGATCCGGACGGTCCGGATGATGGTTGGGGCCCTCCAAGCTTGGATCTACACCCTCAATCTCTCTAATCTCTCTCTACTTCTCTCAAATCTTTCTCTTTCTCTCAAATCTTTCTCTTTCTTTCTCTCTCCTCTCTCTCTCAAATCTCTTAAATTTTGAAAGGAGCTCTCCTCTCCCCCTACGTATGCACTTGTATGGGGGGGGGGAGAGAGAGAGAGGGAATCATGGGGGGGGGGGGTGATGATGGTGCATCGGAGGGGGTATGGGAGGTATGGGTGAGGGTTGACTTTGGGAGGAGAGAGAGGGATGGGGGTATGGGGTGTGTAGAGTAGGGGTATGGGTAGAGTGATAGTGATGGATTTGATTGATTTGACATGATCTTGGGATTTGTGTAAGTGGGGCCCACGCCACATGCGCATTGTGCGGCCCACCTCGGATTACGCGATTGATCATAACTTTCACACCGGGTATCGCAATGGGGCTTGTCGCGCGGCGTTGGAATCGCAGCGCCTACGCGGTCGCCGGGGTATAGGTCTTGGGTCGATGTGGTATTAAAATAGGGTCGCGATCAAGGCTCGTTAATCTGTTCCGTCCAGGACGTACCGGCACCGAAAATTAAACGTACGGAGGGCAAATAAGGGTACGGGTCTTACACGGGCAGTGGCTGCTGTCGTAAATATTTTTGGGCGACACCCTGGGCGCCGCCGGTATGGCCGCTCGGCTTCGGGTTCAGAGTGCACAGCCTCCAAACCTGAAGCAAAAAAGCTCGAGGTTCAGAGTCCAGACCTGCTTTGAAGCTGTGGTTCGGAACTCGGTGAGTCCACTGGGTTTGGAAGATGGGTTAACACGGTGAGTTTACTCGGTGGGTTGACTCAGCGGGTTGACTTGGTGATTTGACTCAGTGGGTTGACTCACGAAGTTTGACTTTTTAAGGATTTTTTTACCGATTTTTCTTATGGGGGTTTTTTGGGCTGATGTTTAGGGGTGAGTTGACTAGGTTCACGCTTGAGCTAGGCTATGGATTGGGGCTTACAAGGGTTAGTTTGGCTGGGTTTGGACATGGGATTTGGGGCTATGGTCCTCCATTCATTCAGTTATCTCTACCCACATTGTAGCCGAAGGTGGGGTGTCTACAGATGCCCCTCTTTGGCAGAGGTTGCGTGCAATCGAATGCCAAAGCGAGTGGACACCCCACTTCTCACCTGGTTAATCATAGATTGTGGTATGAAATCTTTGCTTGCCTTTGCATCTGCGTCAGTTGATCGTCTGGAAATTGATCACTCGCACATACCGCGGGAGTTTGGAGAAAACGTTGTGATTGTCCCTGCATGCGCTGCAACCTGGGTACCCAATCGCAACCCTTCCATTCCCATTCAGTACTAACATCTGGAAGGTATAGTAGAGCCTCTACGTCCGCCATAGTCTTACGAGGTTACCGACCCGGAGATTGATTGTTCGATGCTTTCCCGGATCACTCCAGGAGTACTTGTTTCACTTGACTGTCAAAGTGGTTAGCTGCCCTGTTTTCATGTAGTCTCACGAGAGATCACTACGCCGACTTGGACTCAGTCAAGGTACTTCAGGCATCCATGCCTAGGTATGTGCGGGTGAACTCTTTCCACCCGATCTGTTGGTTTTGATGCTTGGTTTGCGATTCATTCTTCCTATATTGTGGTTTTGAATCTTTGTTTTTCTTTGTATCTGAGTCGGTTGATTGTTTGGAGATTGATAACTCGTACATACCACGGGAGTTTGGAGAAAACGTTGCGATTGTCCTTGCATGCGCTGCAATCCTGGGTACTCAATCGCAACCCTTCCGTTCCCAATCGGTACTAACATCAGAAAGGTACAGTAGAGCCTCTGTGTCCGTCGTAGTCTTACGAGGTTACTGACCCGGTGATTGATTGTTTGATGCTTTCCTGGATTACTCCAGGAGTACTTGTTTCGCTTGACTGTCAAAGTGGTTAGCTACCCTGCGTCCATGTAGTCTTACGGGAGATCACTATGCCGACTTGGACTCAGTGAAGGTACTTCAGGCATCCACGCCTAGGTATGTGCGAGTGAACTCTTTCCACCCAATCTGATGATTTTGATACTTGGGTTACAATTCATCGTTTCCACGGTTCAGATGGTTTCTTTGACAGAGTCTTTTGGCTTTCATCTTTTCGTATCTTGGCATGTGGTACGACCGCATTGACACTGGAGTTTAGTTCGACCGTACTTTGAGTGCATTAGATCCAATGGTCTCTGGGGAAACCGCGAGACATCGGATCTTATTTGATTTTTGCGTCAATTCCTACCCAGAGATATGGAAGATCTCTCAGTGTTTTGGAGGCCGAACGCGCTACTGGGAAAATATTTTTGGATTTTGAAAAGATACCCACTCTGGGAAGTGATACTCTGTGGGGTTTTTATTTGCAAATAGGAATGTATATAACATTTTTTTGTCTTTTTAAAAGGGAAATCTGGCTTGCACGCGCCTCCACTAGGGATGCCTATGGGGTCTTTGGCTAACCGGCTTTTATTTTGAAAGCAGGTAAACATGATGATCGATGCGATGGATGCTGATGCATGGGGATGCATATTTGATGATGGATGTATGGTTTGGCTCATTCTCTTTCAGTTCGATGATTTTGCTTTTGCTAGAGATGTAGAGAACTTTGAGCTTATTGCTTGCGGGCTTATACTCCTTTGGGGATTTCTCTCTCTTTTTTTTTTCAATGCGAATGTTTGGTCAGCGGGTTGGTCAAGATCCCGACCCGTGGTCGATCAGGTCCATCGTCCCAAGATGCTGTTTCTTTGCTAATGGGGATGGATGAAGGAGGTTGTCAGACTTCAAGATGTTCTTCTGTGAATGGATGTGATTGAGACAGTGCTTGGTCGTCAGTTTTGGTCAAGATTCCAATTTGCAGGCGATTAGATCCGTCATCACAAACTGTGAAGTGAGTGAGCGGAGTTCGAGACTCCTGAAGTGCTGGGGATATTGACATTTTTTGTGATTTTTTGTAAATATTTGGTTCGAATCTTTACCTGAGTAGTCAGGATGGAGATCGGTTATTGAAAACGAAGGAAATATTTTTGTGATTTTGTAAATATTTAGTCCGAGTAAAGATCGGTGTTATTGAAAGCAAGGGAAATATTTTGTGATTTTTTTAAAGATGATTTTGTAAATGTTTTGGTATTTTGTAATTTTATAAAATGCAGGGAAAAGGTATGGAATTTTCATCCATTTGCAGCTTCCATTATACGTTAGCGAGCAAGACGAATCACACACAGTTAAGTGCCGTAGTTTTACATCTTCGGATGATGGGATTTTGAGGGTTTTCAGTTAACACACCCACAAAGTTGCCTGTTCTTCATGTGCAATGCACATAGACCACGTATCGTCCGACAGACTCCTTCGGCCATAAAATGAGACATCCTCACATTTCCCTTTGTCAATCCAGTTTGGGGCCTTATGCTGCTCACAATTTCGTGAGGGTGCGCTTCACCTCCCAACTGCCTCAATCCCCTTCATGAGTTTTAGGAATAGGAACATCCGTCAGATTCAACAGTGACTTCCAAATCAAGGTTGTCTATCACGGTGCGTTCAACACGAACAGGATTGTGGGGCTCTGCCTGCTTCAAGCCTTTACCCGTTTAGAAGACTCCGGACATTCGTACGATCAAGTGTCAGCCATGTCCAGAGCAGGTTGGGAAAGAAAGCCCCCCAAGAAGTTAATCCCAGTGTAGTTTTAGGTCTTCGGACCGCTGTGGATAAATTTGTGCAGTTAATTTTGAAGGAAATGTTTTTTTATTTTTGAAAAAGTTCCAGACTTCAACTCGAGTGATCGAGATTGATACTGTTTTTTATGGAAAGCTAAAAATCTTTTTGGTATTTTTTGAAATGATTCGGGTTATCGAACCTTGATCCGAGCGGTCGAGGTCAATTCTGATTTTTGGTTGCAAGCAAGGAAAGTCCCCCGAGAAATTATCCCAGTGTAGTTTAAGGTCTTCGGATCGAAAATATGTACATGCTGAAAATACATTCTTTGTGTGATTTTTTGAAAAGATCCGGTCTGTCTGACCCCTTCCTTGATCGGTTGAGATCGGATGACGGCTTTTATTATGAAATCCCTCGGGGTGTTGATCCCGACGTAGTTTAAGGTCTTTGGACCAAAACTTTGTATAGGCGATATATATATATATATATATATATATATATATATATATATATATATATATATATATATATATATATATATATATATATATTTATGATTTTTTGAAATATTCCAGCATGTTAAATCTCAATTCAAGCGACCAAGATTAACACTGGTTTTTATTGGAAATCTCTCGGGATTTTGGTCCCAACGTAGTTTAAGGTCTTTGGACCAAAACTTTGTACAAGAAATATATATATATTTTCTTTCGAAATGCTTCCGGTCATCAGAGCCTGGCTCGAACGGTTAGAATCGATGCTGGTTTTTATTGAAAATCCCTCGGGATGTTGATCCCGACAGAGTTTAAGGTCTTTGGACCCAAAACTTTGTGAAGGTGATGCTGGAAATACACATTTTTTTTTTGTTTTTAGAAAAAAGTCCGGAGTCATCGGATCTTGATTCGAACGACCAAGATCGATGCTGATTTTTATTGAAAATCCCTCGAGATCTTGATCCCGACGTAGTTTAAGGTCTTCAGAACCAAACTTTGTGAAGTAGGCAGCGATCAAGGTAGGAAATTCCTGGGATTTTTCTGAGAATGATTTAGATCATCAGGCCATGACTTTGGATGGTTGAAATCACTGTTTAACCAAGTCAATTCTTTTTCTTTTTCTTGAAAATTCCATGGAGCTTTTTCTACATCAGCAAGCTAATTTCTCCCCAATTTCTCACCAAATGAGACTTTGGTGAGATTCCTTCTTCCTTTTTCTCTTCCTTCTCTTCCATCACTTCATTCTTACATGGAAGTACAAGATTCACTTGCAACCACCCTTCCCAAGGAGGAGTTCTTCCCAAGGAGAGAGGGTGAGGGGTCGTTTCAACCTTGTGGGAGGATGGACGACCCCCTGGGTGCCGCCCAAGCTTCTCCTGCCCACTGGTTTTTTCCAGTGGGTTAGATAATGGAGTGCCCTCCCCTTTTCTATATAACATGGGGCACCCTTGGCCCCTCCAACATGCAATCTCTCTCTTCTCTTTCTCACACTCTCTCTTTCTTCAAGTTTTTCTCTTTCTTTCGCTGGCCCTTTTTCTCTTTTAAGTGGTGGGGCCTTACTGAAGCTTTGGGACAGCAAGGTGGTCCTCCTTTGGTGAGTGGTGAAGGTATGGACCACTCCCTTTTCTTTCATTTCCTTATTTTCTTCTTCATTATCTCTTCTCATGTTTTCTTTCTTTTCTCCATGTAGATATTCCAAGGAAGTCAAGGTGGGCCCAAGTCTTTTTGGCTTTTTTACATCTCCAATCTCTTCTCAACGTGGTGCATGGAGAGGAACATTGCAAGCTTCCATTTCATTTTTCTTTTCTTCTTTCACACTCTCTTCATGTGTATGTAAAGGGTAATTTTGCCATGTCCATCAAGTGTGCATGGTAAAATATCCTATCTTTCCTCATGGGAGTTGGGCCCCCTTTTTATGTGTATCAATGTTCGCTCGCCTCAAGTGTAAGGCTGTGATGTAGTATAAATCTCAGTAAGACCGAGGTCGATCCACATGGAAAGAGGTAAACAATTCCAAGTACTCTAATAACTAGAATCTAAGAAGTTTGAGAAGATAGTTTTTCACATAAAATAGAAAAATCTGAAATTAAGAAGAACTAGAGCATCAAGGATCCACTTGTAGTAGTCCAATGCCAATCTATTCATCCAAGTACAACACAATTAGAATCAAAGTCCTATCTCTCATCTAATTGGAAGATATAACATTCAAGCACAAACAGACCCACTTAAATCTGGAAATCAGATTTCTAGTTCTAATGAAGCACATAGAACTTAAACTTGTAGCCTTCGGAGTAACAGCCATGCCTATGGACTGTGGCATGCTCAAGGGTTACTACAATTCGAATTCAAACAACCCAATCATGGTAATCTCAGAGAAATCGTAAGGAACTCATTTCCGGAGTACACAAACTCTCACAATTCATCTAAAAATCCAAACTTTATTCAAACTAGAACTTCAAAATCCAAAATTAAGAAAAGGGTACTTGAAATAAAAGAATTAAAGCATTGGAACCAACTACAAATTTCACCTCTAGCTCTAGCTAAGAGGTTAGCTAAGGAAAAGCATATTAAAACTAGAACTGGAACTAAGAAAAGGAAGAAAAACTAGCTGTAGGAGGCTAGGTAGCCTCCTAGGAATTGAACTCCTTGCTTCCCACGTCCTTGCTTTTTTTGGAATAGAAGAGAGCACCTCCTTTTATAGTGCAGCAATAGTACAGCAACATAGCAGAATTTGTTTCGCTTGGTACAGCTTAACCAATGGTCGGATTGCCTTCAAATTTGATTTGTTGCTTCCTTGTAATGTGATCTTCCTCATAGATGATTTAGATTTCCAAGATCATCCTCCGAATGGGCCCACCAATCATATCACCGACCGCCTCTCAAAATCGCGCACTTCGGGTACCTTAAGAACCAGTCATCTTGCTTTCAACGCTCCGGAGTGTACAAATGTCGGATTGATCCCAAATTTTGAACATTGGTAGAAAACTTCATCCTCTACATGATAGAAGGATTAGATTGTCCAAAAAAATCCCAGAATATGGTCCGAAAATTAGAACACTTAGGGCTTTTATAAACTCTGCGCAGTTGGATCTTTCTGGATGGTCCATCTTTCTTCAACCGGTACGATCAAACCACACATCCTTTTGACCTGAAACTTTGTGGTTATTCATATATGGATGTGTTCTAGAAGATGGTCAAAGTAGATTCTTCATATCATCAATGATGGGCCACCCGGACCGGCCCAGAGTTGAACAGCGAAATCTGGAACTTTCTGGACAGTTCGTATTGTTTTGGCCACCACGGTCAATCCGTAGCTCCGATCGACACGAAACCACTTGGATTATTTCGGCGTCGAGCTCCTCTTCGACATGGATGTGTTGGATTTCCAAATATCATCAAGATGTCTTCAAAAAACTGTTCCAAAAATCTAAAAACGGGAATAGCTTGCGGCCTGAAATCTGGAAGTGTAAAATTTTATGGCCGACCGGTCTTGACCAGTCTAGACCTGTCTGGCAGGTGTCCAGGGAGTGCAACTGACCGGTCTAGACCGATCTTGTCCGGTCGGGCCTTCTTGGCCGACCGGTCTTGACCGGTCGGACCCAGTTTCTGCATTGTTTCTTCTTTCTTTTCTTCTCTCCTTCCTCTCTCTTTGCTTTCTTCTTTCTTTGGCCCACCTTGGGTCTTCATCCAAGGCTCCTAAATGTCTCTTCTTGGTCTCCAATTAGATGAAGTCTGCTCTCATTCCTACAATCACAAAACCTGTATTAGATGGGTCTTTTAAACATGCAAACCAAGCATATAATGTGATGTAATGGGCCATATCATGTATAAATTGGAGGTTCAACAATCAAATGGGCTCAAAGTGAAGTCATGGCCCTTTGTGTATTTGATGGGCCCAATACTTCATTTTGGGCTTCCTCATGCTCTCTTTTCCTTGCCATATTCTTTGGAGCTTTCTTTTCTTTTCCATCTTCTTTTCAAGGTTTGGGCCCAGGAGATTGGTAGGGCCCACCTCAAGTTTTGGGCTCATAGTGCTCACTTTGGATGGCCCCATCTTTCTTTGCATGTGTATGGACAAAGGTAACTAGCCCATTCTTCACTTGGATCTCAAGTGGGCTAGATTTTTTTAGTTGGGCCTTTATGGACAAGTAGCCCAAATCTTCCACCATCTCTTGATTATGATGTATACCCTTATATACAAAGTGTGGTGGGCTCCTTGGAATTTCTCCATATAGATGGGCTTTTGGACCCTCATTAGAACTTATGAATTTCTTTGAGTCATGTGTGCACCACTACACTTTGTGCATGTAGGATTCTTTTCCTTCATGCCTTTTCTTTGGATGGATGGAGGACTTGAGTTACTTGATCATCTAGAAGTCCCATGAGTCAGTTGTTTCAACAATCTCACTAAGTTCAAATGGTTTTCTCATGTTGTAGGAAAGTGGTTCTTAAGAGTTTCCTTTAATGTTACCAACCTCAATAGTAGGGCTGAAAGTCGGGCGGGTTGGGTTGGGTTGGTGCTCAACCCTAACCCAACCCAAGGTTCCTATACCTCAACCCTAACCCAACCCAACCCAACCTTGGGTTGGGAATTCTCAACCAAAGCCCAACACAAGCGGGCTCGGTCGGGTTGATCGGGTTGGTCGGGTTGATAAATGCTAATATCTTCGTTATTACATTAGCCTATTATGTTTCAATACACGTCTTATTTTTCGTACCTATGACTTTATTAATTATGTATGTAGTTATTTATTATGAAGAACTTCACTTTTTTCCAAACAAATTAGCTAGGATAACTACTCCTTTAATACTAAAAGTATATCAAATTTCAAATGTTATAAGTTTACTTACTAAAGTAATATAAACCAATAAGTTTACTTAAGTATAATAAAATTATAAGTAACTTGTATATAGATCGGGTTCGGGTTGGGTCGGGCGACCCAAGACCTCAACCCAAGCCCAACCCAAGCTTTATCGGGTTGGTGTTTGTATAGCCCAAGCTCGAGATCGGGTTCGATATTTCTTGCCTAAGCCCAACCCAATGTCAGGTCGGTCACGGGTCGGTCGGTTTAAACCCACCCAACTTTCAGCCCTACTCAATAGGATGACTCTCATCAAGTGGGCTATCCATACAACCATTGCTCCTAGAACTTCTCTTGGGGTGCTTGGTGGGTCATCCACCATCATTCTCAAAGATGAGTGTTTTTTCTTTCAATTTGTGGGAAAGAATTATACCCATAAGTTGCCCAATTTTGTCCCATGCCTTGGGGCATTTTGGATTTTGATTTTCAAGTGGGTTATGTATATCATTCTTAACCATTTTCATGATGGTTGGGTGACTCATCAAGCCATGCCCTCTTGTGCTCAAATGGTCTCCCTTTTTGGTGAAGAAATTGGTGCACATAAGTTGTCCAAATTTGTCCTTGCATGGACATTTTCAACTTTGATTCTTCATGTGGGCTATGTGCATCGATTTTCACCATTGGCTTCTTTGACTCATATGTTTGTGGGTAAACCACCATATTGTACTCTCATAGCTAAAACATCTATCAAGATGATGCACATAGGTTGCCCATGGTTGACCCATGAATGGGATCTCATGTGCTTCAAGTGGGCTATGTGCTCCCTTCAATCCATTGAGGTGAGGCACTTGAGTTGCTCTTGGGGGCCAATTTCCTTTCTATTCCCCACTTGTCCATGTACATGTGTAAAAAGATGGAAACATCTTAAATGAGGATCATGGCCTTGGTATGAAAAGTGAACCAAGCCTTGGTCACACATGGACTTTGAAGAGGGATTTCTCATGTGAAGTTGGATTCTTATCCCTTGTTGATCTCATGGCACTTGAGTGCATTTGTTGCCCAAAATGTGTCCTCGGATGGTGGACTTTCCTTACCTAAGGCATGGCATGCAACCCTCTTTAAGGTGGGCCTTGTTTTCCTCAATGGGCCCAACACATATCTTAGGTAACATATGGAGTTGGACATTGGATATTTGCATTTGAATGTGAGTCCAAATCCATGGGTTTCTTGGATAATGATTTGGATTTTAACTGGTAAAGAATAGGGACTTACCTTGCCAAGCTTGTAGGATTTGATGGCGGATGGTACAAGGGGGCGAAGGGCGGTCGATGAGGATGACCCGGCCTTCATTGTTCGCCGAGGGACTCATATGTGTTCTTTAGCCAAGGAGCACCAACCTCTTCCCTTCATAAAGGGCTAAGGTACCCAAGATCTCTGGGATGATTAGGTGAAACAACCGCAGCCTATGCTCGAACGTGTTCTGGCCGATACCCCTTTCGCTGACATCCTTACCTTGCGCTTTCACAACAATAACGCCAACCGCATGCTGCTTGCGGCTCTTTGTGAGAGGTGGGGGGATGAGACCCACACCTTTCAACTTCCCTGTGGTAAGTGGGGAATAACTCCCCTATATATATATATATATATATATATATATATATATATATATATATATATATGCAGATTGGCTTTCCATTCCATGGGGCCGTTGTTCCCCACGTAGGCTCTCTTGCTCCCATTACTTCTACTGACTGGCTACGGCTTGTGGGAGCCATCCCACTTAAGAATGAATTCCAGAGCCACCAAGTGAAACTGCGATGGTTTTACAACACCTTCGCTGTTGTCATCCCTACTACCGAGCTGGAGGCCCTTCACAAAGCACGGGCCATGATTACTTACGCCTTTGGGTCGTTCCTTTTCTGTCATGTGAACGAAAGGGTCGACCCTAGATTTCTTCGCTTGGTTGAGGATCTTCATCATTCGTATAATTGGAATGGGGCTATCTTGACTCGTATTTACCAAGGTTTAGATAAGACCTCTCGAGTAGCCGGTCCTACATAGGTTTCTGGCCCGTCATGGAGGTATTCTTTTTAACCTTCCCTGGAGACATTTGTCTTCTTTCTCCCTCTGATCATTATGTCTGCCCTTGCCCAGACCTGCTTTTATGATCATTTTGCTCATCTCTCGCCGAGGATACGAGATGGTGTTGAGCCATCTTTGTACCGCTTCATGCACTGGCATCAGCAAAACCGTCAATGAAATTCTCGAGTATCTAGGGACAATTGGCACGCTGACATAGACGGACTGACCGTCGAGGACGTAAGTATCTTATTTTCCTTATCCGTCGTGCTGCTCTGGGGTTGATTGTGATTAACTTCTTCGTTGTAGTTTGTTCGGATGCCGTATGCCAACTTTCCTCTTTACTACACCCCTCAACTTGTGGAAGTATATGATTCTTCATGTCTTCGGATCATGCTCTCCGATGCCGAATCGTTTCAATGGTACCTGGGTGAGAGGTTGCTCCGACAGATCACTGGTGTGGCTCAGGTTCCTTGTTGTGCACCTTCTCCGGCTGCTCAGATTCTGGCTGATGACATGGCCGATGCTCTCGCGAGCCAGCCTGGATTTCGCTTCACGATCCCGGATCGTGACTACGACGAGTGATACTTGCTGTACGGACAGTGGCCTCTTCTTCCTTCGCTCTATGTTCCAGGGGGTCGTCGTAGATATGCTGGCGGATCAGTGACAGCTCCTCTGATGGACCTTCATCGTCGGGAGCGGGATGAGAGGAGGGATGATGACGATTATGTTGGTGATCTGTAGCCTGCTTCTATGAGGATGTATTCAGCTTTGTATGACCTTCTTGCATTTTAGAGCCCTTTTTGCTTTTGCTTTTCTGTATCAAGATTTTCTGAATATACAGTCCCTGTTTGTCTCAAATTTCTTGATGATGCTTGGATGTCTTGACTCTTGACTCATTCTTTGAAACTTTGTGGAAGATAAGATTTCTTAACTGCATGGATAACGACTTGAATGGTTCAGATTGCTTGATTTGGCCCTGTGGGCCCTTTCAAAACTTCAGCTTTGCTTTGGAGCACCTTTTTTTTAATGTTTTGTGAGGCTAAGAAGGCTTTCCATGGTGCGGATGATGACTTGAACAGCTCAGATTGCTCTTTTCAGCCATGTGGGCCCACTTGATGATCAGATCTTAGACTCTGGCCCTCTTTCTTGATGATCACGCCCTTGATCTTACTATTTTATGACTCATGCGAGCTCTTTCATGGTTTAGATCATGATGATCTAGTCTTTGAATGGCTCAGATGGCTTGTGGGCCTTTCTTGATCAATTTTCATTCTCTTTGACTTGATCAGCCCCATGTTGGCCGCAGTACTTCATGATTGGATAGGTGGGGTACCTTCCAGATGATTCAGATAAGTTTCGGACAAAATTCATAGTCAATTGGGACTTTGGGCGATCCTCAGGGTGCCATCTGCTGATGTGGACTGTCAGTCTCACCTACCAAAGACTGTGGAGAGAGAGAGAACCTGTCAGTACGGGCGGCCCACGGCGGGCCGCCCAAACCTCTCCTCATGTGTGGTCTGGGTTGACCCTGGTTCAAATATTCTATTCTGCCCACTGCTCCTGTCTGCTTGATTATTTGTGTACGAGGTTCGATTTCAGCCATGAATCCCTCTTTTGTCTCATCTTTCCTTCCTTTTTTATCTTTTTCTCTTTTGGTCCTCTCTTGGGCAGCCATTGATGATGGCTTGGGGGCCATTGTGGGAGAGGTTGGTGGGTCCCACACTTCGGAAATTGGTGAAGGCTTTAATGACGGTGGGATGCTTTTGATTGATGGTAGAGATGGAGCATTGAATGAGGCCATTGATGGTGGATTAAGGGTGGTTGTTGGGGAAGCTTTGAATACCCCCATTAATAGTGGGATTGCTGGAAATTCTGACTTGGATGGGGTATTGACCATGGGAGGATCGGATGGTTTGGATGAGATGGGGAGATGGGTCATAGGTGAAGCTATGCACCCTTTGAGTGTGGGCCTCATGGATGATGTGATTGATGGGGGTGATGGGGCTATGATGGACATAGATAGGCTGATCTCATGTTTAGACGGTATGGATGGTTCAGATGATACCTTTGATGGCTTGGATGCTCTTGATAATGGCCGAGATGTGCGGCATACTTGCTTGGGTGGACTTGATGTGATCATTGATGACGTCCCCCTGATGATGGACGGTGTGGATGTCCCGATGATCCCTTTGATTGGACAGAGTGATGATTGGATTATGACTTTATGTTGGAGAGGGATGTAGGTCCAGATCAGACCGTAGATTCTTTGATCAGGGTTGTTGGGGCCTTTCTTGACGGTTCAGATGCATTTTTCAGCGGTTAGATTGGTCAGGATGCCACAATATACGACGTGATCTTTGCTGATAGCCCTTTTGACGGAGAGTATCAACCTTCTCTTGATCATCAACCCTTTACACATTTGGTTCACGAGGTGGGTGAGTCTTCTTGTGCAGCTGAGGTCGTGACAGTTTCAGATAGCGATGCGGCTATATCAGACATAACCGATACTGGGGATAGGTCAGGGGTTGTTGAGTCTGCAGAGGTTCCAGCTTTTCCTTCTCCTTCTCCTGTTGATCTTTCGATCCTTGATGAGCTATCATCGATTCTTAGGCCTTTTGTTTTGGAGGGTATTCCTGTGAGGACTTGTCAGTTGCTTCCTCGTCCTTCTTGTTCGCCATGACTGCTTGCCTGGCTTGACAGCTTGTCAGCTTATGAGATTCAAGATTTGGAGTCCTATGGATTCGGTGGTTTGATCCACATGACTAGAGTTGACATTGATTGGAGGATGCTCGAGGCTGCACTGATTGACTGGGTCCCCTCGTTGAACTTGTTCGCGTTCAATGACATGGAGATGGGACCTTCTTTGGAGGAGCTTGCGCGTTTGACCGGTCTTCCCTGGGATTACGCTCAGTATTTCTCGCCGAAGACTGCCACACCGCAGAACTAGGTTCGGGATCCTGTATCTTGTTCAGCCTGCAGCTGACGGCCAGGATGCTGTGGTGTTCTCCTTAGATTTGATGTATGATCTTTTCTCGGGCCCTCGGAGTGTGGCGGGGTCCTTACTTTCTCGGAATGCACTGATGTTCTGTTTGATAGGTGAGGTACTATTCTCGGGATGGCGTAGATCTCAGACCCCTTTTCTCTTTGAGGTGATGAGCCGAGTTGTTCGACGATAGGGGATCATTTCTCTCGTCCTGGCTGAGCTGTTTAATGGGCTGACTGACTATGCCCTGGGCCGCACTCGTGTCCTTCGCGGCTGCTATGCATTTCTTCAGGTATCTTTTCTTTTCTTTTCTTTTCTTGTCTTTTGGGAATTGCTCTGCTCTAGCTGAATTTCTTTTCTTTCTTATGATCATATCTGGCTATGGGAGCATCTTTCGTTGACCATTCCTATATCATTTCCTGGCACCCGTCGCCGTGACCTCATGAGACACATCATGGAGTTTCTTCCACATACAGCTAGGATGAGTGAGCCCTTATATCGCAGGATGTTTGCTGAGCTGCGTGACTGGAATGTTCGTTGGGAGTCATCTTGGCTTTCACTTCTTCCAGTACTTTGTGATGTGCACCGTCTTCCTCTGATGCTGGTAGGCTTCGATCTTACCTTTCTTATCACCCTATCCGGTTCCTGCGGCAATTCGGGTATGAGTAGGATGTTCCTCCTTTTGCTTTCACAGGTATCGGGCGTCGAGCACTTCCAGCTAGATCATCTGACTTTAGGACTCGGATCAATGGGTCCTAGGTGAGTCACCTGATTGCTGATTTGCTTGGCTTTGAGCTGCAGACTTTTCCGATGGCGACCGCCCCATACCAGCACTGGGTTGCTGAGCAGTCTCTGTACCGGCGCATTCCTTGCTGGCACCAGACTGCCGATGAGGATGAGCAGGATATTCATGGGGATGTTGGCTCTTCATCTGGCTCATATGAGCCCTTCGAAGAGTGCCCATTCATCGATCCTGGTTTCCTCTTGGCCACTCATGGCCACTTGTTGTCTGAGATTTCTGCACTTCGGTATCATTGTGAGATGATGTCGAGGAGATTGGCTGCTGATCAGAGGTTGTCTGATAAGGAGACAGCGATCCGTAGCCTTGAGCGAGATGAGGTACATTATCTGCGTATGGAAGTGAGCAGGTTGAGAGCGAGGCTATTTCATTACGAGTCAGAGGACTTACCTGATGTGGCCGAGAAGGGTGGCAGAGATTGATTATGTCGGCTGTCTGTACGTTCCTTTTTGCATAGTACATGGCTGGTGATGATGCATTTTTTTTTTAAAAAAGGATGGATGATATATGTAAAAGAAACATGATGCATTTAATAAAAAGATAAAACTTTTTGAGAACTTATTGTGCCATGAGTTGTCTTGTGAGTGTGTCTGGATTTTGTGTCGGGACATAGGAATCAGAACTGAGGCTCGGCCAATGCTTTCTTAGGATAGATTATTTTAGATTAGGATTTCTTATCTTTGCTTATAAGTATGAATAAACTCGATCTTTGATAATTCTCTCAGGTACTCTCTCACTCACTCCTCTTTTTGTTGTTGCTCTCATATTATGTTACATTGCATATTTTTCAACATTGAGGACAATGTCGAATTTAGGTTGGGGGGTGGGAATTCCTGCGGAATTTTATTGAGAATGTTGTTAAAATTTTCTAGTCTTATGCTATATATATAATAATAAAAAAAAAATCTAGGGATTTATGTGATTTATGTGATTTTGAAATAATTTGAATAATATAATAAAAAGGCATTTAGTGATGACAATGTTAAATTTTAGAGTTTGGTTGCTTTAGTAAATTTCAAAATTGAGTCCTTTCCATTAATTTTCTATTAGAAAATGATAAACATTGATTGAGTCATGAATTTTCACAGTTCACATCTAGCTTGCACTGCCAGGATTTGAGTTTGATACTATAATGTTGACTTGATGATTGTTGAGAGTGATAGGGACCAAGCCTGGAGATCCTTGTTTACTTGGTTCATCTATATATATATATATATATATATATATATATATATATATATATATATATATATATATATTAAAACAAAGAGAATATTCATTGTAATTTGGGGCAAGGAATTTCATCCATTGTCGTTACCATTACAAAACACTACCATAGTACGAAGTGAGCCTTTTGGAGTCTTCGGCTATCGGTTATCGAAAAAAAAATAAATTTGAAAAGAACAGTAGCAAGGTTCGAAATCAGTGACTTGGTTAATTTGACCATTCTCTTCAATCATCAGTGTTAACATAAAAGTAGAAGACTGAACCCCTAGTTGTGTCAAGGCTAGACTTCATAGTGCACCATGGAACTCAATGTTTAGAATGCTTCTATTGAATGATTAATGCTTTGAACTCAATTAGGTTGTTGACTAAAGTAGCTAGAATCTAGGTTTATATATTATCAAAACTGTATGCCTTGGAAACTCTACTGTTTAGATAACTTGAAGGATCACATAAATACATTGAACCTTTTCTCCTCTTTATCTTTGTTTCATTAGGAAATAAGAGAAGTTTCGAGATGATTTCGATTGATGAAAAATGTCGAGGATTAGATTGATTGCAGTATTTTGAAAAATCCTTAGATGATTTTCGCATGTTTTGCTCGAGACTAGCAAAATGCTGGTTAGGGGGTGTGATGAGTACCTAATATAGCATAATTAACCCTGGTTGTTAAGGGCATTATCATTGTTTTTCTGGTTAATTATCCCTCATTAGGTGAATTTTCTGTCTTTAGGTGATCAGGAGAGGTTGGACAAGATCCGAGTCAATCAGGGCGATTAAAGGCCTAAAGTGATCAAGATAAAGTATGTGGCGATCCTTAAGGAAGTCGAACCGTAAAGATCGAAGGACCATCATGTTGTACGGTAGCTTGCATCACAACTGCTCGTTGGGAAAATTGAGGTTGTGCATGTTTGGATGGTTGTGTTTGGGCAATCACACAAGTTTGGACGGTCAAGATGAGATGTCCACTTTTGGGACCAATTGTGCATCAAGGCGAGCCACACTCTCTCATGAGCATCAAAATCTAGCTATTGTGGAGCCCATTCAACAAAACAAGTGGGCCACGTTCAACGTCAGCCATCCATTAAGGTGGACCCCACCTGTCAAGCACGTCCAAACCTCAGCCATCCATTAAGGTGGACCCACCTGTCAAGCACGTCCAAACCTCAGCCATCCACTCACTTCAGCCGTGGAGGTCACGCCATCAAAGCCGTCCATCATTAAACATCATCTCCACCATCCAAGCTGTCGGTCCCTTCAAGATCCAGCCCACCATCATCAAGTGGACTGTCCAACAATCACCAGTCATCCATCATCATCAGCAACCGTCCAACCTTCATCCAGCGTCCAACAACTGCTCGAGATCCAGCCGTCCAAATCATCATCTGACTGTCCAGTGGACCTCACATCCAGCAACACCAGCAGCTGCCAAGACAGCAACCGTCCATCAGATGTTGTGCATCACTAGCACCCTCCAGTCCTTATCCATCAACCGTCCATCAAGTGGCCCACCATCAACATTCGTCCATGGATCCCAGCTGATGAAAGACGCCGCCATCATCATCACGTTTAACATCAGGTGATCACCACAGCAGGAAATCTCAGCCGTTGATCAGCCGCCAACATCCATGGTCCAGCAATGGATCTTCACAGCTGCTCTTCATCCACTTCCTATCCAATGTCTAACAACTTGAGGATGAGCAGTCTTCATCCAACAACCATCCAGTGGAGAACCCCATCTCCCAAGCTTCCCACATGATCAACAATGGAGACTCTCTCTCTCTCTCTCTCTCTCTCTCTCTCCAACACTTGTATAAGGCTCTCATGCCACCTCATCATCCAAGCCTCACTCCATTCCCAAACCTCTAAAAAAATCTGCTTTGGGTTTGGAGTGACACCTAGGATTGGAGTACTTTTCTTGCCACATGTCACTCCAAGCCTAACTCCAAGCCCGAACCTAAAAGAAAAGTTTGCTTTGGGCACTCCAAGCCTAACTCCATTCCCAAACCTAAAGAAACTTTTGGAGTGCCACCTAGGCTTGGGAGCTTCTCATGAGGCTATAAAAGAAGCTCCTCTCCTTCTCATTCTCATCATCCCATCCAAGAGTTCTCTCTTCTTTAGTCTTCTCTTCTTTCTTTTGTAGTGTAGAGTAGTGTAGTTTTTCCTTTGTAGAGAATTTAGTCTTCCATTGTAGCATGGATGGCTAAACCTCTAGCTAAGGCTAGGGGTGAAGCCTTTGAAGAAATTTGCAAGCTTTGGTTCTTTTGGTTCAACATTGGTGTGTGAATGTTGGAGTTTTCTTTGGTTGATTGGTTCGGTTATCCACCTCGGCAGACGCTATTGTTGTGCAAGCCCCTTGATCCATCGTCGACTCCGGGCACGTTGGATGCTTGGGATCCCTTGCACACCAATTAGCTAGTTCATGATCGATAAAGTCCCTTGATCCATCATCGACTCCGGGCACGTTGGATGCTTTGGATTCCCTACGATCGATAGACGAGATCTTAACGATTGGATCGGTCAATCAAAGCCTCCTATCTTGTAAGTATGCATTTGATCGTGTGATTTGTGATCTTATCGGTTGACTTGTTGGCAAAGTTGTTGATCTGTACAATTCTTTGATCCATTGTCGACTCCGGGAATAGTGGATGCTTGGAATTCCCTGCGATCAACTAACGAGTGCTTCATGGTCAAATCAATCGGTTCAGATCACCATCTTTTATGAAATATGCAAATGGTTTAACTGTTTTATCTTCCGGTTGGAATGAATCTTTATTCAATTCCAGTTAAGTTATAGTTGGACCAACGAATCAAATCTTGTGAATGAATCAGAGGTGGATCCCTGATGCCTTAGCCCCTCTTCTATTTTTGTCTTTCACAACACACAACTTGCTCCACTCTCGTGGATAAACCAGATTTCATCTCACTCACCTAAACTAATTCCTCTAAGTGTTCTTAACCCCAATCCCTGTGGATCGACCTCGGTCTTACCTAGTATTTTACTACTTCGCTACCTGCACTTGGGTGTGCAATCTTCGGATTGTAGCATCAGGTTATATAGTTTTGATGAAGGGGCATGAATTTGATTCGCGTGCTCTTGACACTTGAAGCATTTTCTGACGTGCTGGCAGCAGTCTGTCTCCATGGTGAGCCAATAGTAGCCGAGTCATAGAATCTTCTTTGCCATCATGTGCCCGTTCATGTGTGGGCCATAGATTCCTTCGTGTATTTCTTTCATAATCTTTGTAGCTTCTGTTTCGTCGACGCATCAAAGGAGGACATGATTATAGGATCGCTTATAAAGAATTTGGCCACTGATGGTGAACTGGTCGGCCAAACGCTGGATGGTTTGGCGATCTGTTACTGTTGCTGCCTCCGGATACTCCTGAGTTTCGAGAAATTGCTTGATGTCAGCATACCAGGGTTTGTTAGGGGCAGCTTCGGCTTCTTCTATTTGCAGGCAGAAAGCATGTTTATCTTGAGTTTCGACTATGAGCTCCCATTCTGAAGGTCCTTTCGGGATCTCGAGCATTGATGCGAGTGTAGCGAGAGCATCTGCAAATTGATTCTTGGCTCTAGGCATGTATGAGAAAGTGATTTCTTTGAATTCTTCGATCAAGTTTTTAAGATACACATGATATGGTATCAACTTCTCATCCTTGGTTTTCCATTCGCCATTGGTCTGATTGATGATAAGCTGTAAGTCTCCAAATACTCACTAGCTTCTTAACGCCCAAGATTATGGCTTCCCTTAAGCCAGCGATGCATGCTTCATACTCTGCCATGTTGTTGGTGCACTCGAATGCTATGCGCCTTGAGATAGGAATAGGGACATCATCTGGAGAGTAGAGGATTGCTTCGATACCACTCCCTTTAGAATTTGCTGCGCTGTTGAAGAATAACGTCCACTTATCTTTTTTCTTCTTTTCTTCATCTTCGATAAGCAAGAGATTTTCATCAGGGAAGAATGTCTTGAGCGGTTGATAATCCAGGAGAGAGTGAGCAGCAAGATGATCGGCGAGGGCCTACCCCTTGATTGCCTTCTGAGTGACATAGGTGATGTCGAATTCAGATAGGAGTAGCTGCCATTTAGCTATCCTTCCAATGAGTGCCGGTTTCTTGAACAGGTACTTGAGCGGATCCATATGAGCGAGGAGGAGAATAGGGAATGCAATCATGTATTGACGGAGTCGCTGAGTCGCCCAGACTAGAGCGAGGTAAGTCTTCTCGATCGGGGAATACCTGGTCTCGTAGTCGGTGAACTTTCGGCTCAAATAGTATATTGCTTATTCCTTCTTCCCGATCTCATCGTGCTGGCCGAGAACACAACCGATGGCTTCTGCTGCTACCGAGATGTATAACAATAGCGGTCGTCCCGGAGTGGGCGGGACTAGAACTGGGGGATTCATGAGATATTTCTTGATGCGGTCGAAGGCAACTTGGCAATCATCATTCCATTCCTTTAGAACGTTCTTCCAAAGGAGCTTGAATATGGGTTCACAGAAAAGTGTGAGCTGTGCGATGAAGCGACTGATGTATTGAATTCTGTCAAGGAAGCCACGAATTTCTTTCTCTGTTCTAGGAGAGGGCATCTCGATGATTGTTCTGGTTTTGGTTTCGTCAACATCATCCTCGCTCACCATAAAGCTAAGGAGTTTACCTCCCATTGCACTGAAGACACATTTCTGAGGGTTGAGGCGGAGCTTGTACTTTTTGTTAGTGCACTTTTTCGTGGCATACTAGTGCACCTTGTTTGTCAATCACTTACGTCAGTATGTCTAGAGTCGGTTGAGCCCAAAGAAGACGAAGACCGAAGACTCAAGACGTCCAGCCGCATCAAGAATGAAGATTCAGGTAAATGAGATGCGTTGATGCCTTAACCTCGACCAAAACCTATCCCCTTTGTATCCTTGATGACCTTGACCATATTTAGAACCCTTTAGGCATCATTGATAGGCCCTAGGTGTCCCATTTGATCAACCTTTCCTAGGACTTTATGTACAGGCTGAAGAAAGTGGAGTTCAGCAATTGCATAGGGGGAACCAGGCTGGTCCGACCGGTCATGACCGGTCGGCCAGCAGCCTTGCTGCTTTATACAATGGCCAGCCGACCGGTCATGACCGGTCGGCCCCTTTTACACATCAATATGGCCAGCAGGTATGGCCGACCGGTCATGACCGGTCGGCCTGGAGGTCTCATGTGTCCAGCAAGGAGCGCCGACCGGTCATGACCGGTCGGCCTGTAGTGTTTGGGCAGTCCAGTAAGGGGGTCCGACCGGTCATGACCGGTCGGCCCATATATTGTGCCTATACACTTGATGTTCCCCAGTAGGGGGGTCCGACCGGTCATGACCGGTCGGGACAGGTCGGCATAGAGCCGTTTTTTTACCGTTGGGGCTTCATTTGCCTATATATGGGGCTTCGTTTTTGGTCATCCAGAGAGGGATTTTTGAGGAAGGAAAGCTACCATTGAAGGAGTTCTTTTGAGGCTTATTCCTTGACCTATGGAAGGCATCTTCCTTGTGCTTTAACACAAGATTAAGAGCATTCCAAGCTCATGAAGAAGATGACCTTCATCCCCTCTTGATCTCTAGAGTTAGGAAGCTTCTTGATTGGCAAATCCATGTCCTAGACTCGAAGATGAGATCGTTGTAGGTAAGAGACTCTAGGAAACCCATTCCCACTAAGTTGTAGAGCTCTTAAACCTATCCTCCTAGCACCTTGGGCATTTCAAGGCATCGCATGCAAGGTGTTTGATCGAATGTGGCTGAGGCATTGGCGACGCAACGGCGGCACGATCGAGGGAGCAAAGGGAAGCTGATTGAAGCACAGGAGAGCGGAGATCAAGCAACCCAATCCGGCGCTAAACAAGGGACTCATCCGACAAGTAGGTTGTCTTATTTGAGAGTCTATTTTAGAGTTTGTTTGTCAACTTTCCTTAGGGACGTTAGCCGTTCCTTGGCCCGTCAGCCGGGCCTAAACTAAGTCTCCAAAGGGGAGCCTCCGACACGGGAGTAAACGTGCGATAAGGTTGAGAGTTAGCCTTTGTCTAAAACTCCAGATACGGTTGAGAGGTGAACCGATAAAACCTCCGTGTAAAGGTTGAGAGGTGAACCTCATTTAAAACCTCCGATAGTGAATGCCGGTGTGCTCAAAGGGGTTGAGTACTTGAACCGGGAGTGGAGTAGACACGTAGTCGAACCACTATACATTCTTGTGTCTGTGATTGTTATTGAGCACATTGATATCTTTGCATTGTTAGTTTAATTGCTTAATTATGAATGATTGATATGAATGCATGCTAGGCACTTTTTAGGCATCCTTGCACAAGATGTACCTTCACTACTTGTGTAGACTTGAGCTCATTGATCCAATCTCATAAGACTACACAAGGTGCATAGGTTAGTAGCTTAATTAGTTGAATCATTTTCTTACCTATGCATGCTTAGACTAGGTTTGGTTATTGCTTAACTCTTGCTAGTCTTGTGATTGGACCCACCAAGGCTTGAAGCCAAGGTGTTCTTGCTTACCTAGCTTAAACTTGTTGAATTGCATAAGTAGGCGAAAAGAATTTTAAAAAGGTCCTATTCACCCCCCCTCTAGGTCCATAGACATATCTCCGAGTATCTCTACAAGCGGTAAAACCGCAATTTCACTTTTCTAATCTGTTGAATAACTTCTTTAGATCTTCCAAGTGTCCTTCAATTGTGCAAGATTTGACAATCATATTGTTCAATAGGTCTTCCTTCCGCTCTATTCCGTTTGACTGGAGTGGCCTGATGAGGCCATGGGGAGATTGTCTCTGCGCAAATTTTTGCTTCAACCTGCTCTCCAGCACGGATCAACTGTGAGAAATTCGCATATGGATGCGAGATGAGATATCCGGATATGCCAAGATATGTTGAATGAACAATCATGGAGATCTGTTCTTCGTCGTCGATAGGTGTTTGCATTCTGGTTGCCATAGCTCGCCAACGTCCCACATAAGCTGATAGCATTTCATCACTCCTTTGCCTAAGAGCCGCGAGGTCGGCTCTTCTGGGTGCCATGTTGAGATTGCAAGCAAATCTATCGACGAAAGCCTGGGAAAGTTGTTCCCAAGTCCCGATACAATGACAGTCCAATGATGTGTACCAGTCTAGGGTATCGCCCTTCAGAGATTTTTGGAACAAGCGAATGATGGCCCCTTCATTTCCTGAGATTGCACTTAGCTCTCCATAGAAAGCCTTGAGATATGCTGTGGGACAACCACTGCCGTTGTATCTTTTAAACTTTGGTACCTTAAAATTTTGAAGTATCTGAGCATCTGGAAAAGGACACAAGTCTCTGAATTTGGTTGAAGGTAAATCGATTCCTTGTTATCACTGAAGTTGATTTTGCAAGATCTGGAACTGCTCCCGCAACTCGTTCAGTCCTGCATGATTTGTTCGAGCGACTAGTGCCTCTCGGAGTAAGGCACATTCTTCTTCGGCATAGTGGTCGATGTCTTCGACCCTATGGGCTTGCTGGAAAGCAACTGCGGGTTGCTGAAATTGATTTGATGATTGAACTGGATTCTGACGAACTTGTGCTTGAAAGGACTGTAATTGAACTAGAGATTGTACTAAAGGTTGAACTGGAACTTGCTGGAAATTAACTGGAGATTGCTGAATTGAAGATTGTTGAAAATTAACTGGAGTTTGCTGAATTGAAGATTGCTGGAAATTAACTGGAATCCCATCGGCGGGGATGTGCTGGAATTGAAAAGTGCTCCTGTTTATAGGAGGCTGAGATGCTGGGAAGTGACGCCCTTGTTGGGTATTCGCCACTGTCCGCTGATTGATGTGGGCTTGACACTGACCCCCATTGTGGGCATTCGCCAGTGCTGTCCCTGCTGCTGGAAATTGAATTGAAATCCCATCGGTGGGGTGTTCGCTCGCCTCAAGTGCAAGGCTGCGAAGTAGTAAAATACTCGATAAGACAGAGGTCGATCCACAGGGATTGGGGTTAAGAACACTTAGAGGAATTAGTTTAGGTATGAGAGATAAAATCTGAATTATCCACGAGAGTGGAGCAAGTTGTGTGTGGTGAAAGACAAAAATAGAAAAAGGGGCTAAAGCATCAGGGATCCACCTTTGATTTATCCACAAGGTTTGATTCATTGGTCCAACTATAACTCAACTGGAATCGAATAAAGATTCATTCTAATCGGAAGATGAAACAGTTAAACCATTTGCATATTTCATAAAAGATGGTGATCTGAACCGATTGATTTGACCATGAAGCACTCATTAGTTGATCACAGGGAATTCCAAACATCCACTGTGCTTAGAGTCGACAATGGATCAATGAATTATACAGATCAACTAGCTTGCCAAAAAGTCAATCGATAAGATCACAAATCATACGATCAAATGCATACTTACAAGATAAGAGGCTTTGATTGACCGATCCAACCGTTAAGATCTCATCTATCGATCACAGGGAATCCAAAGCATCCAATGTACCTGGAATCTATAATGGATCAAGGGATTTTACAGATCGATAACTTTACCTGCACTAGCTCGATGATCGTAGGGAATCCAAAGCATCCAACGTGCCAGGAGTCGACGATGGATCAAGGGACTTTATCGATCATGAACTAGCTAATTGGTGTGCAAGGGATCCCAAGCATCCAACGTGCCCGGAGTCGACGATGGATCAAGGGGCTTACACAACAATAGCGTCTGCCAAGGTGGATAACCAAACCAATCAACCAAAGAGAACTCCAACATTCAAGCACAATTGTTGAACCAAAAGAACCAAAGCTTGCAATTTTCTTCAAAGGCTTAACCCTTAGCTTTAGCTAGAGGTTTAGCCAACCATGCTACAATGGAAGACTAAAACTCACTAAGAAAGAAAATTCTACACTACTCTACACTACAAAAGAAAGAAGAGAAGACTAAAGAAGAGAGAACTCTTAGATGGGATGATGGAAATGAGAAAGAGAGGAGCTCCTTTTATAGCCTTATGACAAGCTCCAAGCCTAGGTGGCACTCTAAGCAAATCTCCTCTAGGTTTGGGTTTGGAGTTAGGCTTGGATGATGAGGTGGCACTTCCAAGCCAATAGATTTGATTTTTAGGTTTGGGTTAAGAGTTAGGTTTGGAATGCTCAAAGCAAACTCTTCTTTTTGGTTTGGAGCTCATGGATGGAAGAGGATGGAGAGAGCATTTGCTTGGCCCAAGGGTGGAAGATGGCAAGGTAAGTTAACTCGGTCCACATGAGTTGGAGTTAACTGGGTCCACATGGAGAATTTGGACAATCCGAACCGTCCATTGAAGATGGGACTGATTTCAGGCTGCTCCACATACATGGATGGATGGAGATGAGGCTTGATGTTGATGGACGAAGGAGATCAGCTGGAGCTTGGATTGACGGTGGAGATGACTTCAACTGCTGCAGCTAGGATGTGCTTGCAGCACATGTGAACTGTGGGGTCCACTGGATTGAGACGGTCTAATGGCTGGATGTTGAAAGGTGTTGGAGTGCACATGTGCAGATGGACGGCTCAGATGAATGTTGTTGCTGTCGTCCAGCCCTACACGTGTGAAGAAAGGTGATCCACCTGATGGACGGCTGGAGTTCCTTGGAAGTTGAGGTTGCACGTGTGAAGCTTGGACGTCCATCAGCTGGACGATGGACAGTGATTGATGGAAGGTTGCACGTGTGGTGGAGAAGTGGGGTCCATTTGCTGGACTGCTGATGTACACGAGCAATGGGTGGACGGTAATGTATTGTTGTCTGTGTGTACGGTTGATGGATGGAGTGGAGTTGTTTGCTGGCCGTTGATGGAGCTGGAAATGGTTTTGGACGTCCAGTCCTGGTGGACGGTTGCAGATGAAGGTGGGGTCCACCTGCTGCACGTTGACTGATCCTGGTGTCCACCTTTCTGCTGTAGCTTAGCACGTGCAAGCTCTGCTGGACGGTCTGGTGGAGATGTTGCTGACGTGTAAGGTGGGCCAGGTGATGGACGGTGCTCTCTGCACGTCAGATGAAGGTGGATAGATGAGTGGACGGTGATGCTTGATGATGGATGGCTGTACACGTTGGTTGCTCGAGATGGACGGTGATATCCAGCTGATGTTGTTGCTGCCATCCAGCCCTGCACGTGTGAAGGAAGGTTGGATGGATGATGTTGCAGGGAGTGGACGGTTCATCCAGCAACTGGATGAATGGACGGCTGGAAGGATGGAGCTGGACGTGCTGGGCTTTGCTGTGATGGACGGACGTCCACTGCTGGACGTGATGTGGGTCCATCTTGATGTTGGATGGCTGATGATGGAGGTGCTGGACGTGCAGCATGGGCGTGGGCTCCACATTGATGGAAGCTGCCTCTGCTGGGTGCTGATGCACGTGTGGATGGCAACACACGTGTGGAGCTGAAGAATCGTCCATGGGTAGATGGACAATGGAGATGAATTCCACTGCTGCAGCTGCTGGACGGCTGGGTGTAGTTGTGGTCCACCATAGTTGGATGATGGTGGATGAAGACGTGCTCCACTGCAAGTGGACGGTTGAAATTGCTGCTGGATTATTACTCTTATCTGTTGGACGGCTAGAATGGACGGTTGATGATGATGGGACGTGACTCAGCTGGACGTCCATTGGATGGTTGAAATGGGGGGATGGGTGGTGATGGAGTTGATGGGCGGTCCATCTGAAGATGTGGCTGCACATGTTTGGAAGATTTCTAGCCGTTGGATGGAAGTGACACATCTGATGAATGGATGGCTGAGGACGTCGATCATCAACTGCAGCTGGGAGGAGATCAGATTGCTGATATTTGCTGTGGACGGTGGACGTTGTGTGTTGCTTCATGGAGTGTTGGATGGAGATGTTGCACTTGTGATTGCTAGCTTCTGTGTTGTGGGTAGCCTGATGGACAGTGTGGACTGATGGTGGCCCAGATGGATGGCTCGCCAGATGACGAAGCAGCTTTACTTCTGCAGCTTTGATGGACAGTTGCAGCTCCTTCTAGCACTTAGATGCACGGTGATATCATGGGGTCTATCACGGATGAACGGCTGAGATGGACGCTCGTGAGATGAAATTTGGAGACGTCTTCGCTTGTCACTTGATGTTCGGTTGGCCCTCAATTTCCAAATGAGCAGCTCTGATGCAGTCCACCATAGAACATGATGGTCCTTTGATCTTTACAATTTGACTTCCCTCCAAGATCACCACATGCTTTATCTTGATCACTTTAGTGCGTTTAATCGTTCTGATTGGCTTGGATCTTGTCCGACCTCTCCTGATCACCTGAAGACAGAAAATTCACCTAATGAGGGATAATTAACCGGAAAAACAATGATAATGCCCTCAACAACCAGGGTTAATTATACAATATTAACCCATTTTCTTCTCTTTCAAATGTTAAAAATGGAGCATGTGTGATAAGTACCTAATATTGTAAAAGTCCCATCGGCGGGGACATGCTGAGAAAGAAAAGGGGTCCCATTGGCGGGGACATGTTGGAATCTATTGAGATTGTTGCTTGTAAGATTGACTGGAAGCTGACTGGAAGTTCCTGCGACAGGAACACTCTGAGACGGTCTTGTTGTTGCAGGAAGATACTGAGGAGGATGCCCCCATAGCGAAAGGTTGAGATGGCTGTTGTCGGTAGTCCTGGGCAGACTCTGATGGTTGTGCTTGATTTGAACTGGAGGCCGGAGGGACCCAGCATGGCTACTGAGATTGCTGAACTGGGCCAGCTTGGTTGTTGGCTGTTGCGGTAGCTTGTGCTTACATGAATTGCAAGAGCATTTCTTGCATTGCTCTCATTCCTTATGCCAATTCCTGCATGATTGGCGTATTCTCAGTTGGTTGTTGCTGTTCGCTCGCCTCAAGTGTAAGGCTGCGATGTAGTAATAAAACTCGGTAAGACCCAGGTCGATCCACAGGGAATTGGATAACAAATTCCAAACTATTCTAGCAACTCAGTTTGCAATAGATAAGAGATTCAATTGGAATAATTATGCTAAAATAGTAACTTAATGAAAATTAGTAGTTTAAGTTACTAAGGTATTCAAGGATCCACTTGTAGCAATCCCATGCCAATCCAATCAATCCAAGCAAGATACTCAACTAGATTTGAAGTCCTATCTCTCATCTAGTTGGAAAATAAAGCATTAAACACATTCAATCCCACTCGAGTTGAACTTCCAAGTTCTAGTTCCATTCAACCATGTAGAATTTGAAACCATAGCCTTCGGAGTAACAGCCATGCCTATGGACGATGGCCTGCTCAAGGATTACTATAATTCGAATCTAAACAACACAACATGATAATCTCAGAGAATTGCAAGGAATCCATGTCCGGAGCACATGAACTCTCATAAAACATCTCAAATTATCAACTTGAAGAACTAGAATAAATAAAAATTCAAACTTGAATTGAAATTACTTGAATTAAACTAAATCAAACATGAAAATTAACTACAAGCTTCACCTCTCAGCCTTAGCTGAGAGATTCTAGTCGAGCATTGTCATACTACAACTGGAATTCCTGAAAAAGCTAGAAAACATAGAAAAAACGGAGTTTGGAGGGTTGCAGACGCTCCACGACGGCTTCCTCTCTCTAGCACCACGTCCCTTAGCTTCTATGATACCTTAGGAAGAGCCCCTAGGTGTCCTTTTATAGTGAGAACGCTCGGTTGCGTCGGAATCTTCCAGAAACCGCGTAAGGTTACGCAGTGCGCAGCAATTTTCGGAACCAGAAATAGAAATTTCCTAATTTTTTGCATGACCGACCGGTCACGACTGACCGGTCGGACCTTTCCTTCGACAATCCAGTGAGTGCAGATGGGGGGCCGACTTGTTGGTCGACCGGTCTTGACCGGTTGGACTGGGTTGGCCGACCGGTCGGACCCGCTTATGGTCAGTCCAGTGAGCTCTAGCAAGGTCACCGACCTGTTGGCCGACCGGTCACGACCGGTCGGACCAACTAGTCCTCTTTTCCAGCAAGCTCGGCAGGTCGGCCGACCGGTCCAGACCGGTCGGCCCTTGTTGTTTTTCTCCTTTTTTCTTTTCTTTCTTCTCTTTTCTCCCTCTTTCTTCTTCCTTCTTTAGTCCAACTTGGACCTTCATTCAAAGGTTCTAAGTGGACCCTTTTTTGTCTTCAATTGAGTGAAGTCTGCTCTCATCCCTACAATCACAAAACATGGGTTAGATGGGCCTTTTAAACATGAGAACCATGCATAGAATGTGATGTAGTGGGCTATGCAATGTATAAATTGGAGGTTCAACACACCCCCCAACCAGCTTTTTGCTAGTCCCGAGCAAAACATGCGTGAAACAATTCGAAACCTCCAAACCAACCCTCCTTTAGAAAACATGTTTCTATTCATTCCAAGATATACAAGTATAAACTTTGGAGAAATTAGGTGATAGAAATTGAAACCTTAAACTCTCACAGCATAATAAGTGTCTACATGAAATTCCCGCTGATTGATTGATAAATAGAAGAACTCGAACAACTTCAGCCTAGTGTGCATAGTGAAAGTTCATCTTATGAGTTTCTGGGTTTATCTTCTTCATAGATCGACTAAACTATAGATCTCAAGGTGTATAGAGCAACAACAAGCCTATGACAGGAATTTGTCTTACCGTCCTTCCGACGGCTTTCACACTACGTCCGATTTCCAGCTTTGGTTACAGGTAGACCATCCCCCAGTTGGTAATAGGTAGCCCTTTTCGGAATTTTCCACCAATTTTCCATCATTCCCAATTCCATCCTTCCTTCTCCTTTTTCTTTTAAATTAGATAGGATTTTTAGAAATCCATATCTTTCGTTATTTTCCCATGGACAAGGATGGACAAAGTACCTCGGCTTGATTTTTCAATACCTTTAAATCAACGTCTAGCTAATCCACAAATTCGCATAATCCTTTCAACCCATAAGAATCGTGTAATGTGAACTAGGTGTAAGGTGTTCAAATGTTCTATTAATCATAACAATAGGGGAATTCAAATATAAAACCATTATGTTAGGAGAAATTCAAGACTTACAACATCACACACTTCGTATCTCCTCTTCTTATACTCATATCATCTCGAATGCATAGAAATAAAGTTTTCTAAAAGAGTTTTAAAATTTTAGAAAATTCAAAAAAATTTACTCATATGAGGCTCGAAATGTTACAACATGCTAGATGAAGGATCTCATCTCACCCCCCAACCAAATCTTGCATTGTCCTCAATGTGAAAAGATATGCAATGAGCATGAACATGAGAGCAATGGCAAAATATAAGAGAGTGAGAACAATAGTACCTGAGAGAGTGATCATGAAAGTCTACAACCCAACAACTAAGGCTACTAAAACAGTAAAACTAAATAAAACTAAACCTAATCTACGGAAAGCAATAAAGATAACTAACCCGTCCTTGTAAAAAGAGGATCTCCATCAGACTAGGAGATCGATTATCATTATAACATCCAAAAGGACAAAGTTGAGCAGGATCATCAAGTGGTGTAACAAATTTTTTAGTAGAACTAGCCACCATCCTGCTTTGGAAAGTAATTGGTGACATCAACCAGTCTAGCCCATTGAAAATCCTACTGAAAAATTTCAGCGGGTTCTTCAACAAAATTGTCACGTGTACTAGGAAATGAGAATTGCATTGGTTGGAAATCATTGAATATGGATCTCCTTTTGTTCTTTGTCTGGGCAAAAATTATTCAAGTATGGGTCATCCCAGAAGTGTTCTTCGGTTTGAAAAAACCAAAGAGATGTGGAGACTTGTATTTCTTCTTCACAAGTCGATATGATCTCCACAAAATCAGATTTCACTGGTGCTTCCACAATTGAATTTTCAGTTTGGTATTCTATGGAAGGAAACTTTTTAAGCATCGGGGAGGTCTCTCTGAAAGCATGTACAATGTCCTGAATCATGTGATCATCCCAATCCTCAAAGTATGTTAGGCACTCCTCAAGTGTATAGGAGACCTCATCAGAGGAAATTTTTAGATTTGGACCCTTTATGTCTTCCTTCTTCTCAGAATTTTGTGTAGGTTGGAGTGGGTCCTCAACCTCTACACTTTGGTCTCTCTGTAGGCAAGTCAAGCGCCAATTCTTCCAAATCCTGCATAACAAATTTGTGTAAATCAGAAATTGGCGACTTATCAAATAAATTTTCAGAAATTGACACTTCCAAGGTCATATTAAAATTAGAATTGAATTCATCATTAGAATGTGTCAAACATGTCCCCAAGCTTTTAGGTAGATCATGTTGGAAAAACCCCTCATCTTCCATAGATTATATCATGTTTACCTCATGGGGGCCATCATTATCGTCCCAATCCTCAAAGGGATCAAAGCTAACATCTAGAGGATCAAAATTCTGCCTTAAAGCGAACTCCTCTTCCACGATTGAATCAATCATATCAACCTCGTGGACATCATCATCATCCCTATGCCTTTTGCCCAAGTGGAACAATTCACCTCTAATGTCATGTTTCCAAAGGACATTTGCATCACTCCATTCCAGCAATTTATGATTGAATTTGATGTAGCAAGGAATGGGCGGCCTAGAATCACCGGTATTTGGGTGCTAGTATCCATAACCGGTTATGTGTCCAAGACGATAAAATCTACCGGGTAGTAGAATTTATCCACTTGGACTAGCACATCCTCAACTATCCCTCTCGGTACACGGATGGATTTATCAGCGAGTTGCAATGTGGTTTTGGTGGGTTTTAATTCACCAAGACCCAATTGCTCGTATACCGAGTATGGGATCAAATTCACGCTTGCCCCCAAGTCTAGTAATGCACGCTCAATCCTGTAGTCTCCAATGATACATGAAATTGTGGGACTACCGGGATCTTTGAATTTTGGGGGGATCTTTTGAGTGAGAATGGCACTCACCTGCTCATTTAAAAAGGCCTTTTGTTGCACATTATATTTTCGTTTGGTTGTGCATAGGTCCTTTAGAAACTTGGCATAAGAAGGGACTTGTTTGATGGCATCAAGCAAGGGAATGTTGATCTTGACTTGCCTAAAAATCTCTAGAATATCATGAGAGTTTGGGAGAGATTTTGGAGCAACCAATCTCGAAGGGAATGGTGCTATGGGCTTATAGATGCGTTCCGTTTTTTGTGGGGCTAAGTTAGATCCATCCTCATCCTCAGAATTTACCGGATCATTAGGCTTGTCGGCCTTCACCGGAATAGATTTTTCAATTTGTTTACCACTTCTAAGAGTGGTGATGGATTTAGCTTGCTCCATGTGTTGGTTGGAAGGATTAAGAATGCTCACTTCATGTACTTTCTTTGGATTGGGCTGAGGTTGGGCCGGAAAGGTCCCTTCCCTAACATTCAAGCGTCCCTTAATCTCATCAACCGAGACTTTAAGCTCTTGGAACATTTGCTGATTTGTTTGATTGATTTGCATTTGCCCTTGTCTAAACGCTTTTAAGGTATCCTCCATTGAGAACTGAGGTGGGGTCATATTTTGCATGGGTGGCCCTCCTTGAGAGTTGGTAGGATTGCCCGTGGGAGTATTCTTCCAACTGAAATTTGGGTGGTTCTTCCAACTAATATTGTACGTATTACCCACCGGTCCATTGAAAGGCCGTTGATACCCATATGTGGCATTTGCATGTTCATGTAATACCTCTTGAAATGCAGGAATTGTGGGACAATCTTGCGTAGTGTGTAAATCGGTGTGACAAATCCCACATATGGTCTCAATAGCCTCATTGGACTTTGGAACTCCACTTTTACTAAGTTCCATAGCCTCGATCTTCCTTGTGAGGTTGGCTATCCTTGCATTCACGTCGTCTTCCTCCTTGAGGATATAGATCCCTCCTTTCTCTTTCTCTTGAGTAGGCTTGGGGTTGTTGGGTTTATCTGTGGTATCCTAAGATTGGGCATTTTCGGCCAACATGTCTAAATAACTCCAAGCCTCATCTGGATTTTTGCTCATAAACTTGCCATTGCACATCATCTCTACAAATTGGCGCATATTGGAACTTAATCCATCATTAAAAAAATTTATAATTCGCCAACTCTCATAGCCACTGATGTGGGCAAGCAAGTAGGAGGTCCTTAAATCTCTCCCAACATTGGAAGAAAGATTCACCCTCTTTAGCCGAGAAATTCATTATGGCTCTTCGAAGGGTGTTCGTTTTATGAGCCGGGAAGAACTTTTTCAAGAATTCCCGGGTCATCTCATTCCATGACCCAATCGAATGTGGTCTAAGAATGAAGCCAATCTTTGGCTCTTTCTTTCAATGAAAAGGGAAAGAGTTTGAGCTTAATGGTATCTTCAGAAACATTGGTGTATTGCAAGGTAGCCACCACTTCTTCGAATTCTTTTAAGTGCAGATATGGCCTGTCAGAGTCTAGCCCATGGAACTTTGGTATAAGTTGAATTACACTCGGCTTTATGTCAATGTTTCCACCGTTTGGTGGTACAACCATGTAAGAGGTTGTAATTGCACGGGCTGGTTGTAGGTAATCCCGCAGTGATCTCATTGGAGGAACGTTATGTACCTCATTCTCTCCTACTCCCTCTTGATTTGCGTTTGTAGTTGGAGTAGGGGGGAGGATTCCTTAAAGATGTTTGATCCATACTCCCCAAACTTTCACAACGTTCTTGGTAATTCTGGACTTGTCTATGGACTGACAATGGTCCAACTAAACCACCTTCGGATTGGAGACGATTAGAGTGGTCACGTTCCCAATGGGACATAAACTACTCAACTAAAACTAAGCTATTCCTAAATCCTAGAAATCTGAAATTAATTTGAAAATTGAAAAAAATCTGAAAAAAAAACTAAGTTAGAAGGATATTACCCGATGTGCTTGAACTAGAGAAGAAATCCTACAAAACAAACAATTTTGATTAGTTCTAAGAAATCAGAAAAAAAACACCTATCTAATTCTACTTCTACAGCCACTAAAACAATTTGAAAACCGTTATCTAAATTCCCCGGCAGTGGCGCCAAAAACTTGTTCGCTCGCCTCAAGTATAAGGCTGCGATGTAGTAATAAATCTTGGTAAGACCGAGGTCGATCCATAGGGAATTGGATAACAAATTCCAAACTATTCCAGCAACTCAGTTTGCAATAGATAAGAGATTCAATTGAAATAATTATACTAAAATAGTAACTTAATGAAAATCAGTAGTTTAAGGTACTAAGGCATTCAAGGATCCATTTGTAGCAATCCCATGTCAATCCAATCAATCCAAGGAAGATACTCAACTAGATTTGAAGTCTTATCTCTCATCTAGTTGGAAAATAAAGCATTAAACACATTCAATCCCACTCAAGTTGAACTTCCAAGTTCTAGTTCCATTCAACCATGTAGAATTCGAAACCATAGCCTTCGGAGTAACAGCCATGCCTATGGACGATGGCCTGCTCAAGGATTACTATAATTCGAATCTAAACAACACAACATGATAATCTCAGAGAATTGCAAGGAATCCATGTCCGGAGCACATGAACTCTCATAAAACATCTCAAATTATCAACTTGAAGAACTGGAATAAAGAAAAATCCAAACTTGAATTGAAATTACTTGAATTAAATTGAATCAAACATGAAAATTAGCTACAAGCTTCACCGCTCAGCCTTAGCTGAGAGATTGTAGCCGAGCATTGTCATACTACAACTAGAATTCCTGAAAAAACTAGAAAACATAGAAAAACCGGAGTTTGGAGGGTTGCAGACGCTCCACGACGGCTTCCTCTCTCTAGCACCACATCCCTTAGCTTTTATGATACCCTAGGAAGAGCCCCTAGGTGTCCTTTTATAGTGAGGACGCTCGGTTGCGTCGGAATCTTCCAGAAACCGCGTAAAGTTACGCAGTGCGCAGCAATTTTCGGAACCAGAAATAGAAATTTCCTGATTTTTTGCATGACCGACCGGTCGGACGACCGGTCGGACGCGGCTGGCCGACCGGTCATGACCAGTCGGACCTTTCCTTCGACAGTCCAGTGAGTGCAGATGGGGGTCGGACCTGCTTATGGTCAGTCCAGTAAGCTCCAGCAAGGTCACCGACCTGTTGGCCGACCGGTCACGACTGGTTGGACCAACTGGTCCTCTTTTCCAGCAAGCTCGGCAGGTCGGCCGACCGGCCCTTGATGTTTTTCTCCTTTTTCTTCTTTTCTTTCTTCTCTTTTCTCCCTCTTTCTTTTTCCTTCTTTAGTCCACCTTGGACCTTCATTCAAAGGTTCTAAGTGGACCCTTTTTTATCTAAAATTGAGTGAAGTCTGCTCTCATCCCTACAATCACAAAACATTCGTTAGATGGGCCTTTTAAACATGAGAACCATGCATAAAATGTGATGTAGTGTGCTATGCAATGTATAAATTGGAGGTTCAACAGTTGCGCTGGAGGTTGCGCTTCGGCCAGGTCGAGGGTGGGGAAGAGGTGAGCTTCCTCTTCATGATCGGACATAGCTTGCTGAGCCCGAGTGCGGATTATGCTGCGGAAGGGAAGTTGTTTCCGAAGACGTTGAGCCCGAGGAGGCGCAATGGTGAGGGATATACTCTACTCTTTTCTTTTGGGTTTTGGGATTTTCTATTTTTTTTTGGTAGAATGCTATATAGATGAGATTGTATGAGGACTAATGACTTTCAAGTATAGGAGGGATTCCATTTTTCAAGTTGGATCACGACTAGTGGGACTAGCATATCCCCAGTGGAGTCGTCATTCTGTGGACGCTCGCCATTTCGCGCTCCCAAACGTTCTCCCTTCCTTTCGGAAAAGAGGTGTGCGTGCGCGCGAATCGCTGTTTGTGCCACCGGCTTGTCTCGTTCTCGAGGGCTTTTTATCTGTTGTCGTGTTAAGATGAATATGTTAGATGAGTTTGTGTAAGACCAGAGTCGCCACTAGCCAGTTACTTTGAATCTACAGTCGGCTAGACCTCGTAGAAACGTTAGAGATGGGGATCCGAAGATTCCTTCCTCTAAAATGACTCATTTTGATCTGCGGCCAGAGATTCGAGGTAAGGGATCACGGTTACAGGGTGGGAAGAGGCTAAGCACCCCACATTGCCCGTACTGAAGTACGGTCTCTACTTCACAGAATCGAACTAATACTTGAAAGTCTGATTTAATCCTCGTACATTCTCATGGATGACATGATGCATGAATGCAGGTCTGAACAGTAAGAGTTTCTGATGGGCAAGTTTCCATTAACAGGTAAGCCCAGAGCATACGCTCGAACTGACAGGTGCTTTATGCGGGATGCATGCTGTGTATTTGAATAATCAAAGTGCTTGTAGTGACATGATAAGCAAGGGGTTGGAAGAAAAGTAAATGTTGCACTTATGCTAGATGCGATTGAGATGATGCTGGTAAAAGAGTAACTAGATGGACGGAGGTGTCGCAAGGGTTTGCTTTGAGTGGCTAGATCAAGACTTAGGTGGCTTGGGAGACTTAGACCAGGGCTAGACTCTTCTCACTCGGGCTCTCCTTGGTGGAGGAATGGGCTAAAGGGGTGGAGATAAACTCGGACTAAGGGGATTTCTTTAGGACTTGAAAGATGCTGAAACAGGAGAGGGAATGGGGTATTTATAGCAGCGGGCAGTGGCAACTGCCGTAAATATTTTTGGGCGGCACCCTGGGGGCTGCTCGTACGGTAGCTCCGCTTCGGCTTCGGAGCGTACGGCCTCCGAACCTGAAGTAGAAAAGCCCGAGGTTCGGAGTCTGGACCTGCTCCGAAGCTGTGGTTCGGAACTCGATGAGTTGACTGGGTTTGGAAGATGGGTTGACTCGGTGGGTTGACTCAGCGGGTTGACTCGGGGATTTGACTTAGCAGGTTGACTCACCAAGTTTGACTTTTTAAGAATTTTTTGACTAGTTTTCTTATGGGGAGTTTTTTGGGCTGATGTTTAGGGGTGAGTTGACTGGGTTCAGGCTTGAGTTGGGCTATGGATTGGGGCTTACAAGGGTGAGTTTGGCTGGATTTGGACATGGGATTTGGGGGTATGGTCCTCCATTCATTCAGCTATCTCTACCCACATTGTAGCCGAAGGTGGGGTGTCTACAGCTAGCCATCTTCAACTAATGTGAGCTTGCAAAATCACATTGAGCAGGCCATAAAAGATTGTAACTCTTAGGTACTGAGATTAAAAAAAAAAAAAAGAAGGAAAGAAAGAAAGAAACTAACTATTGTCCATAACCAGATGTCCATAGCCTCTTAGCTAATAAATTAGCAATGTTCACAGTTGGGTCATGCAAAGTAGTCTATATTGCTATTGTCCACTAGGAAAGAGACCCACTTAGGATCCCATTTAACCAAGAAGATCAAGTATCTACAGATCTAAGCCAAGTCAATGCAACTTGTTTTAATGGGATTCAACCAAGGCCAGATTCAATTTAGTAGTAGGAGCCAAGGTGACAATTCTTGTAAAAGATCAATAAATGGTTATACAATATGTAGATTTCCATGTATGATTTACCTTTGAGTATTTCCTATAAACAATTTTCTCTCATGAATTTATTTATTTCATTGGAAATAAGTTAATATTTAATAATAGGAATCACGTGCACAACCTTAAATAACTGGGTTGGATGATTAAGGCATGTTTAAAATCGAAAATCGTACTTTATTTCTATGGACTTAGTTTACTGAGCAAAAGTTTTGCAATTATCTTTTTTTGTTCAAATTGCATGTCTCACTGACCATGACATTGGAGTGTAAGCATATCGCATAAGAGTTATACATCAATAGAAAACAATAAAGAGAAAGTGATCTTACTGAATTGAAATAAAATTCATCTCCTCGAGATAAGTAATCCATAAATTTCATTACAAAAGACTGCAATCACACCTACTTAAAAAATGATAAATTGAGTACTTATTAATATAACATCGACACATATTTGTACAAAGAAGTGATCAAAGGATAAACATACGAGTTTTCTTGTTGAGGGCATTTAACGTCCACAACGAGTTGAAAAGTAGCACGATCAGGTATACCATATATTGATAAATAGTTCTTCATATTTATAACCTGCAATAACAATAAAAAAATTAAATATTCTCATGATCACATTATTCAAGTTTAAAAAACTTATACTGAAACACGTAAGCAACTAAATACCATTGTTTTAATGTAGCTAGCTGTGTGGTGACCTTTGATAGAGTTATAAACTAAAAACTTTTTGTACTTTAACTCAACGATGGGCAAATACTAGTGTGAAAATTCATTCATAGGAATAAATTTTTTGTCTTTACTCCCTAAATCATAAGGTATCTTCTCGAAGATACATTTAATTTGTCGACTATAACTACTCTTCGTCTCTTCACTTTTCTTTCCTTTTATCTTTTCGATTTTGGCTCCATATATAAATCGTTGAAATAGTTAAATTATGATCCACTTGGAATGCATATCAAACACACCAATCTTTATATGGACATTGCATACTTATTTGAAAAACTTACATGTAACTAGGGATTGAAATATTGACATTTTAATAAATCTTGTTTATCTCTCTTTTCTCGACGCTTCAACAATTCGCTATATTTATCTATAGCCTGAAATGCAAATTTAACAAAAATACAATATGTCAAGTGACTATACTCTTTATATATATGAATAGTAGATTGATAAATTCTTATACATAAGATAGTAAGAGCCAGAAAATAGTATGCGTGGATATACCTCATCATTAAGCCATCTAGTAGGATTAAGCAATCTGTGTAAGAAACTTCGAATCACATGAAGTGATCCGTAGGAATCTTCCCTACAGATGTGTAATTTGGTATTAGTAAGAGAAATTACCACAACGAAAATAAGTAAATCAATGAAAAACTAGTTAACGGTTCATACTTGTAGTCAGTCATGTTCCTAAAACTCGTACTTGCAACTTCTTCTTCTGGAGACAACATATGCCCAATCACCCTTTCTTCCACGGAAATTGAATCATCATCAGGTGATTTAACTTTGATATTAGTTTTACGTTTTTGATATGTTATCACGTGCGGTGGTTGTACGGCTTTTGAAGCATTTCTAATCCTACCCTCTTTCACACGCCTCACTAAGGAGCTAGGATTTGCAAGTATAAAATCATTCTTGGTGGGCATTGTATTCATATGAGGGAAAAGTTGTGGACTATTTGCGGCTAATAGTGTATTCGGCATTGCATTCACAAAAGGAGAAAGTTGTGGGCTATTTGCAGCTAACAGCGTATCTGGTATTGCATTCTTTGGAGGGGAAAGTTTATTGGATGCCTGGGCATCTAACTTATCTTGCATTTCTTTGTTCACCTCCAATAATTGATTATGCTCCATCAACATTTCTTTATAATGGATGTTCTCTTCATGATTCTTATTCCCAGTCATAGGCTGGTCCTATTTCAATAGCAAAAATTTTAATACGAGTTGAAATAAACCACAATAAAATCAAAGCATTAACAATATTATTTTGAATATAAATATGAAATAACCACTATGTGAAGAATACTTACGATTTTTTCTTCAATCTTTGCAAGTCTAGGTTCCAACCACCGATGAATTTCTTTATCCGTGTTTAAGGTCATCTGTATACCAATTAAAATAATTACTTATATAAAGTAATGTGGAATCAGCTATATAATCTAGTCACATATAATGAAATTAAAGTTATATGAAAAATATTTACAATTTTACTTATAAATTTTTTCATTAATCTTCAGAAGTTCCAACCACTGACACATTTCTCTATTCGAGTTAAAGGCTTCTTATATGAATATTACAACCATAACTTATATGATCACATGTGAAATCATTTGTAGTACCCAACATGAATAATATAAATAAAATAATTATTATGTGGAAAATATTTACTATTTTCTCTTCAATCTTTATTAGACATGCCTCTAACCACTAACGTATTTCTTTGATTGTATTTGATGTCTCTTACATGCCAATCTTAAGAATGACTTATATAATCAAGTGTAAAACAAATGACTAATTACATAATAGATAAAGAAATGAATATAAACCACTTACAGTGAGAGGTAGAAGGTGGCTATCCTCATTTATAGGGCTTATATCTTCAATAATCTAATGGAAATAAATAAATCAATGTAACTATATATTTGGACACAACATTAATGAATATATGACAAATAATTCTTTAAAAAATGTAAATACCTGTGTGCAAATAAGTGTGTTTAAGAATTTTTTATCTGTGACAGTCTGTCGATAACTTCTTTCGTCCTATCTAAAAAAATGTGGATATACCATTTTGGTTGATAATTGTGACAGAAGAATAATATGCTCTTGTAACCATGGCTATTGGAAACAATATCATTGATAAGAAAGAAATTCAAAGCAAGATAAAGAAAAAAATGAACATTTATTGAAAATAAATTCATTCATATAATAAGTAACACTTACTTCTAGAACCATTACACATCCGTTTACGTATATTTTCTTCTTCTTCACACATTCAAAAATACTACTTACCAGAAACTCACAAATGGTAGTGGCCCATGCATAACTACGCAAATTTTCTAACTTATTCACATAGTGCAACAAAAATATAGGAATAGTCTCACTGGCGTTTGGAAATAGAACTGTATTGAATATGTCATGCCGCAAACCCGGGGACTGGGCTCACTAAATTCCCGATTGCCGACCTTGGTGCCAACAGCCTCCATAGTACCCCATTCTCGGTTCCTAGCTCTCATATGCCAGGTTCCGATCCTAGGATCCTACCAGGAGGATTTTCAGGGTAAATTTTTGTTTTGTAAAGGAGCATAATCAAACCATAAAACATCATCAGATGTCCACTAATAAGTTGTTGAGTACAGTGCTGGAAAGGGAAATACAAAATGTAGCAAAATCCCAAAATAGCAGGTACATGAACCGCGCTCAACACTGCTGATGTGCTCTAGTACCTGCAGCGTAAACCAACACGCATAAGCTTCCTAAGAATCTCAGTAGAGTGCGTGTGTGTGCGTGTGATGCATATGACAAGTATACAGATATCAGAGTAAGCGAAAGTGATAGAGAACTAAGTTACTAAGTTCATGAATGCTATCAGCTATCCCATGGCTATGCGATGCAAGGGCCTATATGGCCGAGTGTTACATGCTCGAGATACAACGCAAACACGTCAATCCTCAACTAATCCACATATCAAAATGGTTCTCATCTGGGACATCACCGGGGTTTAATACACTCTGATACTGGCCTCCGCACATCGCGTGCATAACCAAGCGAGTAGAAAAGACCTCACTATCCGCCTCGTCAGTGGTATGCCAATGCCCACCCGGCTCACCGATAGCGGACCAATTCCATGAGCTGGTCAGACTCGACCTAGCTTATAGCCCACTGCACCCAGGCGGATAAGGTCACACCCTTTCCAACCGACCTCGACATAGTGGGAGACGCGGCCTACTAGAATTCGGCACTCGGGCGCTCATGTTATCCACTCGGTCTCGACGTTGGAGCATCCTACTGGTACCACAGGGTTTAGGGACTTTCACCCAAGGACATCCATATCGCCCACGTACTAGAACAAGTTTTCGGTGTCCATTACTGCGAACCATGATGTGACTATGGTGGCCACTACCCCGATGCTGCTAAGGTGTGAAAGCGATCGTGACATACATTATGCGAAATGCATGAGTCACACAATCCAAGTCATGCACCAAACTTACGCATACTACGCAATCATGAGGGGCGACCCTGTCTCGCACGGGTCCCCTAAGTATAACAAGCCAAACTAGCATATGCTATGATTAATCGTGGTCCATAACAGGCATACAAATGATGCATATGGGCATATGAATGAGCATGATATTCATTGTACTAAGCATATTATCAGTGTGAAGTATCAAGCTAAGTATACTAGTATGTTACCAAACATATCATGTGACGTTGGCCTTAAATGGCCCAATATATATATAGAGAGTGGGACCCGAACTGTGGGCCCCATTGGAAATGTAAAGGTCTTCGTGGCATAGCCCACTTGAGACTCTATCGGCCCCATACTTGGGCCTGTACATACAAAGTAGGCCAAAAAAATAGGTGTACGGCATGGATAAAGCATATGTATCAAAGGAAGGACCATGGTGGGCCCTGCCCATTGGTCGGATAGCAAATATACATCATCGGTTTTTAGGAAGTTTCAGTGGTAGGTATTCAATCACCACAATTTCCTAAGTGAAGCCCATTCAAGCCCCACGCGTCGATCAAGACGGGTGGCATGGTACATAATACATCCATCAAGGTGGAACCCAAAGATGGGCCCACAACCTCTATTTGGATGAAAAATAAACACTAAAGTGGCCCCAAGGAAGTTTTCAATGGTGGGCATCGATGACCACTATTCCCTACGGGTGTGGTCCATCTGAAGTTTGGATCTACCTCATTGTTGGGGCCATATCCTAAAATAATCTGAGGAAAACAGATGGGCAGCGTGAATAAAATAGGTACATCATGGTGAGACTAACAGATACATCACGTTGGGACCCATAGGGTGGGCCACTTGCTGGGCAGCATGGTACCCAGCTGGGTCTCAGGAAGTTTTTGGAATCAAGCAGATATTTGTGTTTTCTCCTTCATCCATATCCATGTGATCTTATGAACAGGTTGGATGACAAATAAACATCACTGTAGGGCTTGGGAAGGTTTCAACGGTGGAAATCATTATTCCCACTGTTTCCTGTGGCATGGTCCACTTGACATTTGAATATGCTTAAATTTTGGACTCAGCCACTAAAATGAGCTGGAAAAACATATGGAGATAAAGCACGTACATTCTAGGTGGGTCCCACGAGTGGGCCACCTACTGGGCAGCCCAAACAGCCCACGGCGCTGGTTGCTCCCAGCGTCTTCTCTTTTTTTTTTTCTCATCAAGTGGGGCCCACAGAAGCTTTCGATTAAGCTGATATTTTTGCTTTCCCTTCTCTCATGCACGTATGAACTTATGAACAGGTTGGATCTCAAATAAACATCATGGTGGGCCGTAGGAAGGTTCAACGGTCTAGTCACTATCCTCATTGCTTCATATGTTGGGGCCCTCTTGAGATTTGGATCTGTCTCAAGATTATGCCCTAAAATGATCTCTCCAAATGGATGGACGGTGTGGATATAACACATACAACACGGTGGGGCCCATAGAAGTTGATGACGTCACTTCAGTAGCGAGATAGCTACTCAACCGGTCGGTACTAATCCAACGTCCGCTGGATTACTCCTAGCGTCAGCCTGCTTCCCTTTTTCTTTTCTTTTCTTTTCTCTTTTCTTTTTTGTTTTTCCTTGGTTTTGATCAAGTGGGGCCCACATAAGGGTGATCCACTTCGTTCATCAAATTCCCCAGCTCATGGGGAACCCGAAGAGTCCAATATTGGACAGGTGATACAGCCTACAAACATCAAGATGGGCGGAAGAAGTTTCAACAGTGGACATCATTTTTTTCCACTGTTTCATGTGGTGCGGTCCGCTTAAGATTTGGATCTCGTTCATACTTGGGCCCTGGCCCTAAAATGGACTGGAGAAACTGATGGACGGCGAGGATTAGACACAAACGTCAATGTGGGTCCCACGAGTGGGGCCCATGGTCAACGTCCAAGAGGGCTTTCAGCCCAGGCGCTACTGGGCAGTAGCGTCCTCTGGACGCTGTCTGTCCAGCGGCCAAACTTCTCCATCTTTTTTTATATAATAATAATTATTTTTATTATTATGATTTCCCAGGTTGTGGGGCCCATTCATGCATGATCCAATCCATCCATCTGATTGCCCATCACAGGGTGGGCCTAAGGAAAGAAAATGAAAGGCAAACGAGAAAAGGGGGAGTTTATGTCGCCCGTTGCACTCACATCAATGGTTGGATGGTTGGATTGGGTCAGGTTGACGATCGGACGGTCCGGATGGTGATCAGGGTCCTCCAAGCTAATTCCTCCCTCTCTCTCTCTCTCTCTCTCTCTCTCTCTCTCTCCTTTCTCTCTTTCTTTGCAGATGGGAATGAGAAGGCCCCCCCTTCCGTCGTATGATATTGTATGGGTAGAGAGGAGGGAGCATGGGGTGATGATGGCTAGCATGGGAGATGGCATGAGAGGTATGGTTTGTGTTGACTTTGGAGGTGAGAGAGGGGAGGGGGTGGGTATGGCTTGTGTAGGCTAGGGTGATAAGAGGGGTATGGGTGAGGGTGATTGATTGGTTTGACCTTTTCTCAGGATTTGTGCAAGTGGGGCCTGCGCCACACGTGCATTGCGCGGCCCGCCTCGGATTACGTAAATGATCGCAACTTTCACACTGGGTATCGCAATGGGGCGTGCCGCGCGGCGTTGGAATCGCAGCGCCTACGTGGTCACCGAGGTATAGGTCTTGGGTCGATGCTGTACTAAAATAAGGTCGCGATCAAGGTTTGCTAATCTGGTCCATCCGGGACGTACCGGTTCTGAAAACTAAGCGTACGGAGGGCAATACAGGGCATGGGTCTTACAGAATAGATACATGAGGAACATTTTTGTAAAATCGGATAAAGATTCTTCCGAAGTTTCTTCTAACAACTTCTCAATATTCTCCTCTATTAAGTTTCTCTTAAGACAATCATTTGCAAAATATTTTTCCTTTAGTTGTTTATCACAAGTATCCAATTCCCTTCTCAAATACACGTATTCTCCGTTCATACTCAAACCGCAGTATTATTGCAATGTCTGTGGTTTAAGAAAGACCTTCTTTCCTCCGAGGAAGAAATAATTATGTCCATCATCCCATCTAGCGAGAAGACTATTTAGAAATGTACGTTGAAATGAAAACTTTGGAAAATGCATAAATCCTTTAAAAGGAGTATCTTCTATCGCTTTAATATGCTCATCCTTCAATTTTACTTTCATAATAAAATTATAAAACTTTGACGGAGCACATCTAGTAGTATAACTGACATTCTGTGATTGAATCGTCTTCTCCTACATTCAATGAGAAATAATCAGAATGAGTTTATCCCATACTTTTTTACTATTGCATTTTAAATCATTCTAAACTTTATCAATATTATCTGAAAGAAACAGTAAAATAACTCACCATATCGGACTAAATATGACTTCAATAACATGTCATAGTACGAAAATATACTTTGTTATAAGACAAATAAATGATAAGTGAAAAATTAAATGATAACATAAGAAAAAATGCTTCGAGATATGTCTAAATTTTAAATAGGCTCAAAGGGTTCAAATAATCTAAAGAAAACTTTTTATTTGTTCTTCATCTTCCATACAAAGTGAGGAATATCATATAAGCAGTTTCGATCATTGTTCGACAGTTTAAAAGGAGTATCTTCTATCGCTTTAATATGCTCATCCTTCAATTTTACTTTCATAATAAAATTATAAAACTTTGACGAAGCACATCTAGTAGTATAACTGACATTCTGTGATTGAATCGTCTTCTCCTACATTCAATGAGAAATAATCAGAATGAGTTTATCCCATACTTTTTTACTATTGCATTTTAAATCATTTTAAACTTTATCAATATTATCTGAAAGAAACAGTAAAATAATGCACCATACCGGACTAAATATGACTTCAATAACATGTCATAGTACGAAAATATACTTTGTTATAAGACAAATAAATGATAAGTGAAAAATTAAATGATAACATAAGAAAAAATGCTTCGAGATATGTCTAAATTTTAAATAGGCTCAAAGGGTTCAAATAATCTAAAGAAAACTTTTTATTTGTTCTTCATCTTCCATACAAAGTGAGGAATATTATATAAGCAGTTTCGATCATTGTTCGACAGTTTGGCCAAGCTACGAGTGGACCACATGGAGGAATTTTATTATTTTTAAGTATTTGGACCATTTTCAACTTATTGTTGTAAATATTATATATTTTATTGCAAAGCGATACAACTTTTTTTTAATATTCCTTTTTAATTGTCCTTCAACATTCATCAGTTTTCAAATATTAAAAAAATTTATAGGTTTCAATCGAAATATATAAAATAAAATTATTGGCTTTTACCGGTGGTTGCATGGTTGGAAGACAATGTGATCAGGTTACTCTTAACAATGCCATGGTGTTTTAGGTTAGTGTGATGGGGTGGCTCTTGAGGATGTGATATGGTTGTGTGACGGTGTGATGTGGTTGCATTTGAGGATGTGATATGGTTGATGGACTATGTGATGAGGTTGCACTTGAGGATGTGATATAGTTCTGTTATAGTGTAATGAGTTCACACTTGAGGATGTGATATGGTTGTGTAACATTGTGATGTGTTTGTACTTGAGAATACGATATAGTTCTGTTATAGTGTAATGAGTTCACACTTGAGGATGTGATATGGTTGTGTAACATTGTGATGTGTTTGTACTTGAGAATACGATATAGTTCTATTATAGTGTGATGAGGTTGCACTCGAGTTTGTGATATGCTTGTGTGACATTGTGATGTGTTTGTACTTGAGAATGTGATAAGGTTGTTGGATGGTGTGTTGATGATGTTACACTAGAAGATGTGATAGGGTTATAAAATAGTGTGAGTGATGGATTTACACTTGGGGGTGTGATGAGGATGATGGAGTGTGTGGTAGGGTTACCTTTCAGATTGTGATGTGGTTTGTTGAGAGTATAATTGGGTTACACATTAGGATGTAAAGGAGTTTCAAGACAAAGTGGTGGGGTTACACTTGATGGTGTGATGGAAAAGATGGTGTATATGTGTTGGGGTTCATCTTTAGAATGTGATGTGGATGGTGGAGAGTGTATTAGTTTACCCTTAAAGATATAATGTGCACTTTAACAAGTGTGATGAATATGAAGGCGTGTGTGATTTGGTTACACTTAAGAAACCGTGAGCAAGGGAGAAGAGGGATTAGCGAGAGCAAACCGTGAGAAAGGGAAGAAGAGGGATCGGTGAGAGGATCTGAACTTGAAGAAGAAGCGGCCATTTCTTTCTCTATTTCTTTTTTCTCATTTCTTTTTTTTTTTTCTTTTTTTTTTTCTAATAGTTGAATTTTTTCTTCTTCTTTTTTTCCTTTTTTCTTCTCACATTCTTTTTCTCTTTATTTTTTAAGACTGATGATGTGGACCAATAACATTGCCACAAACAGAGACTGTCTGCTTGCTTCAAACAGATGATCCATACTCTCTTCGTCTTACATATAAAACAACTATCAATTCTTGTTGTAAAAGCCACCATGTATACCACTCTGATTGATAGATGCACTTTAGCCTTACTACTTTTAGTAAAAAAAATTGGTACAAAGTTGTACCACTTTATTACAAAAACTAGAAAGAAAGGGTGTATCTATAAATTAGGGTGCGTATAGATGTCAATTCCATTTATTGTATGAAAAAAATTAACAAGGTTTTTTTTTTTTTTTAACATTGTTATAATGGTTCGAAGAAAAGAAAAGAAAGGGGTTTATCTATCAGGGGGGTATGCATATCAATTTCAATTTTTGTGTGCTTAATGCTTAGATACAAAACTGGATGTGGGGTTTTTACATCCATTTACAAAAAAAAAAAAAGAGGGTATAAATATCATTTCTTTTCTCCTTTTTATTCCTTAAAGATTAAAAAATGGAGGTTGGTTTTTTTAAGAGCTTACTTGGGTCAGCTGTAACAGCAATGGCAGTGCCAGCAAAGTGACATATCCCTTGGCCCTGTCCTTTCCTTTGGAAGTAGGTATTGATAGCATAAGAGCAATGGGCTCTCATGGTATTAGGATTATAGCATGCTCCATTATGATGAATTGGATTGCAGTCAGCTCCAGCTCCACAAGCATAGTCCAATATCTTTAGAAGGGCTACATCATTCACATCAGGCCTGCAAACACACCATGTTGCACCTTCCAACACCCAAAAAAATGACACCATCAACCACCCTCTCTTTATAGCTTTAAAACACATAACAAAAAGGAAACAAAGAAAGAAAGAAAACCCATCTCCATGTAGAAGCTCTGTATAGATATTGCATGAAAATTTTGAGAAAAAAGAAAGAAAGAAAGGGAACCCCATCTCAACATAGATTTTTTCTTTTTCTTTTATTTTATGAAAAAAGCAAAACATAAGTAAAGAAATAAAGCTCATGTCTTAAAACATATAAATAGAGGTATACATTTATCTCTCATAAAAAAAAACTCCCAACTTATTGACAGGTGCACCACTTCTTTCTACTTTTAGTAATATGATGGTACAAAGTTGGATCCAAAAGTAGAAAAGGGTGTACCTATGAATTAAGGTGAGTGTAGATATCATTTCCAAAACTCGTGTCCTAAGACATTTAATATGAAGTATGGTCTCAAAAACATGTGATGTAGATTTTATTACATGAGACATGAGAAATAGAAGAAAAGAAGGAAAACCCATGTCAGAATGTAATGAGATAGAAGTATGCATGGATCTTGCATATATACAAGGAAAGAAGAATATGAAAGGAAAGATAAGCAGTAGAAGGACAAGAATAACCATTGTCATGGCCAAGAAGGTGGTTTTCAAAAGGCCTAGAAAGGTCCACCTTAGCCACCAACCATGGCCAAGATAAGCACTACAAGGATTAGAATAACCATTGATGGAGAGAGAGAGAGAGAGAGGGTGTGTGTGGAGCGGGGGGGGGGGGGATGAATTTAAGGAGGTTCGGATTATTATTTTGGGGCATCAACCCAAAAATGATGAACATCAAACTCTCAAGTGGTCCATACCACATAAAACAATGGTGATATAATGCTTACTATTTAAGTGTTGATTGACCTATTCTTGTGTAATTGATCTTAGTTGTCCATGCTAAAGGTCATTCATCAAATGGTTAATATTGTGAAATTGGTGTGATGTTGGCATAGTAGCCTAAGAAATGTGCACTGTACATAATGAACGGTATAGATCAATTGATTGGGTTGTCTAAAGCTCCCAACGTTACTAGGAGCATTGTAACTTGTGGTGCTCTAAGGGCTTTGGAGTATTTCTCTGTATCACTAAATTGGTTAAAATTCACACTGATAGAGATGATGGAAAGTGTGTCATCTGGTACATCCTAATACATGTTAAGAGGAGTCACCCACCCATAAGCCTTCACGATCGTTTATTGGGCCCACTGAGATGTGCTTCACAAATCCAGCCCATCCATTGTGCATGTCCCACTTAGATGATGGGCCAGACCAAGTTTCAGCCGCATCCAAAACTCAAGTGGGCCCCACCAATGCATGACGTTGATGTCCGAAACACATCACGGTGTGGCCCACACAGCTTTATATATATATATATATATATATATATATATATATATATATAACAACAAAATTAGGATTTTGACTGTGAAAATCCCTAATTAGAGATTAGGAAATTGAAAATCCCCAATTAGATTCACCAATGCACAACCCTAAATAGGGTTTCAATGTGTGAGAGAGATTTCATTACCGAAATGAATGGAGAGAAATTACCTATTACAAGAGAGAGGAGTTCTCGAAAATACCACCTTCCTTTCTTCTTATTTTTCGATCTCTAAAAGAGAGAGAGGAGGAAAAAATGACCAGTTGTGAGGAGTCAAAATGAGAAAAATGAAGCAAGAGTTGAGAGAGAAGAGGGGAAGTTGGAAGAGGAGTTCGTGAGAGTTGGAAGAGAAGAGGGGTTGGCGGGGAACTTTTGGCAATCTTTTCTCTTTTCTCATTTTTTCTTTTGATATTTATTTTATTTTTCTCTCTATTTTTTTAAAAGCTTAAATGCTTTTATTTTTCTCTTTTAATTTTTTTGGAATCTGGATCCTCTATTGGTCTGATGACGTGGACCAATAAAACTGTCACAAGCAGGGATTCTTTGCTTGCTTCAAACAGAGGATCTGGACTCATTTGGCTTAAGCGGGTAGACATTTTGGACTAATTTTTAGACAAGTTTGCTCTTAAGCTTTTCAAGTAATTCACATCTTACCCTCTTCTCTTCTCTTTACAATTTCTTCAAGAAAGGCCCACATGATGAACGACCCATAGTGAATGTGGGCCCCACATGATGAATGGCCCATATCAAAGGTGGGCCTAGAAAATGCACGGTCACATCAAAGGTAAGCCCCACATGATGGATGGCCTCCTTCAAAGTGTGGCCCCGCATGATGAATGATCCACATCAAGCCGGCCCTACCTGATGATGGTCCACATCAAAGGTGGGACTTGAAATTACGTCGGTAGTCTAACACGACACCTTCGGATGTGCGGAAGCTTAAAGAGCAATAAGAATTGCAGCTAACTCCTATAGGGGGGTGATTAAGACCTTTTGAAATTCTTTTCACCTACTTACACAATTTAACAAATTAAACTAATAAGCAAGAACACTTCGGCTTCCAAGCTGTTAATGTCAAATTTTGTAACAGGATCCTTCGAACGTTCACCCTCTCCTCCAGAGATTTCCCCCGCCAAACCTGAAAGAAGACAAACAGCAACCAAGGGTGGCTGGGGTCTAGCCGTTAACCCTCCGATGCTTAAGTCAGACCAAAGCAGGGAGAAGAGCAGCCAGGCAAAACGGGACAGAGATCGAATATTGTGTGTACCTTTTCTTAATGGAGTCGTTCCTTTATATAGATCTGAAGCGATTCAATCTGTTATGTAAGATATCGAGATCCCGCTGATCTCGTGTACGATACGAGATCTTGCTGATTTCGTGGGATAAGATCCTCATCTTTAGAGACGAGATCCAACCCAATGACTTATTTCGGCTGTCACGCCCCAAATTCGGTTCTCGACGTCCATTCGCTATAACCCGAATTCAGAGGTGGCAGCCTCCGTAGTACCCCGATCTCGGATCCTAACCCCACACGCCAGGTTCCGATCCTGGGATACCACAAGGAGGATTTTAGGGTCTGAATTTTTTTTAACATGAGCATCACCATATGAGTACCATCAAAGACAAAACACAATATTTCCACTAAATCTTTTCGTTTATATACAGTACTGAAAAGTAAATACACAATGCGTAAATATAAAAACTGTGCACACTTCGGCACCTCCTGCTACTGCACTACAAACTCCAACTCAACGTTGCTGATATACTCTGGTAGAACCTGCAGCGTAACAAACGCGCATAAGCTTCGAACGAAGCTTCGTGAGTGCGTGTGTGCGTGCGCAATGCGTATGACAAACATGATAAATATCAGAGTAAGCAGTAAAGCATGATGAGAAGACTAAACCAAAACTTAGCCTAATTAGGCTACACGATCATGTGATATGAATAACTAGTCTACCACGGCTATGCAAGCATGCAATACAGATAACTAGCCTACCATGGCTATGCAAGCATGCAATACAGGTAACCAGCCTATCAAGGCTATATACTCAAACTATGCGATGGCCTACAGGGCCTAATGTCACATACAATGATCCAATGCATGTATGCAAATCACCACCTCTCAGTACAGTGGTCCAGATACGAACAATCATAACGCAGTCACGTAAGCAATGCAGGACTCGGAACTGGTAGCTCGCCCAGTGTGGTAGCTCGCCCAGGCTTACAGCCCCGCCCACATCACACCCGCCCACATCAAGACCGTCCCACACCATACAGAACATCAGTCACATCACTGATACCAATACCATCTCTGAAACGGAACATCACCGGGGTCTCACAGACCTCACTACTCACCAGTAGAATGCCAAAGCCTATCTGGTGCAATAGCGGACCTACTTACAGCTGGTCAAACTCAACCCCCTTTGCCAACACTCTTCCGGCAGGTTAGGTCAGACCTCCTTCCAAACTGACCACGTGCAGTGGATAACACCGCCGTTTGGTATTCGGCATACTGGTGTATGATTAAACCACCCGGTCCTTGAATGGAGCACCCACCTTGGTACCAACGGGTTCAGGGACTTTCACCCAGGGACATCTATGGCATCCTGTTTAAAGATCACATATTTTCGGTGTTCCTGCAAACCACGATGGAGCTGTGGTTGCAACGTAGTAACCATGCTATATGCGGCACAAGCAGACGGTGCGAAATGCAACCATGCATACAAACGTGGGACGACATGCCCGTGCAAGTCTCCAAAGAGCACCATAAAACTATAAGGTCTCAAACACAATGTCACCATTAGCTGGTAATGAATTGCACGACAATCACGACCGATATGGCCGGTTGATACAAGACAATCAGATGAGCCAAGCATTCATGATGCATGAGTCAAGTATACAGTATGAGTGCCAACAAGTAGTTCATCTACCACGATGGCTATAAATCAATCTAGTCCAACCTATTTGAGATATGATTAAGATGAGGGGACACATATGAATGATCGAGTCATAGTGCGGGATGTCGCTAGCCAGGGAATCTCGCACCAAGGGCTACAAGGTATGCTAAGCTATTCCTACCATAAAGTGTAAGTCAGGATGATAGATTCCTGTCCTCGAATAGTCCCATACCTATTGGAGAGGTTTGCGATAGAGAGCACGTGAATTACATTTGCGCGACTACATCTCGAATGCTTTATGAATGCGTTTATGCCCTAGTGGTCCCCAACTAACAATGGTGATTCGGGATGCATACTCATTACACATGCATGGTGGTCGTCGAAGCATATAGTATAAAGATCACATATGAGTATTCCAAATAACACTACGTGTGGCAACAGACATACTAAAAATAGCATAAAAGATAATTCACTTATAATACAAAGAAACATAAAGAGATAAGACTCTAAATGGATGGTATACAACAACACAGATGGTCCAACAACTGAACGGTGTGGATTAACCTTCAATATTTAGATAACCCAAATGGAAAGAAAATGATTGAATACACTACCGACGCATCAAAGGTAGAACCTACTTGAGCGGCAAGAGTGGAATACTCAAAATCATGCCGAGACCCATAATCCTGTAGTACAGTAGAGATGAACACAATAATGGTCCGTAAAAGGAATGTCATAGAAGGGGGTTGCAAGATAGACATGTCATGACAGAGGATTATAAATAGTAGGGTAATCTACGATAGATGGTCAATACAATGAGGTCCAAAAAGGGACAACAGGTCTAACCTCATACTACAAGATAGGCTCCATATAATGGATGGCCTTGATGACGTACGAACGTCGAGGATGAGCCCCATACTCGTCCTATAGGTAAATGGACGGTGTGGATGAGATATACACAATATGGTAGTCTTTTAATAGTTGGGTACAAGGGTAGAAGGGGTGAGTCATATGAGTATACACAAGCTGAGTTACCAGGGTCAATCAACATGCTGAGTCAACAAGGTGAGTCAACAAGGCGGGTCAACAAGGCGGGTCAACATGGTGAGTTAACAAGGTGAATTGACAAGACGGTTCCACAGGGTGAGTTTAAGAAGGTAGTCCTGTGACTTGGATCAAGCAAACTCTAAGGATGACCTTTCAATAAGGGTTTACACAACTAATCATCAAGGTGGGTCCACGGGATGGACAACGCGGTCATTCGAACACGCACACTAAGGTGGTCCCAAGGGCCATCCTGTACATAACATGCTAGGGTCCATTCATTTGGATGGTTTGGATCAAGCACAACAATTAAGGCGGTCCTAATCGATGGGCAACATACATATCACACCATAGAGGCCAATGGCTGACGTGGATAGAACACATGCATAACAAGGTGGACCCGGGGTTGGGTATAACCGCACAAAGGAGTGGGGAAGCCATATACATCAAAGGGGCTACAACAGTTTGGGATCAACTCAATATTTGTGCTTTCCCACTAATCAAGTGAGATGGCAAACAAACACCATGGTGGGGCCCGCACACCACACGTGTGGAACCCCACCCATGGCTGGGTGACTTATGAACAGGAAGGATGGCAAATAAACATAACAGATGGGTCCTGTAAAGTTTCCAATGGTAGGCATTCAATCACCCTTATTTTCTACGTGTGGCCCACCTAAAACTGGGCCCACACCCCTGCCAAGAAGAACGACACGATATACTCAACATTCATCAAGGTGGGAACCAAAGTCGGGCCCCATCACCTTTGGTTGGATGGAAAAATAAACATGACAATGGCCCCAAGGAAGGTTTCAAAGGTGGGCATCAATGACCACTATTTCCTACAATGTGGTCCACCTGAGGTTGGGATTTACCTCATTATGAGGGCCCCCGGCCCTAAAATAATATGGAAAAACAGATGGGCGGCATACATAAAACAGATACATCGTGGTGGGACCCATAGAGCGTAGCACCCAAATGGGCCCCAAGCATTTTGAATCAAACTAATATTTTTGTTTCCCCCTTCACCCATATCCATGTGATCTTATGAACAGGTTAAATGACAAATAAACATCACTGTAGAGCTTGGGAAGGTTTCAACGGTGGAGATCATAATTCCCACTGTTTCCTGTGGCATGGCCCACTTGAGGTTTGGATATGCTTAACTTTTGGGCTCAGCCACTAAATGAGCCGGAAAAAACATATGGACGGAATTGATAAGGCACATACATTATAGGTGGGCCCAACGAGTGGGGCCCATTGCCATGCCCAGAGGGCTGCGCCGCTGGGCAGCAGCGTCCCCTGGACGCTGTCTGTCCAGTGGCCAGCTTTCATTTTTTTTTATTTATTATATCCTCTCCGCAAGTGGGGCCCACAAGCCTTTGATCAAGCTGATATTTTTGTTTTCCCTTCTTACATGCATGTGTGAACTTATGCACAGGTTGGATCTCAAATAAACATCATGGTGGGCCATAGGTAGGTTTCAACGGTCTGTCACTGCCCTCACTGTTTTCTGTGGTGGGGTCCACTGGAGGTTTGGATCTGTCTCATTCTTGAGGTTATGCCCTAAAATGATCTCCCCAATTGGATGGACGGTGAGGATATAGCACTTACATCGTGGTGGGACCCACGAGTGGGCCACCAGTTGGCCTCACGAGTCAGCGTCCACGGACGCTGGCACTCCAGCGCCAGAGACGCCTCACGCCTCTGCCCCTTCATCTTTCCTTTCTTTCTTTCTTTTTTTTTTTTGTTTTCCATGGTTTTAGTTCAGTGGGGCCCACAAGAGGATGATCTACGCCATTCATCGGTTTCCTGGGCTCATAAGGAACGCATAGAGCCCTATATTGGATATGTGATTCCAGCTAGAAACTTAAAAGTGGGCTGAAGGATTTCTGACAGTAGAAATCATAATTTCCACTGTTTTACGCAGTGTGGTCCATTAAAAATTCGGATCGGCTTCATCTTTTGGCCCTGGCCCTAGAATGATCTGGGAAAACCGATGGACGGCGTGGATGGAACACAAACATCAAGGTGGGTCCCACGAGTGGGGACCCCATTAACCCCTCCAGCGTACGCTGGACGTTTCCAGCGTCTCTGACGCTGGACGTCCAGCGTCCGTGTCTTTTCTCCCCTTTTTTTTTTTTTTTTTTCTTTTTCTTTGTTCGTATCAAGTGGGGTCCACTTGGAGACGATCCACTCCGCTCATTAGGTTTCCCAGCTCGTTGGGGACCTAATAAGCCCAATATTGGGCAGGTGATTCCGTCTACAAACATCACGGTGGGCCAAAGAAGTTTCGACAGTAGGCATCCTTGCCTTTACTGTTTTCTATGGTGTGGTCCACCTGAGATCTGGATTTACTTCATTTTTGGTATCCAACCCCAAAATGAGCTGGAGAAACTGATGGGCGGTGTGGATCGAATACATGCATCAAGGTGGGTCCCACAAGTGGGAACCCACGGTCGTGCCCAAAGGGCTTTCAGCCCGGGACCTGCTGGGCAGCAGCGTCCTCTGGACGCTGACTGTCCAGTGGCCCCCCTTTCATATATATTTTATTTTATTTTTTATTTTATTATTATTTTTTTTTTACTAGTGGGGTCCACACGTGCAGATCCACCCCATCCATCAGCTGGACCATCGCTTGGTGGGTCCACAGGGTGGACAGCGTGGGTGAACTACATACATCATGGTGGACCGTTGGCCACACTAATTATGACATAAAGTGGGTCCCAAAGTGGGATCCACACCATCAAAGGGTGGGACCCATTCATGGACGATCCAGCCCATCCATCTCATTGCCCATCACAAGGTGGGACCAAGGAAAGAAAACGAAAAGTAAACGAGAAAAAAGGGGGAAAGGTGTGCACTCACAATGATGGTTGGACGGTTGGATTGCCGATCGGACGGTCCGGATGATGATCGGGGTCCTCCAAGCTTGATCTCCTCCTTCAATCTCTCTAACTCTCTCTTTCTCTCTCTTGATCTCCCTCTAAATCTCTCTACTTCTCTCTCTTCTCTCTCTTCTCTCTCTCTCCCTCCCTCTCTCTCTCTCTCTCTCTCTCTCTCTCTCTCTCTCTCTCAAATCTTGCAATTGAGAAGGCCACCCCCCTACGTATGGCTCTTGTATGGGAAGAGGGGGGGTGCATGATGTCATGATGATGATGATGATGGTGATGGGAGAGAGCATGAGAGGTATGGGTTGTGGTTGACTTTTGGTGAGAGAGGATGGGGTGGGTATGGTGATGATGGCTAGATAATGATGGGGGTATGGGTGAGGGTGATGGTGATAGATTTGACATGTTGTTGGGAATTGTGCAAGTGGGGCCCACGCCACACGCGCGTTGCGTGGCCCACCTCGAATTGCACGAACGTATGCATCTTACACACCGGGTATCGTAATGGGGCGTGCCGCGCGGCGTTGGAATCGTGGCGCCCGCGCGGTCGCAAGGGTACAAGTCTTGGGTCGTTGCGGTACTAAATCAGGGTCGCGATCAAGGCTCTCTAATCTGGTCCGTCCGGGACGTACCGGTACCGGAAACTAAACGTACGGAGGGCAATTCAGGGTACGGGTCTTACATCGGCAATCACGTTCCTCGATGGCAATCCCTTGAGATCCGGAACCACCAGAGGATAAGCCTAAAAACCGACCTATACGGGCTACAGGTAGGCGTAGAAATAGTGCTGATAGCTCATGTAGAGCTGGGAACCGTAGTTGGAGTCATAGCCAGCGAAAAAGGAAGGAGACGCCGACGAGACGGAAACCACCGAACTGGGTGTAGCCCTGCCTGGCCTCGCAGGGTCATACTGCTCGACGAGAATCGGGTGCTGGTACTGAAGGATAAGAGATGTAGCCGCAGAAAAGCTGTTCACATGTTGGGACATGGTCGCGAGTCCAAGTGCTCACTCATTTTGACGTAACTCCTTTCAACGACTTATGAGAAGGTCTGCTCGCTGTTCAAGAAGGGAACCTTTGTTTTGCTTTATCTGACCATCGGCTATGGGAGCTCGAAGCCTTGCGAATAGGTGCTCCATATTTATCCATCCTACGACTCTCGAGCATATGATCTCGAGAGTCGGATGAACATCCCGCGCTTACCCAATCTGCGGCTTGTGATCAGATGATCTCGAAGGTCGGATGGGCATCCTGCACTTACCCGATCTGCGACTTTCGCTCAAATGATCTCGAGGGTCTAATGGGTACTTCCGTATTTCCCCAATCTGCGACTCTCGATCAGATATTCTCGAGAGTCGAATGGGCGTCCGCGTACAATTAACGGCTGAGTTGATCTCCTTTATTTTTCCTATAACAGATGCCCCCCAAGTCCTTGCCGCCAAGAATTTTGAAGGGAAGGACTTAGCTCATTACCACACGTAACCGCCCGCTGCCTTTATCGAGAACGGAACCTCACATGATGGGCTGAAATTAATGAGCGCCAGCTTTCCGCAGTCTTTCCGCAGACAGAAAATGAAGGGGCGCTCGCCACGTGTCTGAGGAGTTAATGGGCGTGCCTGCTCGAGTGCTGCGCCAAAGGAGGGACTGCCACGTGCCATTAGATACGGCGGAATGATTGCCTATAAATATACAGAGTCCGCCATTTCTTTGATTTTCTACAGAAGCTTTTCGAAAGGAACTTGCAGTCTTCTCTTTCCATTCTTCTTCCTCCGGTGCTCCTTTTCTTTCTTTCTGTTTTGGTATACTTCTTTTTTCTTCTTTTGTTTTTATCTTCTCATGGCTGGGAACTCTGACGAGACCACCGTCCCTCTCGGGGATGCCACTCCGGAATCCTCTGCCTCCAGCAGTGCGAGGGTTCCGGCAGGGAGATACACTGCAGCCGGATATCCTTCCGTTTTATCGGAGGACCGGCTGGCTGAGTTGCGGGAGAGATACTTGATTCCCGACTCAGTTACTCTCCGCTTGCCCGGAGATGGAGAGACACCAGACTCCCACCCCCCCCCCCCCCAGGATGCGTAACTTTTTATGAGTACCAGCTTATCCTGGGGGTACGCCTCCCCCTCCATCCCTTTATCCGCGATGTTCTCCGTTGTTACAAGATTGCCCCCGGGCAACTCATCGTGAACGGGTGGAGGGTAGTTCTGGGCTCCTTTGCCCTCTGGGCCCAGGCCGACAACGGGGAACTCACGGCGGAGGAGTTCCTCCGTATGTTCCGTCTGAAGAAAGCTCCCTCTAGCGAAGGCTGGTATTATTTGTGTTATTGGCACCGGGATAACTTCGTGTTGGGGAAGCCCTCCTCGAACTATTCCGGCTGGAGGAAGCGGTAGTTCTATGCTTCCGGGAACTGGGAGTCTGCCTCCAGGGGTCCAGGAGTGACCCGATTTTTCTGTGAAGGTAGGCACAATCCCGCATTGTGCAGTTTCTCCAGTTAGGTTTTTAGGGTTTTTGCTTCATCTGACCCCTGTTAGTGCTCGCAGGTATCCCGGCCTTGAGAAAACCAAATTTGAAGGGAGGGATCAACGAGAAAATTGTAAAGGTATACAAGGTGCCTGTTGGTGACAGGCATATCGAGGCTTGCCTGTCTCCCTCGCGACTTGCTGCAGCGGGCTTAATTTCCAGAAGAGAGGTTGAGATGACGAAGGCTGGAGAGAAGAGGGGTCTGTTGCCCCGACTGAAGGGCACAGGCTCCAAGAGGCAGAAGAGAATACCTGCCGAACCATCTCATTCATCCATCCGCACGGGTAGCGATCAGCCTGCCCCTCCTGCGAGCATGGCGGGGGCCCCGGCTGGTCCCACTATTCCCTCACTGGTGGTCGCACCTGGACCGCCAGTGATTAACATTGCTGACAACTCCCCGGATGGGGTGGGGTCTGGCTGCCCCCCAGCTGAAGAGGCTCGAGAGCAGGTAGAACCTCAAGAGCCGACTCCTGCTCGCAAACTGGTCCCTGCTGCCGAGCAGGGACCTGCTCGCGAGTCAATGCCTCCACCTCACGAGCAGGCCGGGTTGGTCGTTGCCCAACCGTCAGGGAGCGGGACGTACTCTATTCCCCGCCACCACCATCCAGTATGTAAATTTTTATTTGAGAACGTCCCTCCTCATGCCTTCGGCTCTCTTCCCGAGCCAAGCCCTGAGAACCTTTTCCTCGAAGCGGGGGTGAGGATGGTTCAGGTAAGACCTTGTCAAGACTTGCTTTAATCTGTTACTACGTTCCAGAATTCTTTCTCACATTTTTCATCACTTTTGCAGGGCCTAGATCTTATCCTGCGAACGAGGCGTGATATCATTGCCGCCCGTCGCACGATAGATGAAGCTGAGGGGAAGAGGACTGCCTTGGAGAAGGCAGTTCAAGGAAGAGATCAGCTGCTCAAGGCCCGTGAGGCGGTGATCGCGAAGAGAGATGAGGAGAAAAAGATCCTCATCGAGAAAATCCAAGTCCTGACCGACAGGTATCAGGCCTTGGACTCAGACTTCGTGAAGCTCACGGATTTGAAGGAGAAGGCTGAGAGAGAGAGGGAGATCTTCCGCCAAGACAAGATCTCGTTGGAGGAGCAGTTCGCGGAGGCCAGGTCGCAGCTCAAGGAGGCCTACGACAACCTGACCAAGAAGCGCATCGCTCTTGCACAGCTTAAGGACGACTCGATCCACTGGGACGAGGAGAGAGTCGCCCTTGTAAAAATGCTCTCGGAGGAAGGTCCTCGGGCGGTTTCCGAGTTCCGGACTTCGCAGCTATATGACGACGAAAGGTACGAGTCATATGATGCTGGTCGCGACTTTGCGCTAAGAGTAGTGCAACGAATGATCCCATCCTTCGATATGGGGGAGTTTGGTCGAGTCGCGACCATCATAGCTGCTGAAGAGCAAGCTGCTGTTGAGAACGAGGTGACTGAAGCCACGCAGGCTGAAGGGGCTCCAGAAATGGGCCCTGAAGTAGAGAGCACAGCTCCTCCTCCAAGGGATTGATTTTCTTTGTTTTCCTCTCTTGTATTCGTGAGTAGATATTGTAAACATTTATCATCAATGAAAAAATATTTTTGGAAGTATTGTCCTCGTTTACTCTTTCCCTTTCACGCAATGAATGCCTTCTCGTTTTTGTTTACTTTCTTTTCATGTACTGAATGCCTTGTTGCAATGATTTATGCTCAACCCGGGGGGGGGGGGGGGGGGGGTGGTCGTAGCGACCATGCCCTCGTGGAGATAGACTGATCTATCGATTGAGAGAATGTGCTCAATCCGGGGGGTCGTAGCGACCATGCCCTCGTGGAGATAGACTGATCTATCGATTGAGAGAATGTGCTCAATCCGGGGGGTCGTAGCGACCATGCCCTCGTGGAGATAGACTGATCTATCGATTGAGAGAATGTGCTCAATCCGGGGGGTCGTAGCGACCAAACCCTTGTGGAGATAGACTGATCTATCGATTGAGACTCCAAGTTTGCCTCCAGGTTTACCAAGGGTGTGAAGGTCATCCATAAAATAGAAATGCGACCATCCTGGGTGAATTTAACCCTACCAAAGGTAGGCGATTGGCCAAGGGATTGTATGCATCCTCTTCAGGGCTATTCAGATCCAGGTTAATGGAGTAGCGACCAAAAGATATCTTTCGCTTTATTCATAAAAAGTTGTTTATGAACTACATCGAATCTAGGGGTAGTATCGTAGCAAATGCTCCACGTGCCAAGGGCGACGTACGGGCTTCCCTTGCATGTCTTCAATATAATAAGTACCGGCTCGCACAATCCTGACAACCCAATATGGGCCTTCCCAATTTGGATCCAGCGAACGAGCGGGAACTCCAAGTTTTTGCCTCAGGACCAAATCTCCGGGCTGGAAGGATCTAGGCCGAACCCTCGCATTTCGATAACGAGCAATACGTTGTTGATATGCTGCCACTCGTACTTGGGAAGCATTTCTTCGTTCTTCCAAGAGATCGAGATGAAGTCGGAGGTTTTCCTGATTACTCGCAGGGTCATACTACTCGATCCGATACGAGGGCACTTGAATTTCCACTGGTACCACTGCGTCGACGCCAAAAGCTAAGGAGAAAGGGGTTTCTCCTGTTGATGTACAAGCCGTGGTTCTATACGCCCATAATACTTCTGGCAGAAGTTCTGGCCACATCCCTTTACATTCCCCTAGCTTGGTCTTTAAATGGTGCTTGATGATCTTATTCACTGCCTCGACCTGCCCATTTGCCTGAGGATTGTTCGCTTCCCCAAGTGTAGGGTTGCGATGTAGTAATAATCTCAGTAAGACCGAGGTCGATCCACAGGGAAGGAAGTAAAAAATTCTAACTATCCTAATAACTAGAATCAAAGAGGTTTGTGAAATTGGTTTTGAACATAAAATAGAAAATCTGATAATGGAAAGATAACTAGAGCATCAAGGATCCACTTATAGCTTTCCTTAGATGCATAATTCGCTATGGTTTCTCATTCTCTCAACTAGAATCGATATTCAAATCTATCTAGTCGGATGATAAAGCTGTTAAACCAAACAGTCTGTAATATGTAAGTTCCATACATCAAATTCACTCAATGTAGGCTGATCTGAGCATGCTCAATTGCATAGGTCATTCCCCTTTTCTATAAGTCCAGTTCACAATCATAACCATCCTCAAGTCCTCTCACAAGACAAGGCTAGATCATGATTTGAACTAGATTCAAATTACATGCACAGTCATTACATATTCCAGAAAATCAACAAAAATAGAACTTTGGTAGGAAGTCCCTTCATGAAGAGCTTAGTACTAGAGCGCACTCCGATTCCTCGGATCATACAGGTCTAGACCGTTGCAAACGAATTAAGAAACTAAGTAATTCATCCAAACATCCATGAGTCATCACAAGACTAAGAAAAATTACTTAAAAACTTGTATAAACTTCAAACCAGAGTTCATAATCATGAATTCCAAACTAAAAACCAATAAAACGAATTAAACAATCTAAGAAAACTATAAGGTTCACCTCTTAGCTCTAGCTAAGAGATTAGCTAATAAAAAGCATATTAAAAACTAGAACTAGAACTAAGAAAATGAAGAAAAACTAGCTGGAGGAGGCTAGGAAGCCTCCTATGACTTGAACTCCTTGCTCCCCACGTCCTTGGTTGCCCTGGAATAGAAGAGAGCACCTCCTTTTATAGTGCAGCAATAGTACAGCAACATAGCAGAATTTGTTTCGCTTGGTACGGCTTAACCAATGGTCGGATTGCCTTCAAATTTGATTTGTAGATTCCTTGTAATGTGATCTTCCTCATAGATGATTTAGATTTCCAAGATTGTCCTCTGAATGGGCCCACCAATCACATCACCGACCGCCTCTCAAAATCGCGCACTTCGGGTACCTTTAGAACCAGTCATCTTGCTTTCAACGCTCCGGAGTGTACAGAGGTTGGATTGATCTCAAATTTTGAACATGAGTAGAAAACTTCCTCCTCTACATGATAGACGGATTAGATTATCCAAAACGATCTCAGAATGTGGTCCGAAAATTAGAACAATTAGGGCTTTTATAAACTCTGCGCAGTTGGAGCTTTCTGGATGGTCCATCTTTCTTCAACCGGTACGATCAAACCACACACCCTTTTGATCTGAAACTTTTGTGGTTATTCCTATATGGATGTGGTCTAAAAGATGGTCAAAGTAGATTTTTCATATCCTCAATGATGGGCCACCTGGACAGGCCCAGAGTGGAACAGCAAAATCTGAAACTTTCTGGACAGTTCGTATTGTTTTGGTCACCACGATCAATCCGTAACTCCGATCGACACGAAACCACTTGGGTTAGTTCGGCGTCGAGTTCCTCTTCGACATAGATGTGTTGGATTTCCATATATCATCAAGATCGGCCCAGAAAACTGGTCTGAAAAACCAGGTGCGGGAATACATTGCTGTTTTAGAATCTGGAATCTGAAACTTGCATGGCCGACCGGTCACGACCGGTCAGGCCCTCTTTGGCATTACTCCAGCAAGCATGGCCGACCGGTCAAGACCGGTCGGTCTCTTTTTCTTCTCGTTTTCTTCCTTTCTTTCTTCTATTTTCTTCTTTCTTTGCTTCTTTCTTTGCTTCCTTCTTCCTTCAGCCCTCCTTGGGTCTTCATCCAAGGTTCTAAATCAGCTCTTTTGGTCATCAATTGGGCAAAGTAACTCTCATTCCTACAACCACAAAACATGTATTTGATTAGTCTTTAAATTATGAAAACCATGCATAATGAGTGATGAATTGGGGTTAAAATATGCACAATTAAGAGCTCAACACACCCCCCAACCAGCATTTTGCTAGTCCCGAGCAAAACATGCGTGAAACAAGTTTCATTCTCCAAATCCAACTCTCCTCTAGAAACTATTCTTCTATACATTCCAAGACACACAAGCATAAAAATCAGAGAAATTAGGTGATAGAAGTTGAAACCTTAAACTCTTAGAACATAATAAGTATTTATATGAAATTCCCACTGATTGATTGATAAATAGAAGAACTTGAACAAATTCACCCTAGTGTGCATAGTAAAAGTTCATCTCATGAGTTTCTGGGCTCATCTTCATCATAGATCAACTAAACTATGGATTTCAAGGTGCACAGAGCAACAACAAGCCTATGACAGGAATTTGTCTTACCGTCATTCCGACGACTTTCACACTACGTCCCATTTCCGGCTTTGGTTACGGGTAGACCATCCCCCGGTTGGTAGTAGGTAGCCCTAATTGGAAATTTCCACCATTTTTCCATCATTCCCAATTTCATCCTTCCTTTTCCTTTTTCTTTTTAAATTAGATAGGATTTTTAGAAATCCATATCTTTCGTTATTTTCCCATGGACAAGGATGGACAAAGTACCCCAGCTTGGTTTCTCAACACCTTAAATCAAAGTATAGTTAATCAACAAATCACATAATCCTTTCAACCCATGAAAATCGTGTAATGTGAACTAGGTGTAAAAGTGTTCAAATTTTCTATCACTCACATAAATAGGGGAATTCACATATAAAACCATTATATTAAAAGAAATTCAAAGCTTGCAACATCACTCACTTCGTATCTCCTCTTCTTATACTCGTATCATCTTGAATGCATAGAAACAACGTTTTCCAAAAGAGTTTTGAATTTTAGAAAAATCGAAAATTTTCTACATAATTGCTCGAAATGTCACAAAAGCTAGTAGATTCATCTAAGGAATCTCACCCCCAACCAAAATCTTACATTGTCCTTAATGTAATAAGATATGCAATATGCATGACATGAGAGCAATGACACAAAACAAAGGAGAGTGAGAACGAGAGTACCTGAGGTAGCAAGTTGATCAATTCTAGCATCTTCCATTGTCTCAATGAGACTTATTCAATCCTAAATGCAGAAAGAAATCCTAACCTACCTACCTACCTTTGATTAGTCCGATCGACTACATGATCAAATTTGAGCAGGATCTTCATGAGTTTCAATAGGTTTCTCATGAGGACCATCCAAAGTCCTGCTCGAATGTATACATGTGTGCGTTTCTTCATGAAAGTCCAATCATAGTATGCACCACACGCATGTAAGGAGGAGATAAGAGCAGCAAACAGATATCTCCTCAAGTTCTGAATTGGGTTGTAATTGATTAAAAATGGGTCCTCCCAATCAGAATTTTCAATGGGTTGAAGAACCCATGATGGTGGAGAGACATTCATTAAGTATTTTTCAGTTTGGATTGTCTCCTCCACAAATTCAGATTTGCATGATGTTTCCACAAACCATGGTAAAGAGTGTAAATCAGTGGAATGGTGTTCTTCAGGCACCGACACCATGTCTAACAAACTATCCAACTCCTTAATCATCTCATCATCCAGATCATAGGGGTGGGTCATGCATTCCTTTAGGAAATCGAGAGAGTCGAATGAAGGGTCCTCGTTCTCCCTAAGTGATTGAGGAAATTTTGTTTCAAGGGTAAGGAATTCCTCCTCTATAGAGGGGAGGTCTTCCAAAGAAAAAATTTCAGATTCAGTGGTAAGCACATCATCTAGCATTGGTTGATCTTTTGAAATTTCAGGTTGTGCTACCCCATCATCCAAAGAAACAGAATTTTCAACCCAAGGGAGTTCTTCCACAATAGAATCCGGCATGTGTTGTTGGTGGAAGGACTCAAAAATATCGACTTCGGCCATCTCTCTAGCAAGAATATCTTCCGATGACTCAAAAACATTCAGCCCTTTGGAAGAAGAAATCATGGACTCACAATCATCCTTCAAACCCTCATTGTAGGCAATCAAACTATCACTTTCAGATTTTGCAGATTCCTCGGGTTCGTCAACCGTCCTTAAAATCTCTTCATCATTCAAATAGGAATAGCTAAAAGAGATAGTTGATTCATTATAATCGATGGTAATGGTGGGATCACTGAGATCTACATCCCTTAGAAGTTTAGTCATTAAATCTAGAGAAGGTTGGGTTTGGATAGCCTCATCCTCCTCATTGTTGGGGATTGATTCGGTGTTCCCAATGTTGGGTTCAATATTTTGAGATGGCGAGAGGTTTTGTATGCATTGCTCAGTTATTTCCATACACTCTCGCAGTGTATCCTCAAGAGTTCGTGTCGGTTGAGGATCATGAGAAAGAAACTCTTGAGGATAATTGTTGGCATCCATGGTTGGCTCATCCTCCATTGGACTAGAGGTGTGAGGACTCTCTCGATGAAGACCATACGTGTTATATGACGAAGACTGATAAGATGGTTGATAGGCATAACCATACCAGTGATCACGCAATGTCTTTACCGGTTGGTCATTACTCCCCCGGTCCTTTTTCTTATTCCTACCTCCTGTTAAACTTGGTGGGATACTCATGTTATTTTCAACCCAGTAATCACGTAGCGTCTTACGTTGGGGGGTAGTGGAGGTTGATTTACTCTCAGAATAATACTTATGCTTAAATTGGTGCCAATCATAAAGAGTTTTGATTCCATGGTCTGTCATCTCATCTTCCAAAAGGTATGCATAAGCACCACACTTCCAATCAGCCATAATGAGATTTTAAAGAGTTGAAACTACCTTAATCTAGAAAAAAGAACAAAAAGAAGGGAGATGGAGAGATGTTACCCAATAGAGCGAGATATATGTCAGCAACAATGTCCTACAAAATCCAAAAAAATTGTTAGTAATCTAGAAAAAAAATCAGAAAATCTTCTTCTATAAAAACTGAAAATCCTACCTAACTAAGACTACTCTATAGTTACTAGAACAATTAGAACCGTTTAACCTCTTCCCCGGCAGCGGCGCCAAAAACTTGTTCGCTTCCCCAAGTGTAGGGTTGCGATGTAGTAATAATCTCGGTAAGACCGAGGTCGATCCACAGGGAAGGACGTAAAAAATTCTAACTATCCTAATAACTAGAATCAAAGAGGTTTGTGAAATTGGTTTTGAACATAAAATAGAAAATCTGATAATGGAAAGATAACTAGAGCATCAAGGATCCACTTATAGCTTTCCTTAGATGCATAATTCGCTATGGTTTCTCATTCTCTCAACTAGAATCGATATTCAAATCTATCTAGTCGGATGATAAAGCTGTTAAACCAAACAGTCTGTAATATGTAAGTTCCATGCATCAAATTCACTCAATGTAGGCTGATCTGAGCATGCTCAATCGCATAGGTCATTCCCCTTTTCTATAAGTCCAGTTCACAATCATAACCATCCTCAAGTCCTCTCACAAGACAAGGCTAGATCATGATTTGAACTAGATTCAAATTACATGCACAGTCATTACATATTCCAGAAAATCAACAAAAATAGAACTTTGGTAGGAAGTCCCTTCATGAAGAGCTTAGTACTAGAGCGCACTCCGATTCCTCGGATCATACAGGTCTAGACCGTTGCAAACGAATTAAGAAACTAAGTAATTCATCCAAACATCCATGAGTCATCACAAGACTAAGAAAAATTACTTAAAAACTTGTATAAACTTCAAACCAGAGTTCATAATCATGAATTCCAAACTAAAAACCAATAAAACGAATTAAACAATCTAAGAAAACTATAAGGTTCACCTCTTAGCTCTAGCTAAGAGATTAGCTAATAAAAAGCATATTAAAAACTAGAACTAGAACTAAGAAAATGAAGAAAAACTAGCTGGAGGAGGCTAGGAAGCCTCCTATGACTTGAACTCCTTGCTCCCCACGTCCTTGGTTGCCCTGGAATAGAAGAGAGCACCTCCTTTTATAGTGCAGCAATAGTACAACAACATAGCAGAATGTGTTTCGCTTGGTACGGCTTAACCAATGGTCGGATTGCCTTCAAATTTGATTTGTAGCTTCCTTGTAATGTGATCTTCCTCATAGATGATTTAGATTTCCAAGATTGTCCTCTGAATGGGCCCACCAATCACATCACCGACCGCCTCTCAAAATCGCGCACTTCGGGTACCTTTAGAACCAGTCATCTTGCTTTCAACGCTCCGGAGTGTACAGAGGTTGGATTGATCTCAAATTTTGAACATGAGTAGAAAACTTCCTCCTCTACATGATAGATGGATTAGATTATCCAAAACGATCTCAGAATGTGGTCCGAAAATTAGAACAATTAGGGCTTTTATAAACTCTGCGCAGTTGGAGCTTTCTGGATGGTCCATCTTTCTTCAACCGGTACGATCAAACCACACACCCTTTTGATCTGAAACTTTTGTGGTTATTCCTATATGGATGTGGTCTAAAATTTGGTCAAAGTAGATTTTTCATATCCTCAATGATGGGCCACCTGGACAGGCCCAGAGTGGAACAGCGAAATCTGAAACTTTCTGGACAGTTCGTATTGTTTTGGTCACCACGATCAATCCGTAACTCCGATCGACACGAAACCACTTGGGTTAGTTCGGCGTCGAGTTCCTCTTCGACATAAATGTGTTGGATTTCCAAATATCATCAAGATCGGCCCAGAAAACTGGTCTGAAAAATCAGGTGCGGGAATACATTGCTGTTTTAGAATCTGGAATCTGAAACTTGCATGGCCGACCGGTCACGACCGGTCAGGCCCTCTTTGGCATTACTCCAGCAAGCATGGCCGACCGGTCAAGACCGGTCGGGCTTCCTTGGCCGACCGGTCAAGACCGGTTGGTCTCTTTTTCTTCTTGTTTTCTTCCTTTCTTTCTTCTATTTTCTTCTTTCTTTGCTTCTTTCTTTGCTTCCTTCTTCCTTCAGCTCTCCTTGGGTCTTCATCCAAGGTTCTAAATCAGCTCTTTTGGTCATCAATTGGGCAAAGTAACTCTCATTCCTACAACCACAAAACATGTATTTGATTAGTCTTTAAATTATGAAAACCATGCATAATGAGTGATGAATTGGGGTTAAAATATGCACAATTAAGAGCTCAACAAGGATGATATGGAGAAGTGCGGAGATTACGTATCTTCCATTTTTCACAAAATTCATCAAAAGCTGCGTTGTCAAACTGTGTACCGTTATCGGTAATTATAGTGTGAGGAAGTCCGAAACGGCATATAATATTTCTCCATACAAACTTAGTAGTTTGTTTCTCAGTAATCTTGGTTAATGGTTCTGCCTCGGCCCATTTGGTGAAATAATCAACCGCCACGATCGCGAACCTATTTTGTCCCTTTCCCATGGGTAAGGGCCCGATGATATCGACCCCCCACTGATCAAAGGGCCAAGGGCTATCAACCGGAGTCATCCGTTCGGAAGGTACATGGGGTATAGGTGAATATCGCTGGCACTTGTCGCATTTTTTAGAAAATTCAATTGCATCTGCTTCATAGTGGGCCAATAATATCCTTGCCGCATCGCCTTATATGCTAGGGATCGCCCCCTGGGGTGATTACCACATGCCCCTTGGTGTACTTCATCTAGAACATGAAGTGCTTCTTCTGGATGAAGACATCTTAAATAAGGCAAGGAGAAACTTTTTCGCAACAATATTCCGTCTTGCAATGTGTACCTGGAAGCTCGAAGCCGAATTTGTCTTGCAGTTTTCTTATTGTCTGGTAGGTATCCGTCTCTGAGATACAGGATGATGGGATCCATCCAACATGGAGACGATTGTACCGATATTACCTGCTCAAGAGCCGATTGGTCGATACTTAGGTTCTGACGATGCTCGATGGGGATCGAATGTGCTAGCTCAGATTCTGGTGCGGAAGCGAGCTTAGCCAATGAGTCGGCAAGTTGGTTCTGCTCGCGAGGAATGTGGATTATTTCATAGGTCTTCAGTTTCGCGAGCAGGATGAGTACACGAGACTTGTATAAGGCCATCCTTTCTTCTTTGGCTTCAAATTCACCAAGAACTTGTTTGACAATGAGCTGGGAGTCGTTATGGATTAACAGATTCTGAACCGCAAGGACAATGGCCAGTTCAAGGCCAACGATCAGGGCCTCATATTCTGCTTCATTATTTGAGACGCGAGATTCGAAACGCAGAGCATATTGAAAATGTGACCCGTCGGGAGCCACTAAAATTAGGCCCGCTCCGCTACCAGTGGCCCGCGACGACCCGTCCACGAAGAGTGACCAAGGAGGCTGGTCGCTGGTCATAGTATTATCTTCGGAGGAGTATGTGAATTCGGTGATGAAGTCAGCCACGGCCTGGCCCTTTACTGCGGTCCTAGGACAGAATGAGATATCGTGCTCACTGATCTCGACCGCCCATTTAGTTAATCGTCCGGAAGCCTCAGGTTTTTGAAGGACTTGTCGTAGCGGGTGATTCGTCGGTACTAAAATAACGTGGGCTTGAAAATATGGTCACAGTTTTCGAGCTGCCGTGACTAAGGCTAGGGCCAGTTTCTACATATCAGAATACCTAGTTTCTGCATCAACCATTGCTCGACTGATATAATAAACGGGCCTCTGCACCCCGGAATCTTCTCTTATTAAAGCGGCGCTAACGGCCGTAGTGGACACAGAGAGATAAAGAATGAGTTGCTCATGTGCTACAGGTTTAGATAAAATGGGGGGTGTGCTCATGTATAGCTTCAATTGTTGAAAGGCTTCCTCACATTGTGGCATCCATTTCCAATCAGACTTGGCCGTTGTACGAAGGAGTTTGAAGAAAGGTAAACACTTGTCTGATGCTCGCGAGATGAACCTGTTTAACGATGCGATGCGACCAGCCAGACGCTGGACGTCCTTCAGAGTGGTGGGAGATTTCATCTCTATCAATGCTTTTATTTTCTCAGGATTTGCCTCAATTCCGTGTTGGCCAACCATGAACCCGAGAAATTTTCCTGCAGACACACCGAACGCACATTTCTCTGGGTTTAATTTCATTTGGTACCTCCTCATTAAGTTGAAGGCTTCTCGAAGATCAGAAATATGATCAGCTTTTATAGTGCTTTTCACGAGCATGTCATCAACATAGACTTCCATATTCCTACCGATTTGAGCAGCAAATATTTTGTTGACGAGATGTTGATAAGTGGCCCCTGCATTCTTGAGACCGAACGGCATTACCTGGTAGCAATATAATCCTCAATCTGTGATGAAGGCGGTATGCTGGCTATCAGGTGGATGCATCATGATCTGGTTGTAACCAGAATAAGCATCCATAAAGCTAAGCAGAGCGTGTCCAGCTGTTGAATCGACTAACTGGTCGATCCGTGGTGTCGAGAAACTATCTTTGGGACATGCTTTGTTCAAGTCTGAATAGTCGACGCACATTCTCCATTTGCCATTAGCTTTCCGGACGAGAACTACGTTCGCGACCCACTCTGGATAGTCAATTTCTCTTATGAAATTGACCGTGAGTAGCTTTTCAACTTCAGCCTTGATCGCCATTTGCCTTTCGGCAGTGAAGGCTCGTCGACGCTAGTGTACGGGTTTATGCTTTGGATCAATATTGAGACGATGTACGATGACGTTGGGGTCAATGCCTGGCATATCTTTATGAGACCAAGCAAACACGTCCTGGTATTCAGTGAGGAAACGGATCAGATCTCCGCGGTGGGCACTGGTTAAAGAGGATCCAATGTACACGATCTTAGGCGGGTCGCCTTCGGTCAGGTGAATCGCCACTGTTTCCTTCCCCGGAGTTCCTGACTTCAGAGCATTTTCTCTCGAATCCAACGAAGTGCTGGAGGGAACGTCGGGTGAACCTTGAGCTATCTCCATGACAAGTGTCGCTTGAGCCTTCTTTCGATCTTGGAGGGCTATCTGGTAGCAAGACCGTGCCTCCTGTTGACTTCCTCGCACGACCCCGATACCATTTGGGGTAGGAAATTTAACACACAGATATGAAGGGTGTAAGGCTGCCCCAATCTTAGTTAGAGACGGCCGCCCCAAAATGGCGTTATACGCTGATTTTCGGTCCACCACGAGAAAATTTATGAAGATGGTGGTCTTCGCTGGACTTTCTCCAAAAGTAACCGGGAGATCAATGCTTCCTTCAGGTGTCACTACTTCACCTCCGAAGCCGACGAGGGGGGTCGAAACTGGCTTGAGTAGGCCTCTGGCAAGTGCCATTTTGTTGAAAGCCTCCAAGTATAGAATATCGGCCGAGCTACCTGTATCCACCATAATTCGATGTGTCAGATAATTTGATACCTTCAATGTGACTACGATGGAATCTTTGTGAGGGAAGTGAATTCCCGTTGCATCTTCGAGAGTGAAGGAAATTGGAGGATGGCTGGCTTTTGACGAGCTAGACGACTGTTCCAGCCAATAGATCTGCTGGGGTTCTTTGGACGCCTTTCGAGCGTATGCTTTTCTTGAAGCTTGAGAGTCACCCCCACAAGCTGGTCCTCCGACGATGGTGAGGATTTCTCCCGTGGGCTCAGCGTCCTCTTGGTCAGTTTGATGATGAGGCGGTTCCTTTTGGCGAGATGAGGTCTTCGTCCTTTCTGGTGATCGATTTTTACGAGCAACATAATCCCGAAGATGGCCTTTTCGAATAAGCGCTTCGATATGGTCACGTAGAGAGATGCAGTCCTGGGTCCTATGCCCGTGATCTTTGTGGAAGTAACAGAACTTGCTCTTATCCCTCTTCTCAGGATCGGATTTGATCTTTGCGGGCCACTTTACATATGGCTTGTGTTTAATCTCCATTAGAACCTTTTCATAAGACTGATTAAGAGGGGTGTAGTTATGGTATTTACCAGAGTAAGGCTTCTTGGGAGAACGATCGCGCTGATCACGACGATATTTTTTATCTGTAGAAGAGGTTCCTTCTGGCTTGCATTTCTTACTCTGTACTCCATGGCGTGTCAATGCGACTTCTTCTGCATTGATATATTTCTGAGCTTTGGCTTGGAACTCTGCCATAGTTTTCGGAGGGCTTTTATCTAAGGCAAACCTGAATTTCTCACTCGTTATTCCAGCAATGAGGGCTGTAAGACCCTTTTCTTCAGTGTAACCCTCAGTTTGGACGGCTTCGGCAGTGAACCGTACTGTGAACTCCTTTATTGTCTCCCCATGCTGCTGTTTCAGATTCATCAGATGGGAGGCTGGCTTCTTAATGCGAATGCTTCCCATGAACTGAGAAAGGAATATCTCCGATAACTGGGAAAAGGAACTGATGAAACGAGGCTTTAACCCCTGGAACCACGTACGAGCTGCTTCCTTCAATGTTAAGGGAAAAGCCCTAAACATGATTTCTGAACCATGTCCCTCCAACTCCATGAGGGACCTGTATGTTTCCAGATGTTCAAGAGGGTCGCCAATACCTGTGTACGGGGTGATAACAGGCATTCGATACTTTCTAGGTAACGGGGCTTCCATAACCTCGCTGGTGAAGGGGGACTCGGATTGATGTATCGCCGCCATGACGGCAGATGGCCGATTTGCCTGGTATCGCTGTTCCATGACATCAAAACGATCATGGATTCTTTTGAGATCTCCTTCCCATGCTAGGGTATAGCTTGATGTTTCGGCGGTGGAGCCCTGCGGTTGAGGTTGTCGAGACGAACTAGAATGTATAGAATGTGGAGACGGTACAGGGGGATGGCTGCCAAGTGGTGGGACCTGTGGTTCGTCCATAGAATGTCTAGATGCCACTAGTATGGGCTGCGGTGGTAACCCTTCTGAGGCTTGTCTCTGAGGTTCGGGGAAATGCTGATCAAGCCGATTTGACAGCGCTTGAACTCCGGCGTTTAGAGTTAGGAGTGTTTCCGAGGAAACGTAGGACATCGTCTTGATTTCCAGAAGCTTCCAATAATGGGTTTGGTGATGGCATAGTTGGGGCTCCTTGAGGGATGTTCGTCGAGGCAGGTGGAAGGGTAGGTACGGATTCCGTCTCATCGGGCGGAGGTGGTGCCTGCTTTGAAGTCGAAGGATGAACAACCTTTTTAGGAGGCATCGCCGAAAGATCTTTATCGGTGGAACGATTGATTTTGATGATCAAGTCGTTCCCACAGACGGCGCCAAACTGTTAATGTCAAATTTTGTAACAGGATCCTTCGAACGTTCACCCTCTCCTCCAGAGATTTCCCCCGCCAAACCTGAAAGAAGACAGACAGCAACCAAGGGTGGCTGGGGTCCAGCCGTTAACCCTCCGATGCTTAAGTCAGACCAAAGCAGGGAGAAGAGCAGCCAGGCAAAACGGGACAGAGATCGAATATTGTGTGTACCTTTTCTTAATGGAGTCGTTCCTTTATATAGATCTGAAGCGATTCAATCTGTTACGTAAGATATCAAGATCCCGCTGATCTCGTGTACGATACGAGATCTTGCTGATTTCGTGGGATAAGATCCTCATCTTTAGAGACGAGATCCAACCCAATGACTTATTTCGGCAATCACGTTCCTCGATGGCAATCCCTTGAGATCCGAAACCACCAGAGGATAAGCCTAAAAACCGACCTATACGGGCTGCCGGTAGGCGTAGAAATAGTGCTGATAGCTCATGTAGAGCTGGGAACCGTAGTTGGAGTCATAGCCAGCGAAAAAGGAAGGAGACGCCGATGAGACGAAAACCACCGAACTGGGTGTAGCCCTGCCTGGCCTCGCAGGGTCATACTACTCGACGGGAATCGGGTGCTGGTACTGAAGGATAAGAGATGTAGCCGCAGAAAAGCTGTTCACATGTTGGGACATGGTTGCGAGTCCAAGTGCTCGCTCATTTTGACGTAACTCCTTTCAACGACTTGTGACAATGTCTGCTCGCTGTTCAAGAAGGGAACCTTTGCTTTGCTTTATCTGACCATCGGCTATGGGAGCTCGAAGCCTTGCGAATAGGTGCTCCGTATTTATCCATCCTACGACTCTCGAGCATATGATCTCGAGAGTCGGATGAACATCCTGCGCTTACCCAATTTGCGGCTTGTGATCAGATGATCTCGAAGGTCGGATGGGCATCCTGCACTTACCCGATCTGCGACTCTCGCTCAGATGATCTCGAGGGTCCAATGGGTACTTCCGTATTTCCCCAATCTGCGACTCTCGATCAGATATTCTCGAGAGTTGAATGGGCGTCCGCGTACAATTAACAGCTGAGTTGATCTCCTTTATTTTTCCTATAACACAAGCCCAAGTGGGTCTAATCACAAGACTAGCATATGATTTAAGTAATAACCAACCAAGTCTATGCATGCATAGATAATAAAATGATTTAACTAATCAAGCTCCTAATCTATGCAACCTATGTAGACTTATGAGAATGGATCAATGAGCTTAAGTCTACACTACTTAGTGAAAATACATCTTGTGTGTAGATGTGCCTATCTAGTGCCTAGCATACATCCTATCAAGCATTCATAATTAAACAATTAAACATACAATGCTAAGATATCAATGAGCTCAATTCAATCACAAACACAAGCATTTATAGTGGTTCGACTTTGGGTCTACTCTACTCTCGGTTCAAGTATTCAACTCCTTTGAGCACATCGGCATTCACTATCGGAGGTTTTAAATGGGGTTCACCTCTCAACCTTTACACGGAGGTTTTCCCGGTTCACCTCTCAACCATAACCAGAGTTTTGGACAAAGGGCTAACTCTCAATTCAAACGGAGTTTTGGACATAGGCTAAGTCTCAACCCAACACACGTTCACTCTCGTGTCGGAGTCTCTCCTTCAAAGACTTTGTTTTGGCTAGCCAAACGAGCCAAGGAGCGCCAAACAGCCCCTAGTCTTTAGGCCGACAAATAAACCAAGGAACGGCCAACGTCCCTAGTTTGAGTTTAACAAACAAACTCTACACTCAACTCCCAGAGGAAATTGAGTGGATGGATTCTCAACAAAGACAACCTTACTTTTCAGATGAGCCCCTTGTTCAGCACCGGTTCGGGTTGCTTGATCTTCGCTCTCCCGTGCTTCAATCAGCTTCCCTTGTTCCCCTGATCGTGTTGCCATTGTGTCGTCAATGCCCGAGCTACACTTGATCAATCACCTTGCTTGTGATGTCTTTGAGATGCCCAAGGTGATAGGAGGCTAGGTTTGAGAACTCTACAACTAATATAAATGGGTTGCCTAGAATTGCTCACCTACAACGATCTCATCTTAGAGATTTGGATAAGGATATGCCTATTAAGGAAGATCCAAACTCTAGAGATCAAGAGGGGATGAAGGTCATCTTCTTCATGAGCTTGGAATGCTCCAATCTTGTGTTTAAAGCACAAGGAAGATGCTTGCATAGGTTGGGAATGAGCCTCAAATGGTCTCCAACAATGGTGGCTTGACTCCTCTCAAAATCCCTTTACATGCCCCTTAATTGGAGCCAAGCCCTTTTATAAAAGAGTATGCAACAGATTTAAAACGGGCAAAAAATGGCTAGTGCTGACCGGTCGGCTAGGGGTCCCCTACCTGTCTTGACCGGTTGGCCATAGGCCAATATGGACAGAGAGTTCACTGTCACTTGGGGGGGGGGGGGGGGGTTCGCTTCCCCAAGTGTAGGGTTGCGATGTAGTAATAATCTCGGTAAGACCGAGGTCGATCCACAGGGACTTATGTAAGAATTCACAAACACATCCAATAGTTTCTATTGAGAAGCTAACAACCAGATTTCTAAGAGATTGATGTGAGTAACAACTTTGAACTTAAAATGAAGTAATCAATTAATAAAAAGCACTAGGGGTTCAAGGATCCACTTGTAGCAATCCTTGATGCTCAATTCGCTGTGGTTTCTCACTTTCTCAACTAGAATCGAAATTAAGATCTATCTAGTCGGATGATAGAGCAGTTAAACTAAATAACCTGCCATATGTATGAACAATGTATATGATTCACTCAATGCAAGCTAGGGTGAGCATGCTCAATTGCATAACCATCATTAAGTCCTGTCACAAGACAAAGCTAGATCATGACTTGAACTTGATTCAAATCACATACACAGACAGTCCCATACATACTACAGAAATCCAGAAAAGTAGAACTTTGGTAGGAAGTTCCCACATGAAGATTATAGTACTAAAGCGTACTCCAATTCCTCGGATCATACAGGTCTAGACTAGCACACGGCAATTAAGAACTCAAGCAATTCTTCCAAACATCCATGAGTCATCATAAGACTAAGAAAAACTACTTAGAACTTGTATTAACTTCAAACCATTGTTCTTAAACATGAAATCCAACTTCAAAACCAACTTAAACGAATTGAAACATCTTAGATTCACTACAACCTTCACCTCTTAGCCCTAGCTAAGAGGTTTAGCCGTTCATGATCCAAGGAAACATGAAACAACTAAGGAAAAACATAAAAACAGTAAACAAACTAGGAGGAGTTGTGGAACTCCGAAATTCACTTCCGCCGCCTCCCTCCTTGCTCGAACTCTTCTAAGATATCCTAGGACCGATCCCTAGGTGTCCTTTTATAGTGGGGAGGCTCCGCAACATTAGAAACTTCCAGAATTTGCATAAAGCTACGCACTGCACAGAGAAAATCGGTGCAAAAAATGAAAAGTTCTGTTTTAAATACATGGCCGATCGGTCTGGACCGGTTGGACTGGGCTGACCGACCGGTCATGACCGGTCAGACCTCTCTTGGAATCAGTCCAGCGGCTTCTGGAGGTGGAAAAATGCTCTGGCCGACCGGTCAAGACCGGTCGGCCCTGTTATATTTTTAGTCCAGCGACTTCCCAAAGGGTGCCGACTTGTTGGCCGACCGGTCTGGACCTGTCGGACCACCTGGTCCCTTGTTCTGTATGCTTCACAGGGTAGCCGGCAGGTCGGCCGACCGGGACCGGTCGGCCCTTGAACAATTTCTTCTTTTTCTTCTTTTCTTTCTTTTCTTTTCTCCCTCTTTCTTCTTTGGTCCTTGGCCCACCTTGGGCCTTCCTTCAAAGGCTCTTAAAGAGGTCTTTTTAGTCTTCAATTGGGCGGAGTCCCTCTCATTCCTACAATCATGAAATCATGCATTAGATTAGTCTTTAAATCATGAAAACCGTGCATTATGAGTGATGAATTGGGATTAGAATATGCACAATTAAGAGCTCAACACACCCCCTAACCAGCATTTTGCTAGTCCCGAGCAAAACATGAGTGAAACCAATTCCATTCTCCAAAACCCAACTCTCTTTTAGAAACCATTCTTCTATACATCCCGAGACACACAAGTGTAAGATTCAGAAAGATTAGGTGACAGAGGTTGAAATCGTAAACTCTCAAAGCATAATAAATATCCATATGAAATTCCCACTGATTGGTTGATAAATAGAAGAGTTTGAACAAATTCAACCTAGTGTGCATTGTGAAAATTCAACTCATGAGTTTCCAGTATTATCTTCTTCATAGATCCACTAGATTATAGATCACAAGGTATATAGAGCAACACAAGTCCATGACGGGAATTTGCCTTACTGTCCTTCCGACGGCTTTCACACTACGTCCCATTTTCGGCTTTGGTTACGGGTAGGCCATCCCCCGGTTGGTAATTTTCCACAATTTTCCATCATTCCCAATTTCATCCTTCCTTTTCCTTTTTCTTTTGAATTACATAGGATTTTTAGAAATCCATATCCTTCATTATTTTCCCATGGACAAGGATGGACAAAGTACCCCGGCTTGGTTTCTCAACACCTTGAATCAAAATCTAACTAATCCACAAATCACATAATCCCTTCAACCCGTGAAAATCGTGTATTGTGAACTAGGTGTAAGAGTGTTTAAATTTTCTATCAATCCCAGAAATAGGGGAATTCACATATAAAACCATTATGCTATGAGAAATTCAAAACTTACAACCTCATACACTTCATATCTCCTCTGTTAGTGCACTTTTTCGTGGCATACTAGTGCACCTTGTTTGTCAATCACTTACAGCAGTGAGTCTTGTGTCGGTTGAGCCCAATGAAGACGAAGACTGAAGACTCAAGACGTCCAGCCGCATCAAGGGATAAGATTCAGGTAAAAGTGATGCCTTGGTGCCTTAACCTCGACCAAAACCTATCCCCTTTGTATCCTTGATGACCTTGACCATATTTAGAACCCTTTAGGCATCATAGATAGGCCCTAGGTGTCCCATTTGATCATCCAAACCTTGGCCTAAAACTACATGCTGAAGAATGAAGAACTCAGCACATTGAAGAGGGGACCCAGGCTGGTCCGACCGGTCATGACCGGTCGGACAGCAGCCCTGCTGCATGCTCAATGGCCAGCCGACCGGTCAAGACCGGTCGGCCTTCACAAATCAAGGAGGCCAGCAAGAGTGGCCGACCGGTCATGACCGATCGGCCTGGCATGTCCACATGTCCAGCAAGGGACGCCGACTGGTCATGACCGGTCGGCCTGAAGCGTTTGGGCTATCCAGTGAGGGGGTCCGACCGGTCATGACCGGTCGGCCCATGTTCTTGGCCTATACAATGCTTGTCATTCAACAGGGGAGTCCGACCGGTCATGACCGGTCGGAACAGGTCGGCATATAGCCATTTTTTGACCGTTGGGGCTCTATTTCCCTACATATAGAGCTCCGGTTTTGGGCATTTAGAGGAGGATTTTTGAGGAAGGAAAGCCACCATTGAAGGAGTTCTTTTGAGGCTTATTCCTTGACCTATGCAAGGCATCTTCCTTGTGCTTTAACACAAGATTAAGAGCATTCCAAGCTTATGAAGAAGATGACCTTCATCCCCTCTTGATCTCTAGAGTTAGGAAGCTTCTTGATTGGCAAATCCCTGTCCTAAAATCGAAGATGAGATCGTTGTAGGTAAGAGACTCTAGGAAACCCATTCCCACTAAGTTGTAGAGTTCTCAAACCCATCCTCCTAGCACCTTGGGCATTTCAAGGCATCGCATGCAAGGTGTTTGATCGAATGTGGCTGAGGCATTGGCGACGCAACGGCGGCACGATCGAGGGAGCAAAGGGAAGCTGATTGAAGCACGGGAGAGCGGAGATCAAGCAACCCAATCCGGCGCTAAACAAGGGGCTCATCCGACAAGTAGGTTGTCTAATTTGAGAGTCCATTTTAGAGTTTTTTTTTCGAACTCGACCTAGGGACGTTAGTCGTTCCTTGGCCCGTCAGCCGGGCCTAAACTAAGTCTCTAAGGGGGAGCCTCCGACACGGGAGTAAACGTGCGATAAGGTTGAGAGTTAGCCTATGTCTAAAACTCCGGATACGGTTGAGAGGTGAACCGATAAAACCTCCGTGTAAAGGTTGAGAGGTGAACCTCATTTAAAACCTCTGATAGTGAATGTCGGTGTGCTCAAAGGGGTTGAGTACTTGAACCGGGAGTGGAGTAGACACGTAGTCGAACCACTATACATCCTTGTGTTTGTGATTGTTCTTGAGCACATTCTATCTTTGCATTGTTAGTTTAATTGCTTAATTATGAATGATTGATAGGAATGCATGCTAGGCACTTTTTAGGCATCCTCACACAAGATGTACCTTCACTACTTGTGTAGACTTGAGCTCATTGATCCACTCTCATAAGTCTACACAAGATGCATAGGTTAGGAGCTTGATTACTTGATTCCTTTATGTACCATGCATGCTTGACTAGGATTGCTTATTGCTTTACTCTTGCTAGTCTTTTGATTAGACCCACCAAGGCTTGGAAGCCGAGGTGTTCTTGCTTACAAAGCTTATTTTATTGAATTGCATAAGTAGGCGAAAAGAATTTGAAAAAGGTCCATATCACCCCCTCTAGGTCCTTAAACATATCTCCGAGTATCTCTACAAGCGGTGAAACCGCAATTTCATCCTCCTCTTAAATTCATATCATCTTGAGTGCATAGAAACGAAGTTTTCCAAAAAGAGTTTTGAATTTTAGAAAAATCAAAAAATTTCTACATAATTGCTCGAAATGTTACAAAACGCTGGATTCATCCAAGTGATCCTACTGTTCACTCCCCAAGTGTAGGGTTGCGAAGTAGTAATAATTCGGAAAGACCGAGTATCGTTCCCACAGAGATTTATGAATGCGTATTCTCAGAATTTATCTAAAATAACTAGTAATTAAGATCCTATTAAGAACTAAAGCTAGAAAATAATGATTTGGGTTTAAACAGTGAATGGTTAAGGTAATATCAATCTAAAAAGGCACTAGAGAGCCAAGGATCCACTTTTGATAAGTTTCAATGCATCAACACAACTAAGTCTCTCATAACTCAATCGGAATCGAATTCATATCTCTATCCGATTGGAATATAGAGCGTTTCAATCAACAATTATCCAAAACAATTGTTTATTCATTGAGTTGATTCCCACAACCATGCTCAGGCCTTGGGGACACTCAATTGTGTAGGCCAAGCCGCTTTTCAATCTTGTTCAAACTCACAACCATAGCCTTCATCAAATCCTGTCACTAGACTTGATTACAACTAATGATTAGAACTCTAATTAAATCAAAATCAATCGACAAACAACTATTTCAGATTACTACAAAAGATAAGAACTTTAGTTGAATGAGTTCCCACATGAAAATCAGGCCATTGCATACAAGGCAATCAAAGAATCTACCATGCCCGGAGTCGATGATAGATCAATGAACTACACAAGCATAAACAATGCTCAGAAGCTAAATTACTAAGTTATGATCACTAAGAATCACATGAGCCCAGGGTCATCAAGAGATCAAAGTAAAAACCCGACTAGTACTTGATTCAAACTCACATTAACTAAAATTCATCAATTAAATCATAAAAGGGAAACCTAGGTTGCATCAATCCATCAAAAACGAATCAAAAGCTTCACCTCTTAGCCCTAGCTAAGAGGTTTTAGTTCATCTCTAACATCCTTGAACTAAAAAGCCTCAAAAACATAAAAAACTACTAAAAGAGGAAGAAAACTAGAAACTCGAAGTAGAATCCGTCTCCTAAGCAATCCCCACGTCCTAGCATGCATGGTATGAAGAGAAGAAGTCCTTTTATAGCTTGGAGGCGTCCATTGCGTAAGAAACTTCCAGATTTCGCGTAAGGATACGCACTTGCGCAGAGAATTTCGACGCCCCAAAATAGAAACTGCCGTTTTTGCATGGCCGACCGGTCGCACGACCGGTCGGACTGGCCTGGCCGACCAGTCATGATCGGTCGGACCTATTAGTCCCATCATTCCAGCGAGCTCTAAAACCCCTCAGACTTGTTGGCTGACCGATCTTTCCTCCAGCAACTTCCAATGATATGGCCGACCGGTCTTGACCGGTCTGGCTCCTTTAGCCGACCGGTTGTACGACCGGTCTAGGCCCTTTTTCTCTTCATTTCTTTCTTTGTTTCTTCTTTTCTCCTTTCCTTACTTTGTCTTTCTTCGATCCTCTTTCAACCTTCATCCAATGGCTCTAACTAGCCTCTTTTGGTCTTCAATGCTTGTAAGGAGCTCTATTTAGCCTTGAATCAGTGAAATCTCCATCTTGTTCCTACAATCACAAATCATGCATTAGAGTAGTCCTTTAAACATGTAAACCGTGCATAATGAGTGATGAATTTGGGTTAGAATATGCACAATTAAGAGTTTAACACACCCCCCAACCAGCATTTTGCTAGTCCCGAGCAAAACATGCGTGAAACAAGTTTCATTCTCCAAAACCTAACTCTCCTCTAGAAACTATTCTTCTATACATTCCAAGACACATAAGCGTAAAAATCAGAGAAATTAGGTGATACAAGTTGAAACCTTAAACTCTCAGAACATAATAAGTGTTTATATGAAATTCCCGCTGATTGATTGATAAATAGAAGAACTTGAACAAATTCAACCTAGTGTGCATAGTGAAGGTTCATCTCATGAGTTTCCGGGATTATCTTCTTCATGAATCAACTAAACTATAGATCTCAAGGTGCATAGAACAACAACAAGCCTATGACAGGAATTTGTCTTACCGTCCTTCCGACGACTTTCACACTACGTCCAATTTCCGGCTTTGGTTACGAGTAGACCATCCCCCGGTTGGTAGTAGGTAGCCCTAATCGGAATTTTTCACCATTTTTCCATCATTCCCAATTTCATCGTTCCTTTCCTTTTTCTTTTACATTAGATAGGATTTTTAGAAATCCATATCTTTCGTTATTTTCCCATGGACAAGGATGGACAAAGTACCACGGCTTGGTTTCTTAACATCTCAAATCAGAGTCTAGCTAATCCACAAACACATAATCCTTTCAAATCATGAAAATCATGTAATGTGAGCTAGGTGTAAACGGTGTTCAAATTTTCTATCAGTCATAAAAATAGGTGAATTCACATATAAAACCATTATATTAAGAGAAATTCAAAGCTTGCAACATTCCTCACTTCGTATCTCCTTTTCTTATACTTATTTCGTCTCGAATGCATAGAATCAAGGTTTTCCAAAAGAGTTTTGAATTTTAGAAAAATCGAAAAATTTCTACATCATTGCTCGAAATGTCACAAAAGCTAGCAGATTCATCTAAGGAATCTCTCTCACCCCCCAACCAAAACTTTACATTGTCCTTAATGTAAGAATGTATATAATGAATGCAACACATGAGAGCAATGCCAAATCAAAAAGAGAGTGAGAAAGAGAGATATCACCTGAAGCATATATTTCATGGCAAGATTAGCTTTTGGAGATGGATTACTTCACAACTAAATCAACTGATCAAAACAAATCCTAATGGGATATCATTCTAGAAAAACTATTTAAAATCATCCTCCGTCAGACTAGGACATTAATCCCAACAACTCATCCAAAAGCATAAAGTTAAGCAGAATCATTAGATGGATCAAAAGGTTTCGCAGTAACGTCATCCAATATCCTGCTTTACAATATACATGTGTGTAGATAAACCACTGAGAATCCCAAAAATGAATATCAGCAGGTTCCTTAGTGTGTGCACCACATGTATAAGGGGAGACAACGTCATATTTATCAGAAAAAATATGTCTCCATTCAGATTTTCCTAGGCATTGGTATTGCAAATATGGATTATCCCAGGGTTGGTGGAGTTTGGTATGCATGATCCACAAAGGTGTGGAGATAGGAATTGATTTCTCAGCAAAACAAGGTGTTGTTTCCACATCCTTCTCTCGGCTAACGTCATATGCCGATACCGACTCTAAAATGTGACCATTTCCCTTATCATATCATCATTCTTATCAAGGGAGTAAGTCACATCGTCGTCTAAGTGACTGGAGTAAAAAGGTGAGAGGGATTCATCTTCCACAATAGAATTGATCATGTTTATTTCGTGGACCTCCTCATCTTCATCCTCTTGTTGGTTGTCAATATTGAAAGCATTCAACTCAATCATCATATTGCCAAAAGACATTTGTATGACCCCACTCCTACAATTGATGATAGCATTTGATGTAGCTAGGAATGGACGGCCAAGTATGACAGGAATTTGAGGGCCAATATTAACCATGGGTCGCGTGTCCAAGACAATAAAGTCCACCGGGTAGTAGACCTTGTCAACTTGGACAAGGACGTCCTCAATCACACCTCTCGAAAAACTAATCGATCGGTCAGCAAGTTGTAATGTGGTTTTGGTGGGTTTTAATTCATCTAAACCCAATTGTTCGTAGACCGAAAAGGGGATTAAGTTCACACTTGCCCCTAGATTGAGTAAGGCATGTTTCACCCGGTAATCTCCAATTACGCATGATATTGTCGGACAACCGGGATCTTTGTATTTCTTGGGCATCTCGTGGTTAATAATGGCACTTACATTCTCTGTGAAAAATGCCTTCTTTTGCACATGTATTTTTCTTTTAACCGTGCAAAGTCTTTTAAAAATTTAGCATATGACGGTATTTGTTTAATGGCATCCAACAATGGGATGTTGATTTTGACTTGCTTGAAAACCTCCAAAATTCCTGATATTTATCTTGAGGTTTGGCTGAAATCAAGCGTTGGGGGAATGGAGCGACGGGCCTATATTCTTTCAATGGCTCTTTTTCATTCATGGCGGTGCTAGGTCCATCATCCTCTTTGGAAGATACCGGATCATTAGGCGTTGAAACCTTCACCGGATCAGATTTTTCAATAATTTTACCACTCTAAGGGTGGTGATGGCCTTAGCATGTTCCATGTGTTGGTTAGAAGAACTAGGCACCGTTATTTCGCATTGTGGTTTTGGATTTGGTATGGGTTGGGCTGGAAGAATCCCTTTCCTTGCGTTTAAGCGAGCCTTGATTTCCTCCACCAAAATTTTAAGCTCAAGCATTATCGTATGGTTGGATTGATTTATTTGAGCTTGACCTTCCATGAATGCTTTCAAAGTATCCTCTATAGGCATTTGAGGTGGGGCCATAGGAATTTGCATTGTGGGCCCCCTTTGAGGATTATTTTGATTAGTCGTGTTTCCATTCGCCCAATTGAAGTTAGGGTTGTTTCTCCAACTAGAATTGTTCGTGTTTGAATTTGGAGTACTAAAAGGTCGTTGATAACTATTCAAAGCATTCGATTGTTCAAATAAAAGTTCTCGAAACGTATAGATTGTTGGACAATCCGGCGTTTGATGCACATTGGAAGCACAAATACCACAAATAGTTTCAACAGCCCCCCTTTGTTGGGTTGTGTCCACTTTCTTTACTTCCATCTCCTCGACCTTTCGTGCGAGTTTAGCCACTCTAGAACCTAGATCATCTTGCTCATTTAAAACATAAATTTCTCCCTTTCCTTGGCTTGGGGTTGTTTTGAACTTGTTGGCTTATATGTATCCCATACTTGTGTGTTTTCAGCCAACATGTCAAAATAATCCCAAGCTTCCTCCGTTTCCTTGTTCATGAACTCCCCATTGCACATCATCTCCACAAATTTGCGCATGGTTAAGTTTAATCCATCGTAGAAGAAACTAATCAACCTCCACCATTCATAGCCATGATGTGGGCATGCGTTTAATAGCTCATTATACCTTTCCCAACATTGGAAAAAGGCTTCTTCTTCTTTTTGGGCAAAGTTCATTATGGCCCTTCTTAGTGCATTGGTTCGATGAGTAGGGAAGAATTTTTTAAGAAACTCCCTAGTCATCTCAGCCCATGTCCCAATAGACCTCGGCCTTAAGGAATGTAGCCATGATTTGGCCTTCTCTTTCAAGGAAAAAGGGAATAATTTGAGTTTTATTGTATCCTTGGTCACATTGTCATAGTTTATTGTGGCAATAACCTCTTCAAATTCCTTAATATGTAGATACGCGCTCTCAGAGTCGAGTCCATGGAATCTAGGAAGAAGTTGGATCAACCCCGGTTTAAAATCAATATTTCCCACATTGTGAGGGAAAATTATGCAAGAGGGAGTACTCGTCCTAGCTGGTTGTAAATAATCACGTAAAGTTCTAAGTTGAGGTACACCCCCCACTTCATTCTCATCCAATTCAGTAAGGTTTGGGGCTTGATTTTGATGTTGATTAGCCCCTTGATTCGGTTGATTTTCAGTCATCTCTCTAGTGATTTCAGGAAAATTTTGACGTTTTTTAGCACGAGGCTCTCTATCAATCCCTTCAACAATTACTCCGTCACGATTGAGTCGGTTATTAGAATCCCGAGCCCAATGTGGCATGCAAAACCTAAAAGAATAAAACAAAAAGGAAAAAGAATTCTTCCTTCCTTCCTTTACTCCTCTCTAAGACTTAAGCACAAGGTGTCTTGCAATGGTTGAGCCAGAAGCAAGGATAGAGACCAATTTCTCCTGGTCAATAGGGGTTCAGAGAACTCCCCACCCACTCTTTGAGTCTTTTGAGAAAAAAGTGTAGAAGAAGAAGAAAGAGGAATAGGTTTGAGAAGAGAAATCTCTGAGCACAAGGTGATCCAAGACGGCAGAGTCGACCAATAGGAATCAAGGTGGCACAAGGCCAACCTATCAGAGATCCAAAAGGAGTCTCCACCCACTCTACAAGAGATGAATATGGTAGGAATGAGTAGGAGAATAAGAAGAGTAAGGTTAGAATGATAAAACCTGATTTGTGACTTAAAATGCCCACTTCTTCTTCAACTTCCTAAAAATCCCTGAATTAGACCTATGTTAGAATCCTGCAAAAATCAAAACAAAGTAAGTTAGTATTTAGAAGAAAACCTACCCTAGAAAGCAAAACAAATCCTAAACCTATCTTAACACAATCTTAACTAAAAGTTATTTCAGAAAATTCTAAAAATACCGCATAGAAGTCCTCGGCAACGGCGCAAAAAACTTGTTCACTCCCCAAGTGTAGGGTTGTGAAGTAGTAATAATTTGGAAAGACCGAATATCATTCCCACAGAGATTTATGAATGCGTATTCTTAGAATTTATCTAAAATAACTAATAATTAAGATCATATTAAGAACTAAAGCTAGAAAATAATGATTTGGGTTTAAACAGTGAATGTGTAAGGTAATATCAATCTAAAAAGGCACTAGAGCGCCAAGGATCCACTTTTGATAAGTTTCAATGCATCAACACAACTAGGTCTCTCATAACTCAATCGGAATCGAATTCATATCTCTATCCGATTGGAATATAGAGCGTTTCAATCAACAACTATCCAAAACAATTGTTTATTCATTGAGTTGATTCCCATAACCATGCTCAGGCCTTGGGCACACTCAATTGTGTAGGCCAAGCCTCTTTTCAATCTAGTTAAAACTCACAACCATAGCCTTCATCAAATCCTGTCACTAGACTTGATTACAACTAATGATTAGAACTCTAATTAAATCAAAATCAATCGGCAAACAACTATTTCAGATTACTACAAAAGATAAGAACTTTAGTTGAATGAGTTCCCACATGAAAATCAGGCCATTGCATACAAGGCAATCAAAGAATCTACCATGCCTAGAGTCGATGATAGATCAATGAACTACACAAGCATAAACAATGCTTTGAAGCTAAATTACTAAGTTAGGATCACTAAGAATCACATGAGCCCCGAGTCATCAAGAGATCAAAGTAAAAACCCAACTAGTACTTGATTCAAACTCACGTTAACTAAAATTCATCAATTAAATCATAAAAGGGAAACCTAGGTTGCATCAATCCATCAAAAACGAATCAAAAGCTTCACCTCTTAGCCCTAGCTAAGAGGTTTTAGTTCATCTCTAACATCCTTGAACTAAAAAGCCTCAAAAACATAAAAAACTACTAAAAGAGGAAGAAAACTAGAAACTCGAAGTAGAATCCGTCTCCTAAGCAATCCCCACGTCCTAGCATGCATGGTATGAAGAGAAGAAGTCCTTTTATAGCTTGGAGGCGTCCATTGCGTAAGAAACTTCCAGATTTCGCGTAAGCATACGCACTTGCGCAGAGAATTTCGACGCCCCAAAATAGAAACTGCCGTTTTTGCATGGCCGACCGGTCGCACGACCGGTCGGACTGGCCTGGCCGACCAGTCATGATCGGTCGGACCTATTAGTCCCATCAGTCCAGCGAGCTCTAGAACCCCTCAGACTTAATGGCTGACCGGTCTTTCCTCCAGCAACTTCCAATGATATGGCCGACCGGTCTTGACCGGTCTGGCTCCTTTAGCCGACCGGTTGCACGACCGGTCTAGGCCCTTTTTCTCTTCATTTCTTTCTTTGTTTCTTCTTTTCTCTTCTCTCCTTGGTTTGTCTTTCTTCGATCCTCCTTCAACCTTCATCCAATGGCTCTAACTAGCCTCTTTTGGTCTTCAATGCTTGTAAGGAGCTCTATTTAGCCTTGAATCAGTGAAATCTCCATCTTGTTCCTACAATCACAAATCATGCATTAGAGTAGTCCTTTAAACATGTAAACCGTGCATAATGAGTGATGAATTTGGGTTAGAATATGCACAATTAAGAGTTCAACACCTACACCCCCTAACCAAATCTTACATTGTCCTCAATGTAAAAGATGTGCAATAAGCAAAACATGAGAGCAATTCCAAAATAAAAGGGAGTGAGGAATGGTAGTACCCGAGAGAGTGAAAAGTGGAATTCTTCCTCGTTCTAACAAACCTATGAAAAATAAACAGAAGCAACCAAATCCTAATCCTAACTACTCTATACCTCCATCAGACAAGGAGATCAATCATCCTAATACATAGGATCAGTCAGAGGTATGGACATACCTTCTGAAGGAAACTTCTCAAAGAATGTCTTTAATCGCTGACCATTTGCCTTAAAGATGTTGCCGTTCCTTGGATTTAATAACTCGACGGTCCCGTATTGGTAGACAGTTTGCACAATGTAGGGACCGATCCATCGAGATCTCAATTTTTCCAGAAATAAATATAGGCGAGAATTATACAGAAGGACTTTTTGATTGATCGTGAATGTCTTACGAAGAATGTTCTTATCATGGAATATCTTCGTCTTGTCCTTGTAAATTCTCGCATTCTCATATGCTTCATTCCGGAGTTCTACAAGTTCATTCAATTGTAGTTTGCGCAACGAGCTTGCCTTGTTAGAATCAAAATTCATCTTCTTAATTGCCCAATATGCCCTATGTTCCAACTCCACAGGCAAGTGACAAGCCTTCCCATAGACAAGTCTATAGGGAGACATTCCAATAGGGGTCTTAAAAGCAGTACGGTAGGCCCAAAGCGCATCGGTAAGCCGAAGCGACCAATCCTTGCGATCGGGGTTCACCGTTTTCTCTAAAATGTGTTTAATCTTTCTATTGGATATCTCAGCTTGTCCACTAGTTTGTGGGTGATAGGGAGTGCTCACTTTGTGTGTTACGCCATATTTCTTCATTAAAGTTTCAAAAGGGCGATTACAAAAGTGAGACCCTCCATCACTTATGATGACTCGAGGTGTTCCAAACCGGGAAAGAATATTCTCTTTTAAAAAGCGAATGACCATTTTATGGTCATTATTCCGGCAAGGGATGGCCTCGACCTATTTGGATACATAGTCAACAGCAAGCAAGATGTATGCGTTTCCAAAAGAAGATGGGAATGGACCCATGAAATCGATGCCCCAACAATAAAAAATTTCGATTATCAAGATGGGATTGAGGGGCATCATATTTCTACGGGAGATTCCTCCCAATTTCTGACAAGGTTCACATGTTTTGCAAAACTCATGTGTGTCTTTGAACATAGTTAGCCAATAAAACCCACATTGCAGAATTTTTGCTATGGTCTTTTTAGCCGAAAAGTGGCCACCAAATGCCTGAGAATGACAGAAGGAGATGATACTTTGTTGTTCATCATCTGGGACACATCTCCTTATGATTTGATCGGGACAATACTTGAATAAGTATGGGTCGTCCCATAGGAATTTTCGCACCTCAGTGAAGAATTTATCCTTATCTTGCTTTTCCCAATGTGTAGGAATTGTACCTGTAGCAAGATAGTTAGCAATGTCCGCATACCATGGCAATTGGGAAACAGCAAAAAGTTGTTAATCAGGGAACATGTCATTGATCGCTGTCATTTCAGGGGAATCGGTGAGGACAAGTCGAGAGAGATGGTCAGCCACGACATTTCATACTCCTTTCTTATCACGTATCTCTATGTCAAATTCCTGGAGTAGAATGATCCATCTTAACAACCGTGGTTTAGCTTCCTTCTTAGAGAGAAGGTACTCAAGCGTAGCATGGTCAGTGAATATGATGATCTTGGATCCAATCAAGTAGGACCTAAACTTGTCCAAGGCAAAAACTATGGCTAAAAGTTCTTTTTCCGTAGTAGTGTAGTTTGCTTGGGCTTAGTTTAAGGTTCTGCTTGCGTAGTAGATGACACATGACTTCTTCTCTTTTCTTTGGCCTAGCACGGCCCCAATAGCATAGTCACTTGCGTCGCACATAATTTCAAAAGGAAGGCTCCAATCAGGTGGTTGCATTATAGGAGCACATGTCAACATACCTTTAAGTGTGGTAAAGGCCTTTTGACATTCTTCATTCCACTCGAATGAGTTTTCCTTTTGAAGTAGGTTACATAAAGGATGAGAGAGTGAACTGAAGTCCTTTATGAACCTTCTATAAAATCCTGCGTGTCCTAAAAAGAACCGCACATCTCGTATGCTCTTGGGTGGTGGAAGGTTAGAGATAAGATTGATTTTCGATTTGTCCACCTCGATTCCATTTTGTGAAATGATGTGACCAAGTACAATTCCCTTTTGAACCATTAAGTGACACTTTTCCCAACTCAGCATAAAGTTCTTCTCTTCACATCTTTTCAGCACAGATTTTAAGTGCACAAGGCACTCATCAAAGCTACAACCAAATACTGAAAAATCATCCATGAAGACTTCGAGAATTGTCCCCACCACATCAGAAAAGATACTCATCATACAACGCTGAAAGGTGGGAGGGGCATTACATAGTCCAAACGGCATCCGTCGATAGGTGAAAGTGCCGAATGGACATGTGAATGTAGTCTTTTCTTGGTCTTCAAGGGCGATCTCTATTTGGTTGTACCCTGAATAACCATCAAGGAAGCAAAAATGGGAATGACCCGCCAACCTTTCTAAAATTTGATCAACAAATGGTAGCGGGAAGTGGTCTTTCCTTGTGATAGTGTTTAGCTTCCTGTAGTCAATGCACATTCTCCAACCGGTAGTGACTCTAGTTGGTACAAGTTCATTATTAGCATTGGCTACGATGGTTATTCCGGATTTCTTAGGCGTCACTTGAGTTGGGCTCACCCATTGACTATCGAATATTGGGTAAATAATACCCACATCCAATAGTTTCACTACTTTGGCCTTAACCACATCTTTCATGTTTGGATTGAGTCGTCTTTGTGGTTGCCTAGATGTCTTCGCATTCTCCTCAAGGTGTATGCGATGAGTACAAATCAGTGAGTCTATGTCTTTGAGATCCGCAATCGACCACCCAATGGCACTCTTGTGCTCTAATAGAGTGGCGATTAGCCTACTCTCTTGTTCCTCATCCAAGTGGGAAGAAATCTCCACCGGATATGTCTCATCTCGACCTAAATAGACATATTTCAGCTCACTTGGTAATGATTTTTGGTCGAGTGTTGGTGCCTTGATATTGGATGGGAAGGCTTTGTTCTCGTTTACGGGCAAAGGCTCAAATAGGGCCCTCCATCTTTTGTTATCAAGCATCGGCATCGCATCTAAAATGGCGTCCATCTCTCGTATTGTGTCATCATTTATCTCATGAGAGTGGGCCACACATGCCTCCAAAGGGTCGGAATATAATGACAAGGGGAAAGTTTCCTCCACGAATAATTCAATCAAGTTTATCTTGTGGATCTCCTCATCAACCTCCTGTGGTTGTTTGCATAAATCAAATATATTAAGCTCAAGAGTTATATTTCCAAAGGACATTTGTACAAGCCCGTTTCTACAATTGATAATTGCATTTGAAGTAGCTAGAAAAGGGCGGCCAAGTATAACAGGAATTTGAGCACTGGCACCTATCACGGGATGTGTATCCAAGACAATAAAGTCTACTGGGTAGTAGAATTTATCAACTTGGACTAAGACATCCTCAATCACTCCTCTCGGTATACGAATGGATCTATCAGCAAGTTGGAGTGTGGTTTTGGTGGGTTTCAATTCACCTAACCCAAGTTGTTAGTAAACCGAGTATGAAATGAGGTTCACACTTGCCCCCAAGTCGAGTAAGGCTTGTTTAATCCAGTAGTCACCTATGATGCATGAGATGGTTGGACTACCCGAATCCTTGTATTTTTGGGGCACCTCTTGTTTGATGATAGCGCTCAAATTCTCAGTCAAAAGTACTTTGTTATGAACATTGTGTTTCCTTTTGACCTTACACAATTCCTTTAGAAATTTGGCATATGATGGTATTTGTTTTATGGCATCCAACAATGGGATGTTGATCTTCACCTGCTTGAAAACCTCTAATATTTTCAAATTTTTGTCTAAAGGTTTGGGTGAAATCAACCTTTGGGGAAACGGGGCAACCGGCTTGTATTGCCTTTCCGGTTCTTTCTCTTGTGAAGTGTTGTTTAAGCTATCATCCCCTTTGGAATTTTTCGGATCCTTAGGCTTTGGGGCCTTCACCGGATTAGATTTGTCAATTACTTTCCCACTTCTCAAAGTGGTGATAGCTTGAACGTGCTCCGTATGTTGGGAGGATGAGCCTGCGTCTTGTATCTCAAATTGGGTTCTTGGGTTAGGAAGAGGTTGGGCAGGAAGTGTGCCTTTCTCCCTAACACTGAGGTGAGATTCAACTCTAGCCATTGAGGTTTTCAATTCATTTATGGGTTGAGTTGAATTTTGATTGAATTTCAATTGCTATTGCATGAACCCATCTATTTTCAGAGAATTAGTCTTGTTATACTCAGCTTGAACCGATACAAATGCACCCAACATCTCTTCTAGCGTGACTTTTAGAGTAATGACTAGAGATGGACCTAGTATAGGTTGAGCTTGAGGGATATTGGTTGCCTTCGCAGTGGGTCCATTCCTCCAACTGAAGTTGGGATGGTTCTTCCAATTAGAATTAAACGTGTTTGAGTTTGGAGCACCAAATTGTCGTTGATAACTGTTTATGGCATTTGATTGTTCTTGTAAGATGTCTTGGACTGCTGAAATTGTGGGACAATCTTGTGTTGCATGTTGATTTCCGGCTCAAATTCCACAAACAGTTTCAACGTCATTAGAGTTGATCGTCTCTCCTTTCCTTAATTCCATGGCCTCAACTTTTCTTGTGAGGCTGGCCACCCTTGCACTTATGCTATCCTCTTCCGATAAGACATAAATTCCTCATTTTTCCTTTTGTTGGCTAGTCTTGGAATTTGCTGGTTTAGATGTATCCCAAGACTGTGCATTCTCAGCCACTTCCTCCAAATAGTCCCATGCTTCATTGGCTTCCTTATTTATGAACTCCCTATTACACATCATCTCTACAAACTGGCGCATGGGTGAAGTCAGTCCGTCATAGAAAAAGCTTATAACCCGCCAAATTTCATAGCCATGATGTGGGCATGCATTTAACAAGTCCTTAAACCTCTCCCAACTTTGGAAGAAGGTTTCATCTTCCTTTTGGGCAAAGTTCATGATAAGGCGCCTCAACATGTTCGTTTTGTGAGTAGGGAAGAATTTTTTAATGAATTCCCTATGTATATCAGTCCATGCACCAATTAATCTTGGCCTAAATGCATGAAGCCAACCTTTAGCTTTATCTTTAAGGGTAAAAGGAAATAATTTAAGTCTTACCACATCGTCAGTAATATTCGCAAAGTGCATGGTGGTTATTACCTCATCAAACTCCTTAAGGTGTTGATAGGCACTTTCACTGTCTAATCCATGGAATTTTGGGAGGAGTTGGATTACTACCGATTTCAACTCTACATTCCTTACATTTTGTGAAAACATTATGCATGAGGGAGTGCTCGCTCTTGCTGGTTGCAAGTAATCATGTAAAATTCTTGGTCGGGGAACATTCTCAACCACATTTTTTCCCATTTCGGTTTGGTTTTGGCCCAGATTTGGATTGGCCATTGGATTAGGTTGATTTACAGCTATATTTTCAGACAAAATTGGAGAAGTTAGATGTCTCGTAGCACGTGGTTCTCTGTCTATTCCTTCTACTATTTCCCCTTCACTTATGAGTCGATTATTGGAATCCCGAGCCCAATGTGGCATGCAAATCCAAAAAATGTGACACAAAGAGAAAGAAGAATTCTTCCTTCCTTTCTTTACTCTTCTCTAAGACCGAAGCATAAGGTGTCTTGCAATGGCTAGGCCAGAAGCAAGGATAGAGACCGATTTCTCCTGGTCAATAGGGGTTCAAAGAACTCCCCACCCACTCTTTGAATCCTTTGAGAAAAGTGCAGAAAAAGAAGAAAGAGGAGTAGAGATGAGAAGAGAAATCTCTGAGCACAAGGTGATCCAAGACGACAGAGCCGACTAATAGGAATCCAGGTGGCACAAGGCCAACCTCTCAGAGATCCAAAAGGAGTCTCCACCCACTCTACAAGAGATGAATATGGTAAGAATGAATAGGAGAAGGAGAAGAGTAAGGTTTAGAAAGATAGAACCTGATTCGGGCACTTGAGATCCTTATGTCTTCTTCAACTTCCTAGAAATCCCTAAAAGGAAAACAAATCAAACAAAATAAACTACGTTAGAACTATTCCTAAAAATCCTAAATAGATTCTATTCTCAGAAATTTGTGAAAAAAACGTCAGAATCCCCGGCAACGGTGCCAAAAACTTGTTCGCTTCCCCAAGTGTAGGGTTGCGATGTAGTAATAATCTCGGTAAGACCGAGGTCGATCCACAGGGACTTATGTAGGAATTCACAAACACATTCAATAGTTTCTATTGAGAAGCTAACAACCAGATTTGTAAGAGATTGATGTAAGTAACAACTTTGAACTTAAACTGAAGTAATCAATTAATAAAAAGCACTAGGGGTTCAAGGATCGACTTGTAGCAATCCTCGATGCTCAATTCACTTTCTCAACTAGAATCGAAATTAGGATCTATCTAGTCGGATGATAGAGCAGTTAAACTAAACAACCTGCCATATGTATGAACAATGTATATGATTCACTCAATGCAAGCTAGGGTGAGCATGCTCAATTGCATAGGTTAGTCCCAATTCCAATAGACTTAGTCCTCAATCATAACCATCATTAAGTCCTGTCATAAGACAAAGCTAGAACATGACTTGAACTTGATTCAAATCACATACACAGTCTCATACATACTACAGAAATTCAGAAAAGTAGAACTTTGGTAGGAAGTTCCCTCATGAAGATTATAGTACTAGAGCGTACTCTAATTCCTCAGATCATACAGGTCTAGACTAGCACACGGCAATTAAGAACTCAAGCAATTCTTCCAAACATCCATGAGTCATCATAAGACTAAGAAAAACTACTTAGAACTTGTATTAACTTCAAACCATTGTTTTTAAACATGAAATCCAACTTCAAAACCAACTTAAACGAATTGAAACATCTTAGATTCACTACAAGCTTCACCTCTTAGCCCTAGCTAAGAGGTTTAGCCGTTCATGATCTAAGGAAACATGAAACAACTAAGGAAAAACATAAAAATAGTAAACAAACTAGGAGGAGCTGTAGAACTCCGAAATTCACTTCCGCCACCTCCCTCCTTGCTCGAACTCTTCTAAGATACGCTAGGAACGATCCCTACGTGTCCTTCTATAGTGGGGAGGCTCCGCAACATCAGAAACGTCCAAAATTTGCGTAAAGTTACGCACTGCGCAGAGAAAATCGGCGCCAAAAACGGAAATTTCTGTTTTAAATACATGGCCGACCGGTCTGGACCGGTCGGACTGGGTTGGCCGACCGGTCACGACCGGTCGAACCTCTCTTGGAATCAGTCCAGTTGCTTTTGGAGGTGGAAAAATGCTCTGGCCGACCGGTCAAGACCGGTCGGCCCTGTTATATTTTTAATCCAGCGACTTCCCAAAGGGTGCCGACCTGTTGGCTGACCGGTCTGGACCGGTCGGACCAACTAGTTCCTTATTCTGTATGCTTCACAGGGTAGCCGGCAGGTCGGCCGACTGGTCTGGACCGGTCGACCCTTGAAATTGACCGGTCGGCCCTTGAACAATTTCTTCTTTTTCTTCTTTTCTTTCGTTTCTTTTCTCCCTCTTTCTTTTTTGGTCCTTGGTCCACCTTGGGCCTTCCTTCAAAGGCTCTTAAAGAGGTCTTTTTAGTCTTCAATTGGGCGTAGTCCCTCTCATTCCTACAATAATGAAATCATGCATTGGATTAGTCTTTAAATCATGAAAACCGTGCATTATGAGTGATGAATTGGGATTAGAATATGCACAATTAAGAGCTCAACAGGGGGGTGTTAGTCAGACCAGTCAAGACTGGTCGTCCTAATGGCCATGCCCATACAACAGTTGCTGTCTCTGGACTTGGTTTGTCCGACCGGTCATGACCAGTCGGACAGGCGTAGGTTCAGCTAAAGAGTTTGCTGACCCAACTTCGCCGCATTTTGACCTCTTTGGCCATAGTATGGGTGATCTTTTGGGACACCTAGGGCCAATCTATGATGACTAAAGGATATTCTAAGGGTAGGGTGTTCGTTTCCCCAAGTGTAGGGTTGCGATGTAGTAATAAACTCGGTAAGACCGAGGTCGATCCACAGGGACTTGTGTAGGAATTCACAAACACATCCAATAGTGTCTATTGAGATCTAACAACCAGATTTTTGTATGAAATTGATGTAAGTAACAACTTTGAATTAAATTGAAGGTAAACAATTATAAAAAGGCACTAGGGGTTCAAGGATACACTTGTAGCAATCCTTGACGTTCAATCTGCTGTGATTTCTCATTCTCTTAACTAGAATCAATATTAAGATCTATCTAGCCGGATGATAGAGCTGTTAAACCAACAATCTGTCAAATGTATGAATGAGCCCTGTGTATGATTCACTCAATACAAACTAGGCTGAGCATGCTTCAATTGCATAGGTCAGCCTCAATTCCAATAAACTAAGTTCATAATCATGATCATCATTAAGTCCTGTCACCAGACAAAGTTAGATCATGGTTTGAACTTGAATCAAATCATATGCACAGTCCCATACATAATTCAGAAAACTAGAAAAGTAGAACTTTGGTAGGAAGTCCCCACATGAAGATCATAGTACTAGAGCGTACTCCAATTCCTCGGATCATACAGGTCTAGACTAATACAAAGCAATTAAGAACTTAAGTAATTCTCCCTGTTGTAGGCAAATATAGTTTAGCGAGAAGTGAGGGATCGCGGCACATAGTGAATGCGAGCAGTCAAGCTCGTGCTCGCGATAAAGGGTCGCATCTCCTGTGTGCGAGCAGCTCGGCTCGTGCTCGTCAGAAAGGGTCGCATCTCCTGTGTGCGAGCAGCTCGGCTCGTGCTCGTCAGAAGGGGTCGCATCTCCTGGTCGCATCTCCTGAATGCAAGCATTCCTGACACGAGTAGCTCCCGACATCTGAGCAATCGTGAGTCTTTGCTTTTGGTTTGGACGGTCTTCGTATAATAGTTCCAGCAGCCCGTATAGGCTGATTCTGGCTTACCTTCTTCAATGGTTCCGAATCTCAAGGGATTGCTATCAAGGAACGTAATTGACTGATGAGTTGTTGGATAAAATCACTCCTCTATCTAAGGAAAAGAATCTTATCCCGCGAAATCAGCGGGATCTCGATATTTTACGTAACAGATTGGATCGCTTCAGATCTATATAAAGGGATGACTCCATTAAGAGAAAGGTACACAATATTCAATCTCTACCCTCGTTTTGCCTGGTTATTCTTCTTCTTGCTTTGCCTGACTTAAGCATCGGAGGGCTAACGGATGGACACCAGCCACCCTTAGTTGCTTTCTGTCTTCTTACAGGTTCGGCAGAGGAAATCTCTGTTGGAAAGAAGGTGAAGGATCGGAGGATCCTCTTACAAAATCTGACGTTAACACTCCTAAACATTCATGAGTCATCATAAGACTAAGAAAAACTACTTAAAACTTGTATAAACTTCAAACCATTGTTCATAAACCTTAAAACCAATCTTAAAACCAACTTAAAACGAATTGAAACATCTTAGATTCACTACAAGCTTCACCTCTTAGCCCTAGCTAAGAGGTTTAGCCGTTTATGATCCAAGGAAACATGAAACAACTAAGAAAAATATAAAAACAGCAAAACAAACTAGAAAGAGTTATGGAACTCCAAAATCCACTTCCGCCGCCTCCAACCTTGCTTAAAGTCTTCTAAGATACCCTAAGAATGATCCCTAGGTGTCCTTTTATAGTGGGAGGCTCCGCAACTTCGAAATATTTGAGAATTTGCGTAAGACTTACGCACTGCGCAGAGAAAATGGGCGCCAGAATTAAAAGGTTCAAATCTTACGCAGGCGACCGGTCGTACGACCGGTCGCAGTGGCTGGACGACCGGTCGTGGATGCTGGATGACCGGTCTAAAAATGGCCAAAAAGAGTCCAGTGAGTTTCGGCCTGAAAAAATAATTTAAGAACCAGTCGCAGAAGTGGACGACCGGTCGTGAACAGTCCAGAGAGTTATGGCCTCTGGGTCTCCTCTGTGCATGTGTGGACCGGTCGGACGACCGGTCCTTGGCTTTGGACGACCAGTCGTGGGCACCTTCTTCTGCAATCTTTCTTCTTTTCTCTGATTTCTTTCTTTCATTCTTTGACGCTTGGCCCCTTTGATCTTCTTTGCTTCTAACTAACATCTTTAGGTCTTCAATTGATGCTTCCTTTCTCTCATCCCTACAACCACAAATATATGCATTAGATTGGTCTTTAAATCATGGAACCATACATAATGAGTGATGAATTGGGGTTAGAATATGCACAATTAAGAGCTCAACACACCCCCCAACCAGCATTTTGCTAGTCCCGAGCAAAACATGTGTGAAATTAATTCCATTCTCCAAAACCCAACTCTCCTTTAGAAACCATTCTCCTATACATCCCAAGATACGTAAGAGTAAGAGTTAGAGAAATTAGGTGATACAGGTTGAAATCGTAAACTCTCAAAACATAATAAGTACCCATATGCAATTCCCGCTGATTAGTTGACAAATAGAAGAATTTGAACAATTTCAATCTAGTGTGTATAGTGAAAATTCTTTTCATGAGTTTCCAAGGTTATCTTCTTCATAAATCAACTAGACTATGGATCTCAAGGTATATAGAGCAACAACAAGCCAATGATGGGAATTTGCCTTACTGTCCTTCCGATGACGTTCACACTACGTCCCATTTCCGGCTTTGGTTACGGGTAGACCATCCCCCGGTTGGTAGTAGGTAGCCCTAATCGGATTTTTCCACCATTTTTCCATCATTCCCAATTTCATCCTTCCTTTTCCTTTTTCTTTTAAATTAGATAGGATTTTTAGAAATCCATATCTTTCGTTATTTTCCCATGGACAAGGATGGACAACGTACCCCGGCTTGATGTCTAAACACCCTGAATCAAAATCTAACTAATCCACAAATCACATAATCCCTTCAATCCGTGAAAATCGTGCAATGTGAACTAGGTGTAATAGTGTTCAAATTTTCTATCAATCACAAAAATAGGGGAATTCACATATAAAACCATTATGTTGTGAGAAATTCAAAACTTGCAACCTCACTCACTTCATATCTCCTCCTCTTATTCTCATATCATCTTGAATGCATAGAAACAGAGTTTTCCAAGAGAGTCTTGAATTTTTGAAAAATCGAAAAATTTCTACACAGTTGCTCGAAATGTTACAAAATGCTGGATTCATCCAAGTGACACCCCCAACCAAATCTTGCATTGTCCTCAATGTAAAAGATGCGCAATAAGCAAAACATGAGAGCAATTTGAAAATAAAAGGGAGTGAGGGATGAGAGTACCTGAAAAAGTGAAAAGTGGAATTCTTCCTCCCTCTAACAAACCTAAGTAAAAGCAAACGAAAGCAACAAAATCCTAATCCTAACTACTCTACACCTCCATCAGACTAGGAGATCAATCATCCTGGTAGACAGGATCAGTCAGAGGTATGGACATACCTTCTAATGGAAATTTCTCAAAGAACGGCTTTAATCGCTGCCCATTCGCCTTAAAAATGTTGCCGTTCCTTGCATTTAACAACTCGACAGTCCCATATGGATAGACAGTTTGCACAATGTAAGGACTGGTCCATCGTGATCTCAATTTTCCTGGAAATAAATGTAGACGAGAATTATACAGGAGGACTTTTTTATTGATCGTGAATGTCTTACGAAGAATGTTTTTATCATGGAATATCTTCGTTTTGTCCTTGTAAATTCTCGCATTCTCATATGCTTCGTTCCGGATTTCTACAAGTTCATTCAATTGTAATTTGCGCAACGAGCTCGCCTTGTCAGAATCAAAATTCATCTTCTTAATTGCCCAATATGCTCTATGTTCCAACTCCACAGGCAAGTGACAAGCCTTCCCATAGACAAGTCTATAGGGAGACATTCCAATAGGGGTCTTGAAAGCAGTACGGTAGGCCCAAAGCGCATCGGTAAGCTGAAGCGACCAATCCTTGCGATCGGGGTTCATCGTTTTCTCTAAAATGTGTTTAATCTCCCTATTGGATATCTCAGCTTGCCCACTAGTTTGTGGGTGATAAGGAGTGCTCACTTTGTGTGTTACGCCATATTTCTTCATTAAAGTTTCAAAAGGGCGATTACAAAAGTGAGACCCTCCATCACTTATGATGACTCGAGGTGTTCCAAACCGGGAAAGAATATTCTCTTTTAAGAAGCGAATGACCATTTTATGGTCATTATTCCGGCAAGGGATGGCCTCGACCCATTTGGAAACATAGTCAATGGCAAGCAAGATGTATGTGTTTCCAAAAGAAGATGGGAATGGACCTATGAAATCGATGCCCCAACAATTAAAAATTTTGATTATTAAGATGGGATTGAGTGGCATCATATTTCTATGGGAGATTCCTCCCAATTTCTGACAAGGTTCACATGTTTTGCAAAACTCATGTGTGTCTTTGAACATAGTGGGCCAATAAAACCCACATTGCAGAATTTTTGCTGTGGTCTTTTTAGCCAAAAAGTGGCCACCACATGCCTGAGAATGGAAGAAGAAGATGATACTTTGTTGTTCATCATCTGGGACACATCTCCTTATGATTTGATCGGGACAATACTTGAATAAGTATGGGTCGTCCCATAGGAATTTTCTCACCTCAGTGAAGAATTTATCCTTATCTTGCTTTTTCCAATGTGTAGGAATTGTACCTGTAGCAAGATAGTTATCAATGTCCGCATACCATGGCAATTGGAAAACAACAAAAAGTTGTTCATCAGGGAACATGTCATTTATCGCGGTCGTTTCAGGGGAATCGGTGAGAACAAGTCTAGAGAGATGATTAGCCACGACATTTTCTACTCCTTTCTTATCACGTATTTCTATGTCAAATTCCTAGAGTAGAAGGATCCATCTTAACATCGTGGTTTAGCATCCTTCTTGGAGAGAAGGTACTTAAGCGCGGCATGGTCAGTGAATATGATGATCTTGGATCCAATCAAGTAGGACCTAAACTTGTCCAAGGCAAAAACTACGGCTAAAAGTTCTTTTTCATTAGTAGTGTAGTTTGCTTGGGCTGAGTTTAGGGTTCTACTTGCATAGTAGATGACACATGGCTTTTTCTCTTTTCTTTGGCCTAGCACGGCCCCAATAACATAGTCGCTAGCATCGCACATAATTTCAAAAGGAAGGCTCCAATCAGGTGGTTGCATTATGGGAGCACATGTCAACATACCTTTAAGGGTGGTAAAGGCCTTTTGACATTCTTCATTCCACTCGAATGAATTTTCCTTTTGAAGTAGGCTACATAAAGGATGAGAGAGTGAACTAAAGTCCTTTTTGAACCTTCTATAAAATCCTGCGTGTCCCAAAAAGGACCGTACATCTCGTATGCTCTTGGGTGGTGAAAGGTTAGAGATAAGATCAATTTTCGCTTTGTCCACCTTGATTCCATTTTGTGAAACGATGTGACCAAGTACAATTCCCTTTTGAACCATGAAGTGACACTTCTCCCAATTCAGCACAAGGTTCTTCTCTTCACATCTTTTCAGCACAGATTTCAAGTGCTCAAGGCACTCATCAAAGCTACAACCAAATACGGAAAAATCATCCATGAAGACTTCGAGAATTGTCCCCACCATGTCAGAAAAGATACTCATCATACAACGCTGAAAGGTGGCAGGGGCATTACATAGTCCAAACGGTATCCATCGATAGGCGAAAGTGCCGAATGGACATGTGAATATAGTCTTTTCTTGGTCTTCACGGGCAATCTCTATTTGGTTGTACCCTGAATAGCCATCAAGGAAGCAAAAGTGGGAATGACCCGCCAACTGTTCTAAAATTTGATCAACAAACGGTAGGGGAAAGTGGTCTTTCCTCGTGACAGTGTTTAGCTTCCTGTAGTCAATGCACATTCTCCAACCGGTAGTGACTCTAGTTGGCACGAGTTCATTATTGGCATTGGCTACGATGGTTATTCCGGATTTCTTAGGCACCACTTGAGTTGGGCTCACCCATTGACTATTGGATATTGGGTAACTAATACCCACATCCAATAGTTTCACCACTTCGGCCTTAACCACATCCTTCATATTTGGATTTAGTCGTCGTTGTGTTTGCCTAGATGCTTCGCATTCTCCTCAAGGTGTATGCGATGAGTACAAATCAGTGGGTCTATGCCTTTGAGATCTGCAATTGACCATCCAATGGAACTCTTGTGCTCTAATAGAGTGGCCATTAGCCTACTCTCTTGTTCCTCATCCAAGTGGGAAGAAATCACCACTGGATATGTCTCATCTCAACCTAAATAGACATATTTCAGCTCACTTGGTAATGGTTTTAGGTCGAGTGTTGGTGCCTTGATGTTGGATGGGAGGGCCTTGTTCTTATTTACAGGCAAAGGTTCAAATAGGGCCCTCCATCTTTTATTATCAAGCACCGGCATTGCATCTAGAATGGCATCCATCTCTTGTATTGTGTCATCATTTATCTCATGAGAATGGGCCACACATGCCTCCAAAGGTCGGAAGATAATGACAAGGGGAATTTATCTTCCACGAATGATTCAATCATGTTTAGTTCGTGGATATCATCATCAACCTCCCGTGGTTGTTTGCATAAATCAAATATGTTAAGCTCAAGGGTCATATTTCCAAAGGACATTTGTACAAGTCTGTTTCTACAATTGATAATTGCATTTGAAGTAGCTAGAAACGGTCGGCCAAGTATGACAGGAATTTGAGCACCGGTGCCTATCACGGGATGTGTATCCAAGACAATAAAGTCTACTGGGTAGTAGAATTTATCAACTTGGACTAAAACATCCTCAATCATTCCTCTCGGTATACGAATGGATCTATCAGCAAGTTGGAGTGTGGGTTTTGGTTGGTTTCAATTCATCTAACCCAAGTTGCTCGTAGACCGAGTATGGAATGAGATTCACACTTGCCCCCAAATCGAGTAAGGCTTGTTTAATCCGGTAGTCTCCTATGATGCATGAGATGGTTGGACTACCCGGATCCTTGTATTTTTGGGGCACCTCTTGTTTAATGATAGCGCTCAAATTCTCAGTCAAAAGTACTTTGTTGTGAACATTGTGTTTTCTTTTGACCGTACACAATTTCTTTAGAAATTTGGCATAAGATGGTATTTGTTTTATGGCATCCAACAACGGGATGTTGATCTTCACCTGCGGTTTAGGTGAAATCAACCTTTGTGGAAACGGGGCAACCGGCTTGTATTGCCTTTCCGGTTCTTTCTCTTGTGGAGTGTTGTTTGAGCTATCATCCTCTTTGGAAATTTCTGGATCCTTAGGCTTTGGGGCCTTCACCGGATTAGATTTGTCAATTTCTTTCCCACTTCTCAAAGTGGTGATAGCTTGAACATGCTCCATATGATGGGAGGATGAGCTTGCATCTTGTATCTCAAATTGGGTTCTTGGGTTAGGAAGAGGTTGGGCAGGAAGTGTGCCCTTCTCTCTAACACTAAGATGAGATTCAACTCTAGCCATTGATGTTTTCAATTCATTGATGGCTTGAGTTGAATTTTGATTGAATTTTAATTGCTCTTGCATGAACCCATCTATTTTTAGAGAATTTGTCTTGTTATACTCAGCTTGGACTGATACAAATGCACCCAACATCTCCTCTAGCATGACTTTTGGAGTAATGACTAAAGATGGACCTAGTATAGGTTGAGCTTGAGGGATTGTGGTTGCATTCGCAGTGGGTCCATTCCTCCAACTGAAGTTGGGATGGTTCTTCCAACTAGCATTAAACGTGTTTGAGGTTGGAGCACCAAATTGCCGTTGATAACCGTTTATGGCATTTGATTGTTCTTGTAAGATGTCCTGAACTGCTGAAATTGTGGGACAATCTTGTGTTGCATGTTGATTTCTGACACAAATTCCACAAACAGTTTCAACGTCATTGGAGTTAATTGTCTCTCCTTTCCTCAATTCCATGGCTTCGACCTTTCTTGTGAGGCTAGCCACCCGTGCACTTATGCTATCCTCTTCCGATAAGACATACATTCCTCCTCTTTCCTTTTGTTGGCCAGTCTTGGAATTTGTTGGTTTCGATGTATCCTAAGACTGTTCATTCTTAGCCAATTCTTCCAAATAATCCCATGCTTCATCAGCCTCCTTATTCATGAACTCCCTATTACACATCATCTCTACGAATTGGCACATTGGTGAAGTCAGTCCTTCATAGAAAAGCTTATAACCCGCCAAATTTCATAGCCATGATGTGGGCATGCATTTAATAGGTCCTTAAACCTCTCCCAACATTGGAAGAAGGTTTCATCTTCCTTTTGGGCAAAGTTCATGATAAGGCGCTTCAACATGTTTGTTTTGTGAGTAGGGAAGAATTTTTTTTATGAATTCCCTATGCATATCAGTCCATGCACCAATTGATCTTGGCCTTAATGCATGAAGCCAACCTTTAGCCTTATCTTTAAGAGTAAAAGGGAAGAATTTAAGTCTCACCACATCATCAGTCACATTAGCAAAGTGCATGGTGGTTATTACCTCATCAAACTACTTAAGGTGTTGATAGGCACTTTCACTGTCTAATCCATGGAATTTAGGGAGAAGTTGAAGCACTGCCGATTTTAAATCCACATTCCCTGCATTTTGTGGAAAGATTATGCACGAGGGAGTGCTCGCTTTTGCTGGTTGCAAGAAGTCACGTAAAGTTCTTGGTCGGGGAACATTCTCAACCACATTCTCCCCCATTTCAGTTTGGTTTTGGCCTAGATTGGCCATCGGATTAGGTTGATTTGCAGCCATGTTTTCAGATAAAATTAGAGAGTTTAGATGTCTCCTAGCACGTGGCTCTCTGTCAATTCCTTCTACTATCCCCCCTTCACTTATGAGTCGGTTATTGGAATCCTGAGCCCAATGTGGCATGCAAAACCAAAAAAATATGAAACAAAGAGAAAGAAGAATTCTTCCTCCCTTTCTTTACTCTTCTCTAAGATCGAAGCACAAGGTGTCTTGCAATGGCTAAGCCAGAAGCAAGGATAGAGACCGATTTCTCCTGGTCAATAGGGGTTCAGAGAACTCCCCACCCACTCTTTGAATCTTTTGAGAAAAAGTGCAGAAAAAGGAGAAAGAGGAGTAGAGGTGAGAAAAGAAATCTCTGAGCATAAGGTGATCCAAGACGGCAGAGCCGACTAATAGGAATCCAGGTGGCACAAGGCCTACCTTTCAGAGATCCAAAAGGAGTCTCCACCCACTCTACAAGAGATGAATATGATAGGAATGAATATGAGAAGGAGAAGAGTAAGGTTTAGAAAGATAGAACCTGATTCGGCACTTGAAATCCTTATATCTTCTTCAGCTTCCTAGAAATCCCTACAAAAATCAAATAAAACAAACTAAGTTAGTCCTAAAATCCTAAAAATCCTAAATAAATACTAATTTCAGAAATTTCTGAAAACCATCAAAGTCCCCGGCAACGGCGCCAAAAACTTGTTCACTTCCCCAAGTGTAGGGTTGCGATGTAGTAATAAACTTGGTAAGACCGAGGTCGATCCACAGGGACTTGTGTAGGAATTCACAAACACATCCAATAGTGTCTATTGAGATCAAACAACCAGATTTTTGTATGAAATTGATGTAAGTACAACTTTGAATTAAATTGAAGGTAACCAATTATAAAAAGGCACTAGGGGTTCAAGGATCCACTTGTAGCAATCCTTGATGTTCAATCTGCTGTGATTTCTCATTCTCTCAACTAGAATCAATATTAAGATCTATATAGCCGGATGGTAGAGCTGTTAAACCAACAATCTGTCATATGTATGAGCCCTGTGTATGATTCACTCAATACAAACTAGGCTGAGCATGCTTCAATTGCATAGGTCAGCCTCAATTCCAATAAACTAAGTTCATAATCATGATCATCATTAAGTCCTGTCACCAGACAAAGTTAGATCATGGTTTGAACTTGAATCAAATCATATGCACAGTCCCATACATAATTCAGAAAACTAGAAAAGTAGAACTTTGGTAGGAAGTCCCCACATGAAGATCATAGTACTAGAGCGTACTCCAATTCCTCGGATCATACAGGTCTAGACTAATACAAAGCAATTAAGAACTTAAGTAATTCTCCCAAACATCCATGAGTCATCATAAGACTAAGGAAAACTACTTAAAACTTGTATGAACTTCAAACCATTGTTCATAAACATTAAAACCAATCTTAAAACCAACTTAGAACGAATTGAAACATCTTAGATTCACTACAAGCTTCACCTCTTAGTCCTAGCTAAGAGGTTTAGCCGTTTATGATCCAAGGAAACATGAAACAACTAAGTAAAACATAAAAACAGCAAAACAAACTAGAAAGAGTTGTGGAACTCCGAAATCCACTTCCGCCTCCTCTAACCTTGCTTAAACTCTTCTAAGATACCCTAAGAACGATCCCTAGGTGTCCTTTTATAGTGGGGAGGCTCCGCAACTTCGAAATATTCGAGAATTTGAGTAAGACGTACGCACTGCGCAGGGAAAATCGGCGCCAGAATTAGAAGGTTCAAATCTTACGCAGGCGACCGGTCGTACAACCAGTCGTGGATGCTAGACGACCGGTCTGAAAATGGCCAAAAAGAGTCCAGTGAGTTTCGGCCTGGAAAAATAATTTAAGGACTGGTCGCACGACTGGTCGCAGAAGTGGACGACCGGTCGCACGACCGGTCGTGAGCAGTCCAGAGAGTTATGGCCTCTGGGTCTCCTCTGTGCATGTGTGGACCGATCGGACGACCGGTCCTTGGCTTTGGACGACCGGTCGGACGACCGGTCATGGGCACCTTCTTCTGCATTCTTTCTTCTTTTCTCTGACTTCTTTCTTTCATTCTTTGACGCTTAGCCCCTTTGATCTTCTTTGCTTCTAACTAACATCTTTAAGTCTTTAATTGATGCTTCCTCTCTCTTATCCCTACAACCACAAATATATGCATTAGATTGGTCTTTAAATCATGCAACCATGCATAATGAGTGATGAATTGGGGTTAGAATATGCACAATTAAGAGCTCAACATAGGGTCATCAAGAGGTTTGGGTAGGTCTAGGTTGAAGGCTCACCAAGGCATCACTTTTACTTGTTTCTTCTTCCTTGATGCAACAGAGCCACTTGAGTCTTGGGTCTTCATCTTCATTAAGCTTAACCGACACTAGACTCACTGACCTGACCTAATGTTTAGCTCTTAAATGTGTATATTCTAACCCCATTTCATCACTAACTATGCTTGAAATACATGATTAAAGACCCAACTAATGCATGGTTTTGTGGTTGTAGGAATGAGAGAGAGAATTCATCAATTGAAGGCTTAGAGACGCTGTTTACAAGCATTAAAGATCAAATGACCAAGCGCCAAAGGGTGGAAGAAAGAAAGCAAAGGAGAGAAGAAGGAAGTGCAGAAAATTGCACTGAAGACCAGTCGTCCGACCGGTCAGCCATAGATGTCCGACCACTCAATAGGAGGACCCTGTTGCCAAACGTTGCTGGACCAATCACGACCGGTCGTTGAATTAAAAATTTGGGTTCGAATTTCCCAAAAACTCTCTGGACTGTTTTTAGCTTTTTACGACCGGTCTTGCGACCGGTCGTCATGAGCTTAAACCGGTCATTCGACCGGTCGTCTACATAACAGAGCTTCTTCTACAAGCTCCAAAATTAGACGCGTAAAGTGCAGTTTTTGTGAATTTTCTCGAAGTTTCTTCACATCTAGTGCCCCAAACCTATAAAAGGACTCCTCTAGCTTGTTCTTAAGGTATCCTAGAAGAGATTTACCATGGTGGGAGGCGGCGGAAGTCGGATATGGAGTTCTACAACTCCTCCTAGTTTGTTCTTCTAGTTTTTATGTTTTCTTTAGTTGCTTTCATGTTTCCTTGGATCATGAATGACTAAACCTCTTAGCTAGGGCTAAGAGGTGAAGCTTGTAGTGAATCTAAGATGTTTTAATTTGTTTGTTTTGGTTTCAAGTTGGATTATTAGTGAAGAATAATGGTTTGAAGTTTGAATAAAGTTCTGAGTATTCTTTCTTAGTCTTATGATGGCTCATGGATGTTTAGAAGAATTGCTTGAGTTCTTAATTATTTTGACTGGTTCTAGACCTGTACGCTCTGAGGAATCGGATTCAATACGCTCTAGACCTTGGATTCTTATGTGAGAACTTTTAACCAAAGTTTTACTCTTCTGAATTTCTGAGTTATGTGTGATTTTGTAAGTGATTTGAATGAAGTTCAAATCATGATCTAGTTATACTTTGTGGCAGAGTTTAATGATGATTATGATTGTTATCTTAATCTATTGGAACTAGAATTGATCTATGCAATTGAGTGTGCTCAAGTCCTAACTTGAATTGAGGGAATCATGTATATGAATCACACATATGGCAAATTGTTTGTTATAACTGCCCTATCATCCAACTAGATAGGATTTGATTTCGATTCAAGTTGTGTAATTACGAAACCACAGCGAATTAAGCATCAAGGATTGCTACAAGTGGATCCTTGAACCCCTAATTCTCTTTTACATTGTTTACATTCACTTTTGGTTCAAAATATCTATCTACATTCAATTTCAAAATGCTGTTTAGTTAGTTCTCAATTAAAAACCAATGGAAGTCTTTTGTGGGTTCCTACACAAGTCCCCAGGATCAACCTCGGTCTTACCGAGATTATTACTATATCGCAACCCTACACTTGGCAAAGTAAACAAGTTTTTGGCGCCATTGCCGAGGATCTTTGACGGTTTTTCACAAAATTTCTTAAAACAGTTTTTATTTGAGATTTTTAGGAGTCTTTATCTAACTTAGTTTGTTTGCTTTGTTTTGTTTTTACAGGAATTCTAAGAGTCGAAGTAGTCACTTCAAATCAGGTTTTTCTAACCCTTTGTCTGAGATTTGCATGCCACATTCGATTCGGGGTTCTAATAACCAACTCATTAGTGAAGGGGGAATTGTTGAAGTGATTGATAGGGAGCCATGTGCTAAGAAACGTTTAGATTCTTTAATTTTGTCTGAAAGTATGGCTGAAAATAAACCCAACCCTATGGCCAATTAAAATCTGGGCCAAACCGAAATGGAAGAGAATGAGGTTGAGAATGTTCCCCGACCTAGAAGACTGCGTGATTACTTGCAACCTGCAAGAACGATTACTCCCTCATGCATAGTTTTTCCACATAATGTAGGGAACATAGATTTTAAACCCGGAGTAATCCAACTCCTTCCCAAATTTTATGGACTAAACAATGAAAGTGCTTATTAACATTTTAAGGAATTTGATGAGGTGATAGCCACAATGCACTTTACAAATATAACTGATTATGTAATGAGACTTAAATTATTTCCTTTTTCCCTTAAAGAGAAAGCTAAGGCTTGGCTTCATGCATTAAGGCCAAGATCAATTGGCATATGGACTAAGATGACTAGGGAGTTCATTAAAAAGTTCTTCCGTACTCACAAAACGATCATGTTGAGGCACCTTATCATGAATTTTGCTAAAAAAGAGGATGAGACCTTCCAATGTTGGGAGAAGTTCAAGGACTTGTTAAATGCATGCCCACATCATGGTTATGAAATTTGGCGAGTAATAAGCTTTTTTTTTATGAAGGACTAACTTCACCCATGCGCCAATTCGTAGAGATGATGTATAATGGAGAATTCATGAATAAGGAAGCCGAGGAAGCATGGGACTATTTTGAATAATTGGCCGAGAATGCACAGTCTTGGGATGCATCTAAACCAACAAATCCCAAGACAAGCCAACAAAAGGAAAAATGAGGAATTTATGTAATCTTAGAAGAAAATAACATAAGTGCACGTGTGCCTAACCTCAAAAGAAAAGTTGAGGCCATGAAATTGAAGAAAGGAGAGACGATTAACTCAAAGGACGTTGAAATTATTTGTGGAATTTGTGCCGGGAATCAACATGCAACACAGGATTGTCCCATAATTTTGCATTCCAAAAAATCTTACAAGAACAATCAAATGCCATAAACAGTTATCAACGACCATTTAGTGCTCCAAACTCAAACACGTATAACTCTAGTTGGAAGAACCATCCCAATTTTAGTTGGAGGAATGGACCAACTGCGAATGCAAACAACACCCCCCAAGCTCAACCTTTACTAGGTCCATCCCTAGTAATCACACTAAATGCTACGCTAGAGGAGATGTTGGGTGCATTCGTATCGATTCAAGCTGAATATAACAAGACTAATTCTCTGAAAATTGATGGGTTTATGCATGAGAAACTGAAATTCAATTAAAATTCATCTCAAGCCATTAATGACTTGAAAACCTCAATAGCTAGAGTTGAATCTCATCTCAGTGTTAAGGAGAAAGGCACACTTCATGCCCAACCTCTCCCTAACCCAAGAACCCAATTTGAGATACAAGACCCAAGCTCGTCCTCCCAACATATGGAGCATGTTCAAGCCATCACCACCTTGAGGAGTAGAAAAACAATCGATAAATCTAATCCGGTGAAAGCCCCAAAGCTTAATGATCCAAAAATTTTCAAAGAGGATGATAGCCCGAACAACACTCCATATAAGAAAGAACCGTAAAGGCAATACAAGCTGGTTGCCCCGTTTCCCTAAAGTTTGATTTCACCTAAACCTTTAGACAAAAACTTAGAAATTTTAGAGGTTTTTAAGCAAGTGAAGATCAATATTCCGTTGTTAGATGCTCTAAAACAAATACCATCCTATGCCAAATTTCTGAAGGAATTGTGTACAGTCGAAAGGAAACACAATGTTCACAACAAAGTACTTTTGACTGAGAATTTGAGCGCTATTATCAAACAAGAGGTGCCCTAAAAATACATGGATCCGAGTAGTCCTACCATCTCATGCATCATAGGTGACTGCCGGATCAAACAAGCCTTACTCAATTTAGGGGCAAATGTTAACCTCATCCCATACTCGGTCTATGAACAACTTGGTTTAGGTGAATTGAAACCCATCAAAACCACACTCCAACTTGCTGATAGATCTATTCATATACCGAGGGGGGTGATTGAAGATGTCTTGGTCCAAGTCAATAAATTATACTATCCAGTGGATTTTATTGTCTTGGATACACATCCTGTGATAGGTACCGGTGCTCAAATTCCTATCATACTAGGCCGCCCTTTTCTAACTACTTCAAATGCAATTATTAATTGTAGAAACGGGCTTGTACAAATGTTCTTTGGAAATATGACACTCGAGTTGAATATTTTTTATTTATGCAATCAACCATGGGAAGTTGATGACTAGGTCCACGAAATAAATCTAATTGAATCATTAATAGAAAATACATCCCCCTTGACATTCTATTTCGATCCTTTGGAGGCATGTTTGGCCCACTCTCATAAGATGGATGATGAAACGATACGATAGATGGATACCATTTTAAATGTTAAGCCGGTACTTGATAATAAAAGATGGAAAGCACCATTTGAACCTTTGCCCTTAAGCGAGAACAAGCCTCTTCCATCTAATATCAAGGCATCGAAGATCGACCTATAACCATTACCAAATGATTTAAAATATGTATATTTAGGTCAAGATGAGACATATCCGATGGTGATTTCTTCCCACGTGGATGAGGAACAAGAGAGTAGGTTAATAGCCCCTCTAATAGAGCATAAGAGCGCCATTGGATGGTCAATTGTGGATCGCAAAGGCGTAGACCCACTGATTTGTACTCATCGCATACATACACCTTGAGGAAAATGCCAAGACATCTAGGCAACCATAAAGACGCCTCAATCCAAACATGAAGGAAGTGGTTAAGGCCGATGTGGTGAAACTATTGGATGTGGGTATCATCTACCCAATATCCGATAGTCAATGGGTGAGTCCAACTCAAATGGTGCCTAAGAAATCTAGAATAAACATCATAGCCAATACCAATAATGAACTCATACCAGCCAGAGTCACTACTGGTTGGAGAATGTGCATCGACTACAGGAAGCTAAACACAGTCATAAGGAAAGATCACTTCCCCTTATCATTTGTTGATCAAATTTTAGAAAGGTTGGCGGGTCATTCCCATTTTTGCTTCCTTGATGGGTATTCAGGGTATAACCAAATAGAGATCGCCCTAGAGGACCAAGAGAAGACAACATTCACATGTCCATTCGGCACTTTTGCCTATCGAAGGATGTCGTTTGGACTATGCAATGCCCCTGCCACTTTTTAGCTTTGTATGTTGAGTGTTTTTTCTGATATGGTGGGGATGATTCTTGAAGTATTCAGGGCACCCCCTTCACTCTCTCGTCCTTTATGTAAACTCCTTCAAAAGGAAAACTCATTCGAGTGGAATGAAGATTGTCAAAATGCCTTTGACAAGTTAAAGGTATGTTGACATGTGCTCCCATAATGCAACCACCTGGTTGGAGCCTTCCTTTTAAAATTATGTGTGATGCGAGCGACTACGCTATTGGGGCTGTGTTAGGCCAAAGAAAAGAGAAAAAGTCATGTGTCATCTACTATGCAAGTGGAACCTTAAACTCAGCCAAAGCAAACTACACTACTATAGAAAAAGAACTTTTACTTGTAGTTTTTGCTTTAAATAAGTTTAGGTCCTACTTGATTAGATCCAAGATCATCATATTCACCGACCATGCCGCGCTTAAGTACCTTCTCTCTAAGAAGGATACTAAGCCGCGCTTGTTAAGATGGATCCTCCTACTCTAAGAATTTGACATAGAAATATATGATAAGAAAGGAGTGGAAAACGCCGTGGCTGACCATCTCTCTAGACTTGTTCTTATTGATTCCCCTAAGATGACCGCGATCAATGACATGTTCCCTGATGAACAACTATTTAAAGTCTCTCAATTTCCATGGTATGTGGATATTGCTAACTATCTTGCTACAGGTATAATTCCATCACATTAGACCAAGCAAGATATGTTCTTCAACGAGGTGAGGAAATTATTATGGGACGACCAGTACTTATTCAAGTATTGTCCCGATCAAATTATAAGGAGATGTGTGCCGAATGATGAGCAACATAGTATCATCTCCTTTTGTCATTCACATGCTTGTAGTGGTCACTTTTTGGCTAAGAAGACTACAGCCAAAATTCTACAATGTGGGTTTTATTGGCCCACCGTGTTCAAGGATACTCATGAGTTTTGTAAAACGTGCGAGGCTTGTCAGAAATTAGGAGGAATAACCCGTATAAATATGATGCCACTCAATCCCATCTTACCAATCAAAGTTTTTGATTGTTGAGGCATTGACTTCCTAGGTCCATTTCCATCTTCTTTTGGACACTTATATATTTTGCTTGCCGTTGATTATGTTTTAAAATGGGTCGAGGCGATTCCATGCTGGAACAATGACCATAAAACGGTCATTCATTTCTTAAAAGAAAACATCCTTTCCTGGTTTGGAACACCTCGAGTCATTATAAGTGATGGAGGGTCTCACTTTTATAACCGCCCATTTGAAACCTTAATGAAGAAATATGGCATGAACCACAAAGTGAGCACCCCCTATCACCTACAAACAAGTGGACAAGCTGAGATATCCAACAGGAAAATTAAACATATTTTGGAAAAAAAAAGTGAACCTCGATTGCAAAGATTAGTCGCTTCGACTTACCGATGCGCTCTGGGCTTACCGTACGGCTTTTAAGACCCCTATTGGAATGTCTCCCTATAGGCTTGTCTATGGGAAAGCTTAGTCACTTGCCTGTGGAGTTGGAACATAGGGCATATTGGGCAATAAAAAAGAAGAATTTTGATTTTGACAAAGCAAGCTTGTTGCACAAGCTTCAATTGACTGAACTTGCGGAACTTCGGAACGAAGCATATGAGAACGCAAGAATTTACAAGGACAAGGCAAAGGTGTTTCATGATAAGAACATCCTTCGTAAGAATTTCATGATAAATCAAAAGGTCTTTATGTATAATTCTCGGTTACCTTTATTTTCAGGAAAATTGAGGTCTCGAAGGACCGGTCCCTTCATTGTGAAAACTGTTTATCCATATGGGATTGTCGAGTTGCTGAATCCAAGGAACGGTAACATTTTTAAAGCGAATGGTCAGCGATTAAAACCATTCTTTGAGAATTTTGCTTCAGATGGTATGTCCATACCTCGATTGATCCTGTGTATCAGGATATTTGATCTCCTAGTTTGACGGAGGTATAGAGTAGTTTAGGATTATGATTTGCTTTCTTTTTGTTTGTTTTTCCATTGGTTTGTTAGAAGGCGGTAGAATTCCTAATTTTTTTCTCTCAGGTACTCTCATTCCTCACTCCCTTTATTTTATCGTTGCTCTCATGATTTGCTCATTGCATATTTTTTTACATTGAGGACAATGCAAGATTTGGTTAGGGGGTGTGGGATCACTAGGTTGAATCAGTGTTTTGTAACATCTCGAGCAATAAGAAAATATTTTTTGCGATTTTTCTGACAATTCAAAACTCCCTTGGAAAACTTTGTTTCTATACATTAGGGATGTTGTAAGTATAAGGAAAAAGAGAGGCGAAGTGAGCAAAGTTGAATATCTTGAATAATCTCTAAGATACTAGTTTTGTATGTGAATTCTCCTATTTTTATGATTGATAGAAATTTTGAACACTTTTACACCTAGTTCACATTACACGATTCTCATGCTTCAAAAGGATTATGTAGAATTATGGATTAGCTAGATTTGGATTTGAGGTGTTGAGGAACCAAGCCGTGGTACTTTGTCCATGGGAAATAATGAAAGATATGAATTTCTAAAAATTCTATCTAATATGTATAAAAAGGAAAGGAAGGATGAAAATATGGGAATGATTTAAAATATGGTGGAAAAATTCCAAAAAGGGCTACCTATTACCAACCGGGGGATGGTCTACCCGTAACCAAAGCTGGAAATGGGAAGTAGTGTGAAAGTCATCAGAAGGACGGTAACGCAAATTCCTGTCATAGGCTTGTTGTTGATCTGTACACCTTAAATCCATGCTTTAGCTGATTTATGAAGAAGATAATCTATTGAGCCTCCAATTTATACATAATATAGCCCATTACATCACATTCTATGCATGGTTTGCATGTTTAAAAGACCCATCTAATGCTTGTTTTGTGATTGTAGGAATGAGAGTGATTTCGCCCAATTGGTGACCAAAAAGATCCATTTAGAACCCTTGGATGAAGACTTAAGGAGGGCCAAAGAACAAAGAAGAAAGCAAGGAAAGAAGTAAAGAGAGGAGAGAAGAAAGAAAGGAAGAAAAGCAAAGGTCCGACCAGTATGGCCGATCGGCCAAGGAAGCCATGACCGGTCATGACTGGTCGTCCAAGGAAGCCATGACCAGTCTTGACCAGTCGGCCACACTGCTGCCCACCTCTGGAGGTCGCTGGACAAAGGACCAGACTAGTCAGACCGGTCAAGACTGGTTGGCCATCAGGTCGGTCACCCTGCTGTAGCCCCTGGACTCGTAACAGACCAGTCCGACTGGTTGGCCAGCCCAGTCCGACCGGTCATGACCGGTCGGCCTTGAGTAAACAGCAGTTTCTATTTTGAAACTCTGAATTTTTCTGCGCAGTGTGTAAATGCTATGCAAATCTGGAAGATTCCGACACGATAAAGCCTCCCCACTATAAAATAACACCTAGGGTCTCTTCCTAGGGCATCAAAGAAGTTGAGGAACTTCGTGGGAGGTGAAGAGAGCCGTTGTGGAGCATTTGCAACCCTCCCAAATCCGGGTTTTTATGCCTTTTAGTTTTTTTTCATTGAGTTCTAGTTGTAGAATGATAATGCTTGACTAGAACCTCTCAGCTAGGGCTGAGAGGTGAAGCTTGTAGTCAATTTCATGTTTAATACAGTTTAATTCAAGTATTTTTCACTTTAAGTTTGAATTTTGAATGTTCTAGTTCATACAAAGTTGATATTTTTAGAAGTTTTATGAGAGTTCATGTGCTTCGGACATGGATTCCTTGCAATTCTCTGAGATTATAATGTTTTACTTGATTAGATTCAAATTATGGTAAACCTTGAGCATGCCATAGTCCATAGGCATGGCTGTTACTCCGAAGGCTATGATTTCGAATGCTATGTGATTGAATAGGACTAGAACTTGCAAGTTCAACTTAAGTGGGATTGAATGTGTTTAATGCTTTATCTTCCAACTAGATGAGAGATAGAACTTCAAATCTAATTGTGTTTTATGCGAAGGCTATGATTTCGAATGCTATGTGATTGAATAGGACTAGAACTTGCAAGTTCAACTTAAGTGGGATTGAATGTGTTTAATGCTTTATCTTCCAATTAGATGAGAGATAGAACTTCAAATCTAATTGTGTTTTATGCTTGAATTGATTGGATTGACATGGGATTGCTACAAGTGGATCCTTGAAAGCCTTGGTTCCTTTAATTACTAATTTTCCTAAATTACTATTTAAGTTAGTTCTCTCAATTGAATATCTTAATTATTGCAATCCTAGTTGCTAGGAATAGTTTAGAAGTTGTTTTCTAATTTCCTGTGGATCAACTTCGGTCTTACCGAGATTTATTACTACATCGTAGCCTTGTACTTGATGCGAGCGAACAAGTTTTTGGCGCCGTTGCCGAGGAATTTAGATAACTATTCTAGATTGTTTTAGTGGCTGTATTAGTAGAAGTAGATATGTTTTTCTGATTTCCTAGGACTAACAAATTGTTTTGCTTTGTAGGACTTCTTCTCTAGTTCAAGCGAATCGGGTAATATCCTTCTATCTTAGTGCTTTTTGCATATTTTTAATTTTTAGATTTTGGATTAATTTCAGATTTGAGGACTTAGGATTAGTTTAGATTTTGGATTGTGTGATTTATGTCCCGTTGGGAACGTGACCACAACAATCATCTCCAATCCGAAGGTGGTTTAGTTCGACCATTATCAGTCCATAGACAAGTTCGAAAATCTGTTAAATATCGTGATAATTTGGGAAGTATGGATCAAACACCTTTAATGAATCCCCCCCTACTCCAACTACAAACGCAAATAAGGAGGGAGTAGGAGAGAATGAGGTACATAACGTTCCTCCAATGATATCATTACGGGACTACCTACAACCGGCCCGTGCAACTACACCCTCATGCGTGGTCTTACCACCAACCGGGGGAACCATCGATATAAAGCCAGTAGTAATTCAACTCATACCAAAGTTCCATGGGCTAGACTCTAAGAGCCCATACCTACATTTAAAGGAGTTTGAAGAAGTGGTAGCTACTTTGCAATACAATAATGTTTCAGAAGATGCCATTAAACTTAAACTTTTTCCCTTCTCATTGAAAGAAAGAGCCAAGACTTGGCTTCACTCTCTTAGACCATACTTAATAGGGTCATGGAACGAGATGACCCGAGAATTCTTGAAAAAGTTCTTCCTGGCTCATAAAACAAACACCTTTCGAAGAGCCATAATGAACTTTTCGACTAAAGAGAGTAAATCATTCTTCCAATGTTGGGAAAGGTTTAAGGACCTCCTACTTGCTTGCCCACATCACGGCTATGAAAGTTGGCGAATTATAAACTTCTTCAATGATAAATTAAGTTCCAATATGCGCCAATTTGTAGAGATGATGTGCAATGACAAGTTTAAGAGCAAAAATCCAGAAAAAGCTTGGAGTTATTTGGATATGTTGGCCGAGAATGCCCAATCATGGGATACCTCAGACAAATCTAATAACCCCAAGCCTACTTAAGAAAAGAGAAATGAGGGATTTATATCCTCAAGGAGGAAGATGATATGAATGCAAGGCTAGCCAGCCTCATAAGAAAGATCGAGGCCATGGAACTTAGTAAGAGTGGAATTTTAAAGTCCAATGAAGCTATTGAGAACACGTGTGGGATTTGTTTCACTAATATACATGCTACACAAGATTGTCCTACAATTCTTGCGTTTCAAGAGGTGTTACAAGAACATGTAAATGCCACATATGGTTATCAATGGCCTTTTAATGGACTGGTGGCTAACACGTACAACTCTACTTGGAAGAACGACCCAAATTTCAGTTAGAAGAATGCTCTCACGGGCAATCCTACCAACTCTCAAAGAGGGCCACCCATGCAAAATATGGCCCCACCTCAATTCTCAATGGAGGATACCTTAAAAGCGTTTACGCAAGGGCAAACACAAATCAATCAATCCAACCAGCAAATGTTCCAAGAGCTTAAAGTCTTGGTTGATGAGATTAAGGAACACTTGAATGCTAGGGAAGGGACCTTTTCAGCCCAACCTCAGCCCAATCCAAAGCAAGTACATGAAGTAAGCATCCCTAATCTCTCCAACCAACATATGGAGCAAGCTAAATCCGTCACCACTCTTAGAAGTGGTAAGCAAATTGAGAAATCTATTCCTTTGAAGGCTTACAAGCCTAATGATCTGGTAAATTCTGAGGATGAGGATGGATATAACTTAGCCCCACAAGAAAAGGAACACGTTTACAAGCCCGTAGCACCATTCCCTTCGAGATTGGTTGCTCCAAAATCTCTCCCAAACTCTCATTACATTTTAGAGATTTTAAGAGAGGTCAAGATCAACATTCCATTGCTTGATGCCATCAAATAAATCCCCTCTTATGCCAAGTTTCTAAAGGACCTATGCACAACTAAACGAAAATATAATGTGCAACAAAAGGCCTTCTTAAATAAGCAAGTGAGTGCCATTCTAACTCAAAAGACCCTCCCAAAATTCAAAGATCCCAATAGTCCCACAATCTCATGTATCATTGGGGACTACCGGATTAAGCGTGCATTGCTAGACTTGGGGGCAAGCGTAAACTTGATCCCGTACTCAGTATATGAGCAATTAGGTCTTAGTGAATTAAAACCCACCAAAACCACGTTACAACTCACTGATAGATCCATCCGTGTACCGAGAGGGATAGTTGAGGATGTTTTAGTCTAAGTTGACAAATTCTACTACCCGGTGGATTTTATCGTCTTGTACACACAACCGGTTATAGATGCTAGCACTTAAATACCGGTGATTTTAGGCCGCCCGTTCCTTGGTACATCAATGCAATCATAAATTACCTGAATAAGGTGATGCAATTGTCCTTTAAAAACATGACATTGGAAGTGAATGTGTTCTATTAGTGAAAAAGGCATAGGGATGATGATGATGAGCTCTTCGAGGTAAACATGCTCGAATCTTTTGAAGAAGAAGAGCTCCTCCAACTTGAACCACAAGAAAGCTTAGAGACATGCTTAGCACATTTCGAGGATTCCAAAGACCCTATCATTAGTGAAATTGTGCAAGCGTTGAATATTGAGAAACCGGTAGTTGGTACTAGCCGGTGGAGGCCCCATTTTGAAAGATTGCCACCAACCACATCAAGGCCTCTACCGTCTAACATCAAGCCACCGAAACTTGACCTTAAACCATTCTCATCCGATCTTAAATATGTATATTTGGGTTAAGAAGAAACATTCCCGGTTGTCATTACCTCTCACCTAGGGAAAGACCAAGAGCTCAAGTTGATTGAGCTGCTCAAAGAACATAGGGGAGCCATAGGTTGGACAATAGCAGACCTCAAGGGGATAGACTCTTCAATTTGTACTCACCATACACACCTCGAAGAAAATACAAAAACAGCTAGACAACCTCAAAGAAGGCTAAATCCAAACATGATGGAGGTTGTCTAAGCCGAGGTGTTAAAGTTATTAGATGTGGGTATCATCTACCCCATCTCGGATAGCCAATGGATGAGTCCTACCCAAGTTGTCCCTAAGAAATCCGGTATTACCATCGTAGAAAAAGCCAACAAAGAGCTTATACTGACTAGACTAACCACCGGTTGGCGTATGTGCATCGATTATCGGAAGCTAAACACGGTCACTAGGAAGGACCACTTCCCCCTCCTATTCATGGATCAAATTTTGGAGAGGTTAGCGGGTCACTCTTATTATTGCTTCCTAGATGGCTATTCCAGGTACAACCAAATTGAAATAGCCCCAGAGGACCAAGAGTAGACCACCTTTACATGCCCGTTTGGCACCTTCACATATCGAAGAATGCCATTCGGGCTATGTAATGCACTCGCCACATTCCAATGATGCATGTTGAGTATTTTCTCGGACATGGTGTGTGAATTTCTCAAGGTATTCATGGATAATTTTTCTGTTTTTGGTTGTACTTTTGACGAGTGCCTCAATCACTTGAAGTTGGTCTTGACAAGGTGTGAGGAGAAGAACCTCGTCTTAAACTGGGAAAAGTGTCATTTCTTGGTACAGAGAGGAATAGTCCTTGAACATATCATCTCGTCTAATGGAATAGAGGTAGACTGGGCAAAAATCGATATAATTTCCAATCTACCACCACCAAAAGCATACGCGATGTGCTGTCCTTCCTTGGACACGCCAGTTTTTATAGAAGGTTCATAAAGGATTTTAGTTACATCTTAAGGCCCTTATGTAACCTTCTCCAAAAGGAGAACCAATTTGAGTGGAATGCCGAATGTTAATTACCTTTTTCAAAGCTAAAAGACATGTTGACAACCGCTCCTATCATGTAACCACCGGATTGGTTCATACCTTTTGAGTTGATGTGTCATGCGAGCGATTATGCTATTGGGGCAGTGTTAGGCCAAAAGAAGGATAAGAAGCCCCATGTTATCTACTATGCAAGTACCACCTTGAATCCCGCCCAAGTCAATTACTTGACTACGGAGAAGGAGCTCCTAGTCGTCATCTTTGCCTTAGATAAATTCAGGCCTTACTTAATAGGATCCAAGGTCATTGTTTACACAGATCATACGGTGCTAAAACACCTTCTTTCTAAGAAGGATGCCAAGCCCCATTTGCTTAGATGGATCCTACTCCTTCAAGAATTTGATTTGGAGATCAAAGACAAGAAGGGAGTAGAAAACGTGGTGGCAGATCATTTATCCCGCCTAGTCCTACCTAATTCCATTGACGAGTCACCTATTGAGGACTCATTCCTTGATGAGCAACTCTTTATTGCTATGCATCCACCATGGTATGCTGACATTGCCAATTATCATTCCACAGGTGCGATGCCAACTCATTGGACTGCGCAGGATAAACGAAAATTTCTAAGGGAAGTGCCCAGATTTTTCTGGGATGAACCTTTACTTTTTAAATATTACCCAAATCAATTTATTAGGAGATGTGTCCCTGATGATGAACATAATTTTATCATCTCCTTTTGCCATGATCAAGCATGTGGGGGTCATTTTTCCGCCAAAAAAACCACTGCAAAAATTCTTCAATGTGGTTTTTATTAGCCCACTCTACTTAAGGACACCCATGAGTTTTGCAAAGAATGCGAGCGCTGCCAAAAGTTAGGAGGATTGTCCCGCCAGAACATGATGCCTCTTACCCCTATTCAATATCTTGAAGTCTTCGATTGTTGGGGCATCGATTTCATCGTTCCCCTCATCTGTTATACTCAAAGTATCGGAGATCAGCTATTCGCGGCTCGATATTCTCACGATGTCCTGATTCTGCGAGCACATTTATTCGACTCTCGAGATCATCTGCTCGAGGCTCGCAGATTGGATAAATACGGAATGCAGTTATCGAGGCTTCGAGCTCTTATGGTCTATAGTCGGATATTATGAGGCAAGAAATTTCCTTCTCGACCCGCGAGCAGTCCTTCTTGCAAGTCGTTAAAAGGAGTTACATATCAAATATGCGAGCACCTGGTCTCACGAGCATCTTCCATCGTGCGAGCAGCTTTTATTGATGATCAGCGATGACGTCCTTCATCCTTTAGTACCAGCAGCCCGTATAAGCCGATTTTGGGCTTATCTTCGTTTATGGCTCTAAGTCTCAAGGGATCGTTATCAAGGAACGTAGTTGGCCGGGTGACTAATTGGATTAGATTGTTCCGAGGATAAGTAGGATAAACATCCTATCCCATGAAATCAGTAGATGATCTCGGCGTTTAACGTAACAGAGTGGGACATTCGAGTCTATATAAATGGATGGTATTATTATTAAGAGGTACACAATATTCAATTCCTAATCTCCATTGTTTATTGGTTTTCCTTCCTTACCCTATCTAACTTAGGCATTGGAGGGCCAACGGCTGGACGCCGGCCACCCTTAGTTATTTTTCTGTCCCCTTTCAGGTCCAAGGAGAAAATTTACCTGTAGGGAAGGTAAACCTTCCGGAGGATCCTGTTACAAAATTCGACGTAAACAATTTGGCGCCGTTTATGGGATCGATTTGATCATCACAGTCAATCATTTTTTCCACTGATCAAAATCCTTCCACCATGCCTCCTAAAAAGACTGTTCATCCTTCCACATCAAGACAGACGTTACCTCCACCTGAAGTTACAGAATCAGTACCCATCCCTCCAGCCACTTCGACGTGCATCCCTCAAGGGGATCCTAGCGTGCCGTCACAAAACCCGTTATTTGAGGCTCCCGAAAGTCAAGAAGATGTCATGCGTTTCCTAGGAAACACACTTCTAACTCTCAATGCTAGTTTTCAAGCCTTGTCTAACCGACTTGATCAGCATTTCCTGGAGCCTCAGAAGCTACCTTTCGGGGGGTTGCCGGCGCAGCCCATACCGATGGCTTCCAGACACACTGTGGATGAACCACAGGTCCAACCAAATCATCCTCCATCGAACCAAATGCCCATCGGCCACCAACCCCCCGTACTATCTCCACAGACAGTCCGTACATTCCAGTGCTTCTCGCCAACAACGATCTCATGGGTCCACCGCCGAAGCATCAGGTTATACTTTACCATGGGAAGGAGACCTTAAGAAAATCCATGATCGTTTTGATGACATGGAGCAATGATATCAAGCGAATCGACCATCAGCCACCGTGGCATCGATACATCGATCCGAGTCCCCTTTCACCAGCGAAGTCATGGAAGCACCTCTACCGAGAAAGTATCGTACACCCGTCATCACCCCATATACAGGTACCAGCGATCCTCTCGAACATCTGGAAACTTATAGGTCTCTTATGGAGCTGGAGGGACATGGATCGAAAATCATGTGTAGGGCCTTTTCCCTAACCTTGAAGGAAGCAGCTCGTACTTGGTTCCGGGGGTTAAAACCTCGATCTATCGGTTCCTTTTCACAGCTATCGAAGCTGTTCCTCTCCCAATTTATGGGAAGCATCCGTACCAAAAAACCGGCGTCTCACCTAATGGATTTGAAACAGCAGCATGGGGAAATAATAAAGGAGTTTACAGTGCGGTTCACAACCGAAGCAGTCCAAACTGAAGGTTATACCGAGGAGAAAGGCCTCACCGCCCTAATAGCTGGGATCACCAGTGAAAAATTCAGATTCGCTTTGGATAAGAATCCTTCCAAAACTATGATAGAATTCCAAGCTAAAGCTCAGAAATATATCAATGCAAAAGAGGTGGCATTAGCACGTCATGGTATACAAGGCAAGAAACGCAAGCCGGAGGAGGTCTCTTCTTCGGAGAAGAAGTATAGGCGCTATCGACGAGATCGCTCTCCCAAGAAAGTTTACTCTGGTACGTACCATAACTACAAGCCCCTTAATCGGCCTCCAGAAAAGGTGCTAATGGAGATTAAGCATAAACCATATGTGAAATGGCCTGTAAAAATAAAATCTGACCCTGAGAAAAGAGACAAGAGCAAGTTTTGTTATTTTCATAAAGATCATGGGCACACTACCCAAGACTGTATAACTTTGCGTGACCACATCGAGGCTCTTATTCGAAAAGGTCATCTTCAAGATTATGTTGTCCTGCAAGGTCGCTCGCCAAAGAGGGGGGAAGCCTCGCAACAATGGAAGAAATCACCTCATCGACATACTCCGCAAGAAGACGCTGAGCCCACCGGGGAGATACGGACCATCGCCGGGGGACCTGCTTGCGGGGGAGATTCTCGAGCTTCAAGAAAAGCATACGCTCGTAAGGCGTCCAAGAAGCCCCAGCATATTTATTGGCTGGAACAGACACCCAACGCATCAAAAACCAGTCATCCTCCAATTTCCTTCTCCCTCGAGGATGCTGAGGGAATTCACTTCCCTTACGAAGACTCCATCGTGGTCGCACTAAAGCTATCTAATTATTTGACTCATCGTATTATGGTGGATACAGGTAGTTCTGCTGATATTCTATACCTGGAGGCTTTCAACAAAATGGCACTTGCCAGAAGCCTACTCAAGCTAGTCTCAACTCCCCTCATCGGTTTTGGAGGCGAGGTGGTGACGCCTGAAGGAAGCATTGACCTTCCGGTCACCTTTGGGGAGAGTCCAGCGAAGACGACTATCTTCATAAATTTCCTCGTGGTGGACCGAAAATCAGCATACAACGCCATTTTAGGGCGGCCTTCTCTTAATAAGGTTGGGGTAGCTTTACATCCTTTATATTTGTGCGTCAAATTTCCTACATCGAGTGGCGTTGGGGTCATACGAGGGAACCAGAAAGAGGCTCGGTCCTGTTATGAGATAGCCTTACAAGATCTGAAGAAGACACAAGCAACGCCAGTTATGATGGTGGCACAAGATTCATCCAGCTCCCCAGCGGATACCTCGCTGGACCCAAGAGAGGATGCTCTCCAATCAGGAACTCCCAGAGAAGAGACAGTATCGATTCGCTTGAATGAAGATGACCCCTCCAAAGTTGTTTGTGTGGGATCCTCCTTGAGAAATGCCATTCGAGCAGATTTGATCTGCCTCCTCACTGAATATCAAGATGTGTTTGCCCGGTCTCACCGAGACATGCCTGGCATTGACCCTAGTGTCATCGCACATCGTCTGAACATCGACCCAAAATATAAACCCGTCCACCAGCGCCGACGTGCCTTCACTGCAGAAAGGCAAATGGCGATCAAGGCCGAAGTCGAGAAGCTGCTTACGGTGAATTTCATAAAAGAAGCTGACTACCCAGAATGGGTCGCGAATGTAGTTCTCGTTCGAAAATCCAATGGCAAATGGAGAATGTGCGTCGATTATTCAGATCTAAACAAAGCGTGCCCCAAAGATAGCTTCCCGACCCCGCGAATCGACCAGTTGGTTGATTCAATAGCTGGGCATGCTCTACTCAGTTTTATGGACGCTTATTCTAGGTATAACCAGATCATGATGCATCCGCCCGATAGCCAGCATACTGCCTTCATCACTGACCGAGGTCTATATTGTTACCAGGTAATGCCGTTTGGTCTTAAGAATGCAGGGGCCACCTATCAGCGTCTCGTCAACAAGATATTCACCGCGCAAATTGGCAGGAATATGGAAGTATATGTGGATGACATGCTCGTGAAAAGTGTCGTAGAAGATGATCACCTTTCAGATCTTCGAGAAGCCTTCGACCTGATGAGGAAATATCAGATGAAGCTGAACCCAGAAAAATGCGCGTTCGGAGTGTCTGCTGGAAAATTTCTTGGATTTACGGTCGGCCAGCGAGGAATTGAGGCAAATCCTGAAAAAATAAAAGCGTTGATAGAGATGAAATCCCCGACCACCCTTAAGGACGTCCAACGTCTAGCTAGGTCACATCGCATCGTCGAATAGGTTAATCTCGTGAGCATCTGACAAGTGATTACCCTTCTTCAAGCTCCTCCGTACCACAGCCAAGTCTAATTGGGAGTGGACATCATAGTGCGAAGAAGTTTTTCAACAACTGAAGCAATATATGAGTACACCCCCTGTTTTATCTAAACCTGTGCTACACGAACAACTCATCCTTTATTTATCTGTATCCTCCACGGCCATTAGCGCCGCTTTAATAAGAGAAGATTCCAGGATACAAAGGCCCGTTTATTATATCAGTCGAGCAATGGAAGATGCTGAAACTCGGTATTCTGATATGGAAAAGCTGGCTTTGGCTTTGGTCACGGCAGCTCGAAAGCTGCAGTAGATGCTGAAACTTGGTATTCTGATATGGAAAAGCTGGCTTTGGCTTTGGTCACGGCAGCTCGAAAGCTGCGACCATACTTTCAAGCCCACGCTATTTTAGTTCCAACGAATCATCCGCTATGGCAGATCCTTCAAAAACCTGAGGCTTCCGGACGGTTAACTAAATGGGCGGTCGAGCTCAGCGAGCACGACATATCGTTCTGCCCCAGGACTGCAATTAAGGGCCAGGCCATAGCTGACTTTATCGCCGAATTCACATATTCTTCTTCCGATGAAAATACCGCGATTAGCGACCATCCTTCCTGGTCACTTTTCGTGGACGGGTCCTCACGGGCCACTGGTAGTGGAGCGGGCCTTATTCTAGTCGCCCCAGACGGATCGCATTTTCAATACGCTTTATGTTTCGATTCTCGCATCTCAAATAATGAAGCAGAATATGAGGCCTTGATCGTTGGTCTCGAACTGGCAAACGTCCTTTCAATTCAAAATCTACTCATTCACAGTGATTCTCAGCTCATAGTCAATCAAGTACTTGGTGAATTCGAAGCAAAAGAAGAAAGGATGGCCTTATATAAATCTCGAGTGCTCATTCTGCTTGCAAAATTGAAGAATTACGAAATAATCCACATTCCCCGCGAGGAGAATAAACTCACTGATTCGTTGGCAAAACTCGCCTCTGCACCAGAATCTGAGTTATCATATTCGATTCCTATCGAGTATCTTCAAAACTCGAGTATCGACCAAGCAACTCTCGAGCAGGTGGTTGCGATACATCCGTCTCCATGTTTGATGGATCCCATCACTCTTTATCTTAGAGATGGAGTTCTTCCAGACGACAAGAAAACTGCACGACAAATTCATCATCGAGCTACCAAGTACACATTACAAGATGGAATATTGTTACGTAAGAGTTTTTCCTTACCTTATTTAAGGTGTCTTCACCCAGAAGAAGCACATCGTGTTCTAGATGAAATACACCAGGGGGCATGTGGTAACCACCCAAGGGGGCGATCCTTAGCATATAAGGTGATGAGGCAAGGATACTATTAGCCCACTATGAAGGCAGACGCAATTGAATTCTCCAAAAAATGTGACAAGTGCCAGCGATACTCTCCTATACCTCTTGTACCATCCGAGAAAATGACTCCAGTTGATAGTCCTTGGCCTTTCACGCAATGGGGGGTCGATATCATCGGGCCCTTGCCTACTGGAAAAGGACAAAATAGGTTCGCGATAGTGGGAGTCGATTATTTCACCAAATGGGCCGAGGTAGAACCATTAGCCAAAATCACTGAGAAACAAACTACTAAGTTCATATGGAGAAATATCATATGCCGTTATGGACTCCCCCACACTATAATCACCGACAACGGAACCCAATTCGACAACTGCAGCTTTCGATGAATTTTGTGACAAGTGGAAGATATACAACATCCGCACCTCTCCGTATCATCCTCAGGCAAATGGGCAAGTTGAGGCAGTGAATAAAATCATTAAGCACCACCTAAAGACCAAGCTTGGTGAATGTAAAGGTATATGGCCAGAACTTCTGCCATAAATATTATGGGCATACAGAACTACAACTCATACATCAACAGGCGAGACTCCTTTCTCTTTAGCATTTGGTGCCGACGCAGTAGTACCAGTTGAAATTCAAGTACCTTTGTATCGAATCGAGCAGTGTGATCTCGCGCGTAACCAGGAAAGTCTTCGACTTCATCTCGATCTCTTGGAAGAACGGAGAAATGCCTCCCAGATGCGAGCAGCCGCATATCAACAATGTATTGCTCGCTACCGAAATGCTAAAGTTCGACCTAGATCTTTCCAGCTCGGTGACTTAGTCCTTAGACAGAACCTCGGGGTTCCCGCTTGGTCGCTTGATCCAAATTGGGAAGGCCCGTATCGAGTTGTTAAAATTGTGCGACCCGGCACTTACTATCTTGAAGATATGCAGGGAAGACCCGTATGTCGCCCTTGGCATGTGGAACACTTGCTACAATATTTCCCTTGATTCGATGTATCTCTTAACGACGTTCAAATAACAAAGGATGGAAGAAATATTTTGGTCGCTACTCCATTTGCTTGGACTCGAATAGCCCTGAAGAGAATACATACATTCTCTTGGCCAATTGCCTACCTTTGGTAGAATTCAAACCATCATTTGGTCGCTACTCCATTTACTTGGACTCGAATAGCCCCGAAGAGAATACATACATTCTCTTGGCCAATTTCCTACCTTTGGTAGGGTTAAAATCATCCTTGTTGGTCGCTTTTCCATTTTATGGATCAAAAATAGCCCTAAAGAGAACATATGTGTTCTCTTGACCAATCTTCTACCCCTGGTAGAATTAAAGTTTCAATTAATAGATTATTCTATCTCCATGAGGGCATGGTCACCATGACCCCCCGGATTGAATGCCCACCATTGGTAGAATTAAAGTCTCAATCGATAGATCAGTCTATCTCCATGAGGGCATTATCATCACAACCCCTCGGATTAAATATAGATCATTACTGCTAACTATGAAGGCATCCAAAGCATAATGAAAGCAGAAACAAAGCAAAAACAAGCAAAGGACAAACATCATCATCAAAAGGTGTTTCTTTTTCATTAATGAGTAATTGTTTACAAAAATTTGATCACAAGTACAAAAGATAGAAGAGAGGAAAATTAATCTCTTGGAGGAGGAGCCGCACTCTCGACTTCAGGGCTTGCAACGGGAACCCCTCCAGCTTGAGTGATGTTCGCTTCCCCAAGTGTAGGGTTGCGATGTAGTAATAAACTCGGTAAGACCGAGGTTGATCCACAGGGACTTATGTAGGATTTCACAAACACATCCAGAAGTGTCTATTGAAAGCTAATAATCAGATTTTGAATAGAATTGATGTGAATAACAATTTTAAACTAAATTGAATGTAGACAATTATAAAAAGGCACTAGGGGTTCAAGGATCCACTTGTAGTAATCCTTGATGTTCAATCCACTGTGGTTTTTCATTCTCTCAACTAGAATCGACATTAAGGTCTATCTAGTCGGATGATAGAGCTGTTAAATCATACAATCTGTATTATGTAAGTTCGATGCATAAGATTCACTCAATGTAGGCTGAGCTGAGCATGCTCAATTGCATAGGTCATTCCCCTTTCCAAACATTCCAATTCATAATCATCACCATCCTCAAGTCCTGTCACAAGACAAGGCTAGATCATGATTTGAACTTGATTCAAATCTCATGCACAGTCCATACATATTTCAGAAAATCAGAAAAATAGAACTTTGGTAGGAAGTTCCTTCATGAAGATCATAGTCCTAGAGCGCACTCCGATTCCTCGGATCATACAGGTCTAGACTGATACAAACCAATTAAGAAATTAAGTAATTCTCCCAAACATCCATGAGTCATCATAAGACTAAGAAAAACTACTTAAAGCTTGTATAAACTTCAAACCATAGTTCATAATCATGAATTCCAACTTTAAAACCAACTAACTACGAATTGAAACATCTTGGATCCACTACAAGCTTCACCTCTTAGCCCTAGCTAAGAGGTTTAGCTGCTCATGATCCAAGGAAACATGAAACAACTGAAAAGTTCATAAAAACAGCAAAACAAACTAGAGGGAGTTGTGGAACTCCGAAATTCACTTCCGCCGCCTCCAAGCTTGCTTCAACCCTTCTTAGATACCCTAGGAACAATCCCTAGGTGTCCTTTTATAGTAGGGAGGCTCTCCAACTTCAGAAAGATCGAGAATCTGCGTAAAAGTTACGCAGCGCAGAGAAAATCAGACTGAATTTGGAAAGTTCCAAGTCCTTACGCACGGCCGACCGGTCACGACCGGTCGTGCCTGAATGGGCAGCCACTCCAGCAACCTTGTCCGACCGGTCATGATCGGTCGGACGTCTTCAGCCATGGTCCAGCAGGTATAGCCGACCGGTCAAGACCGGTCGGCCTTGTTCAATAGCACTCGAGCGTGCATAGCTGACCAGTCAAGACCGGTCTGGCCCTCTTGGCCGACTGGTCAAGACCGGTCGGTCTCTTTTTCTTCTTGTTTTCTTCCTTTCTTTCTTCTCTTTTCTTCTTTCCTTGCTTCTTTCTTTGCTTCCTTCTTCCTTCGGCCCTCCTTGGGTCTTCATCCAAGGTTTTAAATCAGCTCCTTTCATCATCAATTAGGCGGAGTTCACTCTCAAACCTGCAATCACAAAACATGCATTAGATCTGTCTATAAACCATGCAAACCTCGCATAATGAGTGATGAATTGGGGTTAGAATATGCACAATTAAGAGCTCAACAGGTGACTTCAGTCACCTCGTTCTCGGCAGCTGCTTGCTCTTCCGCTGCTATGATGAACGCGACCCGGTCGAATTCTCCTATGTCGAAGGATGGGATCATCCGCTGCACTACTCTCAGTGTGAAGTCGCGACCAGCATCGTATGACTCATATCTTTCTTCGTCATACAGCGGCGAAGTTTGAAACTCGGTGATGGCCCGAGTTCCTTCTTCAGAGAGCATTTTGACAAGGGTGACCCTCTCCTCGTCCCAATGGATCGAGTCGTCCTTGAGCTGCGCGAGAGTGGAGCGCTCTTTATCCAGACTCTCGTTGACTTCCTTGAGCTGCGACCTGGCCTCTGCGAGCCGCTCCTCTAGTGAGATCTTGTCTTGACGAAAGATCTCCCTCTCTCTCTCCACTTTCTCCTTCAACTCCGTGACCTTGGCGAAGTTGGAGTCCAGAGCCTGATACCTATCGGTCAGGACTTGGACTTTCTCTATGAGGATCTTCTTCTCCTCATCTCTCTTCGAGATCAGCGCCTCGCGGGACTTGAGGAGCTGATCCCTTCCCTGGACCACCTACTCCAAAGCAATCTTCTTCCCATCTGCCTCATCAATCACCCGACGGGCGGCAACAATATCACGCCTCGTCCACAAGATGAGGTCCAAGCCCTGCAAAATGGAAGATAGTGAGATAAATATTTGGAAACAAGAGAATAACAAGTTAGACAAACATCAGAAAACCATGCTTACCTGAACCATTCTCACTCTCGCCTCGAGGAAGAGGTTCTCAGGGCTTGGCTCGGGGAGGGTGCCGAAGGTTTAGGGGAAGATGTTGTCAAAAAGAAACTTGCATATAGGATGAAGGTGGCAAGGGACAGTGAAGGATCCACTGCCAGATGGCTGGGCAACGACCAGCCCCGCTGTGCTCGCGACAGGGGTGGCAGTCGACTCGCGAGCAGGAGCCACCTCGCTAGGAGGAGCCACCTCGCGAGCAGGAGCTGACTCCCGATGTCCTGTCGGCTCGCGAGTTTCTTCGGCTGGGGGGCAGCTGGATCCTGTTCCATCATCCCTCGGGGAGTTGTCAGTGATATTAATCACTGGTGGTTCGGATGCGACCACCAATGAGGAAATGACAGGCGCAGGAGCTGCTGGCGCCCCCACCGTGCTCGCGAGATGGGTGGACTGGTCGGCACCCTTACGAGTGGGTGGTTGAGAAGGTCCGGTAGATCTTTTCTTCTGCCTTTTCGGGTTCGTACCCTTGAGTCGAGGTAGCAGACCCCTCTTCTCTCCGGCCTTCGTCATTTCTATCTCCTCGTTGGGTATTAGCCCTGCCGCCGCGAGCCGCGAGGAGGATAGACAAGCTTCGATATGCCTGTCGCAAGCAGGCAGCTTATATACTTTCACGATCTTCTCGTGAATTCCTCCCTTTAGATTTGGCTTCGTCAAAGCAGGGATACCTGCGAGCACAAACAGGAGTTAAAAAACAAACTTACAAACCCTAAGTCTGACTAGAGAAAAAACGTATAGTGTGGAACTGTGCATACCTTCACAGAAAATACGATTCACTCCTGGGCCCCTGGAGGAAGCAGACTCCCAGTTCCCGGAAGCATAGAACCAACGTTTCCTCTAGCCGGGATAATTCGAAGAGGGCTTCCCCAGCACGAAATTATCCCGGTGCCAATAGCACAGGTAGTACCGGCCTTCACTGGAGGGTGCCTTCTTCAAACGGAACATACGGAGGAACTCCTCAGCTGTGAGCTCCCCGTTGCCGGCCTGAGCCCAGAGGGCGAATGAGCTCATAACCACCCTCCATCCATTCACGATGAGTTGCCCAGGGGCAATCTTATAGCATCGGAGAACATCACGGACGAAGGGATGGAGAGGAAGGCGTACCCCCAGAGTGAGCTGGTACTCATAGAAGGCCACACACCCTGGGGGAGGGGAATCCGGTGTCTCTCCATCTCTGGATAGCCGGAGAGCGATTGAGTCAGGGATTAAATATTTTTCCCGTAGCTCAAGCAGCCGATCCTCCGATAAAATGGAGGGATACCCAGCTGCTGTGTATCTACCTGCCGGAACCCTCGCGTTACTGGAGGCAGAGGATTCCGGGGTAGCATCTCCCAGGGGGACGGTGGTCTCATCAGAATCTCCAGCCATGAGAGTGTTTAAGAAGAAAAAAGAAAGAAAAAGGATATACCAAGTACGAGAGAGGGAGGGAGAAGGACACCAGGGAAGGACACCAGAAAATCACTGAGGAAGATGACTGAAGGAAGAATTTCTTTTCGAAAACTTCTGTGAAAATCTGGAGATATGGCAGACTCCGTATATTTATAGGCAATCATTCCGCTGTATATGGTGACACGTGGCTGCTTTTCGTTCGGCACGGCAGTCGAGCAGGCACTGCCCATTAATTTCCCAGACACGTGGCGAGCGTCTCTTCATTTCCTGATTGCAGAAAGGCTGCGAAAGGCTGGCGCTCATTAATTCCAGCCCAATCATGTATGACTTCTTACTCGATAAAGGCAGCAGGCAGCTACGCATGATAGCAAGTAAGTCCTTCCCTTAGAATTCTTGGCGGTAAGGACTTGGGGGGCATCTGTTATACTCAAAGTATCGGAGATCAGCTATTCACGGCTCGATATTCTCACGATGTCCTGATTCTGCGAGCACATTTATTCGACTCTCGAGATCATCTGCTCGAGGCTCGCAGATTGGATAAATAAGGAACGCAGTTATCAAGGCTTCGAGCTCTTATGGTCGATAGTCGGATATTATGAAGCAGGAAATTTTCTTCTCGACCCGCGAGCAGTCCTTCTTGTAAGTCGGTAAAAGGAGTTACATCTCAAATATTCGAGCACCTGGTCTCGCGAGCATCTTCCATCGTGCGAGCAGCTTTTATTGATGATCAGCGATGACGTCCTTCATCCTTTAGTACCAGTAGCCCATATAGGCCGATTTTGGGCTTATCTTCGTTTATGGCTCCGAGTCTCAAGGGATCGTTATCAAGGAACGTAGTTGGCCGGGTGACTAATTGGATTAGATTGTTCCGAGGATAAGTAGGATAAACATCCTATCCCATGAAATCAGTAGATGATCTCGGCGTTTAACGTAACAGAGTGGGACATTCGAGTCTATATAAATGGATGGTATTATTATTAAGAGGTACACAATATTCAATCCCTAATCTCCGTTGTTTATTGGTTTTCCTTCCTTACCCTATCTAACTTAGGCATCGGAGGGCTAACGGCTGGACGCCGGCCACCCTTAGTTATTTTTCTGTCCCCTTTTAGGTCCAAGGAGAAAATTCGCCTGTAGGGAAGGTAAACCTTTCGGAGGATCCTGTTACAAAATTCGACGTAAACATCATCTTTTGGACATGTTTATATATTGCTCGCCGTAGACTATGTGTCCAAGTGGATAGAGGCCATTCCATGTCGAACTAATGATCATCGTACGGTTCTAAAGTTCTTAAAAGAAAACATACTTCCAGATTTGGAACGCCTCAAGCCATCATTAGTGATGGCGGTTCTCACTTTTGTAATAGGCCATTTGAAGCCTTAATGAAGAAATATGGTATTAGGCATAAAGTGAGTACCCCATACCACCCACAGACAAATGGGCAAGCTGAATTTTTCAATTAGGAAATTAAACAAATTTTGAAAAAGACGATGAAGTCGGATCATAAAGATTGGTCACTTCGATTAGTTGATGCACTTTGGGCTCACCGTACCGCCTACAAGACCCCCATTGGAATGTCCCCTTATAGACTTGTTTATGGGAAAGCTTGTAACTTGCCTATGGAGATTGAACACAAAGCCTATTGGGCAATTCAGGCATTGAACTTTAATGTTGACAAGGCTAACTTACTTTGCAAACGTCAAATGAATGAGCTTGATGTTGAGCTCTTAAATGTGCATATTCTAACTGTTAGTGCACTTTTCTGTGACATACTAGTGCACCTTGTTTGTCAATCACTTAGGTTAGTGAGTCTAGTGTCGGTTGAGCTTAATCAAGACAAAGACCGAAGACACAAGATGGACCAACTACATCAAGGATGAAGAAACAGGTAAAAGAGATGCCTTGGTGTGCCTTGCCTTGAACCTACTGTTGAGCTCTTAATTGTGCATATTCTAACCCCAATCCATCACTCATTATGCTTGTTTTTATGGTTTATAGACTAAACTAATGCATGGATTTGTGATTGTAGGGACGAGAGAGAGAAAGCATCAATTGAAGACTTAAGGACGCTATTTAGAAGAAAAGAAGACCAAAGGACCAAGTGGGGAAGTGTGGAAGAAAGAAGCAAAGAAGAGAAGAAAAGAAGGAAGAAGAAGACACCCACGACCGGTCGTCTGACCTGTCTCATCACTCAATAGAAGAGTATTTGCACTGGATCACCTGCGACCGGTCCTTGAATAAAAAATGCAAAATGAAATTAGGCAAAACTCACTGAATAGTTTGCATATACAGTCCGACCGGTCGTGACCGGTCAGCCAAGCCAATCCGACCGGTCCAGAACGGTCGGCCAGAAGAAATTCCAAATCCAGAAGCTTGCTGGACTGATGAGAAGACCAGCCAAACCGGTCGCGACCGGTCGGCCAGCAACTCAACCGGTCGTGCGACCGATCGGCCATGCGTAATCTGCGCACTTTAATCTGCGCACTTTCCTATCTTGGCGCCGAAAATCTCTGTGCACTGCGTAAGTTTTACACAAATTCTCGAATATTCTGAGGTTGCAGAGCCTCCCCACTATGAAAGGACACCTAGGGATTGTTCCTAGGGTATCTAAGAAGAGTTTAACCAAGGTTGGAGGCGGCGGAAGTGGATTTCGGAGTTCCACAACTCCTTCTAGTTTGTTTTGCTGTTTTTATGTTCTTCTTAGTTGTTTCATGTTTCAATGGATCATGAACGGCTAAACCTCTTAGCTAGGGCTAAGAGGTGAAGCTTGTAGTGAATCTAAGATGTTTCAATTCGTTTTAAGTTGGTTTTAAGATTGAATTTCATGTTTATGAACAATGGTTTGAAGTTTATACAAGTTCCAAGTAGTTTTTCTTAGTCTTATAATGACTCATGGATGTTTGGGAGAATTACTTAAGTTCTTAATTGCTTTGTGTTAGTCTAGACCTGTATGATCTGAGGAATTGGAGTACGCTCTAGTACTATGATCTTCATGTGGGAACTTCCTACCAAAGTTCTACTTTTCTAAAATTCTGTGCTATGTGGGACTGTGCATGTGATTTGAATCAAGTTCAAATCATAATCTAGCCTTGTCTTGTGACAGGACTTGAGGATGGTTATAATTGTGATATGAGCCTATTGGAATTGGGACTGACCTATGCAATTGAGCATGCTCATCCTAGCTTGCATTGAGTGAGTTATATGCATTGGTCTTACATATGGCAGATTGTTTGGCTTAACAGCTCTATCATTTGGCTAGATAGATCTTAATATTGATTCTAGTTGAGAAAGTGAGAAACCACAGCGGATTGAACATCAAGGATTGCTACAAGTGGATCCTTGAACCCCTAGTGCCTTTTTATAATTGTTTACGTTCAATTTAGTTCAAAGTTGTTACTTACCTCAATCTCATACAAAATCTGGTTGTTAACTCTCAATAGACACTATTGGATGTGTTCGTGAATTCCTACACAAGTCCCTGTGGATCGACCTCGGTCTTACCGAGTTTATTACTACATCGCAACCCTACACTTGGGGAAGCGAACAAGTTTTTGGCGCCGTTGCCGGGGACGTTGACGGTTTTTCACAAGTTTCTGAAATAGAATCTATTTAGGATTTTTAGGAATAGTTCTAACTTAGTTTATTTTGATTTATTTTTCTTTTTCAGGGATTTCTAGGAAGCTGAAGAAGATATAAGGATTTCAAGTGCCGAATCAGGTTCTATCTTTCTAAACCTTACTCTTCTTCTTCTCCTATTCATTCCTATCATATTCATCTCTTGTAGAGTGGGTGGAGACTCCTTTTGGATCTTTGAAAGGTAGGCCTTGTGCCACCTGGATTCCTATTGGTCGGCTCTGCTGTCTTGGATCACCTTTTGCTCAGAGATTTCTCTTCTCACCTCTACTCCTCTTTCTTCTTTTTCTACACTTTTCTTAAAGGATTCAAAGAGTGGGTGGGGAGTTCTTTGAACCCCTATTGACCAGGAGAAATCGGTCTTTATCCTTACTTCTGGCCTAGCCATTGCAAGACACCTTGTGCTTCGGTCCTAGAGAAGAGTAAAGAAGGGAAGGAAGAATTCGTTTCTCTTTTCGTTTCATATTTTTTGGATTTGCATGCCACATTGGGCTCGGGATTCCAATAACCGACTCATTAGTGAAGGGGGAATAGTTGAAGGAATTGACAGAGAGCGACGTGCTAGGAGACATCTAAACTATCCAATTTTGTTTGAAAACATGGCTGCAAATCAACCTAATCTGATGGCCAATCCTAATCTGGGCCAAAACCAAACTGAAACGGGGGAGAATGTGGTTGAGAATGTTCCCCGACCAAGAACTTTACGTGATTTCTTGCAACCAGCAAGAACGAGCACTCCCTCATGCATAGTTTTTCCACAAAATGCAGGGAATGTGGATTTGAAACCGGGAGTGATCCAACTTCTCCCTAAATTTCATGGATTAGACAGTGAAAGTGCCTATCAACACCTTAAGGAGTTTGATGAGGTAATAACCACCATGCACTTTGCTAATGTGACTGATGATGTGGTGAGACTCAAATTCTTCCCTTTTACTCTTAAAGATAAAGTTAAAGGTTGGCTTCATGCATTAAGGCCAAGATCAATTGGTGCATGGACTGATATGCATAGGGAATTCATAAAAAAATTCTTCCCTACTCACAAAACAAACATGTTGAAGCGCCTTATCATGAACTTTGCCCAAAAGGACGATGAAACCTTCTTCCAATGTTGGGAGAGGTTTAAGGACTTATTAAACGCATGCCCACATCATGGCTATGAAATTTGGCGGGTTATAAGCTTTTTCTATGAAGGAATGACTTCACCCATGCGCCAATTTGTAGAGATGATGTGTAATGGGGAGTTCATGAATAAGGAGGCTGATGAAGCATGGGATTATTTGGAAGAATTGGCTAAGAATGCATAGTCATGGGATACATCTAAACCAACAAATTCCAAAACTGGCCAACAAAAGAAAAAAAGGAGAATTTACGTCTTATCGAAAGAAGATAGTTTAAGTGCACGTGTGGCTAGCCTCACAAGAAAAGTCGAGGCCATGGAATTAAGGAAAGGAGAGACGATCAACTTTAAGGATGTTGAAACTGTTTGTGGAGTTTGTGCTGGAAATCAATATACAACACAAGACTCAGCAGTTCAAGACATCTTACAAGAACAAGCAAATTCCATAAAAAGTTATCAACGACAATTTGGTGCTCCAAACTCAAACACGTATAATTCTAGTTGGAAGAACCATCCCAACTTCAGTTGGAGGAATGGACCCACTGCGAATGCAACCAATATGCCTCAAGCTCAACCTATACTAGGTCCATCTCTAGTCATTACTCCAAAAGTTATGCTAGAGGAGATGTTGGGTGCATTTGTATCAGTCCAAGCTAAGTATAACAAGACTAATTCTCTGAAAATAGATGGGTTCATGCAAGAGCAATTGAAATTTAATCAAAATACAACCCAAGCCATCAATGACTTGAAAACCTCAATGGCTAGGGTTGAATCTCACCTCAGTGCTAGGGAGAAAGGCATACTTCCTGCCCAACCTCTTCCTAACCCAAGGACCCAATTTGAGATACAAGATGCAAGCTCATTTTACCAACATATGGAGCATGTTCAAGCTATCACCATTTTGCGAAGTGGCAAAATAATTGATAAATCTAATCCGGTGAAGGCCCCACAGCCTAATGATCCGAAAATTTCCAAAGAGGATGATAACCTGAACAACACTCCACAAGAGAAAGAACCGGAAACGCAATACAAGCCGGTTGCCCCGTTTTCCCAAAGGTTGATTTCACCCAAACCTTTAGACAAAAATCTGAAAATTTTAGAGGTTTTCAAGCAGGTGAAGATTCAACATCCCATTGTTGGATGCCATTAAACAAATACCGTCATATGCTAAGTTTTTGAAGAATCTTTGCACGATAAAAAGAAAAATACATGTGCAAAAGAAGGCATTTTTGATAGAGAATGCAAGCGCCATTATAAATCACGGGATGCCCAAGAAATACAAAGATCCTGGTAGTCCGACAATATCATGCATAATTGGAGAGTATCGGGTGAAGCATGCCTTACTTGATCTAGGAGCAAGTGTAAACTTAATACCCTTTTCGGTCTATGAACAATTGGGTTTAGGTGAATTAAAACCCACCAAAACCACATTACAACTCGCTGACCGATCGATTCGTGTTTCGAGAGGGGTGATTGAGGACGTTCTTGTCCAAGTTGACAAGGTCTACTACCCAGTGGATTTCATTGTCTTGGACACACAACCTATGGTTAATATTGGCCCTCAAATTCCTATCATACTTGGCCGCCCATTCCTAGCTACATCAAACGCTATCATAAATTGTAGGAGTGGGGTCATACAAATGTCCTTTGGTAATATGACGATTGAGTTAAATGTGTTCAATGTTGACAACCAACAAGAGGATGAAGATGAAGAGGTCCACGTGATAAACATGATCAATTCTATTGTGGAAGATGTGTCCCTCTCAAATCCTTACCCCAATCACTTAGAAGAAGATGTGACCTATTCTTTTGATAAGAATGTTGATGTGATAAGGGATATAGTCACACCTTTCGAGTCGGTATTGGCATATAATGCTAGCCAAGAGAAGGATGAGGAAACAACACTTTATTGTCATGAGAAATCAATTCATATTTCCACACCTTTATGAATCATGCATACCGATCTCTACCAACCTTGGGATGACCCATACTTGCAAAATCAATGCCCAGGAAAATCTGAATGGAGACATATTCTTTCTGACAAATATGATGCTATCTCCTCTTATACATGTGGTGAAGACATTAATGAAACCACTAAAATTCCTTTTTGAAATTTTTAGTGGCTTATCTGGATCACTCACACACATGTATATTGTAATGCAGGATATTGGATGACGTTATTGCAAAACCTTTTGATCTATCTAATAATTCTGCTTGACTTTATGCTGTTGGATGAATTGTTGGAATTGATCTCCTGGTCTGATAGAGGTATAGAGTAGTTAGGATTAGGATTTTGTTATTTTTGTTTGCTTTTGCTTAGGGTTGTTAGAAGGAGGAAGAATTCCACTTTTCACTTTTTCAGGTACTCTCATTCCTCACTCCCTTTTATGTTCAAATTGCTCTCATGTTTTTTTCATTGCACATCTTTTACATTGAGGACAATGCAAGATTTGGTTGGAGGGTGTAGGATCACTTAGATGAATCCAGCGTTTTGTAACATTTCGAGCAATTATGTAGAAAATTTTCAATTTTCCTAAAATTCAAAACTCTTTTGGAAAACTTTGTTTCTATGCATTCAAGATGATATGAGCATAAGAGGAGGAGATATGAAGTGAGTGAGGTTGCAAGTTTTGAATTTCTCATAACATAATGGGTTTATATGTGAATTCCCCTATTTTTGTTATTGATAGAAAATTTGAACACTCTTACACCTAGTTCACATTACACGATTTTCATGGGTTGAAGGGATTATGTGATTTGTGGATTAGTTAGATTTTGATTCAAGGTGTTAAGACATCAACCCGGGGTACTTTGTCCATCCTTGTCCATGGGAAAATAACGAAAGATATGGATTTCTAAAAATCCTATCTAATTTAAAAGAAAAGGGAAAAGGAAGGATGAAATTGGGAATGATGGAAAAATGGTGGAAAATTCCGATTAGGGCTACCTACTACCAACCGGGGGATGGTCTACCCGTAACCAAAGCCGGAATGGGACGTAGTGTGAAAGTCGTCGGAAGGACAGTAAGGCAAATTCCCGTCATTGGCTTGTTGTTGCTCTATATACCTTGAGATCCATAGTCTAGTTGATTTATGAAGAACATAACCCTGGAAACTCATGAAAAGAAATTTCACTATGCACACTAGATTGAATTTGTTCAAGTTCTTCCATTTGTCAAGTAATCAGCGGTAATTTCATATGGGTGCTTATTATGTTTTGAGAGTTTACAGTTTCAACCTCTATCACCTAATTTCTCTAACTCTTACATTTATGTATCTTGGGATGTATAGAAGAATGGTTTCTAAAGGAGAGTTGGGTTTTGGAGAATGGAATTGGTTTCAAGCATGTTTTGCTCGGGACTAGCAAAATGCTGGTTGGGGGTGTGTTGAGCTCTTAATTGTGCATATTCTAACCCCAATTCATCACTCATTATGCTTGTTTTTATGGTTTATAGACTAAACTAATGCATGGATTTGTGATTGTACGGATGAGAGAGAGGAAGCATCAATTGTAGACTTAAGGACGCTATTTAGAAGACAAGAAGACCAAGGGACCAAGTGGGGAAGTGTGGAAAAAAGAAGCAAAGAAGAGAAGAAAAGAAGGAAGAAGAAGACACCCACAACCGTGAAAGTACGTCGGGTAGTCTAACACAACACCCACGTATGTGCGGAAGCTTAAAAGCAACTAGAATTATGGCTAAACCTATAGGAGGGGGTGATTAGGACCTTTTCTGAAATTCTTTTCGCCTACTTATATAATTCAACAAATCAAACTATGTAAGCAAGAACACTTCGGCTTCCAAGCCTAAGTGGGTCCAATCACAAGACTAGCATATGATAAAGCAATAAACAACCTAGTCTAAAGCATGCATAGGTAATAAAAAGATTTAACTAATCAAGCTCCTAACCTATGCAACCTATGTAGACTTACGAGAATGGATCAATGAGCTCAAGTCTACACAGCTAGTGAAAGTACATCTTGTGTGTGGATGTGCCTAATTAGTGCCTAGCATACATTTCTATCAAGCATTCGTAATTAAACAATTAAACTAACAATGCTAAGATATTAATGTGCTCAATTCAATCACAAACACAAGCATGTATAGTGGTTCGACTTTGGGTCTACTCCACTCCCGGTTCAAGTACTCAACTCCATTGAACACACCGGCATTCACTATCGGAGGTTTTAAATGAGGTTCACCTCTCAACCTTTACACGGAGGTTTTACCGGTTCACCTCTCAACCATAACCGGAGTTTTGGATAAAGGGCTAACTCTCAACCCAAACGGAGTTTTGGACATAGGCTAACTCTCAACCCGACGCACGTTTGCTCCCGTGTCAGAGGCTCCCCCTTGGAGACTTAGTTTAGGCCCGGCTAACGGGCCAAGGAATGGTTGACGTCCCTGAATTTAAGCCGACTAACAGGCCAAGGATCGGCTAACGACCCTAGATCGAGTTTGACAAACAAACTCTACACTCAACTCCCACAGGGAATTGAGTGGATGGACTCCTAACAAGACAACCTTACTTGTCGGATTGAGCCCCTTTGTAGCGCCGGTTTGGGTTGTTTGATCTCCGCTCCCCCGTGCTTCAATCAGCTTCCCTTGCTCCCACGATCGTGCCGCCGTTGCATCGCCAATGCCTCAACCACACTCGATCAAACACCTTACATGTGATGCCTTTGAGATGCCCAAGGTGATGGGAGGATGGTTGAATCTCCTACATGGGATATGTAGCTTGTTCTAACTAGGAGATTCACCTAGAGGGTCTTCTAGAGGTCTTGGATAAGGGGTATGCCTATATGGAATAGTGTCTCACCTCTAGATTTGAGAGAGGAATCAAGTCATCTCTATATTGCATTTGAATGCCCACATTTGTGTTTAAAACACAAGGGATATGACTTGAAACCCTCCTCTTTGAGGCCTCATATGATGTACAAAAGGTGTGGGGAATAGGCTCTCAAAACCCTCTCTCATATGCCCCAAAACCGAGCTCCTTATATAGGAAAAATGAGCTCCAACGGTCATAAAACGGGCAAAAACGGCTCCTTCCGCCCGGTCCCAGCCGATCCCGACCGGTCGGCCAAAGGCCAGTGAAGACAGGGAGGCTGCTGTCCAACTTGGGGGTCTGTCCGACCGGTCGAGACCGGTCGGACCAGCCCAGCCGACCGGTCGGTCGGCCCTCAATGGCCTGCATACTGGATTCTGGACAGGGACTATCCGACCGGTCTTGACCAGTCGGCCCAGCCCAGCCGACCGTTCGTGACCAGTCGGACAGGCCTGGGTTCAGCCTGAATGTTCATTGACCCTCCTCTTTCACAACCCATCGCATTGGCGACGGTTTGGGTGCACTATTGGGACACCTAAGGCCAATCTTTGATGACTAAAGGTTTTCTAATCATGGTCAAGGTCATCAAAGAGTACAAGGGTTAGGTTTTGGTCAAGGTTAAGGCACCAAGGCAACACTTTTACCTGTATCTTCTTCCTTGATGTAGTAGGGCCACTTGAGTCTTCGGTCTTCGTCTTCTTTGGGCTCAACCGACACTAGACTCACTGATGTAAGTGATTGACAAACAAGGTGCACTAGTATGCCACAGAAAAGTGCACTAACAATCTCCCCCTTTGTCAATTACTTTCAAAAACCTAACCTACCAAAACAAATACATGTTCAAGATATTACATTGATAAAGCATTAAATACAGGACTTTTGACATGCCTAATCTAAGCTTCTCCTCTTCAGATTGCTCCCCCATAACCTGTCAATCCCTGCATCACAAAACATAGCAAACTAGTTTTGGTGGTACTTGATCTTTCTCCCCCTTTTTGTTAGCAATTGACAAACTATTCTCTCCCCCTTAATGATATATCAATAAGGCTAAGGTAAGAGTAGATAGAATGTCGCAATTATAACTATAAGCACATGCTAACAAGGAGAGTATAGGGTGCATGAATCATAAATACATGGAGCATGCTAAGGAACATGATTAACAAGAAATGTAACTATCTAGGCAAAGTTAATCATGCAACATTGGTCAAGGATATACATTTGCAATAAAAGCACAAAGGGCTTATAGCCCAATCAACTAACCTCCCCTAATGGTATATCAAGACCAATACTAAGCAAAGATTAGCATATTATGAAGCATAAAACTTAAGATGATTAGCTAATCTAAGCCGGATGATAGTCTAGCAAGAAAATATTCAAATTAAAGCAAAGCTAAACTGCCGTATTTGGGCTAATGAGGCTTGAATCCTCTGATTTACCCATAAGTTCAAACATGAGGCTAAAATCCTCAGATTTTCTTATAGATCTAAAGAGGCTAAATTCCTCAAGTTCATCAATTTGCTCAAAATGAGGCTTGATCCTCAGATATTCATTTGAGCTCAATATGGTCTCCTAAGGTCACCTAACCTAGATCACAACCCCCTTGGGTATGATAAATAGGACCCAACATGCTTGTTTGGGAGGGAATTCATCTATCCTAGATTTTTCTCCCTTAGGTTCATTCCAAGTTGGAGAGCAATGTTCGGTAGGGGATATGATAATAGTTCCTACCCTAGCTAATGTTGACCTCAACTAATCATTTTACTTATAGTTCTACATGAGGCAACATACATTCCCCTTATTAGGTAGACATGATGCTAGTGCTCCGGTACCGGATCTTACTCTAGACGGTTACGTCCTTGAAGAGCAACCCACTCTGATACCAATTGAAAGTACGTCGGGTAGTCTAACATGACACCCACGTATGTGTGGAAGCTTAAAAGCAACTAGAATTATGGCTAAACCTATAGGAGGGGGTGATTAGGACCTTTTTTGAAATTCTTTTCGCCTACTTATATAATTCAACAAATCAAACTATGTAAGCAAGAACACTTCGGCTTCCAAGCCTAAGTGGGTCCAATCACAAGACTGGCATATGATAAAGCAATAAACAACCTAGTCTAAAGCATGCATAGGTAATCAAAAGATTTAACTAATCAAGCTCCTAACCTATGCAACCTATGTAGACTTATGAGAATGGATTAATGAGCTCAAGTCTGCACAACTAGTGAAAGTACATCTTGTGTGTGGATGTGCCTAATTAGTGCCTAGTATACATTCCTATCAAGCATTCATAATTAAACAATTAAACTAACAATGCTAAGATATTAATGTGCTCAATTCAATCACAAACACAAGCATGTATAGTGGTTCGACTTTGGGTCTACTCTACTCCCGGTTCAAGTACTCAACTCCTTTGAGCACACCGGCATTCACTATCGGAGGTTTTAAATGAGGTTCACCTCTCAACCTTTACACGGAGGTTTTAACGGTTCACCTCTCAACCATAACCGGAGTTTTGGACAAAGGGCTAACTCTCAACCCAAACGGAGTTTTGGACATAGGCTAACTCTCAACCCGACGCACGTTTGCTCCCGTGTCGGAGGCTCTCCCTTGGAGACTTAGTTTAGGCCCGGCTAACGGGCCAAGGAACGGCTGACGTCCCTGAATTTAGGTCGACTAACAGGCCAAGGATCGGCTAACAACCCTAGATCGAGTTTGACAAACAAACTCTACACTCAACTCCCACAGGGAATTGAGTGGATGGACTCCTAACAAGACAACCTTACTTGTCGGATTGAGCCCCTTTGTAGTGTCGGTTCGGGTTGCTTGATCTTCTCTCTCCCGTGCTTTAATCAGCTTCCCTTGCTCCCACGATCGTGTTACTGCACTTTTTCGTGGCATACTAGTGCACCTTGTTTGTCAATCACTTACATCAGTGAGTCTAGTGTCGGTTGAGCCCAATAAAGACGAAGACCGAAGACTCAGATGGACCCGCTGCATCAAGGAAGAAGAATCAGGTAAAAGTGATGCCTTGGTGCTTTAACCTTAACCAAAACCCAACCCCTTAACCTCTTTGATGACCTTGACCATATTAGGGAACTTTTAGTCATCATAGATTGGCCCTAGGTGTCCTAAAACATCACCTAAAACTTGGCCTAAGCGAGAGGGTTGGAGAATGGATGGGTCAGCAAAACAAGAGGCTAAACCCAGGCCTGTCCGACCGGTCGCGACCGGTCGTGGACCCCTGGCCGACCGGTCAAGACCGGTCGGACAGACAGTCCAGAGATTCAGCAGGTTGTTGATGTGTGTGCAAGCCATAGGGCCGACCGATCGTGAACCCTGGATGACCGGTCGTGGACCCCTGGCCGACCGGTCTTGACCGGTCGTGTAGTCCACCATCCTTGAGACAGCGTGTTCTGATTTTTCTCTGGACTAAGGCCGACCGGTCGTGGACCCTGGACGACTGGTCGTGGCCCCTGGCCGATTGGTCGTGCGACCAGTCGGCACTAGCCGTTATTTGCCCGTTTTTAAACCGTTGTGCAATCTTTTATAAATGGGCTTGGCTTGTTTTGAGGGACAGGTAGGGGAATTTTGAGAGGAGTGAAGCCACCATTGTTGGAGACCATTTGAGGCTCATTCCCAACCTATCTAAGGCATCTTCCTTGTGCTTTAACACATGATTAGAGCATTCCAAGCTCATGAAGAAGATGACCTTCATCCCCTCTTGATCTCTAGAGTTTGGAACCTTCTTGATTGGCAAATCTTGTCCAAAACTCTAAGATGAGATCATTGTAGGAGAGAACCTCTAGGAAACCCATTCCCATTAGTTGTAGAGTTCTCAAACCTACCCCCTTAGCACCTTGGGCATCTCAAAGGCATCACATGCAAGGTGTTTGATCAAGTGTGGCTGAGGCATTGGCAACGCAACGGCAACACGATCGTGGGAGCAAGGGAAGCCGATTGAAGCACGGGAGAGCGGAGATCAAGCAAACCAAACCAGCGCTAAACAAGGGGCTCATCCAACAAGTAAGGTTGTCCTTTTTGAGAGTCCATTTAGAGTTTGTTTGTCAAACTCGATCTAGGGACGTTAGCCGTTCCTTGGCCCGTTTGCCGGGCCTAAACTAAGTCTCCAAGGGGGAGCCTCCATCACGGGAGTGAACGTGAGTTGAGTTGAGAGTTAGCCTATTTCCAAAACTCCATTTGGGTTGAGAGTTAGCCCTTTGTCTAAAACTCCGGTCATGGTTGAGAGGTGAACCGATAAAACCTCCGTGTAAAGGTTGAGAGGTAAACCTCATTTAAAACCTCCGATAGTGAATGCCGGTGTGCTCAAAGGAGTTGAGTACTTGAACCGGGAGTGGAGTAGACCCAAAGTCGAACCCCTATACATGCTTGTGTTTGTGATTGAATTGAGCACATTAATATCTTAGCATTGTTAGTTTAATTGTTTAATTATGAATGCTTGATAGGAATGTATGCTAGGCACTAATTAGGCACATCCACACACAAGATGTACTTTCACTATTTGTGCAGACTTGAGCTCATTGATCCATTCTCATAAGTCTACATAGGTTGCATAGGTTAGGAGCTTGATTAGTTAAATCTTTTAATTACCTTTGCATGCTTTAGACTAGGTTGTTTATTGCTTTATCATATGCTAGTCTTGTGAATGGACCCACTTAGGCTTGGAAGCCGAAGTGGTCTTGCTTACATAGTTTAATTTGTTAAATTATATAAGTAAGCGAAAAGAATTTGAAAAAAGGTCCTAATCACCCCCTCCTATAGGTTTAGCCATAATTCTAGTTGCTCTTACGCTTCCGCATGCATACGTGGGTGTCGTGTTAGACTACCCGACGTACTTTCAATTGGTATTAGAGCGGGTTGTTCTTCAAGGACGTAACCGTCTAGAGTAAGATCCGGTACCGGAGCACTAGCATGATGTCTAACCGAGATGGGAGTACCACCAACCGTCCACTATTCTTTGACGGGTCCAACTATGCCTATTGGAAGGCTAGAATGAGAATTTTTCTCCAATCCATGGACCGTCCGGTGTGGCTAAGCACACAAAATGGATACACCTTGCCCACCGTGCAAGTGGAGGTTGATGGGAAAAACATTGTCATTCCCAAAGATGATTCCAAATGGGATGACACAGAGAGAGCACAATACATGGCGAATGCCAAAGCTCTCAATGCGATTTGCTGTGCGGTTTCCCCGTAAGAATTTCAGCGCATTCTCACATGCGCAACTGCAAAAGAAGCGTGGGATATACTTGAGGTTACCCACGAGGGAACTAGCACAGTAAGACGCTCGAAGCTTCAGCTCTTAACCACCAAATTTGAAAACATTAAGATGGAAGAGTCTGAAACTTTCATGGAGTTTTATACTAAATTGTTAGATATTTGCAACTCCATGTTTGTCTTGGGTGATCGAGTCCCGGATGGTAGGATTTGTAGAAAAATTCTTAGGTCCCTCCCAGATAGATTTGACTCCAAGGTAGTTGCCTTAGAGGAGTGTAGAGACATAGATAACATGAAAGTAGAACTCATAGGTTCCCTACAAACTCCTGAACTACACTTTAAGGCCCCCGCTAGGAAGAAAAGCATCGCTCTTAAGTCCTCTCACAAACATAAGAAAATCAAGAGTGAGTCGGAGGAAGATAGTGATGATGAGGATGATGAGGAAGAAGATAGTGATGATGAGGATGATGAGGAAGAGAAGTTGAACAAAAAATTCAAGAGATTCCTCAAATTTGATAGAGGGAATAGCCGTGACAAGAAGGACAAGAAGGGTGATAAACATAAAGGAAAATCATCCATACCTTCATCCGTCCGTTGTTACGGTTGCGGTCGTCGTGGCCATATTGCCCCGGATTGTCCGAAAGGGCCTAAACCGAAAGGTAAAAAGGCAATGGCTGCCACTTGGGATGATACGGAGGAGTCCGAATCTGGTGACTCCGCTTGCGATGAGAGCCAACAAAGAGATCTTGCTCTCTCGGCCTCCACCACAACCCTTCTTCCAGCTTATCTAAGAGGGGATCCCAACCGCTATCCCTTCTAGGAGAAGGAGTTCCCAACCCCTCACCTCATGCTACATTTTATGAGGGTGTTGAGGAAATTAGTTACCCTTAGGCTAATCAAACTAAACATAGTTAGTGTGGGTAGCTAAAAATGCTTTAATAGGAAAATCTGAGGATTTCAGCCTCATTTTTGTGTGTATGGGCAAATCAGAGGATTCAAGCCTCATTAGCCCAAATTTCGATAATTTAGCCTTGCTTTTATTTAATACATTTGCTTGCTAGATTATCATCATGCTTAGATTAGCTAATCATCTTGAGTTTTATTCTTCATTGTATGCTAATCTTTGCTTAGTATTGGTCTTGATATACCAATAGGGGAGGATGGTTGATTGGGCTATATGCCCTTTGTGCTTTCATTGCAAATGTATATCCTTGACCAATGTTGCATGATTAACTATGCTTAGATAGTTACATAACTTCTTGTTAAATCATGTTCCCGTAGCATGCTCCATGTTTTAAATTCATACACCCTATACTCTCCTTGTTAGCATGAGCTTATAGTTATAACTGCGACATACTATCTTCTCTTACCTTAGCCTTATTGATATATCATTAAGGGGGAGAGAATAGTTTGTCAATTGCTAACAAAAAGGGGGAGAAAGATCAAATCCCACCAAAACTAGTTTGCTATGTTTTATGATGCAGGGATTGACAGGTTATGGGGGAGCAAATTGAAGAGGAGCAGCTTAGTTTAGGCATGTCAAGAGTCCTGTAATTAACTCATTATCAATGTAATATCTTGAACATGTATTTTGTTTTGGTAGGTTAGGTTTTTGTAAGTAGTTGACAAAGGGGGAGATTGTTAGTGCACTTTTCCGTGGCATACTAGTGCACCTTGTTTGTCAATCACTTACATCAGTGAGTCTAGTGTCGGTTGAGCCCAATGAAGATGAAGACCGAAGACTCAGATGGCCCCGCTGCACCAAGGAAGAAGAATCAGGTAAAAGTGATGCCTTGGTGCCTTAACCTTGACCAAAACCCAACCCCTTAACCTCTTTGATGACCTTAACCATATTAGGGAACTTTTAGTCATCATAGATTGGCCCTAGGTGTCCCAAAACATCACCTAAAACTTGGCCTAACTGAGAGGGTTGGAGAATGGATGGGTCAGCAAAACTGTAGGCTGAACCCAGGCTTGTCCGACCGGTCGTGGACCCCTGGCCAACCGGTCAAGACCGGTCGGACAGACAGTCCAGAGAGTCAGCAGGTTGTTGATGTGTGCAGGCCATAGGGCCGACCGGTCGTGGACCTTGGACGACCGGTCGTGGACCCTTGGCTGACCGGTCTTGACCGGTCGTGCAGTCCACCATCCTTGAGACAGCGTGTTCTGATTTTTTTCTAGACTATGGCCGACCGGTCGTGGACCCTGGACAACCGGTCGTGGCCCCTGGCCGACTGGACAACGGTTTATTTGCCCGTTTTTAAACCGTTGTGCAATCTTTTATAAATGGGCTTGGCTTGTTTTGAGGGGCAGGTAGGGGAATTTTGAGTGGAGTGAAGCCACCATTGTTGGAGACCATTTGAGGCTCATTCCCAACCTATCCAAGGCATCTTCCTTGTGCTTTAACACAAGATTAGAGCATTCCAAGCTCATGAAGAAGATGACCTTCATACCCTCTTGATCTCTAGAGTTTGGAACCTTCTTGATTGGCAAATCCTTGTCCAAAACTCTAAGATGAGATCATTGTAGGAGAGAACCTCTAGGCAACCCATTCCCATTAGTTGTAGAGTTCTCAAACCTACCCCCCTAGCACCTTGGGCATCACATGCAAGGTGTTTGATCAAGTGTGGCTGAGGCATTGGCTGACGCAACGGCAACACGATCGTGGGAGCAAGGGAATCTGATTGAAGCACGGGAGAGTGGAGATCAAGCAACCCAAACCGGCGATAAACAAGGGGCTCATCCGACAAGTAAGGTTGTCCTTTTTGAGAGTCCATTTAGAGTTTGTTTGTCAAACTCGATCTAGGGACGTTAGCCGTTCCTTGGCCCGTTTATCGGGCCTAAACTAAGTCTCCAAAGGGGAGCCTCCATCACGGGAGTGAACGTGAGTCAGGTTGAGAGTTAGCCTATGTCCCAAACTCCGTTTGGGTTGAGAGTTAGCCCTTTGTCCAAAACTCCGGTCATAGTTGAGAGGTAAACCGGTAAAACCTCCGTGTAAAGGTTGAGAGGTAAACCTCATTTAAAACCTCCGATAGTGAATGCCGGTGTGCTCAAAGGAGTTGAGTACTTGAACCGGGAGTGGAGTAGACCCAAAGTCGAACCCCTATACATGCTTGTGTTTGTGATTGAATTGAGCACATTAATATCTTAGCATTGTTAGTTTAATTGTTTAATTATGAATGCTTGATAGGAATGTATGCTAGGCACTAATTAGGCACATCCACACACAAGATGTACTTTCACTAGTTGTGTAGACTTGAGCTCATTGATCCATTCTCATAAGTCTACATAGGTTGCATAGGTTAGGAGCTTGATTAGTTAAATCTTTTAATTACCTTTGCATGCTTTAGACTAGGTTGTTTATTGCTTTATCATATGTTAGTCTTGTGATTGGACCCACTTAGGCTTGGAAGCCGAAGTGGTCTTGCTTACATAGTTTGATTTGTTGAATCATATAAGTAGGCGAAAAGAATTTGAAAAAAGGTCCTAATCACCCCCTCCTATAGGTTTAGCCATAATTCTAGTTGCTCTTACGCTTTCGCATGCATACGTGGGTGTCGTGTTAGACTACCCGACGTACTTTCAGATTGTGTCGCCGTTGCGTCACCAATGCCTCAGCCACACTCGATCAAACACCTTGCATGTGATGCCTTTTAGATGCCCAAGGTGATGGGAGGATGGTTGAATCTCCTACATGGGATATGTAGCTTGTTCTAACTAGGAGATTCACCTAGAGGGTCTTCTAGAGGTCTTGGACAAGGGGTATGCCTATATGGAATAGTGTCTCACCTCTAGATTTGAGAGAGGAATCAAGTCATCTCTATATTGCATTTGAATGCCCACACTTGTGTTTAAAACACAAGGGATATGACTTGAAACCCTCCTCTTTGAGGCCTCATATGATGTACAAAAGGTGTGGGGAATAGGCTCTCAAAACCCTCTCTCATATGCCAAAAAACTGAGCTCCTTATATTGGAAAAATGAGCTCTAACGGTAATAAAACGGGCAAAAATGGCTCCTTCCAACTGGTCGGCTAAAGGCCAGTGAAGATAGGGAGGTTGATGTCCAACTTGGGGGTCTGTCCGACTGGTCGCGACCGGTCGGACCAGCCCAGCCGATCGGTCAAGACCGGTCGGCCCTCAATGGCCTGCATACTGGATTCTGGACAGGGACTGTCCGACCGGTCTTGACCGGTCGGCCCAGCCCAGCCCACCGGTCGTGACCGGTCGGACAGGCTTGGGTTCAGCCTGAATGTTCGCTGACCCTCCTCTCTCACAACCCATCGCATTGGCGACAATTTGGGTGCACTATTGGGACACCTAGGGCCAATCTTTGATGACTAAAGGTTTCCTAATCATGGTCAAGGTCATCAAAGAGTATAAGGGTTAGGTTTTGGTCAAGGTTAAGGCACCAAGGCATCACTTTTACCTGTATCTTCTTACTTGATGTAACAAGGCCACTTGAGTCTTCGGTCTTCGTCTTCTTTGGGCTCAACCGACACTAGACTCACTGATGTAAGTGATTGACAAACAAGGTGCACTAGTATGCCATAGAAAAGTGCACTAACAGACCGGTCGTCCGACCGGTTATCCAAGGCCCAAGATCGGTCATCCAACCGGTCTCATCACTCAACAGAAGAGTATTTGCATTGGAACATCTGCGACCGGTCATCCACACCTCAGACCGGTCGTGCGACCGGTCCTTGAGTAAAAAGTGCAAGATGAAATTAGGCAAAACTCACTGGACAGTTTGCATATACAGTCCGACCGGTCAGCCAGGCCAGTCCGACCGGTCCAGACTGGTCGGCCAGAAGAAATTCCAAATCCAGAAGCTTGCTGGACTGATGAGAAGACCAGCCAGACCGGTCGCGACCGGTCGGCCAGCCACTCAGACCGGTCGTGCGACCAGTCGGCCATGCATAATTTGTGCACTTTCCTATTTTGGCGCCGAAAATCTCTATGCACTGCGTAAGTTTTATGCAAATTCTCGAATATTCTGAGGTTGCAGAGCCTCCCCACTATAAAAGGACACCTAGGGATCGTTCCTAGGGTATCTAAGAAGAGTTTAAGCAAGGTTGGAGGCGGCGGAAGTGGATTTCGGAGTTCCACAACTCCTAGTTTGTTTTGCTGTTTTTATGTTTTTCTTAGTTGTTTCATGTTTCCTTAGATCATGAACGTCTAAACCTCTTAGCTAGGGCTAAGAGGTGAAGCTTGTAGTGAATCTAAGATGTTTCAATTCGTTTTAAGTTGGTTTTAAGATTGAATTTCATGTTTATGAACAATGGTTTGAAGTTTATACAAGTTCTAAGTAGTTTTTCTTAGTCTTATGATGACTCATGGATGTTTAGGAGAATTACTTAAGTTCTTAATTGCTTTGTGTTAGTCTAGACCTGTATGATCCGAGGAATTGAAGTACGCTCTAGTACTATGATCTTCATGTGGGAACTTCCTACCAAAGTTCTACTTTTCTGAAATTCTGTGGTATGTGGGACTGTGCATGTGATTTGAATCAAGTTCAAATCATAATCTAGCCTTGTCTTGTGACAGGACTTGAGGATGGTTATGATTGTGATATGAGCCTATTAGAATTGGGACTGACCTATGCAATTGAGCATGCTCATCCTAGCTTGCATTGAGTGAGTTATATGCATTGGTCTTACATATGGCAGATTGTTTAGCTTAACAGCTCTATCATCTGGCTAGATAGATCTAAATATCAATTCTAGTTGAGAAAGTGAGAAACCACAGCGGATTGAACATCAAGGATTGCTACAAGTGGATCCTTGAACCCCTAGTGCCTTTTTATAATTGTTTACCTTCAATTTAGTTCAAAGTTGTTACTTACCTCAATCTCATACAAAATCTGGTTGTTAACTCTCAATAGACACTATTGGATGTGTTTGTAAATTCCTACACAAGTCCCTGTGGATCAACCTCGGTCTTACCAAGTTTATTACTACATCGCAACCCTACACTTGGGGAAGCGAACACCTACCCAAAACCATAACCTCTTAGATGACTTGCACCATCTAGGTATACCCTTAGTCATCATCATTAGTCTTAGAACTCTATGAAAAACATGATAAGTTAGACTAATTAAAGAGGTGGAAGCTGCTGTAATCAAAACAGCTCAAACAGCAATTTCCGATTGATCTCCGATCAATCGGACATTAGCTCCGATAGGACTCCGATCAATCGGACCGAAGTTCCGATCAATCGAAAATTGTCCCAGTAAACTTGAAAATCCACTGGACATATTTTTGATCAATCGGACAGTCTTCCGATCCATCGGAAGGGGTCAGTCCGATCAATGAAACCATTTTTTCAATCAATCGGAATATCTTCCAGAGAGTTCACTGGACTGATTTTCGATCAATCGGACATGTCTCCGATCAATAGGACCTTTTTCCGATCAATCGGAGATACGTGAATCTTCCTATTTTTTTACCGTTGGAAGAAAATCAATTTAAGATGGGGGATTCGTTTTTTAGCGAAACAGAGGGGATTTTGAGGAGATAAAAGCCACCATTGCTAGAGACCATCGGAGGCTCTATCCCAAACCCATAGCAAGCCATTCTACTTGTGTTTTCATCACAAGCTTGGGTCATTCAATGGCATCTTGAGAATGGACTTATTCCTCTTGATTCTTATGGTTTAGACACCTTGATCATAGTTATATACTTTGTCTAAACACTACCTAGGAGTCCAAATAGGTGTATTCTTCTAGGAAACCTATTTCCTACCATTTGTAGAGGATCCACCATTCCTTAGCACCTTGGGCATCTCCAATGGAGCATCACATGCAAGGTAGCTGATCTTGGAGCTGAAGCCTTGGCAAAGCAGCGGCGTCAAAGATCGAGGGAGCACAAGGGGAGCTGATTCAAGCACGAGAGAGCGAGAAGAATCAACCCAAAGCGGCACTACAAAGGGGCTCAATCCGACAAGTAAGGTTGTCTTGTTAAGAGTCCATCCACTCAATTCCCTGTGGGAGTTGAGTATAGAGTTTGTTTGACAAACTCGAACAAGGTCGTAGCCGATCCTTGTCCTGTTAGTCGGCCTAAAATCTAGGGACGTTAGCCGTTCCTTGGCACGTTTGTCGGGCCTAAACAAAGTCTCCAAGGGGGAGCCATCAACATGGGTGCAAACGTGTAGGTTGGGAGGAACCTGTAAACTCCTCAGTTGGGTGGATCCGAGTTAAAACACCTTGGTTGGGAGGAACCAGATTTAAACTCCCCGAGTGAATACCGGTGTGCTCAAAGGGGTTGAGTACTTGAACCGAGAGTGGAGTAGACAAGTAGTCGAACCACTATACATCCTTGTGTTTGTGATTGTTCTTGAGCACATTTCTCTTTATGCATTGTGTTTAATTGGTTAATTATGAATGCTTAGTTATGAATGCATGCGAGGCACTTGATAGGCACCTCCACACTCACAAGATGTACTTTCACTACCTCATGTTGACTTAAGCATTTCTTGATCCATCCTCTATAGGCCACATGTGTTGATGAGACTAGGTTGCTGATTGCACTTATCATTTGCCAGTCTTTTGATTGGACCCACTTAGACTTGGAAGCTGAAGTGTTAATCGCTGACGTAGTTTGATTTGCTAAATTTGTTAAGTAGGCGAAAAGATTTTAATAGGTCCTAATCACCCCTCCCCCTCTAGGACTTAGCCATAATTCTAGTTGCTCCTTAAGCTTCCGCACTTGTGCTTAGGGTGTCGTATTAGACCACTCGACGCAATTTCACTAACCCCATTTCATTACTAACTATGCTTAAAATAAGTGATTAAAGACCCAACTAATGTATGGTTTTGTGATTGTAGGAGTGAAAGAGAGAATTCATCAAATGAGGGCTAAGATATGCTATTTACACACCTTGAAGATCAAAGGAATAAAGGACCAAAGGCGGAGCAAAAGTGCATTGAAGATGAAGGAGGAAAAGCTGAGAAGTTCAGCCAATTTCATGACCACCGGCCGGTCGGCCATAGTCACTGACTGGCCGGCCAAACCCTCCAAAAATAGCAAAAGCTCTGGACACATTTTATGAAGGTTGACCCCCTAAACGACAGGCCGGACAGACTAACCAACCGGTCGGCCGACCGGCCGGCTAAAGGGTCGGCCTATCCATTGTAATGTCCAGAAAATTCAATATATTGAAGCATGTCCACCGGCCGGCCGACCGACCGGTTGGCTGGTAGGTCGAACTGTGTAAGAGACACTCTAGTGAAAATTACAATCGCAGGCACTTTATCCGACTGACCGGACAACACTTAGAAACATCCGGAGCTCCGAAAATCTCTATGCAAAACGCTAATCTTGCAGGATTTCTCGAAATTTCTTTGCACCTAGGGCTTCAAAGCTATAAAAGGACTTCCCTAGCTCGTTCCTAAGGCATCCTAGAAGAGATTTAGCACAGTGGGAGGCCGCGGAAGTCAGATCCGGAGTTCTAAAACTCTTAGTTTGTTCTTCTCGTTTTATATTTTTCTTAGTTGTTTTCTTGTTTCCTTGGATCATGAACGGCTAAACCTCTTAGCTAGGGCTAAGAGGTGAAGCTTGTAGTGAATCTAAGATGTTTTAATTCATTTGATTTGGTTTCAAGTTGGATTATTAGTGAAGAACAATGGTTGAAGTTTGAATAAAGTTCTAAGTAGTTTTTCTTAATCTTATGATGGCTCATGGATGTTTAGAAGAATTGCTTGAGTTCTTAATTGTTTTGAGTTATTCTAGACCTGTATGTTCTGAGGAATTGGATTCAATATGCTCTAGATCCATGATCCTCATGTGGGAACTTCATACCAAAAGCTCTACTCTTTCTGGAATTTCTGCCTATGTGTGATTTGAATTGAGTTCAAATCATGATCTAGTTATACTTTGTGACAGAACTTAATGATGATTATGATTGTGATCTTAACCTATTGGAACTAGGATTGATCTATGCAATTGAGTGTGCTCAAGTCCTAACTAGAATTGAGAGAATCATGTATCACACATATGACAGATGTTTGTTTTAACTGCTTTATCATCCGGCTAGATAGAACTTAATTTCGATTCTAGTTGAGAAAGTGAGAAACCACAGCGAATTAAGCATAAAGGATTGCTACAAGTGTATCCTTAAACCCCTAGTGTGTTTTATTATTTACATTCAATTTAATTCAAAATATCTATCTACACCAAATTCCTAAATCCTGTTTAGTTAACTATTAAGTAGAAATCATTGGAAGTGTTTTGTGAATTCCTACACAAATCCCTGTGGATCGACCTCGGTCTTACTGAGATTATTACTACATCGCAACCCTTCACTTGGGGAAGCGAACAAGTTTTTAGCACCGTTGCCAGGGACTTTGACGGTTTTTCATAAAATTTCTGAAAATAGTCTCTATTTGAGATTTTTAGGACTCTTTTACTAACTTAGTTTGTTTACTTTGTTTTTTTTTTTCAGGAATTCTAGGAGTCAAAGTAGTCACTTCAAATTAGGTTTTTCTAACCCTTTTTATTTATTATTTTTTTTTTTTAGATTTACATGCCACATTGGGTTCGGGATTCTAATAACCAACTCATTAGTGAAGGGGGAATTGTTGAAGGGATTGATAGGGAGCCACGTGCTAAGAAACGTTTAGATTTTCTAATTTTTTTTGAAAGTATGGCTGAAAATTAACCCAATCCTATGGCCAATCAAAATCTGGGCCAAAACCAAACTAAAACGGGAGAGAATGTGGTTGAGAATGTTCTCCGACCTAGAGCATTACGTGATTACTTGCAACCTGCAAGAGTGAGCACTCCCTCATCCATAGTTTTTCCACTGAATGCAGGGAACATAGATTTGAAATCGAAAGTGATCCAACTCATTCCAAAATTCCATGGACTAGACAGTGAAAGTGCCTATCAACATCATAAGGAATTCGATGAGGTGATCTCACAATGCACTTTGCTAATGTAACCGATGATGTGGTGAGACTCAAATTGTTTCCTTTTTCCCTTAAAGAGAAAACTAAGGCTTGGCTTCATGCATTAAGGCCAAGATCAATTGGCACATGGACTGAGATGATTAGGGAGTTCATTAAAAAGTTCTTCCCTACTCACAAAACGATCATGTTGAGGCACCTTCTCATGAATTTTGCCCAAAAGGAGGATGAGACCTTCTTCCAATGTTGGGAGAGGTTCAAGGACTTATTAAATGCATTCCCACATCATGGCTAAGAAATTTGGCGGGTAATAAGTTTTTTCTATGAAGGACTGACTTCACCCATGCGCCAATTCATATAGATGATGTGCAATGGAGAATTCATGAATAAGGAAGCCAAGGAAGCATGGGACTATTTTGATGAATTGGCTGAGAATGCACAGTCTTGGGATACATCTAGACCAATAAATTCCAAGACAAGCCAACAAAAGGAAAAAGGAGGAATTTATGTCCTCTCAGAAGAAGATAACATAAGTGCACGTGTGGCTAGCCTCACAAGAAAAGTCGAGGCCATGGAATTGAAGAAAGGAGAGACGATCAACTCAAAAGACGTTGAAACTGTTTGTGGAATTTGTGCCGGAAATCAACATGCAACACAGGATTGTCCCACAATTTCTGCATTCCAAGATATCTTACAAGAACAGTCAAATGCCATAAACAGTTATCAACGGCCATTTAGTGCTCCAAACTCAAACACGTATAATTTTAGTTGGAAGAACCATCCCAACTTCAGTTGGAGGAATGGACCCACTGCGAATGCAAACAATACCCCTCAAGTTCAACCTTTATTAGGTCCATCCCTAGTAATTACACCAAAAGCTACGCTAGAGGAGATGTTGGGTGCATTCATATCGGTTCAAGCTGAATATAACAAGACTAATTCTCTAAAAATTGATGGGTTTATGCAAGAGCAACTGAAATTCAATCAAAATTCATCTCAAGTCATTAATGACTTGAAAACCTCAATGGCTAGAGTTGAATCTCATCTCAGTGTTAGGGAGAAAGGCACACTTCCTGCCCAACATCTTCCTAACCCAAGGACCTAATTTGAGATACAAAACACAAGCTCATCCTCCCAACATACGGAGCATGTTCAAGCTATCACCACTTTGAGAAGTGGAAATATAATTGATAAATCTAATCCGGTGAAGGCCCCAAATCCTAATGATCCAGAAATTTCCAAAGAGAATGATAGCCCGAACAACACTCCACATGAGAAAGAACCGGAAAGGCCACACAAACTGGTTGCCCCATTTCCCCAAAGGTTGATTTCACCCACACCTTTAGACAAAAACCTGAAAATTTTAGAGGTTTTTAAGCAAGTGAAGATCAACATTCCGTTGTTGGATGCTATAAAACAAATACCATCCTATGTCAAATTTCTAAAGGAACTGTGTACAGTCAAAAGAAAACACAATGTTCACAACAAAGTACTTTTGACTGAGAATTTGAGAGGTATTATCAGACAAGAAGTGCCCCAAAAATACAAGGATCCGAGTAGTCCAGCCATCTCATGCATCATATGAGACTACTGGATCAAACAAGCCTTACTCGATTTAGGGGCAAGTGTTAACCTCATTCCATACTCGGCTTATGAACAACTTAGGTTAGGTGAATTGAAACCCACCAAAACCACACTCCAACTTGTTGATAGATCTATTCATATACCGAGAGGAGTGATTGAGGATGTCTTAGTCCAAGTCGATAAATTCTACTACCCAGTAGACTTTATTGTCTTGGATACACATCCCGTGATAGGTACCGGTGCTCAAATTCCCGTCATACTTGGCCGCCCTTTTCTAGCTACTTCAAATGCGATTATCAATTGTAGAAACGGGCTTGTACAAATGTCCTTTGGAAATATGACACTCGAGCGTAATATATTTGATTTATGTAAACAACCACGGGAAGTTGATGATGAGATCCACGAGATAAACTTGATTGAATCATTCATGGAGGAGACATTCCCCTTGAATTATATTCCAACCCTTTGGAGGCATGTTTGGCCCACTCTCACGAGATGAATGATGACACAATACGAGAGATGGATGTCATTTTGGATGTTATGCAGATACTTGAGAACAAAAGATGGAAGGCACTATTTGAACCTTTACCCTTAAGCGAGAGCAAGCCTCTTCCATCCAATATCAAGACACCGAAGCTTGACCTAAAATCATTACCAAATGATTTGAAATATGTATACTTAGGTCGATATGAGACATATCTAGTGGTGATTTCTTCCCACTTGGATGAGGAACAAGAGAGTAGGCTAATAGCCACTCTAATAGAGCATAAGAGAGCCATTGGATGGTCGATTGCGGATCTCAAAGGCATAGACCCCCTGATTTGTACTCATCGCATACACCTTGAGGAGAATGCGAAAACATCTAGGCAACTACAAAGATGCCTCAATCCAAACATGAAGGAGGTGGTTAAGGCCGAGGTATTGAACCTATTGGATGTAGGTATCATTTACCCAATATTCGATAGTCAATGGGTGAGTCCAACTCAAGTGGTGCCTGAGAAATCCAGAATAACCATTGTAGCTAATGCCAATAATGAACTCGTGCCAACCAGAGTCACTACCGGTTGGAGAATGTGCATTGACTACAGGAAGCTAAACACAGTCACGAGGAAAGACCACTCCCCCCTACTGTTTGTTGATCAAATTTTAGAAAGGTTGGAGGGTCATTCCCATTTTTGCTTCCTTGATGGATATTCAAGGTATAATCAGATAGAGATCGCCCTAGATGACCAAGAGAAGACAACATTCACATGTCCATTCGGCACTTTCGTCTATCGAAGGATGCCGTTTGGACCATGCAATACCCCTACCACTTTTCAGCATTGTATGTTGAATATTTTTCTGATATGGTGGGAACGATTCTCGAAGTCTCATGGATGATTTATCTGTATTTGGTTGTAACTTTGATGAGTGCCTTATGCACTTAAAAATTGTGTTGAAAAGATGTGAAGAAAAGAACCTCGTATTAAATTAGAAGAAATGTCACTTCATGGTTCGAAAGGGAATAGTACTTGGTCACATCATCTCACAAAATGGAATTGAGGTGGACAAAGCTAAAATCGATCTTATCTTTAACCTTCCACCACCTAAGAGCGTACGAGATGTGCGGTCCTTTTTGGGACATGCCAGATTTTATAAATGGTTCATAAAGGACTTTAGTTCACTCTCTCATCCTTTATGTAACTTACTTCAAAAGGAAAACTCATTCGAGTGGACTAAAGATTGTCAAAATGCCTTTAACAAACTAAAAGGTATGCTAACATGTGCTCCCATAATGCAACCACCTGCTTGGAGCCTTCCTTTTGAAATTATGTGCGATGCGAGTGACTATGATATTGGGGCTGTGTTAGGCCAGAGAAAGGAGAAAAAGCCATGCGTAATCTACTATGCAAGTAAAACTTTAAACTCGACTCAAGAAAACTACACTGCTACAGAAAAAGAACTTTTAGCCGTAGTTTTTGCTTTAGACAAGTGCAGGTCCTACTTGATTAAATCTAAGATCATCATATTCACTGACCATGCTGCGCTTAAGTACCTTCTCTCTAAGAAGGATGCTAAGCCACGCTTGTTAACATGGATCCTCCTACTCTAAGAATTTGACATAAAAATATGTGATAAGAAAGGAGTAGAAAACGTCGTGGCCGACCATCTCTCTAGACTTGTCCTCACCAACTCCCCTGAGACGACCGCGATCAATGACATGTTCCCTGATGAACAACTTTTTAAAGTCTCCCAATTACCATGGTATGCGGACATTGCTAACTATCTTGCTACAGGTATAATTCCGACACAGTGGAAAAAGCAAGATAAGGATAAGTTCTTCAACGGGGTGAGAAAATTTCTATGGGACGACTGTTCACTCCCCAAGTGTAGGAGGGTTGCGAAGTAGTAATAATTCGGAAAGACCGAGTATCGTTCCCACAGAGATTTATGAATGGGTATTCTCAGATTTTGTCCAAAACAACTATTAATTAAGATCCTATTAAGAACTAAAGCTGGAAAATAGCAATTTGGGTTTAAATAGTGAATGTGTAAGGTAATTTCAATCTAAAAAGGCACTAGAGCACCAAGGATCCACTTTTGATAAGTTTCAATGCATCAACACAACTAGGTCTCTCATAACTCAATCGGAATCGAATTCATATCTCTATCCGTTCGGAATATAGAGCAGTTCAATAAACAATTATCCAAAATAAGAGTTTATTCATTGATTTGATTCCCACAACCATGCTCAGGCCTTGGGCACACTCAATTGTGTAGGCCAAGCCTCTTTCAATCTAGTTGAGACTCACAACCATAGTCTTCATCAAATCCTGTCACTAGACTTGATTACAACTAATGATTAGAACTCTAATTAAATCAAAATCAATCAGCAAACAGCTATTTCAGATTATAATAAAAAGATAAGAACTTTAGTTGAATAAGTTCCCACATGAAAATCAGGCCATTGCATACAAGGCAATCAAAGAATCTACCATGCCCGGAGTCGATGATAGATCAATGAACTACACAAGCATAAACAATGCTCAAAAGTTAAATTACTAAGTTATGATCACTAAGAATCACATGAGCCCGGAGTCATCAAGAGATCAAAGTAAAAACCCAACTAGTACTTGATTCAAACTCACATTAACTAAAATTCATCAATTAAATCATAAAAAGGAAACCTAGGTTGCATCAATCCATAAAAAATGAATCAAAAGCTTCACCTCTTAGCCCTAGCTAAGAGGTTTTAGTTCATCTCTAACATCCTTGAACTAGAAGCCTCAAAAACATAAAAAAAACTACTAAAACAGGAAGAAAACTAAGAAAACTTGAAGTAGAATCCGTTTCCCAAGCAATCCCCACGTCCTAACATGTCTTGGTATGAAGATGAGAAGTCCATTTTATAGATTGGCGTGGAAGATTTCAGATTTAGCAAGGAATTACGCAATTGCGCAGAGAAAATCGGAGCTTTGCGTGCAATCTGTTACGCTGACGACCGGTCGCATGATCGGTCTAAGCTCATGAACTACCGGTCGCACGACCGGTCTCAAAACTTCAAAAACAGTCCAGTTTGCTGTTTCTGGACACATCTCGACCTGTCTGGCGACCGGTCATGCGACCGGTCTGGTGATTGGTCTAGCTGTGTAGACCTGTCTGGCGACCAGTCTGGCAACCGGTCTTGGGACAGGTCTTGGGACAGGTCTTCCATATTTTCTTCTCTTTCTTTCTTCTTCTTTCCTCCACCTTTTGTCACTTGTTATGTTAATCTTCAATGCATACAAAGTGACTCTTTTGACTATGAATTAGTGAAGTCTACCTCTCATTCCTACAATCACAAATCATGCATTAGAGTAGTCCTTTAAACATGTAAACCATGCATAATGAGTGATGAATTGGGGTTAGAATATGCACAATTAAGAGCTCAACACACCCCCCAACCAGCATTTTGCTAGTCCCGAGCAAAACATGTGTGAAACGAGTTTCCTTCTCCAAAACCCAACTCTCTTTCAGAAACTATTCTTCTATGCATTTCAAGACACACAAGCGTAAAAATCAGAGAAATTAGGTGATAGAGGTTGAAACCTTAAACTCTCAAAACATAATAAGTGTTTATATGAAATTCCCGCTGATTGATTGATAAATAGAAGAACTTGAACAAATTCAACCTAGTGTGCATAGTGAAAGTTCATCTCATGAGTTTTCGGGATTATCTTCTTCATAGATCAACTAAACTATAGATCTCAAGGTGTATAGAGCAACAACAAGCCTATGACAGGAATTTGTCTTACCGTCCTTCCGAAGGCTTTCACACTACGTCCCATTTCCGGCTTTGGTTACGGGTAGACCATCCCCCAGTTGGTAGTAGGTAGCCCTAATCGAATTTTTCCACCATTTTTCCATCATTCCCAATTTCATCCTTCCTTTCCCTTTTCTTTTACATTAGATAGGATTTTTAAAAATCCATATCTTTCATTATTTTCCCATGGACAAGGATGGACAAAGTAGCCCCGGCTTAGTTTCTCAGCACCTTAAATCAAAGTCTAGCTAATCCATAAATCACATAATCCCTTCAACCCATGAAAATCGTGCAACGTGAACTAGGTGTAAAAGTGTTCAAATTTTCTATCAATCATAAAAATAGGGGAATTCACATATAAAACCATTATATTAAGAGAAATTCAAAGCTTGCAACATCCCTCACTTCATATCTCCTTTTCTTACACTCATGCTATCTCGAATGCATAAAACCAAAGTTTTCTAAAAGAGTTTTGATTTTTAGAAAAATCGAAAAATTTTCTACATAATTGCTCGAAATGTCACAAAAGCTAGTAGATTTATCTAAGGAATCTCACCCCCCAACCAAAATCTTACATTGTCAATGTAATAAGATATGCAATATGCATGACATGAGAGCAATGACATAAAACAAAGGAGAGTGAGAACGAGAGTACCTGAGGTAGCAAGTAGATCAATTCTAGCATCTTCCATTGTCTCAATGAGACTTATTCAATCCGAAATGTAGAAAAATAAATCCTAACCTACCTACCTACCTTTGGTTAGTCCGATCGACTACATGATCAAATTTGAGCAGGATCTTCATGAATTTCAATAAGTTTCTCATGAGGACCATCCAAAGTCCTGCTCGAATGTATACATGGGTGCGTTTCTTCATTAAGGTCCAATCATAGTGTGCACCACACGCATGTAAGGAAGAGATAAGAACAGCAAAAAGATATCTCCTCAAGTTCTGAATTGGATTGTAATTGATTAAAAATGGGTCCTCCCAATCAGAATTTTCAATGGGCTGAAGAACCCATGATGGTAGAGAGACATTCATTAAATATTTTTCAGTTTGGGTTATCTCCTCCACAATTTCAGAATTACATGGTGCTTCCACAAACAATGGTAAAGAGTGTAAATCAGTGGAGTGGTGTTCTTCAGGCATCGACACCATGTCTAACAAACTAACCAACTCCTTAATCATCTCATCATCCAGATCATAGGGGTGGGTCATGCATTCCTCTAAGAAATCGAGAGAGTCGGATGAAGGGTCCTCGTTCTCCCTAAGTGATTAAGGAAAGTCTGTTTCAATGGCAATGAATTCCTCCTCTATAGAGGGGAGGTCTTCCAAAGAATTTTTTTTAAATTTAGTGATAAGCACATCATCTAACATTGGTTGATCTAAAATTTCAGATTGTGCCACCACATCATCCAAAGAAACAGAATTCTCAACCCAAGGGAGTTCTTCCACAATAGAATCCGGCATATGTTGTTGGTGGAAGGACTCAAAAATATCGACTTCAGCCATCTCTCTAGCAAGAATATCTTCTGGCAACTCATAAACATTCGGCCCTTTGGAAGAAGAAATCATGGGCTCATAATCATCCATGGAACCCTCATTGTAGGCAATCTCACCATCACTTTCAAATTTTATGGATTCCTCAGGTTCGTCAACCGTCATTGAAATCTCTTCATCATTAAAATCGGGATATCTAAAAGAGATAGTTGATTCACCATAATCGATGGTGATATTGGGGTCACCAAGATCAATATCCTCTAGAAGTTTAGTCATTAAATCTGGAGAAGGTTGGGTTTGGATAGCCTCATCCTCCTCATTATTGGGGATTAATTCGGTGTTCCCAATGTTGGGTTCAGGATTTTAAGATGGCGAGAGGTTTTGTATGCATTGCTCAGTTATTTTCATAAACTCTCACAGTGTATCCTCAAGAGTTCGTGTTGGTTGTGGCTCGTGAGAAAGAAACTCTTGAGGATAATTGTTGGCATCCATGGTTAGCTCGTCTCCCAAATTGAAATTTTGATGCTCCCACCTATTCGGATTATGCATGTCATATGTTGTGCTATTAGATAGTTGTTAATATTTGTAGCCAAACAAGTGATCATACATTGTCCTAACCGGTAGAACATTATTCATCTCTTTCCAATAATCTCCCATTGTCTTACCTGGCGAAAAGTTATGCCCACTGTTGTCATTCTGGTAATCTCGCAAGGTCTTATGTGGGGGAGTATTAGAAGTAGATTAAGTCATAGAAAGATATTCATACTTGTAATGGTTCCAATCATAATGATTTTTTATTTGGTTCGACCTCTCATCTTCCAAAAGGTATTTAGACAATCCACCTGTCCAATCATTCATAATGAAATTATAAGAAGTTGAAACAGAAAAGAATTCTTCCTTCCATCCTTTACTCCTCTCTAAGACCGAAGCACAAGGTGTCTTGCAATGGCTGAGCCAGAAGCAAGGATAGAGACTGATTTCTCCTGGTCAATAGGGGTTCAGAGAACTCCCCACCCACTCTTTGAGTCTTTTGAGAAAAGTGCAGAAAAATAAGAAAGAAGAATAAGATTGAGAAGAGAAATCTCTGAGCACAAGGTGATCCAAGACGGTAGTGCCGACCAATAGGAATCAAGGTGGCACAAGGCCAACCTATCAGAGATCCAAATGGAGTCTCCACCCACTCTACAAGAGATGAATATGATAGGAATGAATAGGAGGAGGAGAAGATTAAGGTTAGAAAGATAGAACCTGATTTGGCACTTGAGATTTCTACTTCATCTTCAACTTCCTAAAAATCCCTGAAGTAGATCTATGTTAGAATCCTGCAAAAAAATTAAAATAAAGTAAGTTAGTATTTTAGAAGAAAGCCTACCCTAGAAAGCAAAACAAATCCTAAACCTATCTTAACACAATCTCAACTAAAAGCTATCTCAGAAAATTCTCAAAATACCGCATAGAAATCCCCGGCAACAGCGCCAAAAACTTGTTCACTCCCCAAGTGTATGGTTGCGAAGTAGTAATAATTCGGAAAGACCGAGTATCGTTCCCACAGAGATTTATGAATGGGTATTCTCAGATTTTGTCCAAAACAACTATTAATTAAGATCCTATTAAGAACTAAAGCTGGAAAATAGCAATTTGGGTTTAAATAGTGAATGTGTAAGGTAATTTCAATCTAAAAAGGCACTAGAGCGCCAAGGATCCACTTTTGATAAGTTTCAATGCATCAACACAACTAGGTCTCTCATAACTCAATCGGAATCGAATTCATATCTCTATCCGATTGGAATATAGAGTAGTTCAATTAACAATTATCCAAAATAAGTGTTTATTCATTGATTCGATTCCCACAACCATGCTCAGGCCTTGGGCACACTCAATTGTGTAGGCCAAGCCTCTTTTCAATCTAGTTGAGACTCACAACCATAGCCTTCATCAAATCCTGTCACTAGACTTGATTACAACTAATGATTAGAACTCTAATTAAATCAAAATCAATCAGCAAACAGATATTTCAGATTATAATAAAAAGATAAGAACTTTAGTTGAATAAGTTCCCACATGAAAATCAGGCCACTGCATACAAGGCAATCAAAGAATCTACCATGCCCGGAGTCGATGATAGATCAATGAACTACACAAGCATAAACAATGCTCAGAAGTTAAATTACTAAGTTAGGATCACTAAGAATCACATGAGCCCGGAGTCATCAAGAGATCAAAGGAAAAACCCAACTAGTACTTGATTCAAACTCACATTAACTAAAATTCATCAATTAAATCATAAAAAGGAAACCTAGGTTGCATTAATCCATAAAAAACGAATCAAAAGCTTCACCTCTTAGCCCTAGCTAAGAGGTTTTAGTTCATCTCTAACATCCTTGAACTAGAAGCCTCAAAAACATAAAAAACTACTAAAACAGGAAGAAAACTAAGAAAACTTGAAGTAGAATCCGCTTCCCAAGCAATCCCCACGTCCTAGCATGTCTTGGTATGAAGATGAGAAGTCCCTTTTATAGATTGGCGCGAAAGATTCCAGATTTAGCAAGGAATTACGCAATTGCGCAGAGAAAATCGGAGCTTTGCGTGCAATCTGTTACGCTGACGACCGGTCGCACCACCGGTCTAAGCTCATGAACGACCGGTCTCAAAACTTCAAAAATAGTCCAGTGAGTTTGCTGTTTTTGGACACATCTCGACCTATCTGGCGACCGGTCGTGCGACCGATCTAGCTGTGTAAACCTGTCTGGCGACCGGTCTTGGGACAGGTCTTGGGACAGGTCTTGAGACAGGTCTTGGGACAGGTCTTCCATATTTTCTTCTTTTTCTTTCTTCTTCTTTCCTCCACCTTTTGTCACTTGTTATGTTAATCTTCAATGCATACAAAGTGACTCTTTTGACTATGAATTAGTGAAGTCTCCCTCTCATTCCTACAATCACAAATCATGCATTAGCGTAGTCCTTTAAACATGTAAACCATGCATAATGAGTGATGAATTGGGGTTAGAATATGCACAATTAAGAGCTCAACAACGACCCATACTTATTCGAGTATTGTCTCGATCAAATCATAAGGAGATGTGTGCCGGATGATGAACAACATAGTATCATCTCCTTTTGTCATTTTAAGACGTGTGGTGGCCACTTTTCGGCGAAGACCATAGCCAAGATTCTGCAATGTGGGTTTTATTGGCCCACTATGTTCAAAGATACCCATGAGTTTTGTAAAACGTGTGAGCCTTGTCAGAAATTAGGAGGAATGTCCCGTAAAAATATGATGCCACTTAATCCCATCTTACCAATCAAAATTTTTTATTGTTGGGGCATCGATTTCATGGGTCCATTCTCATCTTCTTTCAAAAATTTATATATATTGCTAGTCGTCGATTATGTTTCAAAATGGGTCGTGACGATTCCATACCGGAACATTGACCATAAAACAGTTATTCGTTTCTTAAAAGAAAATATCCTTTCCCGATTTAGAACACCTCGAGTCATTATAAGTGATGAAGGATCTCATTTTTGTAACAGCTCGTTTGATGCTTTAATTAAGAAATATGGCGTTAATCACAAAGTGAGTACTCTCTATCACCCACAAACAAGTGGACAAGCTGAGATATCCAATAGGGAGATTAAACATATTTTGGAGAAAACAGTGAACCCCGATCGCAAGGATTGGTCGCTTTAACTAACCAATGCACTCTGGGCTTACCGTACTGCTTTCAAGACCCCCATTGGAATGTCTCCCTATATACTTGTCTACGGGAAAGCCTGTCACTTGCTTGTGGAATTGGAACATAGGGCATATTGGGCGATAAAGAAGATGAATTTTGATTCCGACAAAGCAAGCTCGTTGCGCAAACTTCAATTGAATGAACTTGCAGAACTTCGGAATGAGGCATATAAAATGAGAGAATCTACAAGGACAAGACGAAAGTGTTCCATGATAAGAACATTCTTCGTAAGACCTTCATGATTAATCAAAAGGTCCTTATGTATAATTCTCGACTACATTTGTTTTCAGGAAAATTGAGATCTCGATGAACCGGTCCCTACATTGTAATAACTGTTTATCCATATGAGACCGTCGAGTTGTTTAATCCAAGGAACGGTAATATCTTTAAAGCAAATGGTCAGTGATTAAAACCGTTCTTTGAGAATTTTCCTTCAGAAGGTATGTCCATACCTATGACTGATCCTATGTGTTTACGTCGGATTTGGTAACAGGATCCTCCAGACGTTCACCTTCCTTCAAGCCAGCTTCCTTTCGAACCTGAAAGAACACAAGAGAAAACTAAGGGTGGCAGGCGTCCAGCCGTTGGCCCTCTGAAGCTTAAGTCAGATGGGACATGATTGTAAAAGGAAGCAGCAGGATATCAGCATAGAGATTGTGTACCTTTCTCATCTATGAGGCCATTCATTTATATAGATTCAAGTGATCCAATCTATTACGCAAGACGTTAAGATTACTGTTGATTTTCGAGGATAAGATATCTATCCCGTTGATCCCTAGATAAGGGGATGGCCTGGTCTAATTAGACATCTGGTCGATTACGTTCCCTGATGGCGATCCCCTGAGGTTCGAAGCCACGAACAAAGATAAGCCCAAAATCGGTCTATATGGGCTACTGGTACTAAAAAGGCGGAGGACGTTCGGGCTCGGGGATAACTTCTCGCATATTGAGATGCAGAACCTTTCAACGACCACAAATCGAGATGCTTGCATATTCAGAAGTGTATACCATACTTTCCTGATATGCGAGCCTCGACCAGAAGGGCTAGGTGGTTTAGAAATTACGTACCGTACCTTTCCAATATGCGAGCCTCGACCATGAGGGCTCACAGGTCGAATACTGTCACAAAGGCGCTCGCAGGCCTCGAGTCTTCGCTATCTTCGACCACTGCAATTTGGCTATAACAGATGCCCCCAAGTCCTTGTCGTCAAGGAGTCTAAGGGAAGGACTTTCTTACTGGCACGCATAACCGCCTAATGCCTTTCTCGTAGGTGAAGCCGTACATGATTGGACTGTCATTAATGAGCACCAGCTTTCCGCAGCTTTTCGGCAGAGAGGAAATGAAGAGGCATCCGCCACGTATCCATAGAATTAATAATTATGCCCGTTCGACTGCTGTGCTAAATGAACGATCGCCGCGTGTCACCATATCTTGAGGAATGATTGCTTATAAATATACGGAGCCTGCAAAACTTTCAAAATTTCATCTGAGGTTTACGAAAGTTCTTCCTCTCTTCTTGCTTCCTTCTTTCCTCTGGTGTAACTTCCTTTCTGTGGTGAAACTTCGTTCCTCCGATTCCTTCTGGTATAGCTTCATCCTTCATTCTTCTTCTTTCCCAAAGTATTATTCCTCCCTCTTTTTATCTTAAGCAATCATGGAGGGAGATTTTGATGAGGAGACCGTCCCCCTGGGGGATGCTACCCCAGAATCTTCTTCCTCCAACAATGCGAGGGTTCCGGCCGGCAGATACTCTGCATCCGGGTACCCCTCCATGTGTGAGTTACGGGAAAGATACCAAGTTCCCAACTCAGTTATTTCCGGTTGCCCGGAGAGGGAGAAACCCCAGACACACCTTCCCCCCGGTTGTGTAGCCCTTTATGAGTATTTCTTCATTCTTGGGGTACGCCTTCCCCTTCACCCCTTGATTCGCGGCGTACTTCGGAGTTACAAGATGGCCCCCGGGAAACTCATTGTAAACGGTTGGAGAGTAATCCTAAGCTCTTTCGTTCTTTGGGCGTAAGCCAGTAACGGAGAGTTAACTGCGGAAGAGTTCCTCAGAATGTACCAACTCAAGAAAGCTCCCTCCAGCGAACGATGGTATTACCTGTGTTACTGGCACCGGGATAACTTTGTTTTGGGGAAACCCTCTTCGAATTACTCCGAATGGAGGAAACGCTGGTTTTATGCTTCAGGGAGCTGGGAGTTTGAGACAGGGTCCACCTCTGGGGGCCATAACGTGAGCCGATTTTTAGGTGAAGGTGGGCGTAGCTTCACCCTACCTTGGTTTATGAACTGACTCTGGATTTTCTGCTTATCTAACCTTTGTTCGCATTCGCAGGTATTCTGACTATGGGGAAACCGAACTTGAAGGGAGGAATTCACGAGAAGATCGTGAAGGTTTACAAGTTACCTGCTCATGATAGGCATATCGAGGCTTGTCTGTCAGCCTCCAGACTCGCGGCTGCCAGGTTGATATCTCGTGAGGAGGTCGCGATGATGAACATGGGAGAGAAGAGAGGGTTGCTTCCCAGCTTGAAGGGCACCGGCTTGAAGAGGCAGAAGAAGACATCTGCTGGGCCCTCTCACCCGTCTAATCTATCGAATGGGACTGCCCAAGTTCCACAACAGCGTGAACCTCTTCCCGATACTGCGGCAGCTGCGTTAGTGGCTTCTGCACCGGTGGTTCCTCCCGAACCACCAGTTATTAATATCATTGACAACTCCCCGAGGAACGATGGGGCGGGGTCAAGTTACCCCCCAGCTGAAGAACCTCACAAGCCGGAAGGTGCTCACGAGTTGATTCCTGCTCGCGAGCAAACCGCTGCTCAAGATGCGAGCCCAACTGGGCTAGTCGCAGCCCAACCCTCTGGAGTCGGAACATTCACTGTCCCCAGCCACCTACACCCCATCTACAAAATTTTTTTAATAACATCTCCCCCCAAACTTTTGGTGCCCTCCCCGAACCAAGTTCTGAAGACCTCTCTCTTGACGCGGGAGTGAGGATGGTCCAGGTAAAATATGTTCTGATTTTACCTTGGTTTTTGCTTTCTTCGTTGACTTTTGAACGCTTATCTCATAGTCTTCCTTCTTTTTTGCAGGGCTTGGATCTCATCATACGGACGAGGCGTGATATCCTCGCAGCCCGTCGTATAATAGATGAGGCCGAGGGGAAGAGGATTGCCTTGGAGAAGGCGGTCCACGGAAGGGACCAGGTCATTAAGTCTCGCGAGATCTTGATCGCGAAGATGACTGAGGAGAGAAAGATCCTCATTGAAAAGGTCCAAGTCCTAACTGATAGATATCAGGCTTTGGACTCAAACTTCACCAAGCTCGCAGAGATGAAGGAGAAGGTAGAGAGAGAAAGAGAGATCTTCCGTCAAGACAAGATCTCGCTGGAGGAGCAGCTCGCAAAAAGTAAGTCGAAGCTCAAGGAAGTTAGCGAGAATCTGAAGAAAGAGCGCTCCACCCTTGCGCAGCTCAAGGATGAATCAATCAATTGGGAGGAGAGAGTGGCCCTTGTCAAGATGCTCTCCGAAGAAGGGGCCCGAGCTGTTAGTGCACTTTTCTGTGGCATACTAGTGCACCTTGTTTGTCAATTACTTAGGTCAGTGAGTCTAGTGTCGGTTGAGCTTAATGAAGATGAAGACCGAAGACCCAAGTGGCCCTGCTGCATCAAGGAAGAAGAAACAGGTAAAAGTGATGCCTTGGTGTGCCTTAACCTTAACCAAAACCTAACCCATAACCTCTTAGATGACTTAGACCAACTAGGTATACCCTTAGTCATCATCATTAGTCTTAGAACTCCATGAAAAACATGATAAATTAGACTAATTAAAGGGGTGGAAGCTGCTGTAATCAAATAAGCTCAAACAGCAGTTTCCGATAGGACTCCGATCAATCGGACACTGGCTCCGATAGGACTCCGATCAATCGGAGAGAAGTTCCGATCAATCGGAAATTGTTCCAGAAAAGTTTGAAAATCCACTGGACATATTTCCGATCAATCGGACATGCCTCCGATCCATCGGAAGGGGTCATCCGATCAATCGGACTGTGTTCCGATCAATCGGAAAATTCTCCAGAGACTTCACTAGATGGATTTCCGATCAATCGGACATGTCTCCGATCAATCGGACTGGGCTCCGATCAATCGGACCATTTTTCCGATCAATCGGAGATACGAGAATCTGCCCGTTTTTTTACCGTTGGAAGAAAATCTATTTAAAAGGGGGATTCGTTTTTTGAGCCAAGAGAGGGGATTTTGAGGAGATAGAAGCCACCATTGCTAGAGATCATTAGAGGCTCTATCACAAACCCATAGCAAGCCATTCTCCTTGTGTTTTCATCACAAGCTTGGGCCATTCAATGGCATCTTGAGAATAGGACTTGTTCCCTCTTGATTCCTAGGGTTTAGACACCTTGATGATAGTTAAACCCTTTGTCTAAACACTACCTAGGAGTTCATATAGGTGCATTCCTCTAGGAAACCCATTTCCTACCATTTGTAGAGGATTCACCATTCCCTAGCACCTTGGGCATCTCCAATGGAGCATCATATGCAAGGTAGCTGATCTTGGAGCTGAAGCCTTGGCAAAGCAGCGGCTGTCAAAGATCGAGGGAGCACAAGGGGAGCTGATTCAAGCACGGGAGAGCGAGAAGAAGCAACCCAAGACGGCGCAACAAGGGGCTCAATCCGACAAGTAAGGTTGTCTTGTTAGGAGTCCATCCACTCAATTCCCTGTGGTGTTATAGGCAAAATAATGGAGATCAACTCAGCTATTAAGATTTTACGTGGACACCCATCCGACTCTCGAGATCATCTGAGCGAGAGTCGCAGATTGAGTAAATATGGAGTGCCCATCCGACTCTCGAGATCGTATACTCGGGAGTCGTAGATTGGATAAGTGCGGGACACCCATTCGACTGTCGAGATCATATGCTCGAGAGTCGCAGATTGGGTAAGTGCGGGACACCCATTCGACTCTCGAGATCATATGCTCGAGAGTCGCAGATTGGGTAAGTGCGGGACGACCATTCGACTCTCGAGATAAGCTGAGCGAGAGTCGCAGGATGGACAAATACGGAGCATCTATTCACAAGGCCTCGAGCTCCCATAGCCGATAGTCAGATAAAGCAAAGCAGAGGTTCCCTTCTCGATCTTCGAGCAGACCTTCTCACAAATCAGTGAAAAGGGTTACATCCGAATGAGCGAGCATTAGGACTCGCGACCATATTCCAACATACGAACAGCTTTTTCTGTAGCGACACCCCTTAGCCTTCAGTACCAGCACCCAATTCCCGTCGAGCAGCTTGTCCAATCCCTCTGCGACACCAAGCAGGGCTACACCTAGTTCGGTGGTTTCCGCCCCTTCGGCGTCTCCTTCCTTTTCACCGGCTATGACTCCAACTACGGTCTCCAGCTCTACATGAGCAATCAGCGCTACTACTACGCCTACCAGCAGCCCGGATAGGTCGATTTTGGGATTATCTTCTCTGGTGGTTCCGAATCTCAAGGGATTGCCATCAAGGAACGTGATTGCCGAAATAAGTCATTGGGTTAGATCTCATCTTTAAGGATAAGGATCTTATCCCAGGAAATCAGCAGGATCTCAGTATCATACACGAAATCAGCGGGATTTCGATATCTTACGTAACAGATTGGATCGCTTCAGATCTATATAAAGGGATGACTCCATTAAGAGAAAGGTACACACAATATTCAATCTCTGGCCTGCTTTCGCCTGGTATTTCTTCTTCTTGCTTTGCCTAACTTAAGCATCGGAGGGCTAACGGCTGGACACCAGCCACCCCTAGTTGCTTTCTGTCTTCTTACAGGTCTATCGGAGGAAATCCCTGCTGGAGAGAAGGTGAATAACCGGAGGATTCTATTACAAAATCTGACGTTAACAGTTTGGCGCCGTCTGTGGGAACGACTTGATCGTCGAAATCAATCGTTCTTACAACCGATTAAAATCCTTCCGCGATGCGTCCTAAAAAGGTTGTTCATCCTTCGACTTCAAGGCAGGCACCACCTCCGCCCGATGAGACGGATTCCATACCTGCTCCTCCACCCACTTCGACGAATATCCCTCAAGGAGCCCCAAATATGCCATCAGCAAACCCATTATTGGAGGCTTCTGGAAATCAAGACGATGTCCTGCGTTTCCTCAGAAATACTCTTCTAACTCTAAATGCCAGAGTTCAGGCCCTGTCGAATCGGCTTGATCAGCATTTTTCCGAACCACAGAGACAACCTTCTGAGGGGTTACCACCGCAGCCCATACCAGTGGCATCCAGACATTCTATGGACGAACCACAGGTCCCACCACTTGGCAGCCATCTCCCTGTGCCGTCTCCACATTCTATACATTCTAGTTCGTCTCGACAACCTCAACCGCAGGGCTCCACCGCCGAAACATCAAGCTATACCATACCATGGGAAGGAGATCTCAAAAGAATCCATGATCGTTTTGATGTCATGGAACAGCGATATCAGGCAAATCGGCCATCTACCATCATGGCGGCGATACATCAATCCGAGTCTCCATTTACTAGCGAGGTTATGGAGGCACCGTTACCTAAAAAGTATGGAACGCCTGTTATCACCCCGTATACGGGTACTGGTGATCCTCTTAAACACCTAGAAACATACAGGTCTCTCATGGAGTTGGAGAGACATGGCTCAGAAATCATGTGTAGGGCTTTCTCCCTAACATTGAAGGAAGCAGCTCGTACGTGGTTTCGGGGATTAAAGCCTCGTTCCATCAGCTCCTTTTCCCAGTTATCAGAAATATTCCTTTCTCAATTCATGGGAAGCATTCGCACTAAGAAGCCAGCCTCCCATCTAATGGATCTGAAACAGCAGCATGGAGAGATAATAAAGGAGTTCACAGTACGGTTTACTGCCGAAGCCGTTCAAACTGAGGGTTATACTGAAGAAAAAGGTCTTATAGCCCTCATAGCCGGAATAACAAGCGAGAAATTCAGGTTTGCTTTAGATAAAAGCCCTCCAAAAACTATGGTAGAGTTCCAAGCCAAAGCTCAGAAGTATATCAATGCAGAAGAAGTCGCATTGACACGTTATGGAGTACAGGGTAAGAAACGCAAGCCAGAAGGAGCCTCTTCTACAGATAAAAAATATCGTCATGATCAACGCGATCATTCTCCCAAGAAGCCTTATTCTGGTAAATATCATAACTACACTCCTCTTAATCGGTCTCATGAAAAGGTTCTAATGGAGATTAAACACAAGCCATATGTGAAGTGGCCTGCAAAGATCAAATCCGATCCCGAGAAGAGAGACAAGAGAAAGTTCTATTATTTTCACAAAGATCACGGGCATAGAACCCAGGACTGCATCTCTCTACGAGACCATATCGAAGCCCTTATTCAAAAAGGCCATCTCCAGGATTATGTTGCTCGTAAAAATCGATCACCAGAAAGGGCGAACACCTCATCTCGCCAGAAGGAACAACCTCATCATCAAACTGACCAAGAGGACGCTGAGCCTACGGGAGAAATCCGCACCATCATCGGAGGACCAGCTTGCGGGGGCGATTCTCAAGCTTCAAGAAAAGCATACGCTCGAAAGGCATCCAAAGAACCCCAGCAAATCTACTGGCTGGAACAGACGTCTAGCTCGTAAAAAACCAGCCATCCTCCAATTTCCTTCACTCTCGAAGATGCAAAGGGAATTCACTTCCCTCACGAAGACTCCATCGTAGTCACATTGAAGGTATCAAATTATCTGACACATCGAATTATGGTGGATACAGGTAGCTCAGCCGATATTCTATACTTGGAGGCTTTCAACAAAATGGCACTTGCCAGAAGCCTTCTCAAGCCAGTATCGACCCCCCTCGTCGGCTTCGGAGGTGAGGTAGTAACGCCTGAAGGAAGCATCGATCTCCCAGTTACTTTTGGAGAAAGTCCAGCGAAGACCACCGTCTTCGTAAACTTCCTCGTGGTAGACCGAAAATCAGCGTATAACGCCATTTTGGGGCGGCCGTCTCTTACTAAGGTTGGGGCAGCCTTGCACCCTTCATATCTGTGTGTCAAATTTCCTACCCCAAATGGTATCGGGGTCGTGCGAGGAAGTCAACAGGAGGCACGGTCTTGCTATCAGATAGCCCTATAGGATCGGAAGAAGGCTCAAGCAACACCCGTTATGGAGATAGCACAAGGTTCACCCAACTTTCCCACCAACACCTCGTTGGATCCGAGAGAGAATGCTCTTAAATCAGGAACTCCTGGGGAAGAAACAGTGGCAATTCACTTAACCAAAGGTGACCCATCCAGGGTCGTATACATTGGATCCTCTTTAACCAGTGTCCATCATGAAGATCTGGTCCGTTTCCTCACCGAATACCAGGACGTGTTCGCTTGGTCTCATAAAGATATGCCATGCATCGACCCCAATGTCATTGTACATCGTCTCAATATCTACCCGAAACATAAGCCCGTACACCAGCATCGACGTGCCTTCACTGCAGAAAGACAAATGGCGATCAAAGCTGAAGTCGAGAAGCTACTCACGGTCAATTTCATAAAAGAAGTAGACTACCCAGAGTGGGTTGCGAACGTGGTCCTCGTCCGGAAAGCTAATGGCAAATGGAGAATGTGCGTCGACTATTCAGATTTAAACAAAGCATGCCCCAAAGATAGCTTCCCGGCCCCGCGGATTGACCAGTTGGTCGATTCAACAGCTGGACACGCTCTGCTCAGTTTTATGGATGCTTATTCTGGTTACAACCAGATCATGATGCATCCACCTGATAGCCAGCATACCGCCTTCATCACAGATCGGGGATTATATTGCTACCAGGTAATGCCGTTCGGTCTTAAAAATGCAGGGGCCACTTATCAACGTCTCGTCAACAAAATATTCGCTGCTCAAATTGGTAGGAATATGGAAGTTTATGTTGATGACATGCTCGTAAAAAGCACTGTAGAAGATGATCATATTTCTGATCTTCGAGAAGCCTTCGACCTAATGAGGAGGTATCAAATGAAATTGAACCCAGAAAAATGTGCGTTCGGTGTGTCTGCAGGGAAATTTCTCGGGTTCATGGTTGGCCAGCGCGGAATTGAAGCAAATCCTGAAAAGATAAAGGCATTGATAGAGATGAAATCCCCCACCTCTCTGAAGGACGTCCAGCGTCTGGCTGGTCGTATTGCATCGTTGAACAGGTTCATCTCGCGAGCATCTGACAAGTGTTTACCATTCTTCAAACTCCTTCGTGCAACGGCCAAGTCTGATTGGAAATGAACGCTACAATGTGAGGAAGCCTTTCAACAATTGAAGCTATACATGAGCACACCCCCCATTTTATCTAAACCTGTAGCACATGAGCAACTCATTCTTTATCTCTCTGTGTCCACTACGGCCGTTAGCGCCGCTTTAATAAGAGAAGATTCCAGGGTGCAAAGGCTCGTTTATTATATCAGTCGAGCAATGGTTGATGCAGAAACTAGGTATTCTGATATGGAGAAGCTGGCCCTAGCCTTAGTCACGGCAGCTCGAAAACTGCGACCATACTTTCAAGCCCACGCTATTCTAGTACCAACGAATCATCCACTACGGCAAGTGCTTCAAAAACCTGAGGCTTCCGGACGCTTAACTAAATGGGCAGTCGAGATCAGCGAGCACGATATCTCATTCTGCCCTAGGACCGCAGTCAAGGGCCAGGCCGTGGCTGACTTCATCGCCGAATTCACATACTCTCCTGATGATAATACCATGACCAGCGACCAGCCTCCTTGGTCACTCTTCGTGGACGGGTCGTCGCGGGCTAGTGGCACTGGAGCGGGCCTGATTTTAGTGGCTCCCGACGGGTCGCATTTCCAATATGCTCTACGTTTCGATTCTCGTATCTCGAATAATGAAGCAGAATATGAAGCCCTGATCGTTGGCCTCGAATTGGCCATTGTCCTTGCAATTCAGAATCTGTCAATTCATAGCGACTCCCAGCTCATTGTCAACCAAGTCCTTGGTGAATTCGAGGCCAAAGAAGAAAGGATGGCCTTATACAAGTCTCGTGTCCTCATCCTGCTCGCAAAACTGAAGACTTATGAAATAATTCATATTCCTCACGAGAAGAACCAACTTGCCAATTCCCTGGCAAAGCTCGCTTCTGCACCAGAATCTGAGTTATCACATTCGGTCCCCATCGAGCATCGTCAGAACCTAAGTATCGACCAAGCAACTCTCGAGCAAGTAATATCGGTACAATCATCTCCATGCTGGATGGATCCCATCATCCAGTATCTCAGAGACGGATACCTACCAGAGGACAAGAAAGCTGCAAGACAAATTCGCCTTCGGGCTGCCAGGTATACCTTGCAAGACGAAATTTTATTGTGCAAGAGCTTTTCCTTGCCTTATTTAAGGTGTCTTCATCCAGAAGAAGCCCTTCGTGTTCTAGACGAAGTATACCAAGGGGCATGTGGTAATCACCCCAGGGGGCGATCCCTAGCATATAACGCGATGCGGCAAGGATATTATTGGCCCACTATGAAAGCAGATGCGATTGAACTTTCTAAAAAATGTGACAAGTGCCAACGTTATTCACCTATACCTCATGTACCATCCGAACGGATGATTCCAGTTGATAGCCCTTGGCCTTTCGCTCAGTGGGGGGTCGATATCATTGGACCCTTGCCCATGGGAAAGGGACAAAATAAGTTCGCAATTGTGGCGGTTGATTACTTCACCAAATGGGCCGAGACAGAACCATTAGCCAAGATTACTGAGAAACAAACTACCAAGTTCATATGGAGAAATATCATATGCCGTTTCGGACTCCCTCACACTATAATTACCGACAACGGAACGCAGTTCGATAACGCTGCCTTTGATGAATTTTGTGACAAATGGAAGATACATAATCTTCGCACTTCTCCATATCATCCTCAGGCGAATGGGCAGGTCGAGGCAGTAAATAAGATCATCAAGCACCATTTAAAAACCAAGCTAGGTGAATGTAAAGGTGTGTGGCCAGAACTTCTGCCAGAAGTATTATGGGCATATAGAACCACGGCTTGTACATCAACAGGTGAAACCCCTTTTTCCTTAGCATTTGGTGTCGACGCAGTGGTACCAGTGGAAATTCAAGTGCCCTCATATCGGATCGAGCAGTATGACCCCGTGAGTAATCAGGAAAACCTCCGACTTCATCTCGATCTCTTGGAAGAACGAAGAAATGCCTCCCAAGTACAAGTGGCAGCATATCAACAACGTATTGCTCGTTATCGAAATGCTAAGATCCGACCTAGATCCTTCCAGCCTGGAGATTTGGTCCTGAGGCAGCGACTCGGAGTTCCCTCTCGTTCGCTGTATCCAAATTGGGAAGGCCCGTATCGGGTTATCAGGATTGTGCGACCCGGTACTTACTACCTTGAAGACATGCAGGGAAAGCCCGTACGTCGCCCTTGGCATGTGGAACACTTGTTACGATACTATCCCTAGATTCGATGTAGTTCATAACAACATTTTATGAATAAAGTAGAAGATATCTTTTGGTCGCTACTCCATTTACTTGGACCTGAATAGCCCTGAAGAGGATGCATACAATCCCTTGGCCAATTGCCTACCTTTGGTAGGGTTGAATTCACCTAGGATGGTCGCATTTCCATTTTATGGATGACCATCCTTCTACCCTTGGTAGACTTAGTCTCAATCGATAGATCAGTCTATCTCCACGAGGGTATGGTCATTACGACCCCCCGGATTGAGCACATTTCATTTCTCAATCGATAGATCAGTCTATCTCCACGAGGGTATGGTCATCACGATCCCCCGGATTGAGCACATTTCATTTCTCAATCGATAGATCAATCTATCTCCACGAGGGAATGGTCACTACGACCCCCCGGGTTGAGCATAACTCATTGAAACAGGAAGGCATTCAGTGCACAAAGGAAAAGAAAGTAAACAAGAACAACACTTCCAAAAATATATTTTCATTAATGTCAAATGATTACAAATATATATGCTCGCAAGTACAAGAGAGGGGAAAACAAAAAGGAAAATCAATCTCTTGGAGGAGGAGCTGTGCTCTCGACTTCAGGGCCCATTTCTGGAACCCCTCCAGCCTGCGTGGCTTCGGTCACCTCATTCTCAGCAGCAGCTTGCTCCTCTGCATCTATGATGGTCGCGACTTGCCCAAATTCCCCCATATCATTCGTTGCACAACTCTTAGCGCAAAGTCGCGACCAGCATCATATGACTCATATCTTTCATCGTCATATAGCTGCGAAGTCCGGAACTCGGAAATTGCCCGAGGACCTTCCTCCGAGAGCATTTTTACAAGGGCGACTTTCTCCTCGTCCCAGTGGATCGAGTCGTCCTTGAGCTGTGCAAGAGCGGAGCGCTCCTTCTCCAAGCTATCGTTGGCTTCTTTGAGCTGCGACCTGCCCTCCACAAGCCGCTCCTCCAACGAGATCTTGTCTTGGCGGAAGATCTCCTTCTCTCTCTCTGCCTTCTCCTTTAAATCGGCGAGCTTCGCGAACTTCGAGTCCAAAGCTTGATACCTCTCAGTCAAAACTTGGACTTTCTCTATGAGGATCTTGATCTCCTCATCTCTCTTAGAGATCACTGCCTCACGGGACTTGAGGAGTTGATCCCTTCCTTGAACTGCCTTCTCCAAGGCAGTTCTCTTCCCCTCAGCTTCATCTATCACGCGACGGGCGGCAACGATATCACGCCTCGTTCGCAGGATAAGATCTAAGCCCTGCAAAAGTAACGGAGAATGTGAGAAAGTATTCTGGAATGTAACAACAGATTAAAGCAGGGCCTTAGCAAGGTCTTACCTGAACCATCCTCACCCCTACTTCGAGGAAAAGGTTCTCAGGGCTTGGCTCGGGAAGAGAACCGAAAGTTTGGGGGGGGGGGGGGGGGGGGGGGGGACGTTCTCGAACAAGAATTTACATATTGAATGGAGGTGGCGGGGGATAGAATATGTCCCACTCCCAGACGGTTGGGCAACGACCAACCCAGCCGGCTCGCGAGGTGGGGGCATCGACTCGCGAGCAGGTCCCTGCTCGGCAGCAGGGATCAGTTCGCGAGCAGGAGCCGGCTCTCGAGGCTCTATTTGCTCTCGAGCCTCTTTAGCTGGGGGGCAGCAGGACCCCGCCCCATCTGGGGAATTGTCAGCAATGTTAATCACTGGCGGTCCAGGTGCGACCACCAGTGAGGGAATATTGGGCCCTGTCGGAGCCCCCTCCGTGCTCGTGAGAGGGGCAGGTTGATCGCTACCCTTACGGACGGGTGGTTGAGATGGTTCGGCAAGTGTTCTCTTCTGCCTTTTGGAGTTCGTGCCCTTCAGTCGGGGCAGCAGACCCCTCTTCTCCCCGGCCTTCGTCATCTCGGATTCTCCTCTGGATATTAGGCCCGCCGCTGCAAGTCGCGAGGGAGAGAGGCAAGCCTCGATGTGCCTATCACCAACAGGCACCTTGTACACCTTGACTATCTTCTCGTTGATCCCTCCCTTTAAACTTGGTTTTCTCAAGGCCGGGATACCTGTGAGCACAAACAGGGGTCAAAGAATGAAGTAAAACCCTAAAAACTTAAACTGGAGAAAACTGCACAATGTGGGATTGTGCCTACCTTCACAGAAAAAACGGTTTACTCCTGGGCCCCTGGAAGAAGTAGACTCCCAGTTCCCGGATGCATAAAACCAACGTTTTCTCCAGCCGGGATAGTTCGAGGAGGGTTTCCCCAACACGAAGTTATCCCGGTGCCAGTAGCACAGGTAATACCAGCCTTCACTGGAAGGTGCTTTCTTCAGACGGAACATACGGAGGAACTCCTCCGCCGTAAGCTCCCCATTGCCGGCCTGAGCCCAGAGGGCAAAGGAGCCCAGAACTACCCTCCATCCGTTCACGATGAGTTGCCCGGGGGCAATCTTGTAACACCGGAGAACATCGCGTATGAAGGGATAGAGTGGGAGCCGTACCTCCAGGATGAGCTGGTACTCATAAAAAGCTACGCATCCTGGGGGGGGGGGAGTCTGGTGTCTCTCCATCTCTGGGCAATCGGAGAGCGACTGAGTCGGGGATCAGGTATCTCTCCCGTAACTCAGCCAGCCGGTTCTCCGATAAAACAGAAGGATATCCGGCTACTGTATATCTCCCTGCCAGAACCCTCGCACTGCTAGAAGCAGAGGATTCCGGGGTGGCATCGCCTAGAGGAACGGTGGTCTCGTCAGAGTTCCCAGCCATGAAGAGGATTTAAGGAGATTAAGAAAAACAAAAGAACAAGGCCTATACCCAGGAAAGAAAGAAAGGAAGAGAAGGAGCACCGGAGGAAGGAGACTGAAAAAAGACTGCAAGAAATTCCTTTCGAAGAGCTTCTGTAGAAAACCAGAGAAATGGCGGACTCCGTATATTTATAGGCAATCATTCCGCCGCATCTGATGGTACGTGGCAGCCCCTCCTTCGGCGCAGCACTCGAGCAGGCACGCCCATTAACTCCCCTGACACGTGGCAAGCGCCCCTTCATTTTCTGTCTGCGGAAAGGCTGCGGAAAGCTGGCGCTCATTAATCCCAGCCCATCATGTGAGGTTCCGGTCTCGATGAAGGCAGCGGGCGGTTACGTGTGATAGTGAGCTAAGTCCTTCCCTTATGAATTCTTGGTGGTAAGGACTTGCGGGGCATCTGTTATAGGCAAAATAATGGAGATCAACTCAGCTATTAAGATTTTACGTGGACACCCATCCGACTCTCGAGATCATCTGAGCGAGAGTCGCAGATCGAGTAAATATGGAGTGCCCATCCGACTCTCTAGATCGTATACTCGGGAGTCGTAGATTGGATAAGTGCGGAACACCCATTCGACTCTCGAGATCATATGCTCGAGAGTCGCAGATTGGGTAAGTGCGGGACACCCATTCGACTCTCGAGATCATATGCTCGAGAGTCGCAGATTGGGTAAGTGCGGGACGCCCATTCGACTCTCGAGATAAGCTGAGCGAGAGTTGCAGGATGGACAAATACGGAGCATCTACTCGCAAGGCCTCGAGCTCCCATAGCCGATAGTCAGATAAAGTAAAGCAGAGGTTCCCTTCTCGATCTCCGAGCAGACCTTCTCACAAGTCAGTGAAAAGGGTTACATCCGAATGAGCGAGCACTAGGACTCGCGACCATATTCCAACATACGAACAGCTTTTTCTGTAGCGACACCCCTTAGCCTTCAGTACCAGCACCCAATTTCCATCGAGCAGCTTGTCCAATCCCTCTGCGACACCAAGTAGGGCTACACCTAGTTCGGTGGTTTCTGCCCCGTCGGCGTCTCCTTCCTTTTCACCGACTATGACTCCAACTACGGTCTCCAGCTCTACATGAGCAATCAGCGCTACTACTATGCCTATCAGCAGCCCGGATAGGTCGATTTTGGGATTATCTTCTCTGGTGGTTCCGAATCTCAAGGGATTGCCATCAAGGAACGTGATTGCCGAAATAAGTCATTGGGTTAGATCTCGTCTTTAAGGATAAGGATCTTATCCCAGGAAATCAGCGGGATCTCAGTATCGTACACGAAATCAGCGAGGATTTCGATATCTTAAGTAACAGATTGGATTGCTTCAGATCTATATAAAGGGATGACTCCATTAAGAGAAAGGTACACACAATATTCAATCTCTGGCCTGCTTTCGCCTGGTTTTTCTTCTTCTTGCTTTGCCTGACTTAAGCATCGGAGGGCTAACGGCTGGACACCAGCCACCCCTAGTTGCTTTCTGTCTTCTTACAGGTCTATCAGAGGAAATCCCTGCTGGAGAGAAGGTGAATAACCGGAGGATTCTATTACAAAATCTGACGTTAACATGTGGGAGTTGAGTGTAGAGTTTGTTTGACAAATTCGCCCCGGGGTCATTAGCCGATCCTTGGCCTATTAGTTGGGCCTAAAATCTAGGGACGTCAGCCGTTCCTTGGCACGTTAGTCGGGCCTAAAACAAAGTCTCCAAGGGGGAGCCACCAACACGGGTGCAAACGTGTAGGTTGGGAGGAACCTGTAAACTCCCCGGTTGGGTGGATCCGAGTTAAAACACCTTGCTTGGGAGGAACCAGATTTAAACTCCCTAGTGAATGCCGGTGTGCTCAAAGGGGTTGAGTACTTGAACCGGGAGTGGAGTAGACAAGTAGTCGAACCACTATACATCGTTGTGTTTATGATTGTTCTTGAGCATATTTCTCTTTATGCATTATGTTTAATTGATTAATTATGAATGCTTAGTTAGGAATGTATGCTAGGCACTTGATAGGCACATCCACACTCACAAGATGTACTTTCACTACCTCATGTTGACTTGAGCATTTCTTGATCCATCCTCTCTAGTCCACATGATTTGATTAGACTAGGTTGTTAATTGCTTTATCTTTTGCTAGTCTATTAATTGGACCCACTTAGGCTTGGAAGCCGAAGTGTTTATCGCTTACGTAGCTTAATTTGTTAAATCTGGTCAGTAGGCAAAAAGAATTTGAAAAGGTCCTAATCACCCCCTCCTATAGGTTTAGCCATAATTCTAGTTGCTCTTTAAGCTTCCGCACGTGTATGCATAGGGTGTCGTGTTAGACTACCCGACGCAATTTCACGAGCCATCATGGAGTTCTGGACTTCACAGCTGTATGATGATGAAAGATATGAGTCGTACGATGCTGGTCGCGACTTCGCACTGCGAGTGGTGCAGTGAATGTCTCCATCTTTCGACATGGGAGAGTTCGAAAAGGTTGCGGCCATCATAGCTATGGAGGAAAGAGCAGCCGTCGAGAATGAGGTGACTGAAGTCACTCAAGTGGGAGGGGTCTCGGAAGTGGGCCCTGAGGCTGAGAGTACCGCTCCTCCCCCGACCGATGCGCAAGGATGACCATCTTTCTTTTTTTTATCTAGCTTATGTACCAATTTTTTCTTTTCTTTGTAAGCAACTTGACTTTTGTAGTTAATGAGATGAATGAGAAAAACCTTCTGATAATATTATTTGCGTCTTATTTCTCCTTCTTTTGGTTTTTGTCGGTCGTGTACTGAATGCCTTCGTACTTAACTCATGAAGCGATGAGTTAGGCTCAATCCGGGGGTCTTGGTGACCATGTTCGCGTGGAGATAGACTGATCTATCGATTGAGGTTTTGATTCTACCAAGGGCAGAAGATTGGCCAAGAGAATGTGTATATTCTCTTCGGGGCTATTCGGGTCCAATCAAATGGAGTAGCGACCAAAAGACAATCCACCTTCATTCGAATATCATTCAAACTTACATCAAATTTGTTAGTACACTCTATTTTGTCAATTGACGTGTTGGTTGGTCGCGTCTTGTCGTGTGAGCCCTGGTCGAAGATTTGAAGCTCAAGACTTAAAGATTATGCTTCTTCCATTGCTCAAGCTCAAGCTGAAACAGGATCTCAGGTAAAGTTGCATATAGATCGACCATAAGAAATCCAAAACATCAATGAATGGCGTAATGACTGACCTATCTTATCCCATTCCCTCTCAACCCTAGCACAAGTTGATCAGACTTGTGGTCCATGGCTGGTGCGAATCGTAATTGAAAATATGTCCAAACATTGGACTCCATGCACCAAATCACTTCATCATTGAAGTGATCCGCTGTTGTGTTGAAGGACTTGGTCCAGCAAGCTCGCAGTGACAAAATCATCTAAACAGCCGATCGATCTTGACCGGTCGGCCAAAACTCCAAGAAAAGTCCAGCAACCTTGCTGTAATGAAACCATCTAGACAGCCGACCGGTCTTGACCGGTCGGCAAGGGCCATCAACACAGTCAGCAACCTTGCTGTGATAACCTCAACTGGACAGCCGACCGGTCTTGACCGGTCGGCCAGAAGTTCAAAACATGTCTAGTAACATTGCTGGTATTATTGGACTGGACTGCCAACCGGTCTTGACCGGTCAGTCAGCAGTCAGAACCTGTCCAGCAGTAACTCTACATGTGGGCTGTCATGACAGCCGATCGGTCTTGACCGGTCGACCAGGTTCATCTAAAGAGGTCAGTGACCTTGCTGTAAGAAGTTCAGCTGGACTACCAACCAGTCTTGACCGGTCGGCCAGCAGTTAAAATTTATCCAATAAGGTATGCCGACCGGTCGGGCAGTCCCAAATATTGTGCCTTGTTTTTGAAATGCGACCGGTCCGTCCGACCGATTGAAACCTCTCTCTGACAGGTCGGACATGACCGTTTTTTATCTGTTAGGGCCATCATTTGGGGCTCTATATAGCCATAACTTGTGGTCTTTCTTGGCATGCATTCAACACCCATCAAGGGCTAAGAGAGAGAGTCTTTACTCACATCCTCCTACCCTCCTTACTCTTAAATCCCTTGAGTTCATCATTCAAACCTAGCCATTAATGGCTTGTCATTGAGTATTCAAAGCTCGATTTGAAGTATGAACTCAAGATCTACATTCATGGCTGACCTACCTTCGAAATATCTTTATGAGGTCGTTTATAGCCATTGAATGCTTGAAGTTTGGTAGTTCCCTCATAACCATTGCATTGAATAGGCAAGAGGAACTTGACCATCTCTCTCCCAACTACCCGGCATAATCATAATCACATCATTTGCATCGGTAGCTGATCTTGGGAGCACAAAGAGAAGCTGAAGCACGAGGAGCTGAAGCTACTCATCAAAGGCATTAAATCGGGGCTCAATCGTCTAGGTATGTCTAGTATTTGAGAGTCCATTTATTGAATCACCATTCCCTGGATTGGAAAACTCTAGGTGGAGTGTACGTGACCGTCCTTGGATTAGGATTGGTGAGAGTTTGAGATCCAAACTCGTCAAGACCCTAGATTGGGCCATCGGCGGATGGTAAACGCGGTCTTAAATCAAAGGATGTTAAGGTTGATGGTTAACCTGATTTAAAACCATGACTATAGTGAAATCCGGTGGTCTCATAGGTTGAGATCGTGAGCCGGGAGTGGAGTAGGGAAACCAAACCACTATAAATCGTTGTGCATTGTGAGATTGAATGATTGCTATGTGTTGAATGATTTAGTCAATCATGAATGCTAACTCTTTGATGAAATGCCTATGATAGTCTTTACTTACAAATTCATCATATAATTGCCTTGGATGTTATTGCGATAATCTTGGTTGATAATATTGACTTGATTAGTTTTAAATTGTAATTGGAAATTCAAAAGTCCTATACACCCCCCTCTAGGACATTAGGCATATCTCTGAGTATCTCTACAAGCGATAAAACCGCAATTTCAATTGGTATCAGAGCGGGTTCCTCCGCTCAGGTTTAAAAACCCGGAGTGAGATCCTAAGAGAACTTGAAAATATGTCTAGAGAGGACTCTTCATCTGTTACTAAACCTCCTTTCTTTAATGGGACAAACTATCCATATTGGAAAGCTTGAATGCGCATCTTTTTAAAATCCATTGATTCGGACGTGAGGGACATGGTTGATATTGGATATAAACCCCCAATGGACATTATATGTAAGGAAGTGGACCGGATGTCCTCAAGCCAAGAGAGAAGGCTATGTGGACCGATTATGATAAGGCTCAACGTGTTCATAATGCCAAAGGCCTGAACGCCATTTTTTGTTCAGTGTCTAAAGATGAATTTGGTCGGATTCAAAATTGCACAACCAGTAAGCAGGCATGGGATATTCTTGAAGTTACACATGAAGGAACAAGCGTTGTCAAACGCTCAAAACTTCAGCGCCTCACTACTCAATTCGAAAACATAACATTGGAGGTGCATGAAACATTTACAGACTTCTATACCAAACTAAACAAGATCACAAATGAAATTTGGGGCTTGGGGGATCCTGTTCCGAAAAATAGACTGTGTAGGAAGATTCTGAGATCTCTACCGGAACGGTTCTCTAACAAAGTTATCACTATAGAAGAATGTCGGGACCTAGATACCATGAAAGTTGAAGAATTACTAGGGTCCCTTCAAACCCATGAGTTACATTTCAAAACTCCCTCCAAATCCAAAAGTACAGCCCTGAAATCTTCTCACAAGAAACAAGATTCTGAATATGGAAGTGAGGAAGATCCAGACATAGAAGAAATGGCACTTATGGCCAAGAAATTTTAAAAATTCTTCAAAACTAGGGGAAATACTTCTAAAAAGAAACCCTACCAGAAGGGTAAACCTTTTGACTCTAAGAACAACAAAGGAAAATTTTTTAAGTCAAAAGATCCTCAATGCTACAAGTGTAGAGGATTTGGCCACATTGCATCCAAGTGCACCGATAAAAAGGCCAAAAAAGGCAATGGCGGCTACATGGGATGATATTGAAGAATCTGAATCAGAATCATACATATACCAAAGTGAGGAGGAGCAAGGTTCAATCAAAATTTTAATGGCCTCCATCACTGATATTGTGCCTCAAATTGAGCCCATTGCAAAGATCACCAGAGACATTGATGATCATGAATTCTCTAACACTGAAAATGATTCATTGAGTGATGATGAGGATGAGAATGAAGGCCTCCAGGAGGTATATAACCAACTACACATTGAAAATATGAATACCATTAAAAAGTTGGGCCAAATGAAGGCTGAAGATGATAAATTGACAAAAAGTCTTGACAGATTGAAAATTGAGAATCAAAAGATGAGTCAAGATTTAGAAGAACTGAAAAGAAAGAATGATGAGCTTGAACAAGAAAAGAAAAAGTTCATAAGTGGTGAATCTCTAGACAAGCATGCTAGACTTGAGAAAGAACTCAAAGAGGTGACCACTGAAATTAATCATCTTAAGTGTCAAGTCGTTGACTCTAGAAGACGCTTCGCCCAAGGAGAAGAAAACCTTGAAAGACTCCTAGGTGTTGTAAGATCACCAATGGACAAGAGGATGGATGAACTGTTGGAGCAAGTTAAAATGATGAATTTAAAAACTACTCTTCTCTTGCGTGAAAAAGGAAAATCTGATTCTCCCAAGAAAACTAGAGAATCTCACCATAAGAATACCCCTCATAAAAGGATAATAACTAAATGGGTAGTTAAGAACAAGTGTTGGTCATTCATACTGCCCTAAAAGCTGGGAATACCCCTAGATGGTACTTGGATATTGGTTGCTCTAGACACATGATAGGTGATAGATCTCAATTTTGTGCATATGATGAATTTGATGGTGGGTCTGTCACATTTGGTGATGGGAGCATAACTAAAATCATTGGTAAAGGAACCATCACGGGGCCAGGATTGCCCGAAATCGAACATGTGCTTTATGTTGATGGTCTTAAACACAACCTACTAATTATCTCACAAATTTGTGATGAAGAGCACTCAGTAAGCTTCTCCAAAAATATGTGCAAGATCCTGAACTCTACAGGAAAATTAGTCAAGAAAGGTCTACGCACAGGAGACAACTGCTATGTCATTGAAAATCTCAACAATCCAAGCTCCTCCACCATGTGTCACGTGGCCATTCAGGATGAAACAGAACTATGGCACCATCGACTCGGTCATGTTCATTATAGAAATCTATTTAAACTGAGTCAGAAAAATTTGGTGAGAGGTCTACCAAAGATGGGTAAAAGACCTAATGTTGTGTGCATCGCTTGCCAAAAAGGTAAACAAATCAAGGTTGCACACAAGAGAACCTCTATCCTGGTCACATCAAAACCGTTTGAACTGCTACACATGGACCTAGTTGGTCCTACCAGGGTACTTAGCTAAGGAGGAAAACGATACTTCTTTGTAGTCGTTGATGATTACTCTAGATTCACATGGGTCGCCTTCCTAAGAGAAAAATCTGACACATTTGAAGAATTCCAAAAACTAGTGAAGCGACTTCACAATAAGAAAGGATACATGGTAGCAAGAATCAGGAGTGAACATGGTGGTGAATTTGAAGATCATCGTTTGAAGGCATTATGCGATGAATTGGGTATTCGCCATGAGTTCTCAGCACCCAAAACACCTCAACAAAATGGGGTTGCTAAAAGGAAAAATCGAGTATGGTTGGATATGGCCACAGCTATGCTTAATAATAAGAATCTTGCGCAAAATCTGTGGGCCGAAGCAGTAAACACTGCCTGCTATATTATAAATCGAGTTTATTTAAGGGCAGGTCTAAACAAAACTGCTTATGAATTGTGGTGTGAAAAAACACCAAATGTGAAATACTTTAAGGTCTTTGGTAGTACATGTTATATTCTGAGAGACCGTGAAAATTTGGAAAAGTTTGACTCCAAGAGTGATGAGGGTATCTTCTTAGGATACTCATTAAATAGTCGAGCCTTTCGTGTCTACAACCTTCGAACCTCATCAGTTCAAGAGTCAATCAATGTGACTGTAGATGATAGCCTGGATAAATCAGTGTCTCCAGGTGATGAAGAAGAAGATGAGGGTATATGCGAGATAGGAAAATCTGATAAACAACCCTCATCTCCAAATGCCACCTCTACTCCTGGTGATGGACAAATTGTCAAGGATCACCCCCTCAATCAAATCATTGGGGATACTAGTGTTGGTGTCAAAACCAGGAGACAGTTAGAGGCAGTCAACAGTCACCTGTGTTTCACTTCTAAAATAAAACAAAAAAATACTGATGAAGCTCTAAACGATGAATTCTGGATCCTTGCAATGCAGGAAGAGCTTCAACAATTCATTAGAAATGGGGTTTGGTATCTTGTTGACAGGCCTGAAAGGAAAAATGTTATTGGAACCAAATGGATTTTCAAGAATAAATCCGATGAATCTGGGAATGTAATACAAGGGGATCTTAGCGTTGGTGTCAAAACCAAGAGACAGTTAGAGGCAGTCAACAGTCACCTGTGTTTCACTTCTAAAATAGAACCAAAAAATGCTGATGAAGCTCTAAACGATGAATTCTGGATCCTTGCAATGCAGAAAGATCTTCAACAATTAATTAGAAATGAGGTTTGGTATCTGGTCGACAGGCCTGAAAGGAAAAATGTTACTGGAACCAAATGGATTTTCAAGAATAAATCCGATGAATCTGGGAATGTAATACAAAATAAGGCTCGGTTAGTTGCTCAGGGATATTCACAAATTGAAGGTATTGATTTTGATGAAACATTTGCCCCTGTAGCTAGACTCGAGTCTATTAGAATTCTTATGGCTGTTGCTTGTGTTTTAAAGTTCAAACTAATTCAAATGGATGTAAAAAGCGCCTTCTTGAATGGTATTCTTGATGAGGAAGTGTATGTTGAACAAACAAAGGGATTCATTGACCCTAAGTATCCTCACAAAGTGTATCAATTGAAAAAGGCTCTTTACGGACTCAAGCAAGCTCCCCGTGCATGGTATGAACGCTTAACTCACTTTCTTATAGACCATGATTTTGCTAGGGGGAGCGTTGACAAAACTCTCTTTATAAGAGAAGCCGAGAATTCTGTGTTGATTGCCCAGATTTATGTGGATGACATTGTTTTTGGATCCACATGTGAGAAAATGTCCATCTCCTTTACTAAAGTAATGACATTCGAATTTGAGATGAGTATGGTAGAAGAACTTAAAATGTTTCTAGGGCTACAAGTAAAACAACTTGCATCAGGTATATTCATTACCCAAGCCAAATATGCTAAAGATCTTGTTAAGAGATTTGGCTTAGACTCTGGTCGATCCTACACTACACCTATGGGCACCACTGTTAAACTATCGAAAGACCTTGCAGGAAAAAGTGTAGATCAACATCTTTATAAAAGCATGATTGGTAGTCTTCTTTATCTCACTGCTAGTAGACCAGATATTGCATTTAGTGTAGGTGCTTGTGCTCAGTTTCAGGTTGATCCCAAAGAATCTCACCTCACCGGTGTTAAACGAATCATCCGATTTGTAGGATGCACTACCGAATACGGTCTTTGGTACCCTTTTGATTCATCTACAGATATTGAGGGTATTCAGATGCCGACTGGGCTAGTAACATGGATGATCGTAAATCAACCAGCTGTGGGTGCTTTTATGTTGGAAATTACCTTGTGGCGTGGCATAGTAAGAAACAAAACTCCATTTCTTTATCTACAGCCGAAGCAGAGTATATTGCTGCTGGAAGTTGTTGTGCCCAATTATTATGGATGAAACAAACCTTGACCGATTATAGGATTAACCAAGGCACAATGACTCTATTTTGTGACAATACTAGTGCCATAAATATTTCGAAAAATCCAGTACAGCACTCGCACACTAAGCACATCGATATTAGGCACCACTTTATTCGAGAATTGGTTGAAGATCACATAATATCTCTCGAACATGTGCCTACCGAGAATCAGCTAGCCGACATCCTAATGAAACCCTTGGACTCAATTCGCTTTGTGAACCTCCAGAAGTCCATTGGTGTTGGGAGTGTCTAGTTTATCTAACAAGTGTATGTTTTACAGATACTATCTGAGGATTAAGCCTCTCTATCTGTTCGGTATAGGTATATTTGAGGACCTTTGCCTCTATTTTCATTGCTCTATACCGGGAACATTATCCCATATTTTTGTCTTATATCTATAAATCTAGACCTTTACGGGTCCCTCATTTTGTGGTGGGTTGTACCTTGGTACACCATGAGTATGGGTGTTGTATCCTTAGTAAGGATACTTGGTTTTAAAAGCTAATGGTTTGTCCAAAGGACAGACCTTCTATCCAGTCTATCCAGTACAGAATCCAGTCTGCTGCTGTTCAGTTGTTAAAATGTGCCAGCCGACCGGTCAACCGACGGGTCAAGACCAGTCGGGCTTCATCAAGACCTGTCTGGACTCATATATTTCACGCCATCCGACCGGTCAAGACCGGTCGGCCTGCCATCAATCAATGCTGGACGCTCACTTCACTCCTCACGACCGATCAAGACCGGTCGTGCATACCTAGACCGGTCACCCCATACAACAGCCGTCCATGGGGGGGGGGGGTTCTTTATAAGTATTTGGAGCTCATTTGGGTCACTCATTCTTTCATTTTCTCACCTCCACTTGCTGCTCCAGCTCCCCCTCTTGCATTCCAAGGTGAGTCCAAGCTGATTTTTGGCAAGATTAGAGTTTCTAACCTCCTCTACATTGCTCCTCTCCATTCTCATTCCATAGGTAAGGGATTCACTCCCATCCTTCTTTGTCAAATCCCTTCCTTTCATATCTAGGAGTGATTTAGGGTGCTTTGCTGTGTCTTCAATGTCTTCTCAAGAGAGTGAAGATGAGCTGTAACGCCCCGGATTTACCGTAGTTATTTTAAAATTTTCTGAAATTTATTTCTATTTTTTTATATTAAATACCGACTATTGATATTAAAATTTGAATAACAGGACATCCGTAGGAGATCATATGGAGTACCCTTTATTAAAGTTGCTTAAAATGACCTCATTAACAATGTAGAAGAGTTAGATTTGGCTAAACTCGAATAATTGTAAAAATTACAAAAATGCCATTGGTTAAACTTAAGTTAACCTGCCTTTTTAAGTACGCTAGTTTCTAGCAATCATTAAGATGCAATACCCTAGGTATAAGCGTTTGGACACATTTTAACCGTACACGTCGAATTTCAGCTCTCCAATCATCCTACAAATGCCCTAATCAAAAAATGGATCATAAGTGGGCCACCCGATCTCGGATTTGTCTCAATTTTTGTGTCAATGCCTAAAATCACATGGATCACCGGCTGGATGGAGTGGATTTAATATATACATCACAGTGGGACCCACCGTAGCTAAACCCACCAACTGGGCCGACCGGCCCGCGTCAGGCCTGGTACAAGGCTTTTTTTTTTACAGCATATACCGCGGCCACCGCTGCCCTCTACACCGTCCATTATGTGGGCCTCGGTTCAACAATCCAAGCCATCCATCTTCTTCCTTACCCTCCAAAACCCCCTCCTACCAAGTTTCATTTCATCCCATCGCAAATCCAACCCGATCTCATCTTCCCTTCCAACCGTTGGAAACTTGGATATTTCAATCCGGGAAACCTCTTTGCATGGGATCTTAGAAAAGCTTCTAGAGGACCCTAAGGATCCTTTTTAGCTAACCAACGCAGAGAACCACCTCAAAAATGAAAGTCTCTCCCACCTTGTGTAGGAATTCTGTAGAACCTCCTCTTGCGCTAAAACCCTATCAAACGGCTGTGGACCTTCAATTTGTGGACCCTACCTGCCTCATTGGACCCATCAAAACCAACCCTAGTTGTCCGATTGTCAGATAAACCGCCTGTTCAAAAGTTTCTAATTCTAAACTCATTATTTCTCATTTTCTTCTCATGGATCGTTCATCACTTAGTAGGCCTCATTCCAAAATCCGTCACGACCATTTTGTAGCCCATACTTGACTTAACAAACATGTGGAATCTCTCCTCAAACCATGTTGTGTACACTTTCCAAAACGGATCGAAAGATGATGTATTTCTACTTTAAACCGCAACCGTTCATCCGAAGATGGTGTAGCTTCCTTAAAACCCTAATTCCAACCCTACCTCTATATATAGGGCCTCTCTTAGCCAAAGGTGACCCCCACCCACGAATTTGAGAGAGAGAGAGAGAGAGAGAGAGAGAGAGAGAGAGAGAGAGAGAGAGAACGAGAGAGAGAGAGGAGAGAGAGAGAGAGAGAGAGAGAGAGAGAACGAGAGAGAGAGAGGGAGAGAGAGAGAACGAGAGAGGAGTATCATCTTGCTATTATTTCATCATCTTATATCTCTAATAAGTCGAAGATCATAAGGTGAGAACTCCTTTAAGATTGGATTAATAATTTCATGTTTTGTAGGTTGATAATTCTTATGTGTTTTTGTTTACATGTGTTTATTTGTTCTCTCCTTAATTAGCTATATATGAATGCTTTTAGATACTTTTTCCATCTCATGGTGATGAGGATATTCATTGGACTTAGAGAACTAGTAAGGAATAGAATTATGTTTGTTGCACATATGAGATTTGTGTAACCATCTTTAAAGGGACCACCTTTCTTTCTATACTGAATAAAGAATAGTTGTGATTGTCTAATGAAGATTCTTATATCGCTATATTCCTTTTATATATATGGATGGACCCTGATCTGTGGTGATGAATATCGGAACACCTGGTTAAGAGGTTGCCCTAACCTGAGACGATGCTTTTAGCTTGTCCGGTTAAGTGGCCACCCTGATCTGTGGTAGTGGTATCAAGATCGCCCGATTAAGTGGATGTTAAATCCATTTATTACTATTATTATTATACTTACTATTATTATTATTATTCCTAAAATTGTTAAGGATCTCCATAAGACTATAGTTGAGCATGGTTGTTGTTATAGTCAAATTGCGGTGATTGGAGTTCTCGCAAGAACTCTAGACGTGCGAGTACCCTTATAGTAATATTCGACTCTCGAGCCCACCTGGTCGAGTCTTGCACATTAGACAAGTATGGCGCACAGTTACTGTTCGCTTCCCCAAGTGTAGGGTTGCGATGTAGTAATAAACTCGGTAATACCGAGGTCGATCCACAGGGACTTATGTAGGATGTCACAAACTCATCCACAAGTTTCTATTGAAGCTAACAGTCAAAGTTTGAATAGAATGTGTGTGATTAACAGTTTAAGCTAAATTGAATGTAAACAATTATAAGAAGGCACTAGGGGTTCGAGGATCCACTTGTAGCAATCCTCGATGTTCAATCCGCTGTGGTTTCCCATTCTCTCAACTAGAATCACCAGTCAGGTCTATCTAGTCGGATGATAGAACTGTTAAACCAGAAGTCTGTAATATGTAAGTTCTGTGCATAAAGTTCACTCAACTCTAGGCTGATCTGAGCATGCTCATTGCATAGGTCATTCACCTTTTCTATAGGTCCAATTCCCAATCATAACCATCCTCAAGTCTTCTCACAAGACAAGGCTAGATCATGATTTGAACTGGATTCAAATTATATGCACAGTCCATACATATTCCAGATAATTAACCAAAACTAGAACTTTGGCATGAAGCCCCTTTATGAAGAGCTTGGTACTAGAGCGCACTCCAATTCCTCAGATCATACAGGTCTAGACCGTTGCAAACAAATTAAGAAGATAAGTAATTCATCCAAACATCCATGAGTCATCACAAGACTAAGAGAAATTACTTAAAAACTTGTATAAACTTCAAACCTTAGTTCATAATCATGAATTCCAAACTGAAAACCACTTAACTACGAATTAAAACATCTTGGATACACTACAAGCTTCACCTCTTAGCCCTAGCTAAGAGGTTTAGCTGCTCATGATCCAAGGAAACATGAAACAACTACAAAAAGCATGAAAACAGCAAAGCAAACCAAAAGGAGTTGTGAAACTCCAATCTTCACTTCCACAGCCTCCAACCTCGCTTGAACCCTTCCAGGATACCCTAGGAACAATCCCTAGGTGTCTATTTATAGTTTGGAGGAGTCCTTTACGCAAGAAAGATCCAGAATTTGCGTAATACTACGCACTTGCGCAGGAATTTTCGGAGTTCCCATAATAGAAAGAGGCAGTTTACGCTGGCCGACTGGTCATGACCGGTCGGCCTCAATGTAAGGTCACTCCAGCAACGTTGTCCGACCGATCATGACCGGTCGGAGGTCTTCAACAATGTTTCAGCAACCATGGCCATTAATCCAGTAGCTATGCCCGACCGGTCATGACCGGTCGGGCCTATGAACCCTTTAGTCCAGCAGCAGTAGCCGACCGGTCATGATCGGTCGGACTGGCTTGGCCGACCGGTCATCCGACCGGTCTGGCTTATTTTCCTTCATTCTTCCTTTCTTTCTTTCTTCTTTTCTCTTCTCTCCTTGCTTGTCTTTCTTTGATTCTTCTTCATGCTTCATCTAATGGTCTTTAACACTTGTAAGAAACTCCACTTAGCCTTCAAATGGTGAGCTCTCCATCTTGTCCCTACAATCACACATCATGCATTAAGTTAGTTCTTTAAACGTATATATCGTGCATAATGAGTGATGCATTGGGGTTAGAATATGCATAATTATGAGCTCAACACACCCCCCAACCAGCATTTTTCTAGTCCCGAGCAAAACATGCGTGAAACTAATTCCATCCTTTAAAACTCAACTCTCTTTCAGAAACCATCCTTCTATACATTCCAAGGTTCATAAGCTTAAGATTCAGAAACATTAGGCAACAGAGGTTGAAACCGTAAACTCTCAAAACATAATAAGCATTCATATGAAATTCCCGCTGATTGGTTGATAAATAGAAAGATTTGAACAAATTTAACCTAGTGTGGGTAGTGAAAATTCATCTCACGAGTTTCTAGGATTATCTTCTTCATAGATCAAGTAAACTATAGAACTCAAGGTCCATAGAGCCACATCAAGCCAATGACAGGGATTTGCCTTACCGTCCTTCCGACGACTTTCACACTACGTCCCATTTCCGGCTTTGGTTACGGGTAGACCATCCCCCGGTTGGTAGTAGGTAGCCCTAATCGGAATTCTCCACCATTTTTCCACATTCCCAATTTCATCCTTCCTTTTCCTTTTTCTTTTTAAATTAGATAGGATTTTTAAAAATCCATATCTTTCATTATTTTCCCATGGACAAGGATGGACAAAGTATCCCGGCCTCATTTCTCAATGCCTTAATTCAAAGTCTAGCTAATCCATAAATCACATAATCCCTTCAACTCATGAAAATCGTGTAATGTGAACTAGGTATAAAGGTGTTCAGATTTTCTATCAATCACAAAATAGGGGAGTTCACATATAAAAACCATTATGATGTGAGGAATTCCAGACTTCCAGCCCTATACACTTCATATCTCCTCCTCTTATGCTCATATCAACTCGAATGCATAGAACCGGTGTTTTTCAAAAGAGTTTCAAATTTTTGAAAAATTGAAAAAATTTCCACATGATTGCTTGAAATGTTGCAAATCGCTGGATTCATCCAAGTGATTCTACACCCCCCCAACCAAATCTTGCATTGTCCTCAATGTAAAAGATGTGCAATGAGCAAAACATGAGAGCAATTTGAAAATAAAAAGGGAGTGAGGACTGATAGTACCTGAGAAAGTGAAAAGTGGAGATCTTCCTCCTTCTAACAAACCTATGAAAACGAAAACAAAAGCAGCAAAATCCTAATCCTAACTACTCTATACCTCCATCAGACTAGGAGATCAATCATCCTGATACACAGGATCATTCAGAGGTATGGACATACCTTCTGAAGGGAAGTTCTCAAAGAACGGCTTTAATCGCTACCCATTTGCTTTAAAAAGGTTGCCGTTCCTTGGATTTAACAGCTCGACAGTCCCATATGGATAGACAGTTTGCACAAGGTAGGGACCGGTCCACCGAGATCTCAATTTTCCCGGAAATAGATGTAAGCGAGAATTATACATGAGGACTTTTTGATTTATCGTGAATGTCTTGCGAAGAATATTCTTATCATAGAATATCTTCGTCTTGTCCTTGTAAATTCTTGCATTCTCATAAGCTTCATTCCGAATTTCTGCAAGTTCATTCAATTGTAGTTTGCGTAACGAGCTTGCCTTGTCAGGATTGAAATTCATTTTCTTAATAGCCCAATACGCCTTATGTTCCAACTCCACAGGCAAGTGACAAGCCTTCCCATAGACAAGTCTATAGGGAGACATTCCAATAGGAGTTTTAAAGGCAGTACGGTAAGCCCAAAGCGCATCATAAGTCGAAGTGACCAATCCTTGCGATCGGGATTCACCGTTTTTTCTAAAATGTGTTTAATCTCCCTATTGGATATCTCAGCTTGTCCACTAGTTTGTGGGTGATAGGGAGTGCTCACTTTGTGCGTTACGCCATATTTCTTCATTAATGCTTCAAAAGGGTGATTGCAAAAGTGAGACCCTCCATCACTTATGATGACTCGAGGCGTTCCAAACCGGGAAAGAATGTTTTCTTTTAAGAATCGAATGACCGTTTTATGGTCATTATTCCGGCAAGGGATGGCCTCGACCCATTTGGAAACATAATCAACGGCAAGCAAGATGTATAAGTTTCCAAAAGAAGATGGGAATGGGCCCATGAAATCGATGCCCCAACAATAAAAAATTTCGATAATTAAGATGGGATTGAGTGGCATCATATTTCTACGGGAGATTCCTCCTAATTTCTGACAGGGTTCGTAAGCTTTGCAAAACTCATGTGTGTCTTTGAACATGGTGGGCCAATAAAACCCACATTGCAGAATTTTCGCTGTGGTCTTTTTAGCCGAAAAATGGCCACCACATGCTTGAGAATGACAGAAGGAGATGATACTTTGTTGCTCATCATCTGGGACACATCTCCTTATGATTTGATCGGGACAATACTTGAACAAGTATGGGTCGTCCCATAGAAATTTCCATTCCTCTGAGAAGAATCTATCCTTATCTTGCTTTTTCCAATATGTAGGAATTGTACCTGTAGCAAGATAATTAGCAATGTCCGCATACCATGGTAATTGGGAAACAGCAAAAAGTTGTTCATCAGGGAACATGTCATTGATTGCAGTCGTTTCAGGGGAATCAGTGAGGACAAGTCGAGAGAGGTGGTCAGCTACTACATTCTCTACTCCTTTCTTATCACGTATTTCTAAGTCGAATTCTTGGAGTAGGAGGATCCATCTTAATAACCGTGGTTTAGCATCCTTCTTAGAGAGAAGATACTTAAGCGCGGCATGGTCGGTGAATATGATGATCTTGGATCCAATCAAGTAGGATCTAAACTTCTCCAAGGCAAAAACTACTGCTAAAAGTTCCTTTTCAGTAGTGGTGTAGTTTGCCTGGGCTGAGTTTAGGGTTCTACTTGCATAGTAGATGACACACGGCTTTTTATCTTTTCTTTGGCCTAACACAGCCCCAATAGCATAGTCGCTAGCATCGCACATAATTTCAAAAGGAAGGCTCTAATCAGGTGGTTGCATTATTGGGGCGCATGTCAACATACCTTTAAGGGTGGTAAATGCCTGTTGACATTCTTCATTCCACTCGAATGAATTTTCCTTTTGAAGTAGGTTACATAAAGGGCGAGAGAGTGAACTGAAATCCTTTATAAACCTTCTGTAAAATCCTGCGTGTCCTAAAAAGGACCGTATATCTCGTATGCTTTTGGGTGGTGGTAGGTTAGAGATAAGATCAATTTTCGCCTTGTCCACCTCAATTCCATTTTGTGAAACGATGTGACCAAGTACAATTCCCTTTTGAACCATGAAGTGACACTTTTCCCAATTGAGCACAAGGTTCTTCTCTTCACATCTTTTTATCACAGATTTCAAGTGCTTGAGGCACTCATCAAAGTTACAACCAAATACAGAAAAATCATCCATGAAGACTTCGAGAATGGTCCCCACCATGTCAGAAAAGATGCTCATCATACAACGCTGAAAGGTGGCAGGGGCATTACATAGTCCAAACGGCATTCGTCGATAGGCGAAAGTACCGAATGGACATGTGAATGTAGTCTTTTCTTGATCTTCACGGGCAATTTCTATTTGGTTGTACCCTGAATAACCATCAAGGAAGCAAAAGTGGGAATGGCCCGCCAACCGTTCTAAAATCTGATCAACAAACGGTAGGGGAAAGTGGTCTTTCCTCGTGACAGTGTTTAGCTTCCTGTAGTCAATGCACATTCTTCAACCGGTAGTGACTCTAGTTGGCACGAGTTCGTTATTGGCATTGGCTACGATGGTTATTCCGGATTTCTTAGGCACCACTTGAGTTGGGCTCACCCATTGGCTATCAGATATTGGGTAAATGATACCTACATCCAATAGTTTCACCACTTCGGCCTTAACCACATCCTTCATATTTGGATTTAGTCGTCTTTGTGGTTGCCGGGATGTCTTTGCATTTTCCTCAAGGTGTATGCGGTGAGTGCAAATCAGTGGGTCTATGCCTTTGAGATCCGCAATTGTCCATCCGATGGCACTCTTGTGCTCTAATAGAGTGGCTATTAGCCTACTCTCTTGTTCCTCATCCAAGTGGGAAGAAATCACCACTGGATATGTCTCATCTCGACCTAAATAAACATATTTTAGCTCACTTGGCAATGGTTTTAGGTCGAGTTTTGGTGCCTTAATGTTGGATGGGAGGGCCTTGTTCTCATTTATAGGCAAAGGTTCAATTGGGGCCCTCCATCTTTTATTTTCACGCACCAGCATCACATCTAGAATGGCATCCATCTCTTATGTTGTATCATCATTCATATCATGGAGATGGGCCACACATGCCTCCAAAGGGTCAGAAAATAGTGACAAGGGGATTGTATCTTCCACGAATGATTCGATCATGTTTAATTCGTGGATATCATCATCAACTTCCCGCGGTTGTTTGCATAACTCAAATATGTTAAGCTCAAGGGTCATATTTCCAAAGGACATTTGTACAAGTCCGTTTCTACAATTGATAATGGCGTTTGAGGTAGCTAGAAACGGTCGTCCAAGTATGATGGGAATTTGAGTACCGGTGCCTATCACGGGTGTGTGTCCAAGACAATAAAATCTACTGGATAGTAGAATTTATCAACTTGGACTAGAACATCCTCTACCATTCCTCTCGGTATCCGGATGGATCTATCAGCAAGTTGGAGTGTGGTTTTGGTGGGTTTCAATTCACCTAACCCAAGTTGTTCATAGATCGAGTATGGAATGAGATTCACACTTGCCCTCAAGTCGAGTAGGGCTTGTTTAATCTGGTAGTCTCCTATGATGCATGATATGGTTGGACTACCCGGATCTTTGTATTTTTGGGGCACCTCTTGTTTGATGATGGCACTCAAATTCTCAGCCAAAAGCACTTTGTTGTGAACGTTATGTTTCCTTTTGATTGTACACAATTCCTTTAAAAATTTGGCATAAGATGGTATTTGTTTTATTGCATCCAACAGCGGAATGTTGATCTTCACCTGCTTGAAAACTTCCAGAATCTCCAGATTTTTATCTAAAGGTTTAGGTGAAATCAACCTTTGTGGAAATGGCGCAACCGGCTTGTATTGTCTTTCTGGTTCTTTCTCTTGTGGAATATTGTTTGGGCTATCATCCTCTTTGGGAATTTCCGGATCCTTAGGCTTGGGGGCCTTCACCGGATTAGATTTATCAATTTCTTTCCCACTTCTCAAAGTGGTGATTGCCTGGACATGTTCCGTATGGTGGGAGGATGAGCTTGCATCTTGTATCTCATATTGGGTCCTTGGGTTAGGAAGAGGCTGGGCAGGGAGTGTGCCCTTCTCTCTAACACTAAGGTGAGCTTCAACTCTAGCCAAAGATGTTTTCAATTCATTGATGGCTTGGTTTGAGTTTTGATTGAATTTCAATTGCTCTTGCATGAACCCATCTATTTTTAGAGAATTTGTTTTGTTATACTCATTCTGGACCGTTACGAATGCACCCAACATCTCTTCTAGTGATACTTTTGGAATGTTGTTTGCATTTGCATTGGGCCCATTCTTCCAACTGAAGTTGGGATGGTTCTTCCAATTAGGATTATACGTGTTTGAGTTTGGAGCACCATATTGCTGCTGATAACTGTTTATGGCATTTGTTTGTTCTTGTAGGATGCCTTGGACTGCTGAAATTGTGGGACAATCTGGTGTAGCATGTTGATTTCCAGCACAAATTCCACAAACAGTTTCAACCTCAGTGGAGTTGATTGTTTCTCCTTTCCTTAATTCCATGGCTTCGACCTTTCTTGTAAGGCTAGCCAACCGTGCACTTATGCTATCTTCTTCTGATAAGACATACATTCCTCCCTTTTCCTTTTGTTGGCCAATCTTGGAATTTGTTGGTTTAGGTGTGTCCCAAGATTGTGCACTTTCAGCCAATTCTTCCAGATAATCCCATGCTTCATCAGCTTCCTTATTCATGAACTCCCCATTACACATCATCTCTATAAATTGGCGCATGGATGAAATCAGTCCTTCATAGAAAAAACTTATAATCCGCCAATTTTCATAGCCATGATGTGGGCATGCGTTTAATAGGTCCTTGAATCTCTCCCAACATTGGGAAAAGGTTTCATCCTCCTTTTGGGCAAAGTTCATGATAAGGCGCTTAAGCATGTTCGTTTTGTGAGTAGGGAAGAATTTTTTTATAAATTCTCTGTGCATATCATTCCATGACCCAATTGATCTTGGCCTCAATGCATAAAGCCAACCCTTGGCTTTATCCTTAAGAGTGAAAGGGAAGAATTTAAGTCTTACTACATCTTCAGTCACATTTGCAAAGTGCATGGTGGTGATTACCTCATCAAACTCCCTAAGGTGTTGATAGGCACTTTCACTGTCTAAACCATGGAATTTAGGGAGAAGATTGATCACTCCTGGTTTCAAATCCACATTCCCTGCATTTGGTGGAAATACTATGCATGAGGGAGTGCTCGTTCTTACAGGTTGCAAGAAATCACGTAAAGTCCTAGGTCGGGGAACATTCTCAACCACATTCTCCCCTGTTTCAGTTTGATTTTGAACCGGGTTAGGTTGATTTGCAGCCATACTTTCAGATAAAATTGGAGAATCTAGATTTCTCCTAACACGTGGCTCTCTATCAAAGCCTTCTACTATCCCCCCTTCACTTATGAGTCGGTTATTGGAATCCCGAGTCCAATGTGGCATGCAAAACCAAAAATAAGAAACAAAAAGAAAGGAGAATTCTTCCTCCCTTTTCTTTACTCTTCTTTAAGACCGAAGCACATGGTGTCTTGCAATGGCTAGGCCAGAAGCAAGGATAAAGACCGATTTCTCCTGGTCAATAGGGGTTCAGAAAACTCCCCACCCACTCTTTGAATCTTTTAAGAAAAAGTGCAGAAAAAGGAAAAAGAGGAGTAGAGATGAGAAAAGAAATCTCTGAGCACAAGGTGAACCAAGGCGGCTGAGCCGACCAATAGGAATCCAGGTGGCAAAAAGACCGACCTTTTAGAGATCCAAAAGGAATCTCCACCCACTCTACAAGAGATGAATAGGAATGAATAGGAGAAGGAGAAGAGTAAGGTTTAGAAAGATAAAACCCGATTCGCACTTGAAATTCTTCTTCAGCTTCCTAGAAATCCCTAAAAAAAAAAGAAAAAATCAAATAAATAAACTAAGTTAGTTCTAAAAAATCTAAAAGAGTCCTAAATAGATACTAATTTCAGAAATTTGTGAAAACCGTCAAAGTCCCCGGCAACGGCGCCAAAAACTTGTTCGCTTCCCCAAGTGTAGGGTTGCGACGTAGTAATAAACTCGGTAATACCGAGGTCGATCCACAGGGACTTATGTAGGATGTCACAAACTCATCCACAAGTTTCTATTGAAGCTAACAGTCAAAGTTTGAATAGAATGTGTGTGATTAACAGTTTAAGCTAAATTGAATGTAAATAATTATAAGAAGGCACTAGGGGTTCGAGGATCCACTTGTAGCAATCCTCGATGTTCAATCCGCTGTGGTTTCCCATTCTCTCAACTAGAATCACCAGTCAGGTCTATCTAGTCGGAAGATAGAACCGTTAAACCAGAAGTCTGTAATATGTAAGTTCTGTGCATAAAGTTCACTCAACTCTAGGCTGATCTGAGCATGCTCATTGCATAGGTCATTCACCTTTTCTATAGGTCCAATTCCCAATCATAACCATCCTCAAGTCTTCTCACAAGACAAGGCTAGATCATGATTTGAACTGGATTCAAATTATATGCACAGTCCATACATATTCCAGATAATTAACCAAAACTAGAACTTTGGCATGAAGCCCCTTTATGAAGAGCTTGGTACTAGAGCGCACTCCAATTCCTCGGATCATACAGGTCTAGACCGTTGCAAACAAATTAAGAAGATAAGTAATTCATCCAAACATCCATGAGTCATCACAAGACTAAGAGAAATTACTTAAAAACTTGTATAAACTTCAAACCTTAGTTCATAATCATGAATTCCAAACTGAAAACCACTTAACTACGAATTAAAACATCTTGGATTCACTACAAGCTTCACCTCTTAGCCCTAGCTAAGAGGTTTAGCTGCTCATGATCCAAGGAAACATGAAACAACTACAAAAAGCATGAAAACAGCAAAGCAAACCAAAAGGAGTTGTGAAACTCCAATCTTCACTTCCACAGCCTCCAACCTTGCTTGAACCCTTCCAGGATACCCTAGGAACAATCCCTAGGTGTCTATTTATAGTTTGGAGGAGTCCTTTACGCAAGAAAGATCCAGAATTTGCGTAATACTACGCACTTGCGCAGGAATTTTCGGAGTTCCCATAATAGAAAGAGGCAGTTTACGCTGGCCGACTGGTCGTGACCGGTCGGCCTCAATGTAAGGTCACTCCAGCAACGTTGTCCGACCGGTCATGACCGGTCGGAGGTCTTCAACAATGTTTCAGCAACCATGGCCATTAATCCAGTAGCTATGCCCGACCGGTCATGACCGGTCGGGCCTATGAACCCTTTAGTCCAGCAGCAGTAGCCGACCGGTCATGACCGGTCGGACTGGCTTGGCCGACCGGTCATCCGACCGGTCTGGCTTATTTTCCTTCATTCTTCCTTTCTTTCTTTCTTCTTTTCTCTTCTCTCCTTGCTTGTCTTTCTTTGATTCTTCTTCATGCTTCATCTAATGGTCTTTAACACTTGTAAGAAACTCCACTTAGCCTTCAAATGGTGAGCTCTCCATCTTGTCCCTACAATCACACATCATGCATTAAGTTAGTTCTTTAAACGTATATATCGTGCATAATGAGTGATGCATTGGGGTTAGAATATGCATAATTATGAGCTCAACAGTTACCGAGTCCTTGAGCCCTTGTGGTCGATGGTCGAATATTAGGAAAGTGCGGAACATCTTTCCCGACCTATGAACAGCTCGGCTCGTGGTCATTGAAAGGCGTCGCATCTCAACATGCAAGTACCCTGACTTGCGAGCAGCTCCCGTCATGCTAGCAGCTCCCGACATGTGAGCAGCCCTGGTCTCTGGTCTCTGGCAACGACGTACCTCAGCTTATAGTGCCAGCAGCCCATATAGGCCGATTTTGGTTTATTTCTATCTGTAGCTCTGAACCATTGGGGATCTCTATCAAGAGACGTAATCAGTTGGATGTATAGAACGGTTAGGCTATCCCCTTATCTAAGGATTGATAGGATAAGCTCCTTATCCCCAAAAATCAGCAGTAATCTTAATGGCTTGCGTAACGGACTGGACCACCCGGATTTGTATAAATAGATAATCCTACAGCGATATACACAATCTCTAAACTCCTAAATTGTTAGTTTCCTTTGCAACCATATCCTATCTGACTTAAGCTTCGGAGGGCTAACGGCTGGACGCCGGCCACCCTTAATTTTCTCTTATATTCTTTCAGGTTCGAAGGAGAGCTGGCTTGAAGGAAGGTGAACGTCTGGAGGATCCTGTTACCAAATCCGACGTTAACAGATTGACGCCGTCTGTGGGAAATTGATCGCTAAAATTACCCGCTCTCATCACTAATCAAAGTCCTCCCACCATGCCTCCCAAAAAGACAGTTCATCCTTCCACTTCAAGGTAGACGCTACCTCCGCCTGACACTACCGAACAGGCACCTATCCCTCAAACTACTTCAACGGGCCCACCTCGGGAGATCCTAACATGCTGTTGCAAAACCCGCAATTTGATGTTTCCGAGAATCAAGAAGATGTCATGCGTCTCCTCGGAAACACACTCCTAACCCTCAACGCCGGATTCCAAGCCTTGTCTAATCGGCTTGATCAGCATTTCTTGGAGCCCCAGCGGCAACCTTCCGAAGGGTTACTGGCGCAACCTATACCAGTGGCTTCCAGACATTCCGCGGATGAACCACAAGTCCAACCAAATCATCCTCCATCGAACCGAATACCACTCAACAATCAAGCCCCTGTATTACCCCCGCATTACATACACTCCAGTACTTCCCGGCAACAGCAATCTCAGGGGTCCACCGTCGAAACGTCAGGTTATACCTTACCATGGGAAGGAGATCTCAAGAGAATCCATGATCGTTTTGATGACATGGAACAACGATACCAGGCAAATCGACCATCTGCTGCTGTGGCGTCGATACATCGATCCGAGTCTCCTTTCACCTGCGAGGTCATGGGAGCACCTTTACCCAGGAAGTATCGCACACCCGTCATCACCCCATACACCGGTATAGGCAATCCTCTCGAACACCTGGAAACATATAGGTCTCTTATGGAGCTGGAGGGGCATGGGTCAGAAATCATGTGTAGGGCTTTTTCCCTAACCTTAAAAGAGGCAGCTCGTACATGGTTCCGAGGGTTAAAACCCCGATGCCATCGGGTCCTTCGTGCAGCTATCAGAGCTATTCCTCTCTCAATTCATGGGAAGCATCCGCACTAAAAAGCCAGCATCTCACCTAATGGATTTGAAACAGCAGTATGGAGAGACGATAAAAGAATTTACAGTACGGTTCACTACAAAAGCCGTCCAAACTCAAGGCTACACCGAAGAAAAAGGCCTCACCGCCCTCATTGCCGGAATCACAAGCGAGAGATTTAGATTCGCCCTAGATAAGAACCCTCCAAAAACCATGACGGAATTCCAAGCAAAAGCTCAAAAATATATCAATGCAGAAGAAGTTGCTTTGGCACATCATGGTATACAGGACAAGAAGCGCAAGTCGGAGGAAATCTCGCCCCCAGATAAGAAATATCAGCGCGATCGATGGGACCGCTCTCCCAAGAAGATTTATTCTGGTAAATATCATAACTACAATCCTCTCAACCGATCTCCTAAAAAGGTGCTAATGGAGATTAAGCATAAACCATATGTGAAATGGCTTGTAAAGATCAAATCCGATCCCGAAAAGAGAGATAAGAGCAAGTTTTTTATTTCCACAAAGATCATGGGCATAGCACCCAAGATTGCATATCTCTACGAGATCACATCGAAGCTCTCATTTGGAAAGGTCATCTTTAAGATTATGTTGTTCGCCAAGGTCGGTCGCCTAAAAGTACGGAAGGCTCATCACACCAGAAGAAGTCACCTCACCATCATACTCCACCAGAAGATGTTAAACCTGCCGGAGAAATTCGGACCATTGTCGGAGGGCCAGCTTATGGGGGAAATTCTCAAGCTTCGAGGAAAGCTTATACTCGTAAGGCGTCTAAGAAACCCTAGCATATCTACTGGTTGGAGCAGACGCCCAACAAGTCAGAATTCGGCCGTCCCCCAATCTCCTTCTCCCTCGAGGATGCAGAGGGGATCCACTTCCCTCACGAAGACTCCATCGTGGTCGCACTAAAGGTATCAAATTATCTGACTCATCGCATTATGGTGGATACAGGTAGCTCTGCGGATATTCTCTACCTGGAGGCTTTCAACAAAATGACACTCGCCAGAAGCCTACTCAAACCAGTTTCAACTCCCCTAGTCGGCTTCGGAGGCGAAGTGGTAACACCAGAAGGAAGCATCGACCTCCCAGTCACCTTTGGAGAATGTCCAGCGAAAATGACTGTCTTCATTAATTTCCTCGTGGTGGATCAGAGATCAGCATACAACGCCATTTTAGGGCAACCATCGCTCAACAAGGTTGGAGCAGCTTTACATCCTTTGTATTTATGCATCAAATTTCCTACCCCAAATGGTGTTGGGGTTGTACGAGGAAATCAAAAGGAAGCCCGGTCGTGTTATGAGATAGCTGTACAAGACCGAAAGAAGGCTCAGACGACATCAGTTATGATGGTGGCACAAGATTCACCAAACCTTTTGATGGCTACCTCATTAGATCCAAGAGAAAATGCTCTCCAATCAGGAACTCCCGGATAAGAGACAGTGAAAATCCACTTAATTGAAGACGATTTGACCAAAGTCGTATACATTGTGTCCTCTTTAACCAGCGTCTTTCAAGAAGATTTGGTCCGTTTTCTCACCGAATACCAAGATGTGTTTGCTTGGTCTCACAAAGATATGCCGGGCATCGACCCCAGTGTCATGGCGCATCGTTTGAACGTTGATCCGAAGTATAAACCTATTCATCAATGCCGACATGCCTTCACTGCAGAAAGGCAAATGGTAATCAAGGCCGAGGTCGAAAAGTTGCTCGCAGTCAATTTTATAAAAGAAGTCGACTACCCAGAGTGGGTTGCGAACGTGGTTCTCGTTCGAAAAACTAATGGCAAATGGAGGATGTGCGTTGACTATTCTGATTTGAACAAAGCATGTCCAAAAGACAGCTTCCCGACATCGCGAATCGATCAGCTGGTTGATTCGACGGCAGGGCATTCCCTACTAAGTTTCATGGATGCCTATTCCGGTTACAATCAGGTTATGATGTATCCGCCTCATAGCCAACATACCGCCTTCATAACCGACCGAGGTCTGTATTGCTACCAGGTAATGCCTTTTGGTCTTAAAAATGCAGGGGCCACCTACCACCGCCTCGTCAATAAAATATTCGCCACACAAATCGGTAAGAATATGGAGGTTTATGTCGACGACATGCTCGTGAAAAGTGTTGTAGGCAATGACCACCTTGCAGACCTTCGTGAAGCCTTTGACTTAATGAGGAGGTATCGGATGAAACTAAATCCAGAGAAATGTGCGTTCGGTGTGTCCGCTGGAAAGTTTCTCGAATTTATAGTTGGTCAGCGAGGGATCGAGGCAAATCCTGAAAAAATAAGAGCATTGATCGAAATAAAGTCTCCAACCACTCTCAAAGATGTCCAACGTTTGGTGGGTCGCATCGCATCATTAAACAGGTTCATTTCGCAGGCCTCAGACAAGCGCTTACCCTTCTTTAAACTTCTCCGAGCCACCGCCAAATCTGGTTGGGAGTGGACACCGCAATGCGAAGAAGCGTTTCAACAACTGAAGAAATATGTGAGTGCACCCCCCGTTTTATCTAAACCTGTGGTGCATGAACAACTTCTTCTTTATTTATCTGTGTCTTCTACGGCCGTTAGCGCCACTCTGATAAGAGAAGATTCCGGGGTACAAAGGCCCATTTATTATATTAGTCGAGCAATGGTGGATGCCGAAACTCGGTATTCTGATATGGAAAAGTTGGCCCTCGCTTTAGTCACAGCTGCTCAAAAACTGCGACCATACTTCTAAGCCCACGCTATATTAGTGCCAACAAACCACCCATTACGGCAGGTCCTTCAGAAACCCGAGGTTTCAGGGCGATTAATTAAATGGTCGGTCGAGATCAGCGAGCTCGATATTTCGTTCTGCCCCAGGACCTCAATCAAGGGCCAGGCCGTGGCAGACTTCATCTCCGAATTTACATACTCCTCTCCCGACGATAATCCCACGACCAGCCATCCTGGTCACTCTTCATGGACGGGTCCTCACGGGCCACCAATAGCGGAGCGGGCCTAATTCTAGTTGCTCCAAACAGGTCGCGTTTCCAATACGCTCTACGGTTTGATTCTCGCATCTCAAATAATGAAGCAGAAAATGAAGCTCTGATCGTTGGCCTCGAACTGGCAAATGTCCTCTTAATTCAAAATCTACTCATTCATAATGACTCTCAGCTCATAGTCAATCAGGTACTCGGTGAATTTAAAGCAAAAGAAGAAAGGATGGCGTTATACAAATCCCGAGTGCTCATCCTGCTCGCGAAGCTGAAAAATTATGAAATGATCCACATCCCTCGCGAGAAGAACAAACTTGCAGATTCTTTGGCAAAACTTGCCTCCGCTCCAGAATCTGAGTTATCACATTCAATTTCCATCGAACACCTTCGGACCCCAAGTATCGATAAAGAAACTCCTGGGCAAGTGATCGCGATCCATCCCTCTCTGTGTTGGATGGACCCCATTCTCCTCTATCTCAGGGATGGACATCTTCCAGACAACAAGAAATCCGCACGACAAATTTGTCATCGAGCTGCCAGGTATACTTTACAAAATGGAATGTTATTACGTAAGAGTTTCTCTTTGCCCTATTTAAGGTGTCTTCACCCAGAAGAAGCACATCGTGTTCTAGATGAAATACACTAGGGGGCATGTAGTAACCACCCAAAGGGACGATCTCTAGCATATAAGGCGATGAGACAAGGATACTATTGGCCCACTATGAAGGCAGATGCGATCGAATTCTCTAAAAAATGTGACAAGTGCCAGCGATATTCTCCTATACCTCATGTACCATCCGAGCAAATGATGCCAATGGATAGCCCTTGGCCCTTCGCCCAATGGGGAGTCGACATCATCGCGCCCTTGCCTATCGGGAAAGCTCAAAACAAGTTCGCAATCGTGGGGGTCGATTATTTCACCAAATGGGCCGAGGCAGAGTCATTAGCCAGAATCACCGAGAAACAGACCACTAAGTTCGTATGGAGAAATATTGTATGTCGTTATGGGCTCCCCCACACTATAATCACCGACAATGGAAAGCAATTCGACAACGCCGCTTTCGATGAATTTTGCGGAAAATGGAAGATACGCAATATCCGCACTTCTCCATATCATCCTCAGGCAAATGGGCAAGTTGAAGCAGTGAATAAAATTATCAAACATCATCTAAAGACCAAGCTCGGTGAGTGTAAAGGCCTGTGGCCAGAACTCCTACCGGAAGTCTTATGGGCATATAGGACTACGACTCGCACATCAACAGGCAAAACTCCTTTTTCCTTAGCATTCGGTACCAACGCAGTAGTACCAGTTGAAGTTCAAGTACCTTCGTATCGAATCGAGCAATATGATCCCATCCATAATCAGGAAGGTCTTCTACTTCATCTCGACCTCTTAGAAGAGCGGAGAGATACCGCCCAGCTGCGAGCAGCAGCGTATTAGCAGTGCATCGCTCGCTATCGTAATGCTAAAGTTCGGCCTAGAGGTTTCCAGCTCAGTGATTTGGTCCTTAGATAGAACCTCGGAGCCCCTGCTCGTTCGCTGGATCCAAATTGGGAAGGCCCATATCGAGTCATCAAAATTGTGCGACCCGGTACTTATTATCTTGAAGATATGCAAGGAAGACCCGTACGTCGCCCTTGGCATGTGGAACATTTGCTACGGTATTTCCCTTAATCCGATGTAATGTTGGACGACATTCGAATAAATATCAATAAAAGACAGTATTTTTGGTCGCTACTCCATTTATTTGGACCCGAATAGCCCCGAAGAGAATATCTACACTCTCTTGGCCAATTGCCTACCTTTGGTAAGGTTAAAATTAGTATTTTGGTCGCTACTCCGTTTATTCGGACCCGAATAGCCCCGAAAAGAATACGCACACTCTATTGGCCAATTACCTACCCTTGGTAGGGTCAAAGCCTCAATCGATAGATCAGTCTATCTCCACGCGGACATGGTCACCAAGACCCCCGGATTGAGCCTAACTCTTTTGAGTTAAGTATGAAGGCATTTAATATATAAGCAAGAAAGAACGAAAGAAAGGAGAGATAAAACCCCAACAATATCATCAAAAGGTGTCTTCTTTCATTTCATCTCAACAGATTACAAGGTCTAGTTGTTTACAAAGAGAATTCAATACATAAAAAAAAAGAAGGAAACAATCATTCTCGCGCATTAGTTAAAGGATGAGCAGCACTCTCGACTTCAGGGCCCACTTCGGCGACCCTACATCTTGAGTGACCTCGGTCACTTCATTCTCAACAGCTGCTCTCTCCTTCGCAGCTATGATGGCCACGACCTTCTCGAATTCACCCATATCAAGAGATGGGGACATCCGTTGCACTACTCGTAGTGCGAAGTAGCGACCAGCATCATATGGCTCATATCTCTCTTCGTTGTACAGCTGTGAAGTTCGGAACTCCATGATAGCCGAAGCTTCTTCTTCAGAGAGCATCTTAACAAGGGCTACTCTCTCCTCGTCCTAGTGGATCGAGTCGTCCTTGAGCTGCACGAGAGTGGAGCGCTCTTTTTCCAAATTGTCGCTAGCTTCCTTGAGCTGCGACTTGACCTCTGCGAGCAGCTCCTCCAACGAGATCTTGTCTTGGCGAAAGATCTCACTTTCTCTCTCTGCCTTCTCTTTCAACTCCGTGAGCTTGGCGAAGTTGGAGTCTAAAGCCTGGTACCTATCGGTCAGGACCTGGACCTTCTGTTGAGCTCTTAATTATGCATATTCTAACCCCAATTCATCACTCATTGTGCAAGGTTTGTATGGTTTGGAAGCTAATTCAATGCATGTTGTGTGACTACAGGATTGAGGATGGACTCTACTCAATTGAAGATATAATGAGCTCATTTGGAATCATTCTAATAAAGAAAGAAAGAACTAAAGAAGAAAAGGAAGCAGAAGGAAGAAAGAAAGAAAAAATGCAAGAAGAAAAGAAGGCTGACCGGTCGTGACCGGTCGGCCAAGGAAGCCAGACCGGTCAGTGACCGGTCAGCCATGCACATTGGGAATCTGCTGAAGACATCCGACCGGTCATGACCGGTCGGACATGACTACTGGAACAGGAGTGAGGACGTCCGACCGGTCATGACCGGTCAGACATGATTGCTGGACCAATATTGAATGAGGCCGACCGGTCATGACCGGTCGGCCATGCTTGCTGGAATGAATGTGTATTGAGGCCGACCGGTCGTGACCGGTCGGCCAGGTGTACTGACTTAGAAACTCCTAAGTAACGTCCGATTTTCTCTGCGCTGCGTAAGTGTTACGCACTTTCTCGATTCTTCCGAAGTCGTGGAACCTCCAGACTATAAATAGACACCTAGGGATTGTTCCTAAGGTATCCTAGAAGGGTTCAAGCGAGGTTGGAGGCTGTGGAAGTGAAGATTGGAGTTTCACAACTCCTTTTGGTTTGCTTTGCTGTTTTTATGCTTTTTGTAGTTGTTTCATGTTTCCTTGGATCATGAGCAGCTAAACCTCTTAGCTAGGGCTAAGAGGTGAAGCTTTTAGTGTATCCAAGATGTTTTAATTCGTAGTTAAGTGGTTTTCAGTTTGGAATTCATGATTATGAACTAAGGTTTGAAGTTTATACAAGTTTTTAAGTAATTTCTCTTAGTCTTGTGATGACTCATGGATGTTTGGATGGATTACTTATCTTCTTAATTTGTTTGCAACGGTCTAGACCTGTATGATCCGAGGAATTGGAGTGCGCTCTAGTACCAAGCTCTTCATAAAGGGACTTCATGCCAAAGTTCTAGTTTTGGTTGATTATCTGGAATATGTATGGATTGTGCATATAATTTGAATCCAGTTCAAATCATGATCTAGCCTTGTCTTGTGAGAAGACTTGAGGATGGTTATGATTGGGAATTGGACCTATAGAAAAGGTGAATGACCTATGCAATGAGCATGCTCAGATCAGCCTAGAGTTGAGTGAACTTTATGCACAGAACTTACATGTTACAGACTTCTGGTTTAACAGTTCTATCATCCGACTAGATAGACCTGACTGGTGATTCTAGTTGAGAGAATGGGAAACCACAGCGGATTGAACATCGAGGATTGCTACAAGTGAATCCTCGAACCCCTAGTGCCTTCTTATAATTGTTTACATTCAATTTAGCTAAAACTGTTAATCACACACATTCTATTCAAACTTTGATTGTTAGCTTCAACAGAAACTTGTGGATGAGTTTGTGACATCCTACATAAGTCCCTGTGGATCGACCTCGGTATTACCGAGATTATTACTACATCGCAACCCTAGACTTGGGGAAGCGAACAAGTTTTTGGCGCCGTTGCCGGGGACTTTGACGGTTTTCACAAATTTCTGAAATTAGTATCTATTTAGGACTCTTTTAGATTATTAGAACTAACTTAGTTTGTTTATTTGATTTTTTTCAAGGATTTCTAGGAAGCTGAAGAAGATTCAAGGATTTCAAGTGCGAATCAGGTTCTATCCTTCTAAAACCTTACTCTTCTCCTTCTCCTTGTCATCCTTATTTTATTCATCTCTTGTAGAGTGGGTGGAGACTCCTTTTGGATCTCTGAAAGGTCGGCCTTTTTGCCACCTGGATTCCTATTGGTCGGCTCTGCCGTCTTGGATCACCTTGTGCTCAGGGATTTCTTTTCTCATCTCTACTTCTCTTTCTCCTTTTTCTGTGTCTTTTCTCAAAAGATTCAAAGAGTGGGTGGGGTGTTCTCTGAATCCCTATTGACCAGGAGAAATCGGTCTCTATCTTTGTTTTTGGCCTAGCCATTGCAAGACACCTTGTGCTTCGGTCTTAGAGAAGAGTAAAGAAAAAGAAGGAAGAATTCTTTTTCCTTTCTTTTGTTTTTTTTTATTTTCGATTTTGCATGCCACATTGGGCTCGGGATTCCAATAACCGACTCATAAGTGAAGGGGGGATAGTAGAAGGGATTGATAGAGAGCCACGTGCTAGGAGACATCTAAATTCTCCAATTTTATCTGAAAGTATGGCTACAAATCAACCTAACCCGGTTCAAAATCAAACCGAAACAGGGGAGAATGTGGTTGAGAATGTTCCCCGACCTAGGACTTTACGTGATTTCTTGCAACCTGCAAGAACAAGCACTCCCTCATGCATAGTATTTCCACCAAATGCAGGGAATGTGGATTTGAAACCGGGAGTGATCAATCTTCTCCCTAAATTCCATGGTTTAGACAGTGAAAGTGCCTATCAACACTTTAGGGAGTTTGATGAGGTAATCACCACCATGCACTTTGCAAATGTGACTGAAGATGTAGTAAGACTTAAATTCTTCCCTTTCACTCTTAAGGATAAAGCCAAGGGTTGGCTGTATGCATTAAGGCCAAGATCAATCGGGTCATGGAACGATATGCACAGAGAATTTATAAAAAAATTCTTCCCTACTCACAAAACGAATATGCTTAAGCGCCTTATCATGAACTTTGCCCAAAAGGAGGATGAAACCTTTTCCCAATGTTGGGAGAGATTCAAGGACCTATTAAATGCATGCCCACATCATGGCTATGAAAATTGGCGGATTATAAGTTTTTTCTATGAAGGACTGATTCCATCCATGCGCCAATTTATAGAGATGATGTGTAATGGGGAGTTCATGAATAAGGAAGCTGATGAAGCATGGGATTATCTGGAAGAATTGGCTGAAAGTGCACAATCTTGGGACACACCTAAACCGACAAATTCCAAGATTGGCCAACAAAAGGAAAAGGGAGGAATGTATGTCCTATCAGAAGAAGATAGCATAAGTGCACGGTTGGCTAGCCTTACAAGAAAGGTCGAAGCCATGGAATTAAGGAAAGGAGAAACAATCAACTCTACTGAGGCTGAAACTGTTTGTGGAATTTGTGCTGGAAATCAACATGCTACACCCGATTGTCCCACAATTTCAGCAGTCCAAGGCATCTTACAAGAACAAACAAATGCCATAAACAGTTATCAGCAGCAATATGGTGCTCCAAACTCAAACACGTATAATCCTAATTGGAAGAACCATCCCAACTTCAGTTGGAAGAATGGGCCCAATGCAAATGCAAACAACACTCCAAAAGTATCACTAGAAGAGATGTTGGGTGCATTTGTATCAGTCCAGAATGAGCAAAACAAGACAAACTCTCTAAAAATAGATGGGTTCATGCAAGAGCAATTGAAATTCAATCAAAACTCAAACCAAGCCATCAATGAATTGAAAACATCTTTGGCTAGAGTTGAAGCTCACCTTAGTGTTAGAGAGAAGGGCACACTCCCTGCCCAACCTCTTCCTAATCCAAGGACCCAATATGAGATACAAGATGCAAGCTCATCCTCCCACCATACGGAACATGTCCAAGCTATCACCACTTTGAGAAGTGGGAAAGAAATTGATAAATCCAATCCGGTGAAGGCCCCCAAGCCTAAGGATCCGGAAATTCCCAAAGAGGATGATAGCCCAAACAATATTCCACAAGAGAAAGAACCGGAAAGACAATACAAGCCGGTTGCCCCATTTCCACAAAGGTTGATTTCACCTAAACCTTTAGATAAAAATCTGGAGATTCTGGAAGTTTTCAAGCAGGTGAAGATCAACATTCCGCTGTTGGATGCAATAAAACAAATACCATCTTATGCCAAATTTTTAAAGGAATTGTGTACAATCAAAAGGAAACATAATGTTCACAACAAAGTGCTTTTGGCTGAGAATTTGAGTGCCATCATCAAACAAGAGGTGCCCCAAAAATACAAAGATCCGGGTAGTCCAACCATATCATGCATCATAGGAGACTACCAGATTAAACAAGCCCTACTCGACTTGGGGGCAAGTGTGAATCTCATTCCATACTCGGTCTACGAACAACTTGGGTTAGGTGAATTGAAACCCACCAAAACCACACTCCAACTTGCTGATAGATCCATCCGGATACCGAGAGGAATGGTAGAGGATGTTCTAGTTCAAGTTGATAAATTCTACTATCCAGTAGATTTTATTGTCTTGGACACACATCCCGTGATAGGCACCGGTACTCAAATTCCTGTCATACTTGGAAGGCCGTTTCTAGCTACCTCAAACGCCATTATCAATTGTAGAAACGGACTGGTACAAATGTCCTTTGGAAATATGACTCTTGAGCTTAATATATTTGAGTTATGCAAACAACCGCGGGAAGTTGATGATGATATCCACGAACTAAACATGATCGAATCATTCGTGGAAGATACAATCCCCTTGTCACTATTTTCCGACCCTTTAGAGGCATGTGTGGCCCATCTCCATGATATGAATGATAATACAACACAAGAGATGGATGCCATTCTAGATGTGATGCTGGTGCGTGAAAATAAAAGATGGAGGGCCCCAATTGAACCTTTGCCTATAAATGAGAACAAGGCCCTCCCATCCAACATTAAGGCACCAAAACTCGACCTAAAACCTTTGCCAAGTGAGCTAAAATATGTCTATTTAGGTCGAGATGAGACATATCCAGTGGTGATTTCTTCCCACTTGGATGAGGAACAAGAGAGTAGGCTAATAGCCACTCTATTAGAGCACAAGAGTGCCATCGGATGGACAATTGCGGATCTCAAAGGCATAGACCCACTGATTTGCACTCACCGCATACATCTTGAGGAAAATGCAAAGACATCCCGGCAACCACAAAGACGACTAAATCCAAATATGAAGGATGTGGTTAAGGCCGAAGTGGTGAAACTATTGGATGTAGGTATTATTTACCCAATATCTGATAGCCAATGGGTGAGCCCAACTCAAGTGGTGCCAAAGAAATCCGGAATAACCATCATAGCCAATGCCAATAATGAACTCGTACCAACTAGAGTCACTACCGGTTGGAGAATGTGCATTGACTACAGGAAGCTAAATACTGTCACGAGGAAAGACCACTTCCCCCTACCGTTTGTTGATCAGATTTTAGAACGGTTGGCGGGTCATTCCCACTTTTGCTTTCTTGATGGCTATTCAGGATACAACCAAATAGAAATTGCCCGTGAAGATCAAGAAAAGACTACATTCACATGTCCATTCGGTACTTTCGCCTATCGACGAATGCCGTTTGGACTATGTAATGCCCCTGCCACCTTTCAGCGTTGCATGATGAGCATCTTTTCTGACATGGTGGGGACCATTCTTGAAGTCTTCATGGATGATTTTTCTGTATTTGGTTGTAACTTTGATGAGTGCCTCAAGCACTTGAAATCTGTGCTAAAAAGATGTGAAGAAAAGAACCTTGTACTCAATTGGGAAAAGTGTCACTTCATGGTTCAAAAGGGAATTGTACTTGGTCACATCGTTTCACAAAATGGAATTGAGGTGGACAAGGCGAAAATTGATCTTATCTCTAACCTCCCACCACCCAAAAGCATACGAGATATACGGTCCTTTTTAGGACACGCAGGATTTTATAGACGGTTCATAAAGGATTTCAGTTCACTCTCTCGTCCTTTATGCAACCTACTTCAAAAGGAAAATTCATTTGAGTGGAGTGAAGAATGTCAAAAGGCCTTTACCACTCTTAAAGGCATGTTGACATGCGCCCCAATAATGCAACCACCTGATTGGAGCCTTCCTTTTGAGATTATGTGCGATGCTAGCGACTATGCTATTGGGGCCGTGTTAGGCCAAAGAAAAGATAAAAAGCCATGTGTTATCTACTATGCAAGTAGAACCCTAAACTCAGCCCAAGCAAACTACACCACTACTGAAAAGGAACTTTTAGCAGTAGTTTTTGCCTTGGAAAAGTTTAGATCCTACTTGATTGGATCCAAGATCATCGTATTCACCGACCATGCCGCGCTTAAGTATCTTCTCTCTAAGAAGGATGCTAAACCACGGTTATTAAGATGGATCCTCCTACTCCAAGAATTCGACTTAGAAATACGTGATAAGAAAGGAGTAGAGAATGTAGTAGCTGACCACCTCTCTCGACTTGTCCTCACTGATTCCCCTGAAACGACTACAATCAATGACATGTTTCCTGATGAACAACTTTTTGCTGTTTCCCAATTGCCATGGTATGCGGACATTGCTAATTATCTTGCTATAGGTACAATTCCTACATATTGGAAAAAGCAAGATAAGGATAGATTCTTCTCAGAGGTACGGAAATTTCTATGGGACGACCCATACTTGTTCAAGTATTGTCCCGACCAAATCATAAGGAGATGTGTCCCAGATAATGAGCAACAAAGTATCATCTCCTTCTGTCATTCTCAAGCATGTGGTGGCCATTTTTCAGCCAAAAAGACCACAGCGAAAATTCTGCAATGTGGGTTTTATTGGCCCACCATGTTCAAAGACACACATGAGTTCTGCAAAGCATGTGAACCTTGTCAGAAACTAGGAGGAATCTCCCGTAGAAATATGATGCCACTTAATCCCATTTTAATTATCGAAATTTTTGATTGTTGGGGCATCGATTTCATGGGCCCATTCCCATCTTCTTTTGGAAATTTATACATCTTACTTGCTGTTGATTATGTCTCCAAATGGGTCGAGGCCATTCCTTGCCGGAATAATGACCATAAAACGGTCATTCGATTTTTAAAAGAAAATATTCTTTCCCGGTTTGGAACACCTCGAGTCATCATAAGTGATGGAGGGTCTCACTTTTGCAATCGCCCTTTTGCAGCCTTAATGAAAAAATATGGCGTTACACACAAAGTGAGCACTCCCTATCACCCACAAACTAGTGGACAAGCTGAGATATCCAATAGGGAGATTAAACACATTTTGGAGAAAACGGTGAATCCCGATCGCAAGGATTGGTCACTTCGACTTACCGATGCGCTTTGGGCTTACCGTACTGCCTTTAAAACCCCTATTGGAATGTCTCCCTATAGACTTGTCTATGGGAAGGCTTGTCACCTACCTGTGGAATTGGAACATAAGGCATATTGGGCTATTAAGAAGATGAATTTCAATTCTGACAAGGCAAGCTCGTCACGCAAACTACAATTGAATGAACTTGCAGAAATCCGGAATGACGCTTATGAGAATGCGAGAATTTACAAGGACAAGACGAAGATATTCCATGATAAGAATATTCTTCGCAAGACATTCACAATCAACCAAAAAGTCCTTATGTATAATTCTCGCTTACATATATTTCCGGGAAAACTAAAATCTCGATGGACCGGTCCCTACATTGTGCAAACTGTCTATCCGTATGGGACTGTCGAGCTGTTGAATCCGAGGAACGGCAACATTTTCAAAGCAAATGGGCAGCGATTAAAGCCGTTCTTTGAGAATTTTCCTTCAGAAGGTATGTCCATACCCCTGAATGATCCTGTGTATCAGGATGATTGATCTCCTAGTCTGATGGAGGTATAGAGTAGTTAGGATTAGGACTTTGCTGCTTTTTGTTTTCGTTTTCATAGGTTTGTTAGAAGGAGGAAGATTTCCAATGTTCACTCTCTCAGGTAATATCATTCCTCACTCCCTTTTATTTTCAAATTGCTCTCATGTTTTGCTCATTGCGCATCTTTTACATTGAGGACAATGCACGATTTGGTTGGGGGGTGTAGGACCGCTTGGATGAAATCCAGCTTTTGCAACATCTCAAGCAATTATGTGGAAATTTTTCGATTTTTTTTCAAAAATTCGAAACTCTTTTGAAAAACATTGGGTCTATGCATTCGAGTTGATATGAGCATAAGAGGAGGAGATATGAAGTGTATAAGGCTGGATGTCTGGAATCTCTCATTGCATAATGGTTTTATATGTGAACTCCCCTATTTTTGTGATTGATAGAAAATCTGAACACTTTTACACCTAGTTCACATTACACGATTTTCATGAGTTGAAGGGATTATGTGATTTAGGGATGAGTTAGACTTTGAATTAAGGTATTGAGAAATCAGGCCGGGGTACTTTGTCCATCTTTGTCCATGGGAAAATAATGAAAGATATGGATTTCTAAAAATCCTATCTAATTTAAAAAGAAAAAGGAAAAGGAAGGATGAAATTGGGAATGTGGAAAAACGGTGGAAAATTCCGATTAGGGCTACCTACTACCAGCCGGGGGATGGTCTACCCGTAACCAAAGCCGGAAATGGGACGTAGTGTGAAAGTCGTCGGAAGGACGGTAAGGCAATTTCCTGTCATTGGCTTGATGTGGCTCTATGTACCTTGAGTTCTATAGTCTAGTTAATCTATGAAGAAGATAATCCTAGAAACTCGTGGAATGAATTTTCACTACCCACACTAGGATGAATTTGTTCAATTTCCTCTATTTATCAACCAATTAGTGGGAATCTCATATGAATGCCTATCATGTCTTGAGGGTTTATGGTGCCAACCTTTGACACCTAATCTTTCTGAATCTTACACTTATGAACCCTGGAATGTATAGAAGGATGGTTTCTGAAAGAGAGTTGAGTTTAGAAGAATGAGATTAGCTTCACGCATGTTTTGCTCGGGACTAGCAAAATGCTGGTTGGGGGGTGTGTTGAGCTCTTAATTATGCATATTCTAACCCCAATTCATCACTCATTGTGCAAGGTTTGTATGGTTTGGAAGCTAATTCAATGCATGTTGTGTGACTACAGGATTGAGGATGGACTCTACTCAATTGAAGATATAATGAGCTCATTTGGAATCATTCTAATAAAGAAAGAAAGAACTAAAGAAGAAAAGGAAGCAGAAGGAAGAAAGAAAGAAAAAATGCAAGAAGAAAAGAAGGCTGACCGGTCGTGACCGGTCGGCCAAGGAAGCCAGACCGGTCAGTGACCGGTCAGCCATGCACATTGGGAATCTGCTGAAGACATCCGACCGGTCATGACCGGTCGGACATGACTACTGGAACAGGAGTGAGGACGTCCGACCGGTCATGACCGGTCAGACATGATTGCTGGACCAATATTGAATGAGGCCGACCGGTCATGACCGGTCGGCCATGCTTGCTGGAATGAATGTGTATTGAGGCCGACCGGTCGTGACCGGTCGGCCAGGTGTACTGACTTAGAAACTCCTAAGTAACGTCCGATTTTCTCTGCGCTGCGTAAGTGTTACGCACTTTCTCGATTCTTCCGAAGTCGTGGAACCTCCAGACTATAAATAGACACCTAGGGATTGTTCCTAAGGTATCCTAGAAGGGTTCAAGCGAGGTTGGAGGCTGTGGAAGTGAAGATTGGAGTTTCACAACTCCTTTTGGTTTGCTTTGCTGTTTTTATGCTTTTTGTAGTTGTTTCATGTTTCCTTGGATCATGAGCAGCTAAACCTCTTAGCTAGGGCTAAGAGGTGAAGCTTTTAGTGTATCCAAGATGTTTTAATTCGTAGTTAAGTGGTTTTCAGTTTGGAATTCATGATTATGAACTAAGGTTTGAAGTTTATACAAGTTTTTAAGTAATTTCTCTTAGTCTTGTGATGACTCATGGATGTTTGGATGGATTACTTATCTTCTTAATTTGTTTGCAACGGTCTAGACCTGTATGATCCGAGGAATTGGAGTGCGCTCTAGTACCAAGCTCTTCATAAAGGGACTTCATGCCAAAGTTCTAGTTTTGGTTGATTATCTGGAATATGTATGGATTGTGCATATAATTTGAATCCAGTTCAAATCATGATCTAGCCTTGTCTTGTGAGAAGACTTGAGGATGGTTATGATTGGGAATTGGACCTATAGAAAAGGTGAATGACCTATGCAATGAGCATGCTCAGATCAGCCTAGAGTTGAGTGAACTTTATGCACAGAACTTACATGTTACAGACTTCTGGTTTAACAGTTCTATCATCCGACTAGATAGACCTGACTGGTGATTCTAGTTGAGAGAATGGGAAACCACAGCGGATTGAACATCGAGGATTGCTACAAGTGAATCCTCGAACCCCTAGTGCCTTCTTATAATTGTTTACATTCAATTTAGCTAAAACTGTTAATCACACACATTCTATTCAAACTTTGATTGTTAGCTTCAACAGAAACTTGTGGATGAGTTTGTGACATCCTACATAAGTCCCTGTGGATCGACCTCGGTATTACCGAGATTATTACTACATCGCAACCCTAGACTTGGGGAAGCGAACACCTTCTCAATGAGGATCTTTCAATGAGCATCTTTTTCTCCTCAGTCATCTTCGTGATTAGGGTCTTGCGAGACTTGATGACTTGGTCCCTTCCATGGACCTCTTTCTCCAAAGAAATCCTCTTCCCGTCAGCCTCATCTATCACACGACGGGTGGCGAGGATGTCACGCCTCGTCCGTAGAATGAGGTCCAAGCTTTACAGAAAAGAAGAAAGGTTCTGAGATAAAGACTCGAGAGCAAACAAAAAGAAGGCAAAACAATAGGATCAAATTAAAAATAAGTTACCTGTACCATCCTCACTCCTGCCTCGAGGAAGAGGTTTTTAGGACTTGGCTCGGGAAGGGTGCCAAAGGTCTGGGGGGAAATATTGTCAAACAAGAATTTGCAGATGGGGTGGAGATGACGGGGGACGGTGAATGCCCCACTACCAGAAGGCTGGGCTACTACCAGTCCAGCTGGGTTTGCAGCTCGAGCAGTAGCCGGCTTGCGAGAAGGAGCCAACTCGCGAGCACCTTTAGGCTCGCAAGATTCTTCAACTGGGGGGCAGCTTGACCCCGCCCCGTCGTCCCTCGGGGAGTTGTCAATAATATTAATAACTGGTGGTTCAGGAGGAACCACCAGTGAAGGAGCGATAGGAGCAGAAGCCGCTGGCACGGCCACCGCAGCCTCGAGAGGGGGAGTTTGGGCGACACCCGTCCGATTAGACGGATGAGAAGGACCAGCAGGTGTCTTCTTCTGCCTCTTCGAGTTTGTAGCCTTGAGGCGAGGCAGCATCCCTCTTTTCTCCCCAGCATTGGTCATCGCGAGCTCCTCGCGAGATATTAGTCCTGCTGCCGCAAGTCTAGGGGATAATAGACAAGCCTCGATATGCCTGTCGCGAGCAGGCAACTTGTATACCTTCACGATTTTCTCGTTAATCCCTCCCTTCAAGTTTGGCTTCGTCAAAGTTGGAGCACCTGCAAATACGAGTATAAGTCAGAGAAGCAGAAATCAGAAAACCCTAAATTGACTCTAAAAAATCTGCGAAGTGTGAAACTATGCCCACCTTCACAGAAAAAATGGTTCACACCAGGGCCCCCAGACGAAGATCTTGTCTCTGACTCCCAGCTCCCGGAAGCATAAAACCACCATTTCCTCCACCTGGGGTAATTTGAAGTGGGCTTCCCTAGGACAAAGTTATCCCGGTGCCAATAACAGAGATAGTACCAGCCTTCGCTGGAGGGTGAAATTGCGGTTTTACCGCCAATAGAGATACTTGGAGATATGCCTAATGTCCTAGAGGGGAGGTGAATAGGACTTTTTAAAACCAATTACAATTAAAAACTGATTAAGACAATCTTATCAACTAAGACAATCACAATAGCATTCAAGACATTTATATGAGCAGTTTGTAAGCAAGGACTATCATAGGCATTTCATCAAACAGTTAGCATTCATGATTGACTAAACCATTCAACACATAGCAATCATTCAATCTCAAAATGCAAGGCGATTTATAGAGGTTCGGTTTCCCTACTCCACTCCCGGTTCACGATCTCAACCTATGAGACCACCGGATTTCACTATAGTCTTGGTTTTAAATCAGGTTAACCATCAACCTTGACATCCTTTGATATAGGACCGCGTATACCATCCGCCGATGGCCCAATCCAGGGACTTGACGAGTTTGGATCTCAAACTCTCACCAATCCTAGTCCAAGGATGGTCACGTACCCTCCCACCGGAGTTTCCCAATCCAGGGAATAGAGATTTAAAAGATGGACTCTCAAATACTAGACATACCTAGACGTTTGAGCCCCGATTCGATGCCTTTGTTGAGTAGCTTCAGCTTCACGTGCTTCAGCTCCTCTTTTGAGCTCCCAAGATCAGCTACCGATGCAAATGATGAGGATATGTTGATGCCGGGTAGTTGGGAGAGAGTTGGTCTAGTTCCTCTTGCCTATTCAATGCAATGGTAATGAGGGAACTACCAATCTTCACTCATTCAATGGCTTTAAGTGACCTAATAATGATTTTTGGAAGGTAGGTCAGCCATGAATGAAAGTCTTGAGTTCATACTTCAAACTGAGCTTAGAATACTCAATGACAAGCCATTAATGGCCAAGTTTGAATGATGAACTCAAGGGAGTTAAGAGGGAGGAAGGATGGAAGTAAATGCTCTCTCACTCTCAGCTCTGAATGGGTGTTGAATGCCTACCAAGAAAGACCTCAAAACCTGGCTTTATAGAGCCCCAAATAATAGCCCCAACGGATCTAAAACGGTCACGACCGACCTGTCAGAGATAGGACTCGACCGGCCGGATGAACCGGTCAGCGTTCAAAAACCAAAGGGCACATATGGGACTGGCCGACCGGTCATGACCGGTCAGACTCCCTTGCTGGAGAGGCTACATAACATGGGCCGACCGGTCATGACCGGTCGAACCCTCTTGCTGGAGAGACTTCACTACATGGGCCGACCGGTCATGACCGGTCAGACCCCTTTGCTGGAACCTCTTGAAACATCTGGCCGACCGGTCTTGACCGGTCGGCAGTGCTTGCTGGACCAAGATCAATGTGAAGACCGACCGGTCTTGACCGGTCGGCTACCATTCTGAATCAGGCAGAGGCTGCTGGAGTATTTCATTTTACCTGGCCGACCGGTCATGACCGGTCGGCTAAGCCTGCTGGACAATGCAATCTGATGGCCGACTAGTCAAGACCGGTCGGCTGTCCGTACTCTTAACTCACAGCAAGTTGTCCATCTGATCTTAACACAGCAAGATAGCTGAGGTGATTGAGAGGCCTGGCCGCTGTTTAGACATAGCGAGCTTGCAGGACCAAGATTCTCAACACAGCAGAGGATCACTTCAAGATGTGAAGTATACAGCGATTTGGTGCAAAGGATCCAATATATGGACATATCTTCATTTATATATAGCACCAATGCAAGGTACACAAGCCTGATCAACTTGTGCAAGGGTCGAGAGGAATGGGGATAGGATATGTGAGTTTTTACGCCATTCTTTTGATGTTTTGGGTTTCCTATGGTCGATCTATATGCAACTTACCTGAGATCTTGTTGCAGCATGAGCTTGAGCAATGGATGAAGTGTAATCTTCAAGTCTTGATCTACAATTCTTCGACCGGGGCTCATATGACAAGACGCGACCAACCAACACGCCAATTGACAACAAAAGGTGTACTAACAATCTCCCCCTTTGTCAATTGTGTGACAAAACATCTAATCTAGACAAGTCATGACTCCTTATCATGATTGACCCTTAAACAGAAAGCAAAATACACCCATATACATGTCTATACAAATATACAACATAATCATAATCTTTACAAAAGGACATGTACAGACTCGATTTTCTTCAAAATCTTCCCCTCAATGCTTGCACCTACAAAGTCCTGCAAAAAGATATAATCGGACCTTCTAGGTGGGATGATTCTCCCCCTTTTTGTTAGTAATTGACAAGGGTTAGCCAGCAAAAAGATATGCCTATGAAAGCTACAAGGCTAGCGCCGAAAATATGTCAATCACATGTCACAGGAAAGAGATGGAAATATAAGCCCTGAGGAGATTTAAAGAACAACACATGCCAGATATACAAGTAAACATGAAAGCACAGAGGGCTTATAGCCCAATCAACCAACCACCCCTCCAGATGTATATCTAGACTCAAAAGAAAACATAAAGCATGAGCTAATATGGGCAGATACTGAAAGTGCGGTTTCACCGCTTATAGAGACACTTGGAGATATGGCTATGGACCTAGAGGGGGGGTGAATAGGACCTTTTTGAAAATCTTTTCGCCTACTAATACAATTCAACAAGATAAGCGTTGTAAGCAAGAACACCTCGGCTTCCAAGCCTTGGTGGGTCCAATCAAAAGACTAGCATGAGGATAAGCAATAAACAAACCTAGTCTAAGCATGCATAGGAAGTAAATGATACAACTAATCAAGCTCCTAACCTATGCATCTTGTGCAGACTTATGAGAGTGGATCAATGAGCTCAAGTCTACACAAGTAGTGAAGGTACATCTTGTGTGGGGATGCCTATAAGGTGCCTAGCATGCATTCCTATCAATCATTCATAATTAAGCAATTAAACAAACAATGCAAAGATAGAATGAGCTCAAGAACAATCACAAACACAAGGATGTATAGTGGTTCGACTACGTGTCTACTCCACTCCCGGTTCAAGTACTCAACCCCTTTGAGCACACCGGCATTCACTATCGGAGGTTTTAAATGAGGTTCACCTCTCAACCTTTACACGGAGGTTTTATCGGTTCACCTCTCAACCGTATCCAGAGTTTTAGACATAGGCTAACTCTCAACCTTATCGAACGTTTACTCCCGTGTCGGAGGCTCCCCCTTGGAGACTTAGTTTAGGCCCGGCTAACGGGCCAAGGAACGGCTAACGTCCCTAAGGCGAGTTGACAAACAAACTCTAAAATGGACTCTCAAATGAGACAACTTACTTGTCGGATGAGCCCCTTGTTTAGCGCCGTAATGGGTTGCTTGATCTCCGCTCTCCCGTGCTTCAATCAGCTTCCCTTTGCTCCCTCGATCGTGTCGCCGTTGCGTCGCCAATGCCTCAGCCACATTCGATCAAACACCTTGCATGCGATGCCTTGAAATGCCCAAGGTGCTAGGAGGATGGGTGAATCTCATACATGGGATGTGTAGGTTGTTCCAACTAGGAGATTCACCTAGAGAGTCTTCTAGAGGTCTTGGACAAAGGATATACCTATGTGGAATAGTGTCACACCTCTAGATTTGAGAGAGGAATCAAGTCATCTCTTGATAGCATTTGAATGCCCATACTTGTGTTTGAAACACAAGGGATATGACTTGAAAACCTCCTCTTTGAGGCCCCAAATGATGTACAAGATAAGTGTGAAATGGGCTCTCAAAAACTTCTCTCACTGACCCAAGAATGGAGCTCCATATTTATAGAAAAGAGGCTCCAACGGTCATAAAACGGCCATAAAACGGCCTGCCCCGACCGGTCATGACCGGTCGGACTCCCCTGCTGAAGAACCTCAAGTGTATAGGCCACATATATGGGCCGACCGGTCATGACCGGTCGGACCCCCTCACTGGACTGCCTGAACACTGCAGGCCGACCGGTCATGACCGGTCGGCGCTCCTTGCTGGATGAAGGAATTCCTCCAGGCCGACCGGTCATGACCGGTCGGCCATACCTGCTGGCCACCATGATTTGTAAATGGCCGACCGGTCATGACCGGTCGGCTGGCCATTGCATAAAGCAGCAAGGCTGCTGGCCGACCGGTCATGACCGGTCGGACCAGCCTGGTTCTCCCCACATACAAGCTACACTCTACTTTCTTCAGCCTGTACAAAAAGTCCTAGGAAAGGTTGATCAAATGGGACACCTAGGGCCTATCAATGATGCCTAAAGGGTTCTAAATATGGTCAAGGTCATCAAGGATACAAAGGGGATAGGTTTTGGTCGAGGTTAAGGCACCAAGGCATCTCATATACCTGAATCTTCTTCCTTGATGCGGCTGGACGTCTTGAGTCTTCGTTCTTTGTCTTCTTTGGGCTCAACCGACACAAGACTCACAGCTGTAAGTGATTGACAAACAAGGTGCACTAGTATACCACGAAAAAGTGCACTAACAGATACGCCCAAACCATCCAACCGCCCAAGGGATATTCAAAAAAGGAACAGATAGCTCATATGAAAAGATAGATATTCAATATACGAACAAAGAAAAGAAATATAACTGTATCATCCACATGAATACCAAAATGGGCAAGCAGCCCAATGTAAAGATGTATCATAACGCGCAAAAAGTACAGATAATCCCATAAAAAGATAGATCATGAAGTACAAACAATGTTCTTGGTCATTCAAAAAGTAACTATGACCAAGACATAAGCCTAATAATCCGTGCCATCGCCCAGATCAGGGGGAGGAATGTCCCCACGAGCCGCACGCTCCCATCGCTCTATCCGACTCTCTATCTGCGCCTGACGAGTGACTAGAGCCTCCTGCTGCACCAGTATGGTGGCCTGACCCTGCAGGATCTGGCCTTCAAGCTTATCAAGTCGCTGAAATATATCCGCTCGAAGCTGGTGAAGCTCTGCAATGTAGGTAGAGGGATCCATGGAAGGAGAGTGCCGACGAGAAAAAGCTCGAGGCGGCGTGCTGAATCGACCTAGAGCGTCGCGAGGATCGGGGGATGGATCTGATGATGGAGCTGAAGAATGTGAAGGGCCAGTAGAGAGAGGAGGTGCCTCAAGCTGGGATGGCTCTGCCTGCTCCTGTTGCTGCTCCTGCAGACGACGCTGGATAGCTTCTCTGGTAAGCTCCATCCTAGCAATGATGGTACGGTTGATGATGACCGGTTTGTGAAATTTATCGGTACCAACAATGCCAATACGCCCAGCCATTTTGCATATGAGATGCCCAAATGGCAGACTAGTGGAGTTCCCGTCGTCGCGCAGGATGACTTGTTGGATGGTATTCATGATACGAGAGGGAAGACAGAGCGAATGGCCTTTACCAACCCGATACAGCAACCGAAACATAGTTTCGGAGACATCCGCTTTGTTGCTCATCCGCGGATAGACATTTTGGAAAAAGAGATTATGCAAAAGGCGGAAGTCCCACGTCATTGAGGACGCTCGAAGTGCACCACCCACCCATTGGGGTGTCCCCTCACCACACAAAAATTTAGCGATAACTAGGTTGGGTTTGGGACCCAAGGATGAAAAATCAAAGGAAGTCTCCTCAACAAGTGGAATGCCAACAAAATCTGATATGGACTTCAAAGTAAACGGGCAAATCCGGTCACCAACCTCGACTTTGAAGGAGGGGGGAGAAGACGTGACATGAATACAGGATGCATAGAATTTTCTGACAACATCAAATTGGACCGGGCCCCCCATGTGAAGTACGGGGCCCCAATTGATGGCATCCAACATCGAACGCACGTCGAAGTCAGACAAATCACCCAAATTGACAGATTTCTCACAGACGACCTCCTTATCTTCGAAATCATCCCAATGGGTGGAATGGGATGAGACTTTTGCCCCCAAAGATTTAGATTTAGCAGGGGGAACCGAAGAGGAGGCAGCGCCTTTCCCTTTGGAAGCGGCTTTCTTAGACTTTAAAGGGCGAGGAGGAGGCTTAGGTTTAGCCTTGGAACGATCACTCCTCCCCAAAGGGAACTCATCCTCGCTCTCTTGGGATGACATGGAAGGGGCAAGAGGATCTCTAGAACACTTCAAGAGATGAAGGAAAGAGATGAACAAAAGAAGATAGAGAGTGAAGAGAAGGAATCTCTTACCAACCAAGAGAAGTGAAGTTGAGGAGGTTAGAACCTCAAATCTATCAATGACTCAGCTCAAAAACACCTTGGAGAGCTAGAGGGGAAGCTGGAACATCAGGTGGAGGTGAGGAAATGAGAAGAACTACCCTAAAATGGGCTCAAAACAGGTTTAAATACCCCCCTACCCGGTCGGCACACGCGTGGACGGGGCTGCACTGGGACGCACGACCGGTCATGACCGGTCGTGGGATGCAAACAGGGCCACCAGCAGGATTTTCTACAAAGCCCGACCGGTCATGACCGGTCGGCAGGCTTAACTGGATGAGTCCAGAGGAATTTGGGAGACGCCCGACCGGTCTTGACCGGTCAGCTGGCCGGTCAGCAGCAATTTTTTTTCTCTTTTGCCAGGGATCCTGTATTGGAACAGCTGGATAGAGTCTGTCCTTTGGACAGGCCTTTGAAATCAAGTACCCTTAGCTAGGGTGCATCATCAATGGTCATGGTGTACCAAGGTACACCAATCTCAAAATGAGGGACCCCTGAGGTCCAGATATGACAATAAATGACTAGAAAATGGGACTATGATCCCGGATATACGTGAACAGCAATGAAAAGAGGCCATGATCCTCAGATATACCTATAACGAACAGAAAGAGAGGCTAAATCCTCAGATTTTTCCTGTAAAACAGACACTTGTTAGCTAAACTAAATACATCCAACACCAATGGACTTCTGGAGGTTCGAAAATCGAACCGAGTCCAAAGGTTTTGTTAGAATGTCAGCTAGCTGATTCTCTGTAGGCACATGTTCGAGGGATATGATTTGATCTTCAACCAATTCTCGAATAAAATGGTGCCTAATGTCTATGTGCTTAGTGCGAGAGTGCTGAACAGGATTTTTTGATATATTTATGGCACTTGTATTGTCGCAAAATAACATCATTGTGCCTTGTTTGATCCCAAAATCGGTTAGGGTTTGTTTCATCCATAATTGCTGGGCACAACAACTACCAGCAGCAATGTATTCTGCTTCGGCTATGGATAAAGAGATAGAGTTTTGCTTCTTACTGTGCCATGCCACAAGGCAGTTTCCAACATAAAAACAACCACCGCTGGTAGATTTACGATCATCCATGTTACCAGCCCAGTCGGCATCTGAGTACCCTGCAATATCTGTAGAGGAATCAAAGGGGTACCATAGACCGTATTCGGTGGTGCTTCCAACAAACCGAATGATCCGCTTAACAGCGGTAAGATGAGATTCTTTGGGATCAGCCTGAAATCGAGCACACGCACCAACACTAAAAGCAATATCTGGTCTACTAGCAGTGAGGTAAAGGAGACTACCAATCATGCTTCTATAAAGATGTTGATCTACACTTTTCCCTGCAAGGTCTTTTGATAATTTAACAGTGGTGCTCATAGGTGTAGTGTAGGAACGACCAGAGTCTAAGCCAAATCTCTTAACAAGGTCTTTAGCATACTTGGCTTGAGTAATGAATATTCCTGATGCAAGTTGTTTTACTTGAAGCCCTAGAAACATGTTGAGTTCTCCTACCATACTCATCTCAAATTCAGATGTCATTAATTCAGCAAAGGAGATGGACATTTTCTCACATGTGGATCCAAACACAATGTCATCCACATAAATCTGGGCAATCAATACAGAATTCTCGGCTTCTCTAATAAATAGAGTTTTGTCTACGCTCCCCCTAGCAAAATCATGGTCTATAAGAAACTGAGTTAAGCGTTCATACCATGCACGGGGTGCTTGCTTGAGTCCGTAAAGCGCCTTTTTCAACCGGTAAACCTTGTGAGGATACTTAGGATCAATGAATCCTTTTGGTTGTTCAACATACACTTCCTCATCAAGAATACCATTCAAGAAGGCGCTCTTTACATCCATTTGAAATAGTTTGAACTTTAAAGCACAAGCAACAGCCATAAGAATTCTAATAGACTCGAGTCTGGCTACAGGGGCAAATGTTTCATCAAAATCAATGCCTTCTATTTGTGAATATCCCTGAGCCACTAACCGAGCCTTATTTCGTATTACATTCCCAGATTCATCGGATTTGTTTTTGAAAATCCATTTGGTTCCAATCACATTTTTCCTTTCCGGCCTGTCGACCAGATACCATACATCATTTCTAATGAATTGTAGAAGCTCTTCCTGCATTGCAAGAATCCAGAATTCATCATTTAGAGCTTCATCAGCATTTTTTGGTTCAATTTTTGATGTGAAACACAGGTGACTATTGACTGCCTCCAATTGCCTCCTGGTTTTAACACCAATGCTAGGATCCCCAATGATTTGATTGAGGGGGTGATCCTTGACAATTTGTACATCACCAGGAGCAGTGGGGGCATTTGGAGATGAGGGTGGTTTATCAGATTTACCTATCTCGCATATGCCCTCATCTTCTTCTTCATCACCTGGAGACACAGGTTTATCCAAGCTATCGTCCACAGTCACATTGATTGACTCTTGGACAGATGAGGTTCGAAGGCTGTAAACACGAAAAGCTCTACTATTCAATGAGTATCCCAAGAAGATACCCTCATCACTTTTGGATTCAAATTTTCCCAAATTTTCTCGGTCTCTCAGAATATAGCATGTACTACCAAAGACCTTAAAGTATTTAACATTCGGTGTTTTTCCACACCACAGTTCATAAGCTGTTTTGTTTAAACCTGCCCTCAAATAAACTCGATTAACAATATAGCAGGCAGTGTTAACAGCTTCGGCCCACAGATTTTGAGCAAGTTTCTTATTATTAAGCATAGCTGTGGCCATATCCAACAACACTCTGTTTTTCCTTTCAGCAACCCCATTTTGTTGAGGTGTTTTGGGAGTTGAGAACTCATGACGAATGCCCAATTCATCGCATAATGCCTTGAAGCGATGACCTTCAAATTCATCGCCGTGATCACTCCTGATTCTTGCTACCATGTATCCTTTCTCATTTTGAAGTCGCTTCACTAGTTTTTTGAATTCCTCAAAAGTGTCAGATTTTTCTCTTAGGAAGGCGACCCATGTGAATCTGGAGTAATCATCAACGACTACAAGGAAGTATCGTTTTCCACCTTGGCTAAGTACTCTGGTAGGACCGACTAGGTCCATGTGTAGCATTTCAAATGGTTTTGATGTTACCAGGATAGAGGTTCTCTTGTGTGCAACCTTGATTTGTTTACCTTTTTGGCATGCGGCGCACACAGTATTTGGTCTTCTACCCATCTTGGGTAGACCTCTCACCAAATTTTTCTGACTTAGTTTGAACAGATTTCTATAATGTACATGACCGAGTCGATGGTGCCATAATTCCGTTTCATCCTGAACGGCCACGTGACACATGGTGGAGGAGCTTGAATTGTTATGATTTTCAATGACATAGCAATTGTCTCCTGTGCGTAGACCTTTCATGACTAATTTTCCTGTGGAGTTCATGATCTTGCACATATCTTTGGAGAAGCTTACTGAGTGCTCTTCATCACAAATCTGTGAGATACTCAGTAGGTTGTGTTTAAGGCCATCAACATACAATACATTTTCAATTTCAGGCAAACCTGGCCCTGTGATGGTTCCTTTACCAATGATCTTAGCTATGCTCCCATCACCAAATGTGACAGACCCACCATCAAATTCGTCATATGCATAAAATTGAGATCTATCACCTGTCATGTGTCTAGAACAACCACTATCCAAGTACCATCTAGGAGTATTCCCAGCTTTTAAGGCAGTATGAATGACTAAGCACTTGTTCTTAACAACCCATTTAGTTGTTGTCTTTTTATAAGGGGTGTTCTTATGATAATATTCTCTAGTTTTCTTGGGAGAATCAGATTTTTCTTTTTCACGCAAAAGAAGAGCAGTTTTCAAATTCAGCATTTTAACTTGCTCCAATAGTTCATCCATCCTCTTGTCCTTCCTAGGAAAAGCAGGATAATTCTTTCGAATGTTTCCCCTCTTAGGTGAAGAATGCATGGGAGGATTCCAATTAGCTTGGACATTTTTCCCGGTCGGTACAAATTTACCTTTCAAGTTTCTGACCGGATTTTTGAATACCAAGCACTCAAATTTTAAGTGGCCAATGTCTCCACAAGCATGGCAGATAGGAGATGCTCTAGTTTTACTTCCGGATGCACCATGACCATTTCTTATAATTGGATGGACTGAGGTGGTTTTTGAAGTGTGACTATCATAGCCCAAACCTCTTTTGTCCATTGGTGATCTTGCAACACCGAGGAGTTTTTCCAAGTTTTCTTCTCCTTGAGCGAACCGTCTTCTAGAGTCAACGACTTGACACTTAAGACGATTGATTTCATTGTTCGCCTCTTTGAGTTCTCTCTCAAGTCTAGCATGCTTGTCAAGAGATTCACCACTTATGAACTTTTTCTTTTCTTGTTCAAGCTCATCATTCTTCTTTTTCAGCTCTTCTAAATCTTGACTCAACTTTTGATTCTCTATTTTCAATCCGTCAAGATTTTTCATCAGTTTGTCATTTTCAGCCTTCATTTGGCCCAACTTGTTGATGGTATTTATATTTTCAATGTATAGTTGGTTATAAACCTCCTGAAGGCCTTCCTCCTCATCCTCATCATCACTCAAGGAATCATTTTCTGTGTTGGAGGATTCATGATCATCAATGTCTCCGGTGGTCTTTGCAATGGGCTCAATTTGAGGTACAATATCAGTAATGGAGGCCATTAAAATTCTGATTGAACCTTGCTCCTCCTCACTTTGGTATAGGACTGATTCTGATTCAGATTCTTCAGTCTCATCCCATGTAGCCGCCATTGCCTTTTTCTTGGCTTTGTTATTGGTGCACTCGGATGCAATGTGACCAAATCCTCTACACTTGTAGCATTGAGGATCTTTTGACTTAAGAAATTTTTCTTTGTTGTTCTTGGAGTCAAAAGGTTTACCCTACTGGTAGGGTTTCCTTCTAGAGGTATTTCCTTTAGTTTTGAAGAATTTTTGAAATTTCTTGGCCATAAGTGCCATTTCTTCTAAATCAGGATCTTCCTCACTCCCACATTCAGACTTTTGCTTCTTGTGGGAAGATTTCAGGGCTGTACTTTTGGATTTAGAGGGAGTTTTGAAACCTAGCTCATAGGTTTGGAGGGACCCAAGTAATTCTTCAACTTTCATGGTATTTAGGTCCCTACATTCTTCGATGGTAGTGACTTTGGAAGAGAACCGGTCCGGAAGGGATCTCAGAATTTTCCTACATAGTCTATGCTCCGGAACGGGATCCCCAAGCCCCACATTTCATTTGTAATCTTGTTCAGCTTGGTATAGAAGTCAGTAAATGTTTCATGCTCCTCCATAGTAATATTTTCAAATTGTGTGGAGAGGCGATGAAGTTTTGAGTTTTTAACAATGCTTGTTCCTTCATGAGTAACCTCAAGGATGTCCCATGCCTGCTTACTGGTTGTGCAATTTTGAATCCGGCCAAATTCATCTTTAGATACTGAACAAAAGATGGCATTCAGCCCTTTAGCATTACAGACCCATTGAGCTTTATCATAATCGGTCCACATTGCCTTTTCTTTTGGCTTGAGGACATCCGGTTCACCTTCCTCACATATAGTGACCATTGGGGGTTTATATCCAATATCAATCATATCCCTAACGTCCGAATCAATAGATTCCAAAAAGATACGCATTCGGGCTTTCCAATATGGATAGTTAGACCCATCAAAGAAGGGAGGTTTAGTAACGGATGAAGAGTCCTCTCTAGACATATTTTCAAGCTCTCTTAGGATCTCACTCCGGGTTTTTAAACCTGAACGGAGGAACCCTCTCTGATACCAATTGAAATTGCGGTTTTACCGCCAATAGAGATACTTGGAGATATGCCTAATGTCCTAGAGGGGGGGTGAATAGGACTTTTTAAAACCAATTACAATTAAAAACTGATCAAGACAATCTTATCAACTAAGACAATCACAATAGCATTCAAGACATTTATATGAGCAGTTTGTAAGCAAGGACTATCATAGGCATTTCATCAAACAGTTAGCATTCATGATTGACTAAACCATTCAACACATAGCAATCATTCAATCTCAAAATGCAAGGCGATTTATAGTGGTTCGGTTTCCCTACTCCACTCCCGGTTCACGATCTCAACCTATGAGACCACCAGATTTCACTATAGTCTTGGTTTTAAATCAGGTTAACCATCAACCTTGACATCCTTTGATCTAGGACCGCGTATACCATCCGCCGATGGCCCAATCCAGGGACTTGACGAGTTTGGATCTCAAACTCTCACCAATCCTAATCCAAGGATGGTCACGTACCCTCCCGCCGGAGTTTCCCAATCCAGGGAATAGAGATTTAAAAGATGGACTCTCAAATACTAGACATACCTAGACGTTTGAGCCCCGATTCGATGCCTTTGTTGAGTAGCTTCAGCTTCACGTGCTTCAGCTCCTCTTTTGAGCTCCCAAGATCAGCTACCGATGCAAATGATGAGGATATGTTGATGCCGGGTAGTTGGGAGAGAGTTGGTCTAGTTCCTCTTGCCTATTCAATGCAATGGTAATGAGGGAACTACCAATCTTCACTCATTCAATGGCTTTAAGTGACCTAATAATGATTTTCGGAAGGTAGGTCAGCCATGAATGAAAGTCTTGAGTTCATACTTCAAACTGAGCTTAGAATACTCAATGACAAGCCATTAATGGCCAAGTTTGAACGATGAACTCAAGGGAGTTAAGAGGGAGGAAGGATGGAAGTAAATGCTCTCTCACTCTCAGCTCTGAATGGGTGTTGAATGCCTACCAAGAAAGACCTCAAAACCTGGCTTTATAGAGCCCCAAATGATAGCCCCAACGGATCTAAAACGGTCACGACCGACCTGTCAGAGATAGGACTCGACCGGCCGGACGAACCGGTCAGCGTTCAAAAACCAAAGGGCACATATGGGACTGGCCGACCGGTCATGACCGGTCGGACTCCCTTGCTGGAGAGGCTACATAACATGGGCCGACCGGTCATGACCGGTCGGACCCTCTTGCTGAAGAGACTTCACTACATGGGCCGACCGGTCATGACCGGTCGGACCCCTTTGCTGGAACCTCTTGAAACATCTGGCCGACCGGTCTTGACCGGTCGGCAGTGCTTGCTGGACCAAGATCAATGTGAAGACCGACCGGTCTTGACCGGTCGGCTACCATTCTGAATCAGGCAGAGGCTGCTAGAGTATTTCATTTTACCTGGCCGACCGGTCATGACCGGTCGGCTAAGCCTGCTGGACAATGCAATCTGATGGCCGACCAGTCAAGACCGGTCGGCTGTCCGTAATCTTAACTCACAGCAAGTTGTCCATCTAATCTTAACACAGCAAGATAGCTGAGGTGATTGAGAGGCCTGGCCGCTGTTTAGACATAGCGAGCTTGCAGGACCAAGATTCTCAACACAGCAGAGGATCACTTCAAGATGTGAAGTATACAGCGATTTGGTGCAAAGGATCCAATATATGGACATATCTTCATTTATATATAGCACCAATGCAAGGTACACAAGCCTGATCAACTTGTGCAAGGGTCGAGAGGAATGGGGATAGGATATGTGAGTTTTTACGCCATTCTTTTGATGTTTTAGGTTTCCTATGGTCGATCTATATGCAACTTACCTGAGATCTTGTTGCAGCATGAGCTTGAGCAATGGATGAAGCGTAATCTTAAAGTCTTGATCTACAATTCTTCGACCGGGGCTCATATGACATGACGCGACCAACCAACACGCCAATTGACAACAAAAGGTGTACTAACAGAGGGCGCCTTCTTAAGTTGGTACATCCGGAGAAATTCTTCGGTGGTTAACTCTCCATTACCAGCTTGCGCCCAGAGAGCGAAGGAACTCAGGACTACCCTCCACCCATTTACTATAAGTTGCCCGGGGGTAATCCTATAGCTCTGAAGTACGCCGCGAATGAAGGGGTGGAGGGGGAGACGTACCCCAAGAATGAAAAAGTATTCATATAGGGCAACACAACCGAGGGGAGGAGAATCCGGGGTTTCTCCCTCTCCAGGTAACCAGAGAATGATTGAGTCAGGGATTTGGTATCTCTCCCGTAACTCACTCAGCCGTTCCTCCGATAGGACGGATGGATACCCGGACGAGGAATACCTACCCACCGGAAACCTCGCATTATTGGAGGAAGAAGATTCCAGGGTGGCATCCCCCAGAGGGACGCTCTCCTCGTCGGAGTCTCCAGCCATTTTTATAAAAAGAAGGGAAGAAAAGGAAGAAGCGGATTATACCAGAGATATCGGAGAAGAAAATGACACCGGAGGAAGAAAGGACACCTGGAGAGTGAGGAAAGAGGAAAAGCTTAGAAAACTTCCGTGAAAATCTGAAGATTTGGTGGACTCTGTATATTTATAAGCAATCATTTCGCAGGATTTGGCGACACGTGGCGACCACCCGTTTGGCACAGCAGTCGAACAGGCATGGCTATTAATTCCAGAGACACGTGGCAAGCGTCTCTTCATTTCCTCTCGGCCGAAAAGCTGCGGAAGGCTGGCGCTCATTAATGTCAGCCCAATCATGTACGGCTTCATCTCCGATAAAGGTATTAGGCGGTTATGCATGACAGTAGGCAAGTCCTTCCCTTAGACTTGTTTGCGGCAAGGACTTGGGGGGCATCTGTTATAGTCAAATTACGGTGATCGGAGTTCTCGCAAGAACTCGAGACGTGCGAGTACCCTTATAGTAATATTCGACTCTCAAGCCCACCTGGTCGAGTCTCGCACATTAGACAAGTATGGTGCACAATTACCGAGTTCTTGAGCCCTTGTGGTCGATGGTCGAATATTAGGGAAGTGCGGAACATCTTTCCCGACCTGTGAGCAGCTCGGCTCGTGGTCATTGAAAGTCATCGCATCTCAACATGCAAGCACCCGGACTCGCGAGCAGCTCCCGTCATGCGAGCAGCCCGGTTCGCGAGTAGCTCCCGACATGTGAGCAGCCCTGGTCTCTGGTCTCTGGCAACGATGTACCTCAGCTTATAGTGCCAGCAGCCCATATAGTCCGATTTTGGTTTGTTTCTATCTGTAGCTCCAAACCATTGGGGATCTTTATCAAGAGACGTAATCAGTTGGATGTATAGAACGGTTAGGCTATCCCCTTATCTAAGGATTGATAGGATAAGCTTCTTATCCCCAAAAATCAGCAGTAATCTTAATGGCTTGCGTAATGGACTGGACCACCCGGATTTGTATAAATAGATAATCCTACAGGTGGTAAAGGTACGATATATACAATCTCTAAACTCCTAAATTGTTGTTTTCCTTTGCAACCATATCCTATCTGACTTAAGCTTCGGAGGGCTAATGGCTAGACGCCGGCCACCCTTAATTTTCTCTTATATTCTTTCAGGTTCGAAGGAGAGCTGGCTTGAAGGAAGGTGAACGTCTGGAGGATCCTGTTACCAAATCCAACGTTAACAGTTGTTATGAAGCTTAGTAGTACGGGCCGCCATCCTGGGATGTGATGCGTTCGTTACGACTATTTTGATGAGTGATGAACCATAAGGAAGGATGTGGTGGTACCAAAGGTTGGTTAGACGTTAAATGACTTGGTGTAAATTGGTAATAATAATAAAGAATGGCTAACTCATGCATGCACATGGCTCCATGTGGGTGTATAGAATTGAGAATAGGCTAGAGCGTCCTACTTCTCCCATACACTGTCACGTGTAGATTTGAGCTATGAGCGTCCCGTTTCTCACGTAGTCGGGCAAAATTATGGGCTTGCGTGTCCCAAAACCCCTAGCGGCATGTCTAACGATTCCTACGCCGGGTCATGCATTATCATGCATTGCATTAAGTAAGAGTAATGGATGTTTTGTTATGATTTTCATACGATTATTATTTCTAACCTTAAAATAGTTCTTCACTATGCCGCTTTTGACGGTATTTTGTGGAAATAATTTAGAACATGTAGGTAATGATCCTCAGGAGCCCGAGCCTCAAGGAGATGATTATGATGGCTTGTGGGAGCAGATGGTGGAAGACGAGACCGCATAGTCATTCATGCTTCTAGCATTTATTTAGTATTTGAAATTGTAATAAGTCCCAATGGGAGGACGTAGTTATAAACATGGTGTTTGATTGAATGATGGTTACATGGTTTGATGATTTAGTTTAGTTAATGAAATAATATATAAGTTTGGTTTCACCGTCTTGCTCATGATTTCCAAATAGTGTGAATGTGCGTGTTTGTGTGAAAATTTTGTACGGCGTGTAACCCTCACACATTCCAAATAGCTTTGGGAATTCGGCCGTCGTGATGTACACGGGAGCCGAAATTTCGGGGTGTTACAAGTTGGTATCAAAGCAAAATGGGACCTCTGGGCGAGAAGCCTAAATCCATATCATAATTAACTCATCTTAGGGCTTAGGTCCCCTAAGACTAGAGACAAATCATTTAGATTCAATCCTATTAATGGTATATAATGTTATGAACTTAGAGACCCACGCTTAAGTTCCTTGAAATTTACTAGGGTAGTCGTGGAACTTAGAAATCTCAAAATTTTAGGATTTTTTGAAAGAAAATTTCCTTTTTTTTTATATTTGGGGCTCTTATCTATTCCCCATATTTGAATCAATGATTCATTGAATCTTGTGAATTTTCTCCATAAATAATTAAGAGTAGCTATTTTATTTCTAATTATTTCAATTAGGGCAGATTTCTAGACCCATCTATAATTCCGACATTAGAAAACGTATTTTTAGATCTCATAAAATTTTATAAATTTTTCTGGAGATTCCTAACTCAGTCCTTAGTATCCGTATAAAATTTCAGATCACTCCAATGTGTGATTAAATCAGGAAAATTTTGACAATAGCACGTATTTTGTGTAAAAGTCTGCTGATCTGTTACGTTTTTCAGACTTGTGGGGGTCAAAACTAGACTTTATCATGAGATTTTTATTCTGAGAAAAATTTGAGGTGTTCCCTACCTAATCATCTATCTACCCTCCAAATTTCAGAGGAAAAAAATTCGGGTTTGAGAGAAAAAATCCGAGAGCGTGATCAGGTCTTGGGTATCAGATTCCCAAACTACGAGCTAGGTGAACCTCTAACTCTAACTTTCTGATTTGAGTTCATTATTTTTCACCTTAGAAGTGCCCTCTAACCTATAGAACACTTATTTTCAACTTGATGGCCCCTAAGAGGAAATCTTCAAGAAACGTTTCCGCAGTCTCACCCCAACCGGAGTCACCATCCATGGCTAACACTGCGAGTCCTAATACAAATCCACTAATGACATCAGTGGGAGGAAACTCCAGTGCTCTACAACCTTGGGAAGCCATGTTAGGCACACTCGATCGTCTCACCGGTATCATTCAGCAACAACAGGCCCAACAACATGAACAACAAACCTGACACCAGGCCACCCTCGAACAACTGATAATGATCGTGACCCCTGGCCAAACTCCGATTCCAACCTCTACTCAAACCGCACCTCCGCCTCCAGTGGAAACTCAAACAACCACACCAACACTCCAAAATCAACCTAAAACATTTCAAGTACCCCTAGCACCTAGACAGGCTCCTCCGCCGAATCAACCTCGGTTCATGCTTCCTGAAGAAATTATCTTGATTGAGAAATTCCTTAAGCTACATCCTGAGAAGTTCTATGGAAACCCTGACCCTACCAAGGCGGATTATTGGCTCAAGCAAGTGGCTAAAGCACTAAACACCCTGGCTTGCCCCATGCAACACCGAGTGACCCTAGCTGCATACTTATTAGAGGGAGCGACCTATGTTTGGTGGCAGGCAGCAAAAAGAAGAGTCCCAGAAGGATTCCAGTGGACGTGGGACACTTTCCATGCCAAGTTCTGTGACAAGTTTTTCCCTAAAGCATATAGAAAAGAGAAGATGTCTGAATTCCTGAAACTAGAGCAAGGTAACCTCACCGTAGCCCAATATGAAGACAAATTTGCTGAGTTGTCAAGTCACCTACCCCCAGCAGTAGAAGACCTGGACTACAAGATCCACAAGTTCCAAGAAGGTTTGAGGCCTAGTATTCGGTCCAAGGTTAGCATATTGAATTTCCGTACTTATGAAGAAATCATAGATCGAGTTATGATCGCTAAGAAAGACACTGAACGCTATATCCAGCAACGAAATCAAACAAGGCAAATAGGCAAGAAAAGCAGAGCAATACCAAACTCACCTTTCATTCCTAACAAGAGGCCAAGACTTGCACCAACCAATTAGCAACAGAACCGGGACCCCTTCAACTGTCACTACTGCGGAAAGCTAGGACACAAGGCCATCAATTATTTCAAGAAGGCTGCAGATGAGAAGAATGCCTCCCAGCCTAAGGGGAGTCAACCACAACAGCATAATCAAGCACCCAGACCACCTGCAGCAGCCCATCCTCAAATGCAGAAGAGAGAAGCACCAAATACAAACCAAAAGCAACAAGGACGTCTTTACACTATGGCTCCACCAGATAATGTGGAAGAAGACCCCCGCGCCATCGAAGGTACTATCTTTATCGGCGATGATCCAGTAGTTGTCTTATTTAATAGCGGTGCCTCCATTTCATTTATTGTTGCATCAGTTGTAGCTCGATTAGACTTAAAGGTAGAACGCTTAGATGAATCTGTGGTCATAGCAACACCTATCGGTCGAATTGTAGAACTAAGAAAGGAATGTCGAAGGTGTCCTTTAACCATTGATGGAGTTAAATTTGAAGCAAATCTAGTTGTATTGAACATGAAGAGCTTCAACGTGATCTTGGGAATGGACTGGCTCTCTAAGTACCGGGTGAACTTGGATTGCCATGCCAAGACCATATCATTGTCTCTCCCAAGCTACGATCCGGTAGTGATCCAAGGTAAGAAGAGGAAGGAAGTAATTGAACGCTTGATGTGCGTCGGAGAATCGGTTGAGCTATCTGTCAACCAAATCCCCATAGTAACTGAATTCCCTGAAGTATTCCAAGATATTCCTGGTCTACCCCCAAAGCGTGAAGTAGATTTCGCCATTGATCTCGTGCCTGGTACAGCACCTATAGCATTGGCGGTGTACTGTATGTCTCCTGTAGAGTTGCAAGAATTGAAGAAACAGTTAGAAGAACTCCTAAAGCAAGGATTTATTCGCCCTAGCATATCTCCCTGGGCCGCACCTGTCCTCTTTGTACGGAAAAAGGATGGTTCGCTTCGCCTGTGTATTGATTATAGAAAGTTGAAGCAAGCCACTATTAAGAACAAGTATCCTCTTCCACGCATAGATGATCTTTTCGACCAGTTAAGAGGAGCCCAGTTCTTTTTGAAGATTGATTTAAGGTCCGGGTACCATCAGCTAAGAGTGAGAGATGCTGATATTTCTAAAACGAAATTCAGAACGAGGTATGGACATTGTGAGTTTGTTGTCTTACCCTTCAGACTGACAAATGCCCCTGCAGTATTCATGGACCTGATGAACCGTGTATTCAAGCCCTACCTAGATAAATTCGTTATTGTTTTCATCGATGATATCCTCATATACTCGAAGAGTAAGGAAGAGCACGCCGAGCATCTAAGAATAGCTCTGCAGACACTGAAGGATAACCAATTGTATGCTAAGTTAAAGAAATGTGATTTCTGGGAAGAAGAAGTGAAGTTCCTTAGAAATGTAGTCACTCGCGATGGGATAGCAATCGACCAGTCCAAAGTTGAAGCGGTCCACCAATGGATCCAACCTACCTCAGTCACCGAAGTGCGAAGTTTCCTAGGGCTCGCAAGATACTATCGTCGTTTTATCAAAGAATTCTCAAAGATCGCTCGCCCCTTGACCGAGTTAACTAGGAAGAATACTCGCTTTGTCTAGAGCACGAAGGCAGAAGAAGCTTTCCAAAGGTTGAAAGAATTGTTAACAACAGCCCCAGTTCTAGTATTGACCGAAGAAGGAGTAGAATTTGTGGTCCATACCGATGCCTCACGAGCAGTCCTGGGTTGTGTATTGATGCAGGCAGATAAAGTAATAGCTTACGCCTCTCGCCAATTGAGACCACACGAGTAGAACTATCCCACACACGATCTAGAATTAACAGCTGTGATCTTTGCCTTGAAGATTTGGAGACATTATTTGTATGGTGAGCAATTCAAGCTAAACATTGACCACAAGAGCCTGAAGTACTTATTTCAGCAGAAAGATCTGAATATGCGTCAACGAAGGTGGATGGAGACACTTAAGGATTTTCAGATAGAGTTGTGCTATAACCCTGGGAAAGCTAATGCAGTGGCTGATGTCCTTAGTATGAAGAAGGTGCATGAGACAATAATGTCTTGCATCCTTAAGAAGTGGGAAATGCTAAATTTTATAAAAGATTTTGATGTAACATTAAACATTGGGAGCCAAGTAGTGAAACTGAATAATATTGTAGTAGAACAGACCTTGATGCGTAAAATCATTGATGCTCGGAACCAAGATGACGAATTGCAGGAAATAAGGACAAAATTTATTGCTGATGAAGGAAATGTAGATTGGCGAATTGGACCAGATGGGGCATACATTTTCACGGCCGTCCATGTGTGCCAAATAAACTAAGTTTGAAGAAGGAAGTGATGGACGAAGAACATCGCTCGAAGTTAACGACTCACCCGGGGAGCACGAAGATGTATCAGGACATGAAGAGGCAGTACTGGTGGAACAACATGAAGCGAGAGTTTGCAGAATACGTATCTAAGTGCCTCACGTGTCAAGAGGTAAAGGCCGAGCACAAAAAGCCAGGAGGATTGTTGAAACAACCGGAGATTCCTACGTGGAAGTGGGAGCACATTACTATGGACTTCATCACGGGTTTACCGAAGTCAAGAAAGAATCATGACGCCATTTGGGTGATAGTAGATCGCCACACCAAATCAGCTCACTTTGTCGCACCCGAGTATCGGCGAAGGTATCAGAATTGGAAGAGTTGTATGTGAAAGAAGTTGTACGTTTACATGGGGTACCGGTATCGATTATATCAGATAGAGATTCACGCTATACGTCATCATTATGGTCAAAGATGCAACAAGCTATGGGATCGCCGCTCAAGTATAATACAGCCTACCACCCACAAACGGATGGTCAAACAGAACGTGTGAACCAGATCCTGGAAGATAAGTTGCGAGCATGTGTGTTGGACTTTAAGGGAAGTTGGGAAGATTACCTACCTCTAGCAGAGTTTGCTTATAACAATAGCTTTCAGGCAAGTATAAGTATGGCACCATTTGAAGCATTGTATGGCTGCCCTTATCGCATGCCTTAATGTTGGGCCGAAGTAGGAGATTGAAGCTTGATTGGGTCGGAAATTATTCAAATTACCTCATAAAAGATTGACATCATTCAGAAACGCCTAAAAGTAGCTCAAAGCAGGCAAAAGAGTTATGCAGATAATCGACAACGGGATCTGGAGTTCCAAGAAGGGGATCATGTATTTTTAAAGATATCGCCTATGAAAGGAATGCTGAGGTTCGGACAGAAAGGAAAGTTAGCTCCGCGTTTCATTAGACCATTCCAGATTCTCCAACGAGTTGGTGAAGTAGCCTATCATCTAGCCTTGCCCCCACAGCTAGCAAACGTCCATAACGTTTTTCATGTATCGATGTTGAGGAAGTACAACAAAGACGACGCTCACGTGATCGAATGGAAAAAGATCGAAGTACGTAGTGACGGGTCATACATTGAAGAACCACTGCGTATCGTGGACTGAAAATAGCATGTACTGCGAAGGAAAGTCATTCCACTAGTAAAAATTGTATGGTCGTTTCACAGAGAAGAGGAAGCAACCTGGGAGACCGAAGAAGAAATGAAGAAAGCTTATCCACACCTTTTCGCCGTACATTCAGGTAACTTCAAGGATGAAGTTTAGTTTTAAGGTGGAGGGAGTTGTAACGCCCCAGATTTACCGTAGTTATTTTAAAATTTTCTGAAATTTATTTCTATTTTTTTATATTAATACCGACCATTGATATTAAAATTTGAATAACGGGACATCCGTAGGAGATCATATGGAGTACCCTTTATTAAAGTTGCTTAAAATGACCTCATTAACAATGTAGAAGAGTTAGATTTCGCTAAACTCGAATAATTGCAAAAATTATAAAAATGCCATTGGTTAAACTTAAGTTAACATGCCCTATTTTAAGTACGCTAGTTTCTAGTGATCATTAAGAGCAATACCCTAGGTATAAGCGTTTGGACACATTTTAACCGTACACGTCGAATTTCAGCCCTCCAATCATCCTACAAATGCCCTAATCAGAAAATGGATCATAAGTGGGCCACCCGATCTCGGATTTGTCTCAATTTTTGTGTTAATGCCTAAAATCACATGGCTCACCTACTGGATGGAGTGGATTTAATATATACATTACAGTGGGACCCACCGTAGCCAAACCCACCAACCGGGCCAATCGGCCCGCGACCGGCCCCCGTCAGGCCCGGTACAAGGCTTTTTTTTACAGCATATACCGCTGCCCTTTACACCATCCATTATGTGGGCCTCGGTTCGAAAATCCAAGCCGTCCATCTTCTTCCTTACCCTCCAAAACCCCCTCCTACCAAGTTTCATTTCATCCCATCGCAAATCCAACCCGATCTCATCTTCCCTTCCAACCGTTGGAAACTTGGATATTTCAATCCGAAAAACCTCTTCGCATGGGATCTTAGGAAAGCTTCTAAAGGACCCTAAGGATCCTTTCTAGCAAACCAACGCGGAGAACCACCTCAAAAACGGAAGTCTCTCCCACCTTGTGTAGGAATTCTGTAGAAGCTACTCTTGCGCTAAAACCCTATCAAACGGCTGTGGACCTTCAGTTTGTGGACCCTACCTGCCTCATTGGACCCATCTAAACCCACCCTAGGTGTCTGATTGTCAGATAAACCGCCTGTTCAAAAGTTTCTAATTCTAAACTCATTATTTCCCATTTTCTTCTCGTGGACCGTTCATCACTTAGTGGGCCTCATTCCAAAATCCGTCACGACCATTTTGTAGCCCATACTTGACTTAACAAACATGTGGAATCTCTCCTCAAACCATGTTGTGTACACTTTTCAAAAGGGACCGAAAGAGGATGTATTTCTACTTTAAACTGCAACCGTTCATCCGAAGATAGTGTAGCTTCCTTAAAACCCTAATTCCGACCCTACCTCTATATATAGGGCCTCTCTTAGCCAAAGGTGACCCCCACCCACGAATTTGAGAGAGAGAGAGAGAGAGAGAGAGAACGAGAGAGAGAGAGGGAGAGGGAGAGAGAGAGAGAGAGAGAGGAGTATCATCTTGTTATTATTTCATCATCTTATATCTCTAATAAGTCGAAGATCATAAGGTGAGAACTCCTTTAAGATTGGATTAATAATTTCATGTTTTGTAGGTTGATAATTCTTATGTGTTTTTGTTTACATGTGTTTATTTGTTCTCTCCTTAATTAGCTATATATGAATGCTTTTAGATACTTTTTCCATCTCATGGTGATGAGGATATTCATTAACTTAGAGAACTAGTAAGAAATAAAATTATGTTTGTTGCACATATAAGATTTGTGTAACCATCTTTAAAGGGACCACCTTTCTTTCTATACTGTATAAAGAATAGTTGTGATTGTCTAATGGAGATTCATATATTGCTATATTCCTTTTATATATATGGATGGACCCTGATCTGTGGTGATGAATATCGGAACACCCGGTTAAGAGGTTGCCCTAACCTGAGACGATGCTTTTAGCTTATCCGGTTAAGTGGCCACCCTGATCTGTGGTGTTGGTATCAAGATCGCCCGATTAAGTGGTTGTTAAATCCATTTATTACTATTATTATTATATTTACTATTATTATTATTATTCCTAAAATTGTTAAGGATCTCCATAAGACTATAGTTGAGCATGGTTGTTATGAAGCTTAGTAGTACGGGCCGCCATCCTGGGATGTGATGTGTCGATTACGACTATTTTGATGAGTGATGAACCATAAAGAAGGATGTGGTGGTACCAAAGGTTGGTTAGACGTTAAATAGCTTGGTGTAAATTGGTAATAATAATAGAGAATGACTAACTCATGCATACACATGGCTCCATGTGGGTGTATGGAATTGAGAATAGGCTAGAGCGTCTTACGTCTCCCATACACTGTCACGTATAGATTTGCGCTATGAGCGTCCCGTTTCTCACGTGGTCGGGCAAAATTATGGGCTTGCGTGTCCCAAAACCCCTAGCGGCATGTCTAAGGATTCCTACGCCGGGTCATGCATTATCATGCATTGCATTAAGTAAGAGTAATGGATGTTTTGTTATGATTTTCATACGATTATTATTTCTAACCTTAAAATAGTTCTTTACTATGCCGCTTTTGACGGTGTTTTGTGGAAATAATTTAGAACATGTAGGTAACGATCCTCAGGAGCCTGAGCCTCAAGGAGACGATTATGATGGCTCGTGGGAGCAGATGGTAGAAGACGAGACCGCATAGTCATTCATAGTTCTAGTGTTTATTTAGTATTTGAAATTGTGATAAGTCCCAATGGGAGGACGTAGTTATGAACATGGTGTTTGATTGAATGATGGTTACATGGTTTGATGATTTAGTTTAGTTAATGAAATAATATATAAGTTTGGTTTCACCGTCTTACTCATAATTTCCAAATAGTGTGAATGTGCGTGTTTGTGTGAAAATTTTGTACGGGGTGTAACCCTCACACATTTCAAATAGCCTTAGGAATTCGGCCATCGTGATGTACACGAGAGCCGAAATCTCGAGGTGTTACATGAGCTCCCCTTGAGGCAGAGTGGTCGGTCCAAGGCAAACACTAAACCTCCTCCTCGCCCTTTAAAATCAAAGAAAACCCTTTCAAAAGGGTAAGGGGCTGCCTCATCTTCCGTTCTCCCTCTTAAATCACAATCCTTGAGTAAAATGTCTCATCCTATTCCACCCATTAGGATGACTTCAAGGACAAAGAGATGGTGTGTGAAAAGTCTAAAAATTTGGATGACTTGGCTGAATATAATGTTCGTTCCATGTTGAACGCCATAAATTGGAGTCCCGTACTCCACATGGGGAGCCCTGTCCAGTTTGACGTAGTTCGAAAGTTCTATGCCTCCTGTGTTCATGTCACCGCCTCTCCCCCCTCTTTTAAAGTTGAGGTTGGTGAACGGCTGTGCGTTTTTACTTTGAAATTCATCTCTGAATTCGTTGGAGTTCCCATTGTTGAGGAGTCTCCTTTTGATTTTGCCTCGCTGAGTCATCCACTTTGCCTCCCATCCCGGATCATGTCCATCATTCACCAGGTTATCTTGCGAGATGATGGAAACTCCTCTAGTCTTCCTTTTGGGCATCTCATATGCAAATTCGCTGAAGCAATTGACATTGTCAGTTCTTATAAAGTTCACAAGCCCGTCATTATAAACCACACCATCATTGCTCGTATGGAGCTTACAAAAGAAGCCATCCAGAGTCGTCTTTTGCAGGATCAGCAGTAGAATCCAGCAGGGCAGTCCCAGCCTGAGGCTCCACCTTCCTCCACTGGCCCTTCCCACACTTCACCTTCAGCTCCTTCCTCTGATCCCTCCCTCGATCCACGGGCTGCTCCCAGTCGATTCAGTACTCCTCCTAGAGCTTTTTCTCAACGTCGATCCCCTTCCGTGGATCCTCCTTCATACATTGCAGAGCTTCGTCAGCTTCAGGAGCGCCTATTTCAGCGGCTCGACGGGATCGAGCAGAGTGAGCAGCAGCTTTTGCAGGGGCAGGCCACCATTCTTGTATAGCAGGAGGCCCTTGTGACTCACCTCGCATAGTTGGAGAGGCGGATAGAAATGTGGGAGCGCGAGGCGGGTAGGGATGTTCCACCCCCCGATCTGGGAGATGGAACAGATTACTAGTCTCATGTCTTGGTCACAGTTCCTTTTTGTATGACCAATGACATTGTCTGGATTTCATGCACTATCTTTCTATGGATTTGTCTGTATATTTTGCTCAGATTGCGCATATCTACATTGGGCTGCTTGCCCATTTTGGTATATGTATGGATGCTATTTTAGTTCACTATAGTTATACTTTATATATATATATATATATATATATATATATATATATATATATATATATATATATATATATATATATATATATATATATATATATATATATATATATATGAGCTTTTGATCCTTTATTGAATATTTGTGGGAGGTTGGATGGTTTGGGCATATTCGCCCTAATTAGCTCATGCTTTGTGTTCTTTCTGTGTCTAGATATACATTTGGAGGGGTGGTTGGTTGATTGGGCTATAAGCCCTCTATGCTTTCATGATTACTTGTATATCTAGCATGTGTAGTTCTTTAAATCTCCTCAGGGCTTTAATTTCTATATCTCTTCCCTGTTTTATGTGATTGACATATTTTCGGCGCTAGCCTTGCAGCTTTCTTAGGCATATCTTTTTGCTGGTTAACCCTTATCAATTACTAACAAAAAGGGGGAGAATCATCCCACCTAGAAGGGCCGATTATATCTTTTTGCATGACTTTGTAGGTGCAAGCATTGAGGGGGAGATTTTGAAGAAAATCGAGTCTGTACATGTCCTTTTGTAAAGATCATTTTGTATATCTATATAGACATGTAATTGGGTGTATATTTCTTTCTGCCTTAGGGTCAATCATGATAAGGAAGTCATGATTTGTCTAGGTTAGATGTTTTGTCACGTAATTGACAAAGGGGGAGATTGTTAATACAATTTATTTTGTCAATTGACGTGTTGGTTGGTCGCGTCTTGTCGTGTGAGCCCCGGTCGAAGATTTGAAGCTCAAGACTTGAAGATTATGCTTCTTCCATTGCTCAAGCTCAAGCTGAAACAAGATCTCAGGTAAAGCTGCATATAGATCGACCATAGGAAACCCAAAACATCAATGAATGGCGCAATGACTGACCTATCTTATCTCATTCCCTCTCGACCCTAGCACAAGTTGATCAGACTTGTGGTCCATGGTTGGTGCGAATCCTAATTGAAAATATGTCCAAACATTGGACTCCATGCACCAAATCGCTTCATTATTGAAGTGATCCGCTGTTGTGTTGAAGGACTTGGTCCAGCAAGCTCGCTGTGACAAAATTATCTAGACAGCCGACCGGTCTTGACCGGTAGGCCAAAACTCCAAGAAAAGTCCAGCAACCTTGCTGTAATGAAACCACCTAGACAGCCGACTGGTCTGATCGATCGGCCAGGGCCATCAACACAGTCAGTAACCTTGCTATGATAACCTCAACTGGACAGCCGACCGGTCTTGACCGGTCGGCCAGAAGTTCAAAACATGTCCAGTAGCATTGCTGGTATTATTGGGCTGGACTGCCGACCGGTCTTAACCGGTTGGCTAACAGTCAGAACCTGTCCAGCAGCAACTCTACATGTGGGCTGTCAAGACAGCCGACCGGTCTTGAACAGTCGGCCAGGTTCATCTAAAGAGGTCAGTGACCTTGCTGTAATAAGTTCAGCTGGATTGCCGACCGGTCTTGACCAGTCGGCCAGCAGTTAAAATTTATCCAGCAAGGTATGCCGACCGGTCGGGCAGTCCCAAATATTGTGCCTTGTTTTTGAAATGCGACCGGTCCTGTCCGAACGGTTGAGACCTCTCTCTGACAGGTCGGACGTGACCGTTTTTTATCCGTTGGGGCCATCATTTGGGGCTCTATATAGCCATAACTTGTGGTCTTTCTTGGCATGCATTCAACACCCATCAAGAGCTAAGAGAGAGAGTCTTTACTCACATCCTCCTACCCTCCTTGCTCTTAAATCCCTTGAGTTCATCATTCAAACCTAGCCATTGATGGCTTGTCATTGAGTATTCAAATGTAACACCCCAAGATTTCAGCTCCTGTGTACATCACGACGGCCGAATTCCCAAGGTTATTTGGAATGTGTGAGGGTTATACCCCTTACATAATTTTCACACAAACATGCACATTTCATACTATTTGGAAAATCAAGAGCAAGACGGTGAAACCAAACTTATATATTATTCCATTAACTAAACTAAATCATCAAACCATGTAACCATCATTCAATTAAACACCATGTTCATAACTACGTCCTCCCATTGGGACTTATTACAATTTCAAATACTAAATAAATGCTAGAACTATGAATGATTATGCGGTCTCGTCTTCCACCATCTGCTCCCACGAGCCATCATAATCGTCTCCTTGAGGCTCGGGCTCCTGAGGATCGTTACCTACATGTTCTAAATTATTTCCACAAAACGCCGTCAAAAGCGGCATAGTGAAGAACTACTTTAAGGTTAGAAATAATAATCGCATAAAAATCATAACAAAACATCCATTACTCTTTCTTAATGCAATGCATGATAATGCATGACCCAGCGTAGGAATCCTTAGACATGCCGTCAGGGGTTTTGGGACACGCAAGCCCATAATTTTGCCCGACCACGTGAGAAACGGGACACTCATAGCCCAAATCCACATGTTACAGTGTATGGGAGAAGTAGGACGCTCTAGCCTATTCTCAAATCCATACACCCACATGGAGCCACATGCATGCATGAGTTAGCCATTCTTTATTATTATTTCCAATTTACACCAAGCCACTTATCGTCTAACCAACCTTTGGTACCACCACATCCTTCCTTATGGTTCATCACTCATCAAAATAGTCGTAACCGACGCATCACATCCCAGGATGGCGGCCCGTACTATTAAGCTTCATAACAACCATACTCAACTATCGTCTTATGGAGATCCTTAACAACTTTAGGAATAATAATAATAATAGTAATAAATGGATTTAACAACCACTTAATCGGGCGATCTTGATACCACCACCACAGATCAGGGTGGCCACTTAACCGGACAAGCTAAAAGCATCGTCTCAGGTTAGGGCAACCTCTTAACCGGGTGTTCCGATATTCATCACCACAGATCAGGGTCCATCCATATATATATATAAGGAATATATATAGCAATATAAGAATCTCCATTAGACAATCACAACCATTCTTTATACAGTATAGAAACAAAGGTGGTCCCTTTAAATCTGGTTACACAAATCCAATATGTGCAACAAACATAATTCTATTCCTTACTAGTTCTCTAAGTCCAATGAATATCCTCATCACCATGAGATTGAAAAAAAAGTATCTAAAAGCATTCATATATAGCTAATTAAGGAGAGAATAAATAAACACATGTAAACAAAAACACATAAGAATTATGAACCTACAAAATATGAAATTATTAATCCAATCTTAAAGGAGTTCCCACCTTATGATCTTCGACTTATTAGAGATACAAGATGATGAAATAATGGCAAGATGGTACTCCTCTCTCTCTCTCTCTCTCTCTCTCTCTCTCTCTCTTTCTCTCTCTTTTTCTCTTTCTCTTTCTCTCTCCCTCTCTCAAATTCGTGGGTGGGGGTCACCTTTGGCTAAGAGGGACCCTATATATAGAGGTAGGGTTGGAATTAGGGTTTGGAGGTGCGTAGTAGAAATATGGAGAGGGATGTGCACGCGGGGTCTTGTGTAATAACCTCTCGAGGTAGGTTTCTCAAATCTTAATATTCGGATGATCTTTGATCGATTTCAATCCGTTAATCTTATCAAGCTCGAAAAGTAGAGTCAGAATACGTAAATTTCTTAATAATCCGCATTCTGGATTGGCCGATCCTTAAAAATGACCTAACGGGTGCTAAAATGGGCTATATCTCAATTAACGGTCTACGCTTGATGATCAGGGCCCAAATTTTGGAAAAGTATGTAGTCATGATAGGCAAACAATTGTACAAAGTTTAGTGGTTGATTGATGGTGAGAAATGCCTAGATCTGAAATTCCAACTTTTGGCGGAAAATGAAGGGGCTGGCTTTGTGGTTCAACGGTGTAGGATTGTAGATCGGGGTCCAAATTTTGTGTAAACTCGTAGTCATATGAGTATAATGGGTGGTCCAAATTTGAGAAGCGATTGATGGTGAGAAGTGGGTAAATTAAAAGGTTCAAATTTGAGAAGAGTTGGTAACTCGTTAATTTCTATAACGGTATAATTTCGCACATAAGAAAGAGACTTATCAATGTGGGGCAATCAAATCACACTATTGGTTCATGATAAAGACGATCCAAGTCACTCATATGAAGAAAAATATTCGACTACGACTAACCATCTACTTTCCTCACTCGATGGACATGAAAATCAAGGGTTAAGGCCTGATTTGACAATTGGACCACTTCTACTATGATTTAAGGACTGAAATTTGATGTGTATGGTTAATATGTGTCCAAAAGCTCAAATCCAGGATTTTGCATTTTAATGATCGCTAGAAACATGCGTACTTAAAAATGGTCAGTTAACTTAAGTTTAACTAATGGCATTTTTGTAATTTTTGCAAATATTCGAGTTTAACGAAATCTAACTCTTCTACATTGTTAATGAGGTCATTCTAAGCAACTTTAATAAATGGTACTCCATATGATCTCCTACGGATGTCCCGTTATTTGAATTTTAATATCAATGGCAGTATTTAATATAAAAAAAAATAGAAATAAATTTCAGAAAATTTTAAAATAATTACGGTAAATTCGGGGCGTTACAACTCTCCCCACCTTAAAACTAAACTTCGTCCTCGAAGTTACCTGAATGTACGGCGAAATGGTGTGGATAAGCTTTCTTCATTTCTTCTTCGGTCTCCCAAGTTGCTTGCTCTTCTCCGTGAAACGACCATACAACTTTTACTAGTGGAATGACTTTCCTTCGCAGTACGTGCTCTTTTCGGTCCACGATATGCAGTGGTTCTTCGATGTATGACCCGTCACTACGTACTTCGATCTTTTCCCATTCGATCACGTGAGCGTCGTCTCTGTTGTACTTCCTCAACATCAATACATGAAAAACGTTATGGACGTTTGCTAGCTGCGGGGGCAAGGCCAGGCTATAGGCTACTTCACCAACTCATTGGAGAATCTGGAATGGCCCGATGAAATGCGGAGCTAACTTTCCCTTCTGTCCGAACCTCAGCATTCCTTTCATAGGCGATATCTTTAAAAATACATGATCCCCTTCTTGGAACTCCAGATTCCGCCGTCGGTTATCTGCATAACTCTTTTGCCTGCTTTGAGCTACTTTTAGGCGCTTCCGAATGATGTCAATCTTTTCTGAGGTAATTTGAACAATTTCCGGCCCAATCAAGCTTCGATCTCCTACTTCAGCCCAACATTGAGGCGTGCGACAAGGGCGACCATACAGTGCTTCAAATGGTGCCATACCTATACTTGCTTGAAAGCTATTGTTATAAGCAAACTCTGCCAGAGGTAGGTAATCTTCCCAACTTCCCTTAAAGTCTAACACACATGCTCACAACATATCTTCTAGAATTTGGTTCACACGTTCCGTCTGACCATCCGTCTGTGGGTGGTAAGCTGTACTATACTTGAGCGACGTTCCCATAGCTTGTTGCATCTTTGACCATAATGATGACGTATAGCGTGAATCTCTATCTGATATAATCGATACCAGTACCCCATTTAAACGTACAACTTCTTTCATATACAACTCCGCCAATTCTGATACCTTCGCCGACACTCGGGTCACGACAAAGTGAGCTGATTTGGTGAGGCGATCTACTATCACCCAAATGGCATCATGATTCTTTCTCGACTTGGGTAAACCTGTGATGAAGTCCATAGTAATGTGCTCCCACTTCCACGTAGAGATCTCCGGTTGTTTCAACAATCCTCCTGGCTTTTTGTGCTCGGCTTTTACCTGTTGACACGTGAGGCACTTAGATACTTATTCTGCGATCTCTCGCTTCATGTTGTTCCACCAGTACTGCCTCTTCATGTCCTGATACATCTTCGTGCTCCCCGAGTGAATCGTTAACTTCGAGCGATGTGCTTCGTCCATCACTTCCTTCTTCAAACTTAGTTTATTTGGCACACATAGACAGTCGCGAAAACGTATGCCTCCATCTGATCCAATTCGCCAATCTACATTTCTTTCATCGGCCATAAATTTTGTCATTATTTCCTGCAATTCATCGTCTTGGTTCTGAGCATCAATGATTTTACGCATCAATGTCGGTTCTACTACAATATTATTCACTTTCACTACTTGGCTCCCAATGTTTAATTTTACATCAAAATCTTTTATAAAATTTAGCATTTCCCACTTCTTGAGGATGCAAGACATTGTTGTCTCATGCACCTTCTTCCTACTGAGGGCATCAGCCACTGCATTAGCTTTCCCAGGGTTATAGCACAACTCTATCTGAAAATCTTTAAGTGTCTCCATCCACCTTCGTTGACGCATATTCAGATCTTTCTGCTGAAACAAGTACTTCAGGCTCTTGTGGTCGGTGTTTAACTTGAATTGCTCCCCATACAAATAATGTCTCCAAATCTTCAAGGCAAAGATCACAGCTGCTAATTCTAGGTCGTGTATGGGATAGTTCTGCTCGTGTGGTCTCAATTGACGAGAGGCATAAGCTATTACCTTATCTGCCTGCATCAATACACAACCCAGGCCTGCTCGTGAGGCATCGGTATGGACCACAAATTCTACTCCTTCTTCGGGCAATACTAGAACTGGGGCTGTTGTTAATAATTCTTTTAGTCTTTGAAAAGCTTCTTCTGCCTTCATGCTCCAGACAAAGCGAGTATTCTTCCTAGTTAACTCGGTCAAGGGGCGAGCGATCTTTGAGAATTCTTTAATGAAACGACGATAGTATCCTGCAAGCCCTAGGAAACTTCGCACTTCGGTGACTGAGGTAGGTTGGATCCATTGGCGGACCACCTCAACTTTGGACTGGTCGACTGCTATCCCATCGCGAGTGACTACATGACCAAGGAACTTCACTTCTTCTTCCCAGAAATCACATTTCTTTAACTTAGCATACAATTGGTTGTCCTTCAGTGTCTGCAGAGCTATTTTTAGATGCTCGGCGTGCTCTTCCTTACTCTTCGAGTATATGAGGATATCATCGATGAAAACAATAACGAATTTATCTAGATAGGGCTTGAATACACGGTTCATCAGGTCCATGAATACTGCTGGGGCATTTGTCAGTCCGAAGGGCATAACAACAAACTCATAATGTCCATACCTCGTTCTGAATGCCGTTTTGGAAATATCTGCATCTCTCACTCTTAGCTGATGGTACCCGGACCTTAAATCAATCTTCGAAAAGAACTGGGCTCCTCTTAACTGGTCGAATTGATCATCTATGCGCGGAAGAGGATACTTATTCTTAATAGTGGCTTGGTTCAACTTTCTATAATCAATACACAGGCGAAGCGAACCATCCTTTTTCCGTACAAAGAGGACAGGCGCAGCCCAGGGAGATACGCTGGGGTGAATAAATCCTTGCTCTAGGAGTTCTTCTAATTGTTTCTTCAATTCTTGCAATTCTACAGGATCCATGCGGTACACTGCCAATGCTATAGGTGCTGTACCGGGCACGAGATCAATGGCGAAATCTACTTCACGCTTCGGGGGTAGACCAGGAATATCTTGGAATACTTCAGGGAATTCAGCTACTATGGGGATTTGGTCGACAGATAGCTCAACCGATTCTCCGACGCACATCAACCGTTCGATTACTTCCTTCTTCTTCTTACCTTGAAACACTACCGGGTCGTGGCTCGGGAGAGACAATGATATGGTCTTAGCATGGCAATCCAAGTTCACCCGGTGCTTAGAGAGCCAGTCCATTCCCAAGATCACGTCGAAGTTCTTCATGTTCAATATAACTAGATTTGCTTCGAATTTAACTCTGCCAATGGTTAAAGGACACCTTCGACATTCCTTTCTTAGTTCTACAATTCGACCGATAGGTGTTGCTATGACCACAGATTCACCTAAGCGTTCTACCTTTAAGTTTAATCGAGCCACAACTGATGCAGCAATAAAAGAAATGGAGGCACCGCTATCAAATAAGACAATTACTGGATCATCGCCGATAAAGATAGTACCTTCGATGGCGCGGGGGTCTTCTTCCACATTATCTGGTGGAGCCATAGCATAGAGACGTCCTTGTTGCTTTTGGTTTGGATTTGGTGCTTCTCTCTTCTGCATTTGAGGACGGGCTGCTGCAGGTGGTCTGGGTGCTTGATTCTGCTGTTGTGGTTGACTCCCCTTAGGCTGGGAGGCATTCTTCTCATCTGCAGCCTTCTTGAAACAATTGATGGCCTTGTGTCCTAACTTCCCGCAGTAGTGACAGTTGAAGGGGTCCCGGTTCTGTTGCTGATTGGTTGGTGCAAGTCTTGGCCTCTTGTCAGGAATGGAAGGTGGGTTTGGTACTGCTCTGCTTTTCTGGCCTACTTGTCTTGTTTGATTTCGTTGCTGGATATAGCGTTCAGTGTCTTTCTCAGCGATCATTGCTCGATCTATGATCTCTTCATAAGTACGCAGCTTCAATATGCTAATCTTTGACCGAATACTAGGTCTCAAGCCTTCCTGGAACTTGTGGATCTTGTAGTCCAGGTCTTCTACTGCTGAGGGTAGGTAACTTGACAACTTGGCGAATTTGTCTTCATATTGGGCTACGGTGAGGTTACCTTGCTCTAGTTTCAGGAATTCAGACATCTTCTCTTTCCTATATGCTTCAGGGAAAAAGTTGTCACAGAACTTGGCATGGAAAGTGTCCCACGTCCACTGGAATCCTTCTGGGACTCTTCTTTTTGCTGCCTGCCACCAAACGTAGGCCGCCCCCTCTAATAGGTATGTAGCTAGGGTCACTCGGTGTTGCATGGGGCAAGTCAAGGTGTCCAGTGCCTTAGCCACTTACTTAAGCCAATAATCCGCCTTGGTAGGGTCATGGTTTCCATGGAACTTCTCAGGATGTAGCTTCAGGAACTTCTCAATCAGGATGGTTTCTTCAGGAAGCATGAACCGAGGTTGATTTGGCGGAGCAGCTTGTCTAGGTGCTAGGGGTACTTGAAATGTTTCAGGTTGATTTTGGGGTGTTGGTGTGGTTGTCTGAGTTTCCACTGGAGGCGGAGGTGCGGTTTGAGTAGAGGTTGGAATCGGAGTTTGGCCAGGGGTCACGATCGTTATCAGTTGTTCGAGGGTGGCCTGGTGTCGGGTTTGTTGCTCATGTTGTTGGGCCTGTTGTTGCTGAATGATACCGGTGAAGCGATCGAGTGCGCCTAACATGGCTTCCCAAGGTTGTAGAGCATTGGAGTTTCCTCCTACTGAAGTCATTGGTGGATTTGTATTAGGACTCACAGTGTTAGCCATGGGTGGTGACTCAGGCTGGGGTGAGGCCGCGGGAATGTTTCTTGAAGATTTCCTCTTAGGGGCCATCAAGCTGAAAATAAGTGTTCTACAGGTTAGATGTCACTTCTAAGGTGAAAACTAATGAACTCAAATCAGAAAGTTAGAGTTAGAGGTTCACCTAGCTCGTAGTTTGGGAATCTGATACCCAGGACCTGATCGCGCTCTCGAATTTTTTTCTCTCAAACCGGAAGTCCTTTTCCTCTAAAATTTGGAGGGTATATAGATGATTATGTGGGGAATACCTCAAATTTTTCTAAGAATAAAAATCTCATGATAAAGTATAGTTCTGACCCCCACAAGTCTGAAAAACATAACAGAGCAGCAGACTTTTACACAACATATGTGCTATTGCCAGAATTTTCCTGATTTAATTACACATTGGATTGATCTGAAATTTTATACAGATACTGGGAACTTAGTTATGAATCTCCAGAAAAATTTATAAAATTTTATGAGATATAAAAATACGTTTTCTAATGTCAGAATTACAGATGGGTCTAAAAATCTGCCCTAATTGAAATAATTAGAAATAAAATAGTTACTCCTAATTATTTATGGAGAAAATTCACAAGATTCAATGAATCAATGATTCAAATATGGGGAATATATGAGAGCCCCAAATATTTAAAAAAAATGGAAATTTTTTTCCAAAAAATCCTAAAATGTTGAGATTTCTAAGTTCCACGACTACCCTAGTAAATTTTCAAGGAACCTAAGTGTGGGTCTCTAAGTTCATAACATTACATACCATTAATAGGATTGAATCTAAATGATTTGTCTCTAGTCATTGGGGACCTAAGCCCTAAGATGAGTTAATTATGATATGGATTTAGGCTTCTCGCCCAGAGGTCCCATTTTGCTCTGATACCAACTTGTAACACCCCAAGATTTCGGCTCCCGTGTACATCACGACGGCCGAATTCCCGAGGTTATTTGGAATGTGTGAGGGTTATACCCCTTACATAATTTTCACACAAACATGCATGTTTCATACTATTTAGAAAATCAAGAGTAAGACGGTGAAACCAAACTTATATATTATTTCATTAACTAAACTAAATCATCAAACCATGTAACCATCATTCAATTAAACACCATGTTCATAACTACGTCCTCCCATTGGGACTTATTACAATTTCAAATACTAAATAAATGCTAGAACTATGAATGATTATACGGTCTCGTCTTCCACCATCTGCTCCCACGAGCCATCATAATCGTCTCCTTGAGGCTCAGGCTCATGAGGATCGTTACCTACATGTTCTAAATTATTTTCACAAAACGCCATCAAAAGCGGCATAGTGAAGAACTACTTTAAGGTTAGAAATAATAATCAAATAAAAATCATAACAAAACATCCATTACTCTTTCTTAATGCAATGCATGATAATGCATGACCCAGCGTAGGAATCCTTAGACATGCCGCCAGGGGTTTTGGGACACGCAAGCCCATAATTTTGCCCGACCACGTGAGAAACGGGACACTCATAGCCTAAATCCATATGTGACAGTGTATGGGAGAAGTAGGATGCTCTAGCCTATTCTCAAATCCATACACCCACATGGAGCCACGTGCATACATGAGTTAGCCATTCTTTATTATTATTTCCAATTTACACCAAGCCACTTATCGTCTAACCAACCTTTGGTACCACCACATCCTTCCTTATGGTTCATCACTCATCAAAATAGTCGTAACCGACGCATCACATCCCAGGATGGCGGCCCGTACTATTAAGCTTCATAACAACCATACTCAACTATCGTCTTATGGAGATCCTTAACAACTTTAGGAATAATAATAATAATAGTAAATATAATAATAATAGTAGTAATAAATGGATTTAACAACCACTTAATCGGGCGATCTTGATACCACCACCACAGATCAGGGTGGCCACTTAACCGGACAAGCTAAAAGCATCGTCTCAGGTTAGGGCAACCTCTTAACCGGGTGTTCCGATATTCATCACCACAGATCAGGGTCCATCCATATATATATATATATAAGGAATATATATAGCAATATAAGAATCTCCATTAGACAATCACAACCATTCTTTATACAGTATAGAAAGAAAGGTGGTCCCTTTAAAGCTGGTTACACAAATCCAATATGTGCAACAAACATAATTCTATTGCTTACTAGTTCTCTAAGTCCAATGAATATCCTCATCACCATGAGATTGAAAAAAAAGTATCTAAAAGCATTCATATATAGCTAATTAAGTAGAGAATAAATAAACACATGTAAACAAAAACACATAAGAATTATGAACCTACAAAACATGAAATTATTAATCCAATCTTAAAGGAGTTCTCACCTTATGATCTTCGACTTATTAGAGATACAAGATGATGAAATAATGGCAAGATGGTACTCCTCTCTCTCTCTCTCTCTCTCTCTCTCTCTCTCTTCTCTCTCTTTTTCTCTTTCTCTTTCTCTCTCCCTCTCTCAAATTCGTGGGTGGGGGTCACCTTTGGCTAAGAGGGACCCTATATATAGAGGTAGGGTTGGAATTAGGGTTTGGAGGTGCGTAGTAGAAATATGGAGAGGGATGTGCACGCGGGGTCTTGTGTAATAACCTCTCGAGGTAGGTTTCTCAAATCTTAATATTCGGATGATCTTTGATCGATTTTAATCCGTTAATCTTATCAAGCTTGAAAAGTAGAGTCAGAATACGTAAATTTCTTGATAATTCGCATTCTAGATTGGCCGATCCTTAAAAATGGCCTAACGGGTGCTAAAATGGGCTATATCTCAATTAACGGTCTACGCTTGATGATCAGGGCCCAAATTTTGGAAAAGTATGTAGTCATGATAGGCAAACAATTGTACAAAGTTTAGTGGTTGATTGATGGTGAGAAATGCCTAGATCTGAAATTCCAACTTTTGGCGGAAAATGAAGGGGCTGGCTTTGTGGTTTAACGGTGTAGGATTGTAGATCGGGGTCTAAATTTTGTGTAAACTCGTAGTCATATGAGTATAATGGATGGTCCAAATTTAAGAAGCGATTGATGGTGAGAAGTGGGTAAATTGAAAGGTTCAAATTTGAGAAGAGTTGGTAACTCGTTAATTTCTAGAACGGGATAATTTCGCACATAAGAAAGAGGCTTATCAATGTGGGGCAATCAAATCACACTATTGGTTCATGATAAAGACGATCCAAGTCACCCATATGAAGAAAAATATTCGACTACGACTAACCATCTACTTTCCTCACTCGATGGACATGAAAATCAAGGGTTAAGGCCTGATTTGACACTTGGACCACTTCTACTATGATTTAAGGGCTGAAATTTGATGTGTATAGTTAATATGTGTCCAAAAGCTCAAATCCAGGATTTTGCGTTTTAATGATCGCTAGAAACATGCGTACTTAAAAATGGTCAGTTAACTTAAGTTTAACTAATGGCATTTTTGTAATTTTTGCAAATATTCGAGTTTAACGAAATCTAACTCTTCTACATTGTTAATGAGGTCATTCTAAGCAACTTTAATAAATGGTACTCCATATGATCTCCTACGGATGTCCCGTTATTTGAATTTTAATATCAATGGCAGTATTTAATATAAAAAAAAATAGAAATAAATTTCAGAAAATTTTAAAATAATTACAGTAAATTCGGGGCGTTACATCAAAGCTCGGTTTGAAGTATGAACTCAAGATCTACATTCATGGCTGACCTGCCTTTGAAATATCTTTATGAGGTCGTTTATAGCCATTGAATGCTTGAAGTTTGGTAGTTCCCTCATAACCATTGCATTGAATAGGCAAGAGGAACTTGACCATCTCTCTCCCAACTACCCGGCATAATCATAATGACATCATTTGCATCGGTAGCTGATCTTGGGAGTGAAATTGCGGTTTTACCGCTTGAGGAGATACTCAGAAATATGCCTAATGTCCTAGAGGGGGGTGAATAGGACTTTTTTGAATTTTCAATTACAATTAAAAATAATCAAGTTAATCTTAGCAACCAAGATTATCACAATAACATTCAAGGCAATTATATGATGAATTTGTAAGTAAGGACTATCATAAGCATTTCATCAAATAGTTAGCATTCATGATTGACTAAGCCATTCAACACATAGCAATCATTCAAACTCACAATGCACAACGATTTATAGTGGTTCGGTTTCCCTACTCCACTCCCGGTTCACGATCTCAACCTATGAGACCACTGGATTTCACTATAGTCTTGGTTTTAAATCAGGTTAACCATCAACCTTGACATCCTTTGATCTAGGACCGCGTTTACCATCCACCGATGGCCTAATCCAGGGACTTGACGAGTTTGGATCTCAAACTCTCACCAATCCTAATCCAAGGACGGTCATGTACACTCCCGCCGGAGTTTCCCAATCCAAGGAATAGTGATTTAATAAATGGACTCTCAAATACTAGACATACCTAGACGATTGAGCCCCGATTCGATGCCTTTGATGAGTAGCTTCAGCTCCACGTGCTTCAGCTTCTCTTTGTGCTCCCAAGATCAGCTACCGATGCAAATGATGAGGTTATGTTGATGCTGGGTAGTTGGGAGAGAGTTGGTCAAGTTCCTCTTGCCTATTCAATGCAATAGTAATGAGGGAACTGCCAAACTTCAAGCATTCAATGGCTATAAACGACCTCATAAAGATATTCCGAAGGTAGGTCAGCCATGAATGAAGGTCTTGAGTTCATACTTCAAACCGAGCTTTGAATACTCATTGATAAGCCATTAATGGCTAGGTTTGAATGATGAACTCAAGGGAGTTAAGAGCAAAGAGGGTAAGAGGATGTGAGTAAAAGCTCTCTCTCTTAGCTCTTGAAGGGTGTTGAATGCATGCCATGAAAGACCACAAGTCATGGCTATATAGAGCCCCAAATGATGGCCCCAACGGAACTAAAATGGTCACGACCGACCTGTCAGAGAGAGGTCTCAACCGGTCGGATGGACCAGTCGCAATTCAAATCACTGGGCCAAATCTGGGTCTGCTAGACCGGTCAAGACCGGTCGGATTACCCTGCTGGACTAACTGTAGTTTGCAGTCTGACCGGTCAAGACCGGTCGGCTATGCTTGCTGGACTGAATGAAGAATGCAGGCCGATCGGTCAAGACCGGTCGGCTGCGCTTACTGGACAAACTGAATCTTCAGGCCGACCGGTCAAGACCGGTCGGCTATGCTTGCTGGACTGTCTTGAAATGAGATGGCTGACCGGTCGGCTGCCTATCTAGAAAATGTAGCACAGCAGCTGTATTGTTTTGAATAACTGGCCGACTAGTCAAGACCGGTCGGCAGTCCAGCTGAATTCATCACAGCAAGCCTCTGTCCAATTTTTGCTTTTCCTGGCCGACTGGTCTTGACCGGTCAGCTGCCTAGCTACATTCATCACAGCAAGCTCTGTTGTGTGTTGAGGAACCTGGCTGACCGGTCAAGACCGGTCGGCTGTCTAAACAATGATACTACAGCAGGTTTGCTGGATAAATCTTGAAGGTTTTGCCGACCGATCAAGACCGGTCGGCTGTCTAAATGAACTTGTCACAGCAGGTTTTGCTGGATCAGGTCCTACAACACAACCGAGGATCACTTCCAAGGTGAGGCATGAAGTGATATGGTGCATGGAGTCCAATGTTTGGACATATCTTCAATTACGATTCGCACCAGCCATGGACCACAAGTCTGATCAACTTGTGCAAGGGTCGAGAGGGAATGGGATAAGATATGTGAGTCATTACGCCATTCTTTGATGTTTTGGGTTTCCTATGGTCGATCTATATGCAACTTACCTGAGATCTTGTTTCAGCATGAGCTTGAGCGATGGAAGAAGCATAATCTTCAAGTCTTGATCTTCAATTCTTCGACCGGGGCTCACACGACAAGACGCGACCAACCAACACGCCAATTGACAACAAAAGGTGTACTAACAATCTCCCCCTTTGTCAATTGCATGACAAAACATCTAACCTAGACAAATCATGACTCCTTATCATGATTGACCCTTAAACAGAAAGAAATATACACCCACTTACATGTCTATACAGATATACAAAATAATCTTTACAAAAGGACATGTACAGACTCAATTTTCTTCAAAATCTCCCCCTCAATGCTTGCACCTACAAAGTCCTGCAAAAAGATATAATCGGACCTTCTAGGTGGGATGATTCTCCCCCTTTTTGTTAGTAATTGACAAGGGTTAGCCAGCAAAAAGATATGCCTAAGAAAGCTTCAAGGCTAGCGCCGAAAATATGTCAATCACATAAAATAGGGAAGAGATATAGAAATTTGAGCCCTGAGGAGATTTAAAGAACAAAACATGCCAGATATACAAGTAATCATGAAAGCATAGAGGGCTTATAGCCTAATCAACCAACCACCCCTCCAGATGTATATCTAGACGAACACAGAACACAAAGCATGAGCTAAAAAGGGCAAATGTGCCCAAACCATCCAACCTCCCACAGATATTCAATAAAAGATCAAAAGCTCATATAAAAAGATATAACTATAGCATCCATATATATACCAAAATGGGCAAGCAGCCCAATGTAAATATGTATCAATCCGTGCTAAATATACAGACAACCCATAGAAAGATGTGTTGAGCTCTTAATTGTGCATATTCTAACCCCAATTCATCACTCATTATGCTTGTTGTTATGGTTTATAGACTAAACTAATGCATGGATTCGTGATTGTAGGGATGAGAGAGAGGAAGTATCAATTGAAAACCTAAAGGTGCTAGTTAGAAGCAAAGAAGATCAAAGGGGCTAAGCGTCGAAGAATGAAAGAAAGAAGTCAGAGAAAAGAAAAAAAAATGAAGAAGAAGGTGCCCACGACCGGTCGTCTGACCGGTCGTCCAAAGCCAAAGACCGGTCGTCCTGACCTGTCTGCACATGCACAGAGGAAGACCCAGAAGCCATAACTCTCTGGACTGTTCACGACCGGTTGTGCGACCGATCGTTCACTTCTACGACCGGTCGTGCGACCGGTCCTTAAATTAAATTTTCAGGCCGAAACTCTCTGGATTCTTTTTGGTCATTTTGAGACCGGTTGTCCAGCATCCACGACCGATCGTCCAGCCACTGCAGCCTGCGTAAGATTTAAACTTGCTAATTTTGGCGTCTATTTTCTCTGCGCACTGCGTAAGTGTTACGTAGATTCTCGAATCTTCTGAAGTTGCGGAGCCTCCCCACTATAAAAGGACACCTAGGGATCGTTCCTAGGGTATCTTAGAAGGGTTTAAGCAAGGTTGGAGGCGGCGGAAGTGAATTTCGGAGTTCCACAACTCCTAGTTTGTTTTACTGTTTTATGTTTTTTTAAGTTGTTTCATGTTTCCTTGGATCATGAGCAGCTAAACCTCTTAGCTAGGGCTAAGAGGTGAAGCTTGTAGTGGATCTAAGATGTTTCAATTCGTTCTAAGTTGGTTTTAAGTTTGAAATTCATGTTTATGAACAATGATTTGAAGTTCATACAAGTTCTAAGCAGTTTTTCTTAGTCTTATGATGGCTCATGGATGTTTGGGAGAATTACTTAAGTTCTTAATTGCTTTGTATCAGTCTAGACCTGTATGATCCGAGGAATTGGAGTACACTCTAGTACTATGATCTTCATGTGGGGACTTCCTACCAAAGTTCTATTTTTCTAGTTTTCTGAATTATGTAGGGGACTGTGCATGTGATTTGAATCAAGTTCAAATTGTAATCTAGCCTTGTCTTGTGACAGGACTTGAGGATGGTTATGATTGTGAACTGAGTCTATTGGAATTGGGACTGACCTATGCAATTGAAGCATGCTCAGCCTAGCTTGCATTGAGTGAATCATATGTATTGGACTTACATATGACAGATTGTCTGATTTAACAGCTCTATCATCCGGCTAGATAGATCTTAATATCGATTATAGTTGAGAAAGTGAGAAACCACAGCAGATTGAACATCAAGGATTGCTACAAGTGGATCCTTGAACCCCTAGTGCCTTTTTATAATTGTTTACTTTCAATTTAGTTTAGAGTTGTTACTTACATCAATTTCATACAAAAATCTGATTGTTAGCTCTCAATAGACACTATTGGATGTGTTTGTGAAATCCCACACAAGTCCCTGTGGATCGACCTCGGTCTTACCAAGATTATTACTACATCGCAACCCTACACTTGGGGAAGCAAACAAGATAGTGCATGAAATCCAGACAATGTCGTTGGTCATACAAAAAGGAACTGTGACCAAGACATGAGACTAGTAATCTGTTCCATCTCCCAGATCAGGGGGTGGAACGTCCCCACACGCCGCGCGCTCCCATATCTCTATCCGCCTCTCCATTTGTGCAAGGCGAGTGACAAGGGCCTCCTGTTGTACAAGTATGGTAGCCTAACCCTGCAAAATCTGGTCCCCACTCTGCTCGATCCTGTCTAGCCGCTGAAATAGACTCTCCTTAAACTGGCGAAGCTCAGCAATGTATGAAGGTGGATCCACGGAAGGGGATCGTCGTCGAGAAAAAGCTCTAGGAGGCGTACTGAATCGACCCAGAGCAGCTCGAGGATCGAGGGATGGATCAGAGGAAGGAGCTGAAGGTGAAGTGTGAGAAGAGCCAGTGGAGGCAAGTGGAGCCTCAGGCTGGGACGGCTCGGCCGGATCCTGCTGCTGCTCCTGCAGAAGACCACTTTGGATGACTTCTTTGGTAAGCTCCATACGAGCAATAAGGGTACGGTTGATAATGACGGGCTTGTGAACTTTATCAGTACCGACAATGTCAATCTCAGCAGCTAATTTGCATATGAGATGCCCAAAAGGAAGACTGGAGGAGTTTCCATCGTCTCACAAGATAACTTGGTGAATGATGGTCATGATCCGGGTTGGGAGGCAAAGCAGATGACCCTGACCTACACGATAGAGCAATCGAAACATGGATTCGGTGACATCCGCCTTGTTACTCATCCGTGGGTATATATAACGGAAGAAAAGGTTGTGCAGAATGCAAAAATTCCATGACATAGATGACGCTCAAAGTGCACCTCCAACCCATTTGGGTGTCCCATCACCACATAGGAATTTGGCAATTACGAGGTTAGGTTTGGGACCCAGCGAGGTAAAATCGAAGGAAGACTCCTTAACAATGGGAACGCCAACAAATTCCGAGATGGATTTCAAAGTAAAAAGGCATAGCCGATCACTAACCTCGACGTTAAAAGAGGGGAGAGAGGTGGTGACATGGACACAAGAGGCATAAAATTTCCAAACCACGTCGAACTGGCCGGGCCCCCCATGTGGAGTACGGGACCCAATTTATGGCGTTCAATATGGGAAGAACATTATAGTTGGCCAAGTCAACCAATTTGAAGGATTTTTCACAAACCACCTCTTTGTCCTTGAAATCATCCCAATGGGTGGAATGGGATGAAACATTTTTTCCCAAGGATTGAGATTGAACAGGGGGAACAGAAGATGAGGCAGCCCCTTTCCCTTTTGAAACAGTTTTCTTGGTTTTTAAAGGGCGAGGAGGAGGCTTAGGTTTTGCCTTGGGTCGATCACTCCGCCTTAAGGGGAGCTCATCTTCACTCTCTTGGGAAGACATAGAAGAAGTAAGAAGATACTCTAAACCACTCCTAGATATGAAGGGAAGGGATGAAACAAAGAAGAATGAGAGTGAATCCCTTACCAAAGGAATGGGAATGAAGAGGAGCAATGTAGAGGAGGTTAGAAACTCTAATCTTGCAAAGAATCACCTTGGAATCCCCTTGGAGAGTAAGAGGGCGAGCTGGAGCAGCAAGTGGAGGTGAGAAAATGGGAAATAGGTGACCTAAATGAGCTCCAACTGTATATAAAGACCCCCCTACGGACGGCTGACGCACGAGCAGACTGGTCTGGGGTTGCTCGACCGGTCTTGACCGGTCGTGGGAAGTGAAAGGGGGTGCCCAGCAGCATGTAAAGCACAGCCCGACCGGTCTTGACCGGTCAGATGGCGTGAAACATATGAACAGAGAGAATTTGAAGGCAGCCCGACCGGTCTTAACCGATCGGCTGACCGTTTGTCTGCCACTGCATCCACCAGCAGAAGGTTTCCGCACTAGTTTTGCTGGATAGGAAGTTTGACCTTTCGACAGACCTGTATTGTCTAGATCCAAGTACCCATGGCCATGGTGTACCAAGGTACAACCCAATCGCAAAATGAGGGACCCTTAAGGTCCAGATTTATCGATAGAGGACAAGAATTGGGACTATGATCCCGGATTTTCGTAGAAAGCAATGAAAAGAGACAAATGTCCTCAGATATACTTATAAAGATCAGATAGAGAGGCTTAATCCTCAGATTTTTCCTGCAAAACATACACTTGTTAGATAAACTAGACACATCCAACACCAATGGACTTCTGGAGGTTCGTAAAGTGAACTGAGTCCAAGGGTTTCGTTAGGATGTCAGCTAGTTGATTCTCGGTAGGCACATGTTCGAGAGATATTATGTGATCTTCAACCAATTCTCGAATAAAATGGTGCCTAATATATATGTGCTTAGTGCGCGAGTGCTGAACTGGATTTTTCGATATATTTATGGCACTAGTATTGTCACAAAATAGAGTCATTGTGCCTTGTTTAATCCCATAATCGGTCAAGGTTTGTTTCATCCATAATAATTGGGCACAACAACTTCCAACAGCAATGTACTCTGCTTCGGCTGTGGATAAAGAGATGGAGTTTTGTTTCTTACTATGCCACGCCACAAGGCAATTTCCAACATAAAAACACCCACCGCTGGTTGATTTATGATCATCCATGTTTCCAGCCCAGTCGGCATCTGAATACCCTGCAATATCTGTAGATGAATCAAAGGGGTACCAAAGACCGTATTCGGTAGTGCATCCTACAAACCAGATGATTCGTTTAACAGCAGTAAGGTGAGATTCTTTGGGATCAGCCTAAAACCGAGCACAAGCACCTACACTAAAAGCAATATCTGGTCTACTAACAGTGAGATAAAGAAGACTACCAATCATGCTTCTATAAAGATGTTGATCTACACTTTTCCCTACAAGGTCTTTTGATAGTTTAACAGTGGTGCTCATAGGTGTAGTGTAGGAACGACCAGAGTCTAAGCCAAATCTCTTGACAAGATCTTTAGCATATTTGGCTTGGGTAATGAATATACATGATGCAAGTTGTTTTACTTGAAGCCCTAGAAACATGTTAAGTTCTCCTACCATACTCATCTCAAATTCAGATGTCATTAATTTAGCAAAGGAGATTGACATTTTCTCACATGTGGATCCAAACACAATGTCATCCACATAAATCTGGGCAATCAACACAGAATTCTCGGCTTCTCTAATAAATAGAGTTTTGTCAACGCTCCCCCTAGCAAAATCATGGTCTACGAGAAAATGAGTTAAGCGTTCATACCATGCACGGGGTGCTTGCTTGAGTCCATAAAGTGCCTTTTTCAACCGGTACACTTTGTGAGGATACTTAGGATCAATGAATCCTTTTGGTTGTTCAACATACACTTCCTCATCAAGAATACCATTCAAGAAGGCGCTCTTTACATCCATTTGAATAGTTTGAACTTTAACGCACAAGCAACAACCATAAGAATTCTAATAGACTCGAGTCTAGCAACTGGGGCAAATGTTTCATCAAAATCAATACCTTCAATTTGTGAATATCCCTGAGCAACTAACTGAGCCTTATTTCGTATTACATTCCCAGATTCATCGAATTTATTCTTGAAAATCCATTTGGTTCCAATAACATTTTTCCTTTCCGGCCTGTCGACCAGATACAGCACTTCATTTCTAATGAATTGTTGAAGCTCTTCCTGCATTGCAAGGATCCAGAATTCATCATTTAGAGCTTCATCAACATTTTTTTATTCTATTTTTTATGTGAAACACAGGTGACTGTTGACTGCATCCAATTGTCTCTTGGTTTTGACACCAACGTTAGGATCCCCAATGATTTGATTGAGGGAGTGATCCTTGACAATTTGTACATCACCAGGAGCAGTGGGGGCATTTGGAGATGAGGGTTGTTTATCAGATTTTCCTATCTCTCATATACCCTCATCTTCTTCTTCATTACCTGAAGACACAAATTTATCCAAGCTATCATCCACAGTCACATTGATTGACTCTTAAACTGATGAGGTTCGAAGGTTGTAGACATGAAAGGCTCCACTATTTAATGAGTATCCTAAGAAGATACCCTCATCACTTTTGGAGTCAAACTTTCCCAAATTTTCTCGATCTCTCAGAATATAGCATGTACTGTTGAACCTCAAATTTATACATTGCATTGCCCATTACACGACACGGTTTGCATGATTTTCATGGTTTAAAGGCCCACCTAACACGTGTTTTGTAATTATAGGGATGAGAGCGGACTTCATTCAATTACGAGCCAAAAGAATACACTTGTAGCTTTTGGATGAAGGATGAAAGAAGACCAAAGAAAGAAGAAAGCAAAGAGAAGAGAGAAGAAGAAAAAGGAGAAAAAGAAGAGCAAAAGAAGCAAATCGAAGAAGGCCAACCGGTCAGACTGGTCGGCCATGAAGGCTGATCAAAGAGAAGATAGGCCGACCGGTCTTGACCAGTCGGCCATGCACACTGGAACCACTTCACATTGGTCCGACCGGTCATGACCGGTCGGCCACACTTGCTGGATGAATGGGAGGTCTGTCCGACCGGTCATGACCGGTCGGCAGCACCCTCTGGACTATTTTAAAAGTTGGTCCGACCGGTCACGACCGGTCGGCCTTGCGTAAGATAAGTCCTTTCTAAATCAGGACTCCGAAAAACACTGTGCAATGCGTAATCTATCGCAGAATCCGACGCAAGGGAGGTGGATTGCTATAAAAGGACACCTAGGGGCTCTCCCTAGGGTATCAGAGAAGCTAAGGAACGTGATTTTGGAGAGCGAAGGCGATTGTGGAGCGGCTGCAACTCTCCTATTCGGGTTTTTCTGTTTTTATGCTTTATTTCAGAGTTTTTAGTTGTAGCATGACAATGCTCGGCTAAAACCTCTCAGCTAAGGCTGAGCGGTGAAGCTTGTAGCTAATTCTATGTTGGTTTCATTCTAATTCAAGTAATTTACATTCAAGTTTGGATTTTTACATGATTTAGTTCCAAAAAGTGGTAGTTTGAGATGTCTTATCTGAGTTTATGTGCTCCGGACATGAATTCCTTTTAATTCTCTAAGATTATCATGTTTGTTTATCTAAAATTCGGATTATAGTAATCCTTGAGCAGGCCATAGTCCAGAGGCATGGCTGTTACTCCGCAGGCTATGGTTTGAGTTTAGTATTGATTTTATTGGACTAGAACTTGGAAGTTCAACTTGAATGTTATGGAATGTGAATGCTTTATTCTCCAACTAGATGAGAGATAGGACTTCAAATCTAGTTGTGTTCTCTACTTGGATTGACTGAATTGACATAGGATTGCTACAAGTGGATCCTTGAAAGCCTTAGTACTTTATATCTCTGATTTTTCATTAAATTCCTGTTTTAAGTAAACACTTAATTAAATCTGATTTCTTTTAAAAAACTGAGTTGCTGGAGTGATTTGGGGGTTGTCACTATTTCCCTGTGGATCGACCTCGGTCTTACCCAGATTTATTACTACATCGCAGCCTTACACTTGAGGCGAGCGAATAAGTTTTTGGCGCCGCTGCCGGGGAATTAGATAACGGTTTCCAAATAATTTCAGTGGCTGTAGAAGTAGAAATAGATAGGTTTTTTGATTTTCTTAGAACTAACAAGTTTTTCTATTTTGTAGGAATTTTTCTCTAGTTCAAGCGCATCAGGTGATACCCTTCTAACTTAGCTTCTGCAGAATTTTCTTTCAGTTTCAGATTTTAGTTTTCTAGAATAGGATTAGTTTCAGTTTCTGGTTGAGTGGTTTATGTCCCGTTGGGAACGTAATCACTCAAATCGTCTCCAATATGAAGGTGGTTTAGTTGGACCATTGTCAGTCCATAGACGAGTCCGGAATTATCAAGAGCATTGTGAAAGTTTGGGGAGTATGGATCAAACACCTTTAAGGAATCCTCCCCCCCTACTCCAACAACAAACGCAAATCAGGAAGGAGTAGGAGAGAATGAGGTACATAATGTTCCTCCAATGAGATCACTACGGGATTACCTACAACCTGCTCGTACAATTACACCTTCTTGCATAGTTCTACTAGCTAACGGTGGGACCCTTGACATAAAACCGGGTGTAATCCAACTTTTACCTAAATTCCATGGGCTAGACTCTGACCGCCCATACTTACACTTGCAAGAATTCGAAGAAGTGTTGGCCACCTTGCATTATCCCAATGTTTCTGAGGATACAATCAGACTTAAACTTTTTCCTTCACTTTGAAAGAAAGAGCCAAAGATTGGCTTCACTCTCTTAGACCATGCTCGATTGGGTCATGGGTTGAGATGAACCGGGAATTCTTGAAAAAGTTCTTCCCGGCTCATAAAACGAACACCCTTCGAAGAGCCATAATGAAATTTTCGGCTAAAGAAGGTGAATCTTTCTTTCAGTGTTGGGAAAGATTTAAGGAACTCCTGCTTGCTTGCACACATCATGGCTATGAGAGTTGGCGAGTTATAAATTTTTTCAATGATGGATTAAGTTCCAATATGTGCCAATTTGTGGAAATGATGTGCGATGGCGAGTTTATGAGTAAAAATCCAGATGATGCTTGGAGTTACTTGGACATGTTGGCTGAAAACGCCCAATCTTAGGATACCTCGGACAAACCCAAGAACCCCAAGCCCACTCAAGAGAAAGGAGGGATCTATGTCCTTAAAGAGGAAGACGACGTGAATGCAAGGATAGCCAACCTCACAAGGAAGGTTGAAGCCATGGAACTTAGCAAAAGTGGAGTTCCAAAGTCCAAGGAAGCTGTTGAAACTACATGTGGGATTTGCCTCACCGACTTACACGCTACGCAAGATTGTCCCACAATTCCTGCATTTAAGGAAGTGCTACAAGAGACAGCCAATGCCACATATGGTTATCAACGGCCCTTCAATGGACCGGTAGGTAATACGTACAATGAGAGTTGGAAGAACCACCCAAATTTCAGTTGGAAGAATGCTCCTACGGGCAATCCTACCAACTCCCAAAGAGGGCCACCCATGCAAAATATGGCCCCACCTCAATTCTCATTGGAGGATACCTTGAAAATGTTTATGCAAGGGCAAGCGCAAATAAATGAATTGAATTAGCAAATGTTCCAAGAGCTGAAAGTCTCGGTTGATGAGATTAAGGGACGTTTGAATGCTAGGGAAGGGACCTTTCCGGCCCAACCTCAGGCCAATCCAAAGCAAGTACATGAAGTGAACATCCCTAATCCTTCCAACCAAAACATGGAGCAAGCTAAATCCATTACCACCCTTAGAAGTGGTAAACAAATTGACAAGACTATTCCGGTGAAGGCTGATGAGCCTAATGATCTGGTAAATTCTGAGGATGAAAATGGATCTAACATAGCTCCACAACAACCGGAACGCATTTACAAGCCCGTAGCACCATTCCCTTCGAGATTGGTTGCCCCAAAATCTCTCCCAAACTCTCAAGATATTCTAGAGATTTTCAGATAAGTCAAGATCAATATCCCTTTGCTTGATGCCATCAAACAAATCCCCTCTTATGCCAAGTTTCTAAAAGACCTATGCACAACAAAATACAAATATAATGTGCAGCAAAAGGCCTTCTTAACTGAGCAAGTGAGTGCTATCCTCACTCAAAAGACCCCCCCAAAATTCAAAGATCCCGGTAGTCCCACCGTCTCATGTATCATTGGAGACTACCGGATTGAACGTGCCTTGTTAGACTTGGGGGCAAGTGTGAACTTGATCCCATACTCGGTATATGAGCAATTGGGTCTTGGTGAATTAAAACCCACCAAAACCACGTTGCAACTCGCTGATAGATCTATTCGTGTACCGAGGGGGATAGTTGAGGATGTTCTAATCCAAGTTGACAAATTCTACTACCCAGTAGATTTTATAGTCTTGGACACACAACCGGTTTTGGATGCTAGCACCCAAATACTGGTAATATTAGGCCGCCCATTCCTTGCCACATCAAACGCAATCATCAATTGCCGGAATGGGGTGATGCAACTATCTTTTGGAAACATGACACTAGAGGTGAATGTGTTTCACTTAGGCAAAAGACATAGGGATGTTGATAATGATGAGTTCTTCGAGATAAACATGCTTGAAACTTTTGAAGAAGAAGAACTCCTCCAAATTGAACCACTAGAAAGCTTGGAGACATGCTTAGCACATTTCATGGATTCTAAAGACCCCATCATTAGTGAGATTGTGCATGCATTAAATATAGAAAGACCGGTAGTTGATACTAGCCGGTGGAGGCCCCATTTTGAAAAATTGCCACCAACCACATCAAGGCCTCTACCGTCTAACATCAAACCACCGAAGCTTGACCTTAAACCATTACCATCCGAGCTTAAATACGTATATTTGGGTCAAGAGGAAACGTTCCCAGTTGTCATTGCCTCCCACCTAGAGAAAGACCAAGAGCTTAAGTTGATTGAGTTACTCAAAGAACATAGGGAAGCCATAGGTTGGACAATAGCGGATCTCAAAGGGATAAATCCTTCGGTTTGCACTCACCGAATACACCTTGAAGAAAATGCAAAAACGACTAGACAACCTCAAAGACGGCTAAATCCAAACATGATGGAGGTTGTCAAAGCCGAGGTGTTAAAGCTATTGGATGTGGGTATCATCTACCGCATCTCAGATAGCCAATGGGTGAGTCCTACCCAAGTTGTCCCCAAGAAATTCGGTATTACCATCATTGAAAACGCCAAATACGAGCTTATACCGACTAGGGTGACCACCGGTTGGCGTATGTGCATTGATTATAGGAAGCTCAACACGGTCACTAGAAAAGATCACTTCCCTCTCCCATTTATGGATCAAATTTTGGAGAGGTTGGCAGGCCATCCCTATTATTGCTTCCTAGATGGCTATTCCGGATACAACCAAATTGAGATAGCTCCGGAAGACCAAGAGAAAACCACATTTACATGCCCGTTTGGTACCTTCGCTTACCGAAGGATGCCATTCGGGTTATGCAATGCACCCGCCACATTCCAACGATGCATGTTGAGTATTTTCTCGGACATGGTGGGTGAGTTTCTTGAGGTATTCATCGATGACTTTTCTGTTTTTGGTTGTACATTTGATGAGTGTCTCAAGCACTTGAAGTTGGTCTTGATGAGGTGTGAGGAAAAGCAACTTGTATTAAACTGGGAAAAGTGTCATTTCATGGAACAAAGAGGAATAGTCCTTGGACATATCATCTCGTCCAATGGAATAGAGGTAGACCAGGCAAAAATTGACATAATTTCCAATCTACCACCACCCAAAAGCATACGCGATGTGCGGTTCTTCCTTGGACATGCCGGTTTCTATCGAAGGTTTATAAAGGACTTTAGTCACATCTCAAGGCCTTTATGCAACCTTCTACAAAAGGAGAACCAATTTGAGTGGAGTGCCGAATGTCAATTAGCTTTTTCAAAGCTAAAAGACATGTTGACAACCGCTCCTATCATGCAACCACCAGATTGGTCCATTCCTTTTGAGTTGATGTGCGATGTAAGCGATTTTGCTATTGGGGCGGTGTTAGGCCAAAAGAAGGATAAAAAGCCCCATGTCATCTACTACGCCAGTAGGACCTTGAATCCTGTCCAAGTTAATTATTTGACTACGGAGAAAGAACTCCTAGCTGTCATTTTTGCCTTGGACAAATTCAGGCCATACTTAATAGGATCCAAAGTTATTGTTTATACGGATCATGCGGCGCTGAAATACCTTCTTTCCAAGAAGGATGCTAAGCCCCGTTTGCTAAGATGGATCCTACTCCTTCAAGAATTCGACTTGGAGATCAAAGATAAGAAGGGGGTAGAAAATGTGGTGGCGGATCATCTATCTCGCCTAGTCCTACCAAATTCCATTGACGAGTCACCTATTGAGGACTCATTCCCTGATAAACAACTCTTTGTTGCTGTGCATCCACCATGGTACGCTGATATAGCTAATTATCTTTCCACAGGTGCGATGCCGACTCATTGGACTGCGCAAGACAAACGTAAATTTCTAAGGGAAGTGCGCAGATTTTTCTGGGATGAACCTCTAATGTTTAAATATTGCCCAGACCGAATTATAAGGAGATGCGTCCCCGATGATGAACACAATTCAGTCATCTCCTTTTGTCATGATCAAGCATGTGGGGGTCATTTTTCAGCCAAGAAAACAACTGCAAAAATTCTGAAATGTGGTTTTTATTGGCCCACATTATTTAAGGACACCCACGAGTTTTGCAAAGCGTGCGAGCGCTGCCAGAAGCTAGGAGGATTATCTCGTCGAAATATGATGCCTCTCACCCCAATTCAACATCTTGAAGTCTTTGACTGTTGGGGCATCGATTTCATGGGACCATTCCCCTCATCTTTTGGGCATGCCTATATTCTGCTTGCCGTAGACTATGTGTCTAAATGGATAGAGGCTATCCCATGTAGAACCAATGATCATTGTACGGTTCTCAAGTTCCTCAAAGAAAATATAGTTTCTAGATTTGGGACGCCTCGAGCCATTATTAGTGATGGTGGTTCTCACTTTTGCAATAGACCTTTTGAAACTTTGATGAAGAAATATGGTATTAGGCACAAAGTGAGTACCCCATACCACCCACAAACAAGTGGGCAAGCTGAAATCTCCAATAGGAAAATCAAGCAGATTTTGGAAAAGACGGTGAGACCGGATCGCAAGGATTGGTCCCTAAGATTAGATGATGCACTTTGGGCTCACCGTACTGCCTACAAGACACCCATTGGAATGTCCCCTTATAGACTTGTTTATGGGAAAGCTTGCCACTTGCCTGTGGAGATAGAACACAAAGCCTATTGGGCAATTCGGGCTTTAAATTTTGACATTGACAAGGCTAGCTCGCTTCGCAAACTTCAATTAAATGAGCTTCATGAGATCCGGAACGATGCATATGAGAATTCAAGAATTTACAAGAGCAAGATGAAGGCCTTTCATGACAAGCACATCGTAAGGAAATCTTTCCATGAAAGACAAAAAGTGCTCTTGTATAATGCCCGACTTCATCTTTTTCTGAGAAAATTACGATCTCGATGGACCGGCCCATATATTGTCAAAGAAGTTTTTCCTCATGGGGCTGTTGAGATTGAGAATTCCGCGAATGGTGACTGTTTCAAAGTTAATGGACAACGCCTTAAGCCATTTGTTGAGAAATTTGATTCAGAGGACATGTCCATCTCCATGAATGATCCTGTCTATCAGGATGATTGATCTCCTAGTCTGATGGAGGTATAGCATAGGTAGGTTTAGTTTTGTTCTTCTGTTTTAATAGGTTTTAGTTGTTGAGTTGGAGAATTCCATAATTGCTCTCTCAGGTACTATTGTTCTCACTCTCTCATTGTTTACCATTGCTCTCATGTTCATGCTAATTGACTATCTTTTTACATTGAGGACAATGCAAGATTTGGTTGGGGGGAGAGATAAGATTCCTCATCTAGCATGTTGCAACATTTCGAGCCTCACATGCGCAAATTTTTTTTTGAATTTTCTAAATTTCAAACTCTTTTAGAAAACCTTATTTCCATGCATTCGAGATGATATGAGTAGAAGAGGAGGAGAAACGAAGTGTGTGATGTTGTAGTCTTGAATTTCTCCCACCATAATGGTGTTATATGATAGTTCCCCTATTGTTGTGATTGATAGAAAAATTTGAACACTTTTTACACCTAGTTCACATTACACGATTTTTATGAGTGACAGGTTTATGTGATTTGTGGATTAGCTAGACTTTGATTTAAAGGTGTTGAGCAGCCAAGCCGCGGTATTTTGTCCATCCTTGTCTATGGGAAAATAACAGAAGATATGGATTTCTAAAAATCCTATCTAATTTAAAAGAAAAAAGGAAAGAAAGGATGAAATCGGGAAGGAAAGAAAAATGGTGGAAAATTCCGAAAAGGGCTACCTATTACCAACCGGGGGATGGTCGAACCGTAACCAAAGCCGGAAATGGGACGTAGTGTGAAAGCCGTCGGAAGGACGGTAAGACAAATTCCTGTCATAGGCTTGCTGTTGCTCTGTGCACCTTAAAATCCTTGGTTTACTTAATCTATGAAGAAGATGATTCCAGGAACTCATGAGTTGAACTTGCACTATGCACACTAGGTTGAATTTGTTCGAGTTCCTCTATTTATCAATCAGTCGGCGGGAACCTCATGTAAACACTTCTTATGTTTTGAGAGTCCAAGGTTCAGCTTCTATCACCTAATTTCTCCAAATTTTATACTTCTGCATCTTGGAATGGATAGAAACATGGATTCTGGAAGAAAGTTGGGTTTGGAGGTTTGACATTATTTTACGCATGTTTTGCTCGGGACTAGCAAAAAGCTGGTTGGGGGGTGTGTTGAACCTCAAATTTATACATTGCATTGCCCATTACACGACACGGTTTGCATGATTTTCATGGTTTAAAGGCCCACCTAACACGTGTTTTGTAATTATAGGGATGAGAGCGGACTTCATTCAATTACGAGCCAAAAGAATACATTTGTAGCTTTTGGATGAAGGATGAAAGAAGACCAAAGAAAGAAGAAAGCAAAGAGAAGAGAGAGAAGAAGAAAAAGGAGAAAAAGAAGAGCAAAAAAAGCAAATGGAAGAAGGCCAACCGGTCATGACCGGTCGGCCATGAAGGCTGATCAAAGAGAAGATAGGCCGACCGGTCTTGACCGGTCGGCCATGCACACTGGAACCACTTCACATTGGTCCGACCGGTCATGACCGGTCGGCCACACTTGCTGGATGAATGGGAGGTCTGTCCGACCGGTCATGACCGATCGGCAGCACCTACTGGACTATTTTAAAAGTTGGTCCGACCGGTCACGACCGGTCGGCCTTGCGTAAGATAAGTCCTTTCTAAATCAGGACTCCGAAAAACACTGTGCAATGCGTAATCTATCGCAGAATCCAACGCAAGGGAGGTGGATTGCTATAAAAGGACACCTAGGGGCTCTCCCTAGGGTATCAGAGAAGCTAAGGAACGTGATTTTGGAGAGCGAAGGCGATCGTGAAGCGACTGCAACTCTCCTATTCGGGTTTTTCTGTTTTTATGCTTTATTTCAGAGTTTTTAGTTGTAGCATGACAATGCTCGGCTAAAACCTCTCAGCTAAGGCTGAGAGGTGAAGCTTGTAGCTAATTCTATGTTGGTTTCAATCTAATTCAAGTAATTTACATTCAAGTTTGGATTTTTACATGATTTAGTTCCAAAAAGTGGTAGTTTGAGATGTCTTATCTGAGTTTATGTGCTCCGGACATGAATTCAATTTAATTCTCTGAGATTATCATGTTTGTTTATCTAAAATTCGGATTATAGTAATCCTTGAGCAGGCCATAGTCCAGAGGCATGGCTATTACTCCACAGGCTATGGTTTGAGTTTAGTATTGATTTTATTGGACTAGAACTTGGAAGTTCAACTTGAATGTGATGGAATGTGAATGCTTTATTCTCCAACTAGATGAGAGATAGGACTTCAAATCTAGTTGTGTTCTCTACTTGGATTGACTGAATTGACATAGGATTGCTACAAGTGGATCCTTGAAAGCCTTAGTACTTTATATCTCTGATTTTTCATTAAATTCCTGTTTTAAGTAAACACTTAATTAAATCTGATTTCTTTTAAAAAACTGAGTTGCTGGAGTGATTTGGGGGTTGTCACTATTTCCCTGTGGATCGACCTCGGTCTTACCCAGATTTATTACTACATCGCAGCCTTACACTTGAGGCGAGCGAACATGTACTACCAAAGACCTTGAAGTATTTCACATTTGGTGTCTTTCCACACCACAGTTCATAAGCAGTTTTGTTTAGACCTGCCCTTAAATAAACTCGATTTATAATATAGTAGGCATTGTTTACTACTTCGGCCCACAGATTTTGCGCAAGATTCTTATTATTAAGCATAGCTGTGGCCATATCCAACAATACTCGATTTTTCCTTTCAGCAACCCCATTTTGTTGAGGTGTTTTGGGTGTTGAGAACTCATGGTGAATACCCAATTCATCGCATAATGCTTTCAAACGATGATCTTCAAATTCACCGCCGTGATCACTCTTGATTCTTGCTACCATGTATCCTTTCTCATTGTGAAGCGCTTCACTAGTTTTTGGAATTCTCCAAAAGTGTCAGATTTATTTCTTAGGAAGGCGACCCATGTGAATCTGGAGTAATCGTCAACGACTACAAAGAAGTATCGTTTTCCTCCTTGGCTAAGAACCTTGGTAGGACCAACTAAGTCCATGTGTAGCATTTCAAATGGTTTTGATGTGACCAGGATAAAGGTTCTCTTGTGTGCAACCTTGATTTGTTTACCTTTTTGGTATGCGATGACACAGCATTTGGTCTTTTACCCATCTTTGGTAGACCTCTCACCAAATTTTTCTGACTCAGTTTAAAAAGATTTCTATAATGTACATGACCGAATCGATGGTGCCATAGTTCTGTTTCATCCTGAACGGCCACGTCACATGGTGGAGGAGCTTGAATTGTTGTGATTTTCAATGACATAACAGTTGTTTCTGGTGCATAGACCTTTCATGACTAATTTTCCTGTGGAGTTCAGAATCTTGCACATATATTTGGAGAAGCTTACTGAGTGCTCTTCATCACAAATCTGTGAGATACTCAGTAAGTTGTGTTTAAGGCCATCAACATACAGCACATTTTCAATTTCGGGCAAACCTGGCCCCGTGATGGTTCCTTTACCAATAATTTTAGCTATGCTCCCATCACCAAATGTGACAGACCCACCATCAAATTCGTCATATGCACAAAATTGAGATCTATCACCTGTCATGTGTCTAGAGAAACCACTATCCAAGTACCATCTAGGGGTATTCCCAGCTTTTAAGGCAGTATGAATGACCAAACACTTGTTCTTTACAACCCATTCAGTTGTTGTCCTTTTATGAGGGGTATTCTTATGGTGAGATTCTCTAGTTTTCTTGGGAGAATCAGATTTTCCTTTTTCACGCAAGAGAAGAGCAGTTTTCAAATTTAGCATTTTAACTTGCTCCAATAGTTTAGCCATCCTCTTGTCCTTCCTAGGATAATTCTTTCGAATGTTTCTTCCTTTCGGTGAAGTATGCATGGGAGGATAATTCTTTCGAATGTTTCCTCCTTTTGGTGAAGTATGCATGGGGGGATTCCAATAAGCTTGCACATTTTTTCCGGTCAGTATAAATTTACCTTTCAAGTTTCTGACCCAATTTTTTAACACCATGCACTCAAACTTTAAGTGGCCAATGTCTCCACAAGCATGGAAAACAGGAGATGCTTTGGTTTTACTTCCTGATGCACCATGATCTTTTCTTACCATAGGATGGACTGAGGTAGTTTTTGAAGTGTGACTATCATAACCCAAACCTCTTCTGTCCATTGGCGATCTTACCACACCCAGGAGTTTTTCAAGGTTTTCTTCTCCTTGGGCGAACCGTCTTTTGGAGTCAACGACTTGACACTTAAGACGATCAATTTCAGTGTTTGCCTCTTTGAGTTCTTTTTCAAGTCTAGCATGCTTGTCTAGAGATTCACCACTTATGAGCTTTTTCTTTTCTTGTTCAAGCACATCATTCTTCCTTTTCAGCTCTTCTAGATCTTGACCCATCTTTTGATTCTCAATTTTCAATCCGTCAAGATTTTTTGTCAATTTGTCTTTTTCAGCCTTCATTTGGCCCAACTTTTTAATGGTATTCACATTTTCAATGTATAGTTGGTTATATACCTCCTGAAGGCCTTCATCCTCATTCTCATCATCACTCAAGGAATCATTTTCAGTGTTAGAGAATTCATGATCATCAATGTCTCCGGTGATCTTTGTAATGGGCTCAATTTGAGGCACAATATCAATGATGGAGGCCATTAGAATTTTGATTGAACCTTGCTCCTCCTCACTTTGATATATATATGATTCTGATTCAGATTCTTCAGTGTCATCCCATGTAGCCGCCATTGCCTTTTTCTTGGCTTTATTATTGGTACACTCGGATGCAATGTGACCAAATCCTCTACACTTGTAGCATTGAGGATCTTTGGACTTAACAAATTTTCCTTTGTTGTTCTTGGAGTCAAAAGGTTTACCCTTCTGGTAGGGTTTCCTTCTAGAAGTATTTCCCCTAGTTTTGAAGAATTTTTAAAATTTCTTGGCCATAAGTGCCATTTCTTCTAAGTCTGGATCTTCCTCACTTCCGCATTCAGAATCTTGTTGCTTGTGAGAAGATTTCAGGGCTGTACTTTTGGATTTGGAGGGAGTTTTGAAACCTAGCTCGTAGGTTTGAAGGGACCCTAGTAATTCTTCAACTTTCATGGTATTTAGGTCCCTACATTCTTCTATGGTAGTAACTTTGGAAGAGAACCGTTCCGGTAGGGATCTCAGAATTTTCTTACACAGTCTATTCTCCGGAACAGGATCCCCCAAGCCCCACATTTCATTTGTGATCTTGTTCAGTTTGGTATAGAAATCAGTAAATGTTTCGTGCTCCTCCATAGTAATGTTTTCAAATTGTGTAGAGAGGTGCTGAAGTTTTGAGTTTTTAACAATACTTGTTCCTTCATGAGTACCTTCAAGAATGTCCCATGCCTGCTTACTGGTTGTGTAGTTTTGAATCCGGCCAAATTCATCTTTAGACACTGAACAAAAAATGGCATTCAGGCCTTTGGCATTATGAACACGTTGAGCTTTATCATAATCGGTCCACATCGCCTTATCTCTTGGCCTGAGGACATCCGGTTCACCTTCCTTACATATAGTGTCCATTGGGGGTTTATATCCAATATCAATCATGTCCCTAACATCCAAATCAATAGATTCCAAGAAGATGCGCATTCGGGATTTCCAGTATGGATAGTTTGACCCATCAAAGAAGGGAGGCTTAGTAACGGATGAAGAGTCCTCTGTAGACATATTTTCAAGTTCTCTTAGGATCTCACTCCGGGTTTTTAAACCTGAGCGGAGGAACCCGCTCTGATACCAATTGAAATTGTGGTTTGACCGCTTGAGGAGATACTCAGAGATATGCCTAATGTCCTAGAGGGGGGTGAATAGGACTTTTTTGAATTTCCAATTACAATTAAAACTAATCAAGTTAATCTTAGCAACCAAGATTATCATAATAACATTCAAGGCAATTATATGATGAATTTGTAAGCAAGGACTATCATAAGCGTTTCATCAAACAATTAGCATTCATGATTGACTAAGCCATTCAACACATAGCAATCATTCAAACTCACAATGCACAACGATTTATAGTGGTTCGGTTTCCCTACTCCACTCCCGGTTCACGATCTCAACCTATGAGACCATCGGATTTCACTATAGTCTTGGTTTTAAATCAGGTTAACCATCAACCTTGACATCCTTTGATCTAGGACCACGTTTACCATCCGCCGATGGCCCAATCCAGGGACTTGACGAGTTTGGATCTCAAACTCTCACCAATCATAATCCAAGGACGGTCACGTACACTCCCGCCGGAGTTTCTCAATCCAGGGAATAGTGATTTAATAAATGGACTCTCAAATACTAGACATACCTAGACGATTGAGCCCCGATTCGATGCCTTTGATGAGTAGCTTTAGCTCCACGTGCTTCAGCTTCTCTTTGTGCTCCCAAGATTAGCTACCGATGCAAATGATGAGGTTATGTTGATGCCGGGTAGTTGGGAGAGAGTTGGTCAAGTTCCTCTTGCCTATTCAATACAATAGTAATGAGGGAACTGCCAAACTTCAAGCATTCAATGGCTATAAACGACCTCATAAAGATATTCCGAAGGTAGGTCAGCCATGAATGAAGGTCTTGAGTTCATACCTCAAACCGAGCTTTGAATACTCATTGATAAGCCATTAATGGCTAGGTTTGAATGATGAACTCAAGGGAGTTGAGAGCAAAGAGGGTAGGAGGATGTGAGTAAAAGCTCTCTCTCTTAGCTCTTAAAGGATGTTGAATGCATGCCATGAAAGACCACAAGTCATGGTTACATGGAGCCCCAAATGATGGCCCCAACGGATCTAAAACGGTCACGACCGACCTGTCAGAGAGAAGTCTCAACCGGTCGGACGGACCGGTCGCAATTCAAATCACTGGGCCAAATCTGGGTCTGCGCGACCGGTCAAGACCGGTCGGATTACGCTACTGGACTAACTGCAGTTTGTAGTCCGACCGGTCAAGACCAGTCGGCTATGCTTGCTGGACTGAATGAAGAATGCAGGCCGACCGGTCAAGACTGGTCGGATGCGCTTGCTGGACAAACTGAATCTTCAGGCCGACCGGTCAAGACCGGTCGGCTACGCTTGCTGGACTGTCTTGAAATGAGAAGGCCGACCGGTCAAGACCGGTCGGCTGCCTATCTGGAAAATGCAGCACAAGCTGCTGTATTGTTTTGAATAACTGGCCGACCGGTCAAGACCAGTCGGCAATCTAGCTAATTCATCACAGCAAGCCTCTGTGCAATTTTTGCTATTCCTGGCCGACCAGTCTTGACCGGTCGGCTGCCCAGCTGCATTCATCACAGCAAGCTCTGTTGTGTGTTGAGGAGCCTGGCCGACCGGTCAAGACCGGTCGGCTGTCTAGACAATGATACTACAACAGGTTTGCTGGATAAATCTTGAAGGTTTTGCCGACCGGTCATGACCGATCGACTGTCTAGATGAACTTGTCACAGCAGGTTTTGCTGGATCAGGTCCTACAACACAACCGAGGATCACTTTCAAGGTGAGGCATGAAGTGATATGGTGCATGGGGTCCAATGTTTGGACATATCTTCAATTACGATTCGCACCAGCCATAGACCATAAGTTTGATCAACTTGTGCAAGGGTCGAGAGGGAATGGGATAAGATATGTGAGTCATTACGCCATTCTTTGATGTTTTGGGTTTCCTATCGTCGATTTATATGCAACTTACCTGAGATCTTGTTTCAGCATGAGCTTGAGTAATGGAAGAAGCATAATCTTCAAGTCTTGATCTTCAATTCTTCGACCGGGGCTCACACGACAAGACGTGATCAACCAACACGCCAATTGACAACAAAAGGTGTACTAACAGGGAGCACAAAGAGAAGCTGAAGCACGTGGAGCTGAAGCTACTCATCAAAGGCATTGAATCGGGGCTCAATCTTCTAGGTATGTCTAGTATTTGAGAGTCCATTTATTGAATCAATATTCTCTGGATTGGAAAACTCCGGCTAGAGTGTACGTGACCGTCATTGGATTAGGATTGGTGAGAGTTTGAGATCCAAACTCGTCAAGACCCTGGATTGGGCCATCGGCGGATGGTAAACGCGGTCCTAGATCAAAGGATGTTAAGGTTGATGGTTAACCTGATTTAAAACCACGACTATAGTGAAATCCGGTGGTCTCATAGGTTGAGATCGTGAACCGGGAGTGGAGTAGGGAAACCGAACCACTATAAATCGCTGTGCATTGTGAGATTAATGATTGCTATGTGTTGAATGGTTTAGTCAATCATGAATGCTAACTATTTGATGAAATGCCTATGATAGTCTTTACTTACAAATTCATAATATAATTGCCTTGGATGTTATTGTGATAATCTTGGTTGATAATATTGACTTGATTAGTTTTAAATTGTAATTGAAAATTTAAAAGTCCTATTCACCCCCCTCTAGGACATTAGGCATATCTTCGAGTATCTCTAGAAGCGGTAAAACAACAATTTCAATTGGTATCAGAGCGGGTTCCTCCGCTCAGGTTTAAAAACTCGGAGTGAGATCCTAAGAGAACTAGAAAATATGTCTAGAGAGGACTCTTCATCCGTTACTAAACCACCTTTCTTTGATGGGACAAACTATCCATATTGGAAAGCCCGAATGTGCATCTTTTTAGAATCCATTGATTCAGACGTAAGGGACATGGTTGATATTAGATATAAACCCCCAATGGACATTATATGAAAGGAAGGTGAACCGGATGTCCTCAAGCTAAGAGAGAAGGTTATGTGGACCGATTATGATAAGGCTCAACGTATTCATAATGCCAAAGGCCTGAACGCTATTTTTTGTTCAGTGTCTAAAGATGAATTTGGTCGGATTCAAAATTTCACAACCAGTAAGCAGGCATGGGATATTCTTGAAGTTACACATGAAGGAACAAGCGTTGTCAAACGCTCAAAACTTCAGCGCCTCACTACTCAATTCGAAAACATAACAATGGAGGAGCATGAAACATTTACAGACTTCTTTACCAAACTAAACAAGATCACAAATGAAATGTGGGGCTTGGGGGATCATGTTCCGGAGAATTGACTGTGTAGGAAAATTCTGAAATCTCTACCGGAATGGTTCTCTAACAAAGTTATCACTATAGAAGAATGTCGGGACCTAGATACCATGAAAGTTAAAGAATTACTAGGGTCCCTTCAAACCCATGAGTTACATTTCAAAACTCCCTCCATATCCAAAAGTACAGCCCTGAAATCTTCTCACAAGAAACAAGATTCTGAATATGGAAGTGAGGAAGATCTAGACATAGAAGAAATGGCACTTATGGCCAAGAAATTTTAAAAATTCTTCAAAACTAGGGGAAATACTTTTAGAAGGAAACCCTACCAGAAGGGTAAACCTTTTGACTCTAAGAACAACAAAGGAAAATTTTTTAAGTTAAAAAATCCTCAATGCTACAAGTGTAGAGGATTTGGTCACATTGCATCCGAGTGCACTGATAAAAAGGCCAAGAAAAAGGCAATGGCGGCTACATGTGATGATACTGAAGAATCTAAATCAGAATCATACATATACCAAAGTGAGGAGGAGTAAGGTTCAATCAAAATTTTAATCGCCTCCATCACTGATATTATGCCTCAAATTGTGCCCATTGCAAAGATCACCCGAGACATTGATGATCATGAATCCTTTAACACTGAAAATGATTCCTTGAGTGATGATGAGGATGAGGATGAAGGTCTTCAGGAGGTATATAACCAACTATACATTGAAAATATGAATACCATTAAAAAGTTGGGCCAAATGAAGGCTAAAAATGATAAATTGACAAAAAGTCTTGACAGATTGAAAATTGAGAATCAAAAGATGAGTCAAGATCTAGAAGAACTGAAAAGAAAGAATGATGAGCTTGAACAAGAAAAGAAAAAGTTCATAAGTGGTGAATCTCTAGACAAGCATGCTAGACTTAAGAAAGAACTCAAAGAGGCGAACACTGAAATTAATCGTCTTAAGTGTCAAGTCGTTGACTCTAGAAGACGCTTCGCCAAAGGAGAAGAAAACCTTGAAAGACTCCTAGGTGTTATAAGATCACCAATGGACAGAAGAGAAAACCTTGAAAGACTCCTGCTGTGCCAAATGAACGATCCTCGCGTGTCACCATATCTTGAGGAATGATTGCTTATAAATATATGGAGCCTGCAAAACTTTCAAAATTTCATCCAAGGTTTACGAAAGTTCTTCCTCTTTTCTTGCTTCCTTCTTTCCTCTGGCGTAACTTGCTTTCTGTGGTGAAACTTCGTTCCTCCGATTCCTTCTGGTATAGCTTCATCCTTCATTCTTCTTCTTTCCCAAAGTATTATTCCTCCCTCTTTTTATCTTAAGCAATCATGGCGGAAGATTCTGATGAGGAGACCGTCCCCCTGGGGGATGCTACCCCAAAATCTTCTTCCTCCAACAATGCGAGGGTTCCGGCCGGCAGATACTCTACGTCCGGGTACCCCTCCATAATGACGAAGGAACGGCTGAGTGAGTTACTAGAAAGATGCCAAGTTCCCAGCTCAGTTATTTTCCGGTTGCCCGGAGAGGGAGAAACCCGGGACACACCTCCCCCCGGTTGTGTAGCCCTTTACGAGTATTTCTTCATTCTTGAGGTGCGCCTTCCCCTTCACCCCATTATTCGCGGCGTACTCCGGAGTTACAAGATTGCCCCCGGGCAACTCATTGTAAACGGTTGGAGAGTAATCCTGAGCTCTTTCATTCTTTGGGAGCAAGCCGGTAATGGAGAGTTAACTGTGGAAGAGTTCCTCAGAATGTACCAACTCAAGAAAGCTCCCTCCAGCGAAGGATGGTATTACCTGTGTTACTGGCACTGGGATAACTTTGTTTTGGGGAAACCCTCTTCGAATTACCCCGGATGGAGGAAATGCTGGTTTTATGCTTCAGGGAGCTGGGAGTCTGAGACAGGGTCCACCTCTGGGGGCCATAACGTGAGCCGATTTTTCAATGAAGGTGGGCATAGCTTTACTCTACCTTGGTTTATGAACCGACTCTGGATTTTCTGCTTATCTAACCTTTGTTTGCATTCGCAGGTATTTTGACCGTGGGGAAACCGAACTTGAAGGGAGGAATTCACGAGAAGATCGTGAAGGTTTACAAGTTACCTGCTCGTGACAGGCATATCGGGGCTTGTCTGTCAGCCTCCTGACTCACGGCTGCCGGGCTGATATCTCGCGAGGAGGTCGCGATGATGAACGTGGGGGAGAAGAGAGGGTTGCTTCCCAGCTTGAAGGGCACTGGCTCAAAGAGGCAGAAGAAGACATCTACCGGTCCCTCTCACCTGTCTAATCTATCGGATGGGACTGCCCAAGTTCCACAGTAGCGTGAACCTCTTCCCGATACTGCGGCAGCTACACCAGTGGCTTCTGCACCGGTGGTTCCTCCCGAACCACCAGTTATTAATATCATTGACAACTCCCCGAGGAACGATGGGGCGGGGTCAATTTGCCCCCCAGCCGAAGAACCTCGCGAGCCGGAAGGTGCTCGCGAGTTGATTCCTGCTCGCGAGCAGACCGCTGCTCAAGATGCGAGCCCAGCTGGGCTAGTCGCAGCCCAGCCCTCTGGAGTTGGAACATTCACCGTCCCCAGCCACCTACACCCCATCTGCAAATTTTTATTGATAACATATCCCCCCAAACTTTTGGTGCCCTCCCCGAACCAAGTCCTGAAGACCCCTCTCTTGACGTGGGAGTGAGGATGGTCCAGGTAAAATGTGCTCTGATTTTACCTTGATTTTTGCTTTCTTCGTTGACTTTTGAATGCTTATCTCATAGTCTTCCTTCTTTTTTGCAGGGCTTGGATCTCATCGTACGGACGAGGCGTGATATCCTCGCAGCCCGTCATATAATAGATGAGGCCGAGGGGAAGAGGATTGCCTTGGAGAAGGCGGTCCACGGAAGGGACCAGGTCATTAAGTCTCGTGAGATCTTGATGGCGAAGATGATTGAGGAGAGAAAGATCCTCATAAAAAAGGTCCAAGTCCTGACTGATAGATATCAGGCTTTGGACTCGAACTTCACCAAGCTCGCAGAGATGAAGGAGAAGGTAGAGAGAGAAAGAGAGATCTTCCGTCAAGACAAGATCTGCTGGAGGAGCAGCTCGCAGAAAGCAAGTCGCAGCTCAAGGAAGTTAGCAACAATCTGAAGAAAGAGCGCTCCACCCTTGCGCAGCTCAAGGATGACTCGATCCATTGGGAGGAGGAGAGAGTGGCCCTTGTCAAGATGCTCTCTGAAGAAGGGACCCGAGCCATCATGGTGTTCCGGACTTTGCAGCTGTACGATGATGAAAGATATGAGTCGTATGATGCTGGTCGCGACTTCGCACTGCGAGTGGTGAAGTGAATGTCTCCATCTTTCGACATGGGAAAGTTCGAAAAGGTTGCGGCCATCATAACTGTGGAGGAAAGAGCAGCCGCCGAGAACGAGGTGACTGAGGTCACTCAAGTGGGAGGGGTCTCGAAAGTGGGCCCTGAGGCTGAGAGTACTGCTCCTCCCCCGACCGATGCGCAAGGACGACCATCTTTTTTTTTTATCTATCTTATGTACCTATTTTTTCTTTTCTTTGTAAGCAACTTGACTTTTGTAGTCAATGAGATGAATGAGAAAAACCTTTTGATAATATTATTTGCGTCTTATTTCTCCTTCTTTTGGTTTTTGTCGGTCGTGTACTGAATGCCTTCGTACTTAACTCATGAAGCGATGAGTTAGGCTCAATCCAGGGGTCTTCGTGACCATGTTCGCGTGGAGATAGACTGATCTATCGATTGAGGCTTTGATTCTACCAAGGGCAGAAGATTGGCCAAGAGAATGTGTATATTCTCTTCGGGGCTATTCGGGTCCAATCAAATGGAGTAGTGACCAAAAGACAATCCACCTTCTTTCGAATATCGTTCAAACTTACATCGAATTAAGGGAAATACCTTAGCAGATACTCTACGTGCCAAGGGCGACGTAAGGGTCTTCCTTGCATATCTTTGAGATAATAGGTACCTGGTTGCACAATTTTGATAACTCGATACGAGCCTTCCCAATTTGGATCCAACGAACGAGCAGGAATTCCGAGGTTCTATCTAAGAACCAAATCGCCAAGCTAGAAAGCTCTGGGCCGGACCTTGTCGTCATGGTAGCGAGAAATACGTTGTTGATAGGCTTCTGTTCGAAGCTGGGAGGCGTCCCTTCTTTCTTCTAAGAGATCGAGATGAAGCCTCAACCCATCTTGGTTATTTGTGGAATCGTACTGCTCGATTTGATACGAGGGACTTGGACTTCGACTGGGATGACTGCCTCGGTTCCGAAAGCTAAAGAGAAGGGGGTTTCTCCGGTTGACGTGCGAGTCGTAGTTCTGTAAGCCCATAAGACTTCTGTTAGGAGCTCTGGCCACATGCCTTTACATTCATCGAGCTTGGTCTTCAAATGATGTTTGATGATCTTGTTAACTACTTCAACTTGCCCATTAGCCTAAGGGTGATACAGTGAGGTGCGAACACTTCGTATCTTCCATTTTTCATAAAAATCTGAGAACGCGGTGTTGTCGAACTGCTTTCTGTTATTAGTGATTATAGTATGGAGAAGCCCATAACGAAATAAATATTTATCCACATGAACCTAGTGGTCTGCTTTTTAGTGATTCTAGCTAATGGTTTTGCCTCGACCCATTTGGTGAAATAATCAACTGCTACGATAGCAAATCTGTTCTGACCTTTCCCAGTGGGCAAGGGCCCGTTGATATCAACTCCCCATTGGGCGAAGGGCCAGGGGCCATCTACTGGTGTCATTTACTCGGACGGTGAATGAGGTATAGGAGAATATCGCTGGCACTTGTCACATCTTTTTGAAAATTCGATTGCGTCCGCCTTCATAGTGGGTCAATAATACCCTTGCCTCATTGCTTTATATGCTAGAGAACGTCCCTTAGGATGGTTACCACATGCCTCCTGGTGTATTTCATTGAGAATGCGACGTGCTTCTTCTTAATGAAGACACCTTAAGTATGGTAAAGTAAAGCTCTTATGCAATAGCACTCTATTAAGTAGTGTATACCTGGCAGCACAATGACGAATTTGCCGTGCGGATTTCTTATCATCCGGGAGCCGTCCCTTTTTGAGATAAAGGACGATGGGGTCCATCCAACATGGAGAGGAGCATATTGTGACTACTTGCCCGGGGGTCATTTTGACAAGTACTCAGAGCATGAAGATGCTCGATGGGAATAGATCGTAATAATTCAGACTTTGGTGCAGAGGCCAGCTTTGCTAGGGAATCTGCGAGTTTGTTCTTCTCGCGAGGGATGTCAATTATTTCATATTTCTTCAGCTTCGCGAGTAGGATAAGTACTTGAGATTTATATAAAGCCATCCGCTCTTCTTTTGCCTCGAATTCACTAAGCACTTGATTGACTATGAGTTGAGAGTCACTATGAATGAGTAGACTCTGGATCGTGAGAACATTTGCCAGTTCGAGGCCAACGATCAAAGCCTCATACTCTGCCTCATTGTTCGAGATGTGAGTGTTAAATCGTAAAGCATATTGAAAATGTGACCTGTCAGGAGCAATTAGAATTAGTCCGGCTCTGCTACCGGTGGCCCGCGAAGATCCATCCACAAAGAGCGACCAGGGAGTCTAGTCGCTGGTTACGGAGTTATTTGCTGGAGGAGGAATATGTGAATTCAGCAATGAAGTCAGCCACGGCTTGACCCTTAATGGCGGTTCTTGGGTAGAACGATATATCATGCTCACTGATCTCAATCGCCCATTTAATTAATCGCCCTGAAACTTCTGGTTTTTGAAGGACCTGTCTTAGTGGATGGTTTGTTGGCACCAATATAGCATGGGCTTGGAAATAGGGTCGCAGTTTTCGAGCGGCAGTAACTAAGGCGAGGGTTAATTTCTCCATATCAGAATACCGAGTTTCGGCATCCACCATTGCTCGACTAATAATAAACAGGCCTTTGTACCCTGAAATCTTCTCTTATTAATGCGGCACTAATGGCCGTAGAAGACACAGATAAATAAAGAAGAAGCTGCTCGTGTGCCACAGGTTTGGATAAAATAGGGGGTGCACTCATATATTGCTTCAGTTGTTGAAATGTTTCTTCGCACTACGGAGTCCACTCCGAGTCGGCTTTGGCGGTGGCTCGAAGGAGCTTAAAGAAAGGTAAGCACTTATCAGAGGCACGTGAAATAAACCTGTTCAACAATGCAATGTGACCAGCCAGACGTTGGACATCTTTGAGAGTGGACGGAGACTTCATCTCGATCAAAGCCTTTATTTTCTTAGGATTTGCCTTGATTCCTTGTTGGCCAACCATAAATTCAAAAATTTCCCAGCAGACACTCCGAATGCACATTTTTCTGGATTTAGCTTCATCTAATACTTCCTCATTAAGTAGAAGGCTTCTCGAAGATCTGCGAGGTGGTCGTTTTCTACGACGCTTTTCACGAGCATGTCGTCGACATAAACCTCCATATTCCTACAGATTTGCGCGGTGAATATTTTATTAACCAGGCGCTGATAGGTGGCTCCTGTGTTTTTAAGACCAAAAGGCATTACCTGGTAGCAATACAGGCCGCGGTCAGTGATGAAGGCAGTGTGTTGACTGTCGGGCGGATGCATCATAATCTGGTTATAACCAGAATAAGCGTCTATAAAATTGAGCAGGGCATGCCCTGCCGTTGAATCAACCAATTGGTAGATTCAAAGAGTCGGGAAACTGTCTTTTGGGCACTCTTTGTTCAAATCAGAGTAGTCAACGCACATTCTCCACTTGCCGTTAGCCTTTCGAACGAGGACCACGTTTGTGACCCATTCTGGGTAGTCAACTTCCTTTATAAAATTGACGGTTAGCAGCTTCTTGACTTCAGTCTTGATCATCATTTGCCTTTCTGCAGTGAAGGCAGGTCGACGCTGGTGAACAGGTTTGTACTTCGGATCAACATTCAAGCGATGTACTATGACGCTGGGGTCGATACCTAGCATATTACTATGGGACCAAGCAAATACATCTTGGTATTCGGTGAGAAAACGAACCAGATTTTCACGAAAGACACTGCTTAAAGAAGATCCAACGTAGACTTTTTTGGACGAATTCTCTTCAGATAAGTGGATTACGACTGTCTCTTCCCCTGGAGTTCCGGATTGGAGAGCACTCTCCCTTGGGTCCAACGATGTAGTCATCGGAGGGCTCGATGAATCTTTTGTCATCATCATAACTGGCGTTGCCTGGGCCTTCTTTCGGTCTTGTACGACAATCTCGTAACATGTTCGCGCTTCCTTTTGATTCCCTCGTACAACCTCGATGTTGAGCTCTTAATTGTGCATACTCTAACCCCAATTCATCACTCATTATGCATGGATTTTATGTTTAAAAACTATTCTAATGCATGGCTTTGGGATTGTAGGAATGAGAGTGGCTTTGCCCAATTGGTGACCAAAAGGGCACATTTAGGATCCTTGGATGAAGACCCAAGGTGGGCCAAAGAAAGAAGAAAGCAAAGAGAGAGGAAGGAGAGAAGAAAAGAAAGAAAAGAAAGAAGGAAAGAATGAAAAAGGAGCCCCAAAAGGTCGTCCGACCGGTCAAGACCGATCAGCCAAACAGGCCCCGACCGGTCTAGACCGGTCGGCCAACATTGCAACCTTCTACAGAGCACGCTGGACAGTTCACATACTTGTCCGACCGGTCTTGACCGGTCGGCCATGCAAATTCCAGATTTTAGATTGCAGAGAGCAGGCCATTCCCGTTTCTAGTTTTTTGGACCCATTTTTTGGGCCTATCTTAATGATATTTGAAAATCTAACACATCCATGTCGAAGAGGAGCTCGACGCCGAACTAACCCAAGTGGTTTCGTGTCGATCGGAGCTACGGATTGATCGTGGTGGCCAAAACAATACGAACTGTCCAAAAAGTTCCAGATTCTGCCTACTCCACTCTGGGCCGGTCCAGGTGACTCATCATTGATGATATGAAGAATATACTTTGACCATCTTCTAGACCACATCCATATATGAATAACCACAAAGTTTCAGATCAAAAGGATGTGTGGTTTGATCGTACCGGTTGAAGAAAGATGGACCATCCAGAAAGATCCAACTGTGCAGAGTTTATAAAAGCCCTAAGTGTTCTAATTTTCGAACCACATTCTGGGATTGTTTTGGACAATCTAATCCATCTATCATGCAGAGGAGGAATTTTTCTGCCAATATTCAAAATTTGGGATCAATCCAACATCTGTACACTCCGGAGCGTTGAAAGCAAGATGACTGGTTCTGAAGGTACCCGAAGTGCGCAATTTTAAGAGGCGGTCGGTGATATGATTGGTGGGCCCATTCAGAGGATAATATTGGAAATCTAAATCATCTATGAGGAAGATCACATTACAAGGAAGCTACAAATCAATTTTGAAGGCAATCCGACCATTGGTTAAGCCGTACGAAGCGAAACAAGATCTGTTACGTTGCGGTACTCTTGCTGCACTATAAAAGGAGGTGGTCTCTTCTATTCCAGGTCAAGCAAGGACGTGGGGAGCAAGGAGTTCAAGTCATAGGAGGCTTCCTAGCCTCCTCCAGCTAGTTTTTCTTCCTTTTCTTAGTTCTAGTTTTATTTTTAATATGCTTTCCATTAGCTAATCTCTTAGCCAGAGCTAAGAGGTGAACCTTATAGTTTTCTTAGATTGTTTAATTTGTTTTATTGGTTTTAAAGTTGGATTTCATGTTTATGAACAATGGTTTGCAGTTAATACAAGTTCCAAGTAGTTTTTCTTAGTCTTATGATGACTCGTGGATGTTTGGGAGAATTGCTTGAGTTCTTAATGGTTGTGTGCTAGTCTAGACCTCTATGATCCGAGGAATTGGAGTATGCTCTAGTACTATGATCTTCATGTGGGAACTTCCTACCAAAGTTCTACTTTTCTGGAATTCTGAACTATGTGAGACTGTGTATGTGATTTGAATCAAGTTCAAATCATAATCTAGTTTTGTCTTATGACAGGATTTAATGATGGTTATGATTGTGATCTTAGCCTATTGGAATTGGGATTGACCTATGCCATTGAGTATGCTTGTCCTAGCTTGCATTGAGTGAATCATATACATGGATCATACATATGTCAGGTTGATTGTTTTAACCGCTCTATCATCCGACTAGATAGAACTTAATTTCGATTCTAGTTGAGAAAGTGAGAAACCATAGCGAATTATGCATCTAAGGAGAGCTATAAGTGGATCCTTAATGCTCTAGTTATCTTTTCATTATCAGATTTTCTATTCTATGTTCAAAACCAATTTCACAACCCTCTTAAGATTCTAGTTATTAGGATAGTTTGAATTGTTTACTTCCTTCCCTGTGGATCGACCTCGGTCTTACCGAGATTATTACTACATCGCAACCCTACACTTGGGGAAGCGAACAAGTTTTTGGCGCCGTTCCCAGGGAAGAGGTTAAACGGTTCTAATTGTTCTAGTAGCTATAGAGTCGTTTTAGTTAGGTAGGATTTTCAGTTTTTATAGAAGTAGATTTTCTGATTTTTTTTTCTAGATTACTAACAATTTTTTGTTGGATTTTGTAGGACATTGTGCTGACATATATCTCACTCTATTGGGTAACATCTCTCCATCTCCCTCCTTTTTGTTCTTTTTTCTAGATTAGGGTAGTTTCCAATTCCTTAAAATTGCATCATGTATGATTGGACGAATGGTGCGTACAAGTACCTTTTGGAGGATGAGACGTTGGATTGGGAGACCCAAACTCATTGTGATCTGGATTCCTCCAAGCATGAATATTTTACTGAGATTCAAAGAACCTCCACTACCCCCCAACGTAAGATGCTACGTGATTACTGGGTTGAAAATAACAAGAGTGTTCCACCAAGTTTAACAGGAGGTAGGAATAAGAAAAAAGGACCGGGGGAATAATGACCAACCGGTAAAGACATTACGTGATCACTTGTATGGTTATGCCTATCAACCATCTTATCAGTATTCGTCATATAACACGTATGGTCTTCATCGTGAGAGTCCTCACACCTCTAGTCTAATGGAAGATGAGCCAACCATGGATGCCAACAATTATCCTCAAGAGTTTCTTTCTCATGATCCACAACCGACACGAACTCTTGAGGATACGCTGTGAGAATTTGTGAAAATAACTGAGCAATGCATACAAAACCTCTCGCCATCTCAAAATCCTGAACCCGACATTGGGAACACCGAATCAATCCCCAACATAGAGGAGGATGTGGCTATCCAAGCCCAACCCTCTTCCGATTTGATGACTAAACTTCTAGGGGATGTAGAGCTCAGTGATCCCACCATTACCATCGATTATGGTGAATCAACTATCTCTTTTAGCTATTCCGATTTGAATGATGAAGAGATTTCAAGGACAATTGACGAACCTGAGGAATCTACAAAATCTGAAAGTGATAGTTTGATTGCCTACAATGAGGGTTTGAAGGATGATTGTGAGTCCATGATTTCTTCTTCCAAAGGGCCGAATGTTTTTGAGTCACCGGAAGAAATTCTTGCTAGAGAGATGGCCGAAGTCGATATTTTTTAGTCCTTCCACCAACAACACGTGCCGGATTCTATTGTGGAAGAACTCCCTTGGGTTGAAAATTCTATTTCTTTGGATGATGGGGTGGCACAATCTGAAATTTTAAAAGATCAACCAATGCTAGTGTTGAGCGCTTAATTGTGCATATTCTAACCCCAATTCATCACTCATTGTGCAAGATTTTCATGACTTAAAGACTAAATGAATGTATGTTTTGTGATTGGAGGATTGAGAGTGGACTTTGCCTAATTAAAGATGAAAAGAGCCTATTTAAGAACCATTGAATGAAGATCAAAGGAGGACGAAAGAAAGAAGGAAGCAAGGAAAGAAGACAAGAAGATAGAATGACGAAAACAGGCCAAGACCGGTCGTGACCGGTCGGCCAGGAGGACCACGACCGGTCCAGACTGGTCGGCCATCTCCCCTTGACCTTCCAGAGCTTGCTGGACATATTGATGAAGCACACCGACTGGTCGTGACCGGTCGGCCAGGCCAGTCCGACTGGTCAAGACCGGTCGGCCAGAAATCTTTTTATAGTCCAGAGCTTGCTGGACTGATTTCCCAGTGAAGCACGACTAGTCAAGACCGGTCGGCCAATTACTCAGACTGGTCCAGACCGGTCGGCCGTGCGTAAAGACTGCATACTTTCTATTTTGGCGCCGATTTTCTCTGCGCACTGCGTAACCTTACGCAGATTCTCGATTCTTCTGAAGTTGCGGAGCCTCCCTACTATAAAAGGACACCTAGGGATCGTTCCTAGGGTATCTTAGAAGGGTTTAAGCAAGGTTGGAGGTGGAGGAAGTGGATTTCGGAGTTCCACAACTCCTTCTAGTTTGTTTTACTGTTTTATGAGTTTTTTTGGTTGTTTCATGTTTCCTTGAGTCATGAGCAGCTAAACCTCTTAGCTAGGGCTAAGAGGTGAAGCTTGTAGTAGATCTAAGATGTTTCAATTCGTTCTAAGTTGGTTTTAAGTTTGGAATTCATGTTTATGAACTATGGTTTGAAGTTTATACAAGTTTTAAGTAGTTTTTCTTAGTCTTATGATGAAGCATGGATGTTTGGGAGAATTACTTAAATTCTTAATTGGTTTGTATTAGTCTAGACCTGTATGATCCGAGGAATTGGAGTACACTCTAGTACTATGATTTTCATGTGGGGACTTCCTACCAAAGTTCTACTTTTCTCAATTTCTGTTTTATGTGAGACTGTGCATGTGATTTGAATCAAGTTCAAATCATGATCTAGCCTTGTCTTGTGACAGGACTTGAGGATGGTTATGATTGTGAACTGAGCCTTTTGAAATTGGGACTGACCTATGCAATTGAGCATGCTCAGCTTAGCTTACATTGAGTGAATCCTATGCATTGGACTTACATATAACAGATTGTTTGGTTTAACAGCTCTATCATCCGGCTAGATAGATCTTAATATTGATTCAGGTTGAGAAAGTGAGAAACCATAGCAGATTGAACATCAAGGATTGCTACAAGTGGATCCTTGAACCCCTAGTGCCTTTTTATAATTATTTACCTTCAATTTAATTCAATTTTGCTACTCACATCAAATCCATACAAAATCTGGTTGTTAGCTTTCAATAGACACTACTGGATGTGTTTGTGAATTCCTACACAAGTCCCTGTGGATCGACCTTGGTCTTACCGAGTTTATTACTACATCGCAACCCTACACTTGGGGAAGCGAACAAGTTTTTGGCGCCGTTGCCGGGGACTTTGACGGTTTTTCACAAATTTCTGAAATTAGTATCTATTTAGGATTTTTTTAGGATTTTAGGACTAACTTAGTTTGTTTTATTTGATTTTTCTTTTTGCAGGGATTTCTACGAAGCTGAAGAAGATATAAGGATTTCAAGTACCAAATCAGGTTTTATCTTTCTAAACCTTACTCTTCTCCTTCTCCTATTCATTCCTATCATATTCATCTCTTGTAGAGTGGGTGGAGACTCCTTTTGGATCTCTGAAAGGTAGAACTTCTGCCACCTGGATTCCTATTGGTCGGCTCTGCCGTCTTGGATCACCTTGTGCTCAGAAATTTCTTTTCTCACCTCCACTTCTCTTTCTCCTTTTTCTGCACTTTTTCTCAAACGATTCAAAGAGTGGGTGGGGAGTTCTTTGAACCCCTATTGACCAGGAGAAATCGGTCTCTATCCTTGCTTCTGGCTTAGCCATTGCAGGACACATTGTGCTTCGGTCTTAGAGAAGAGTAAAGAAAAGGAGGAATGTATGTCATATCAGAAGAGGATAGCATAAGTGCACGAGTGGCTAGCCTCACAAGAAAGGTCGAAGCCATGGAATTGAGGAAAGGAGAGATGATTAACTCCAATGACGTTGAAACTGTTTGTGGAATTTATGCCGGAAACCAACATGCAACACAAGAGTGTCCCACAATTTCAGCAGTTCAGGACATCTTACAAGAACAATCAAATGCCATAAACAGTTATCAACGGCAATTTGGTGCTCCAACCTCAAACACGTTTAATGCTAGTTGGAAGAACCATCCCAACTTCAGTTGGAGGAATGGACCCACTACGAATGCAACCCCTATCCCTCAAGCTCAACCTATACTAGGTCCATCTCTAGTCATTACTCCAAAAGTGACACTAGAGGAGATGTTGGGTGCATTCGTATCGGTCCAAGCTGAGTATAATAAGACAAATTCTCTGAAAATAGATGGGTTCATGGAAGAGCAATTGAAATTCAATCAAAATTCAACCCAAGCCATCAATGAATTAAAAACATCAATGGCTAGAGTTGAATCTCATCTTAGTGTTAGAGAGAAGGGCACACTTCCTGCCCAACCTCTTCCTAACCCAAGAACCCAGTTTGAGATACAAGATGCAAGCTCATCCTCGCACCACACGGAACATGTTCAAAGCTATCACCACTTTGAGAAGTGGGAATGAAATTGACAAATCTAATCCGGTGAAAGTCCCAAAGCCTAAGGATCCAGAAATTCCCAAAGAGGATGATAGCTCAAATAACACTCCACAAGAAAAAGAACTGGAAAGGCAATACAAGCCGGTTGCTCCGTTTCCACAAAGGTTAATTTCACCTAAACCTTTAGATAAAAATCTAAAAATTTTAGAAGTTTTCAAGCAGGTGAAGATCAACATCCCGTTGTTGGATGCAATAAAACAAATACCATCTTATGCCAAATTTCTAAAGGAATTGTGTACAGTCAAAAGGAAACACAATGTTCACAACAAAGTACTTTTGACTGAGAATTTGAGTGCCATCATCAAACAAGAGGTGCCCCAAAAATACAAGGATCCGGGTAGTCCAACCATCTCATGCATCATAGGAGATTACCGGATTAAACAAGCCTTACTCTATTTGGGGGCAAGTGTGAATCTCATTCCATACTCGGTCTACGAGCAACTTGGGTTAGGTGAATTGAAACTGACCAAAACCACACTCCAACTTGCTGACAAATCCATCCGTATACCGAGAGGAATGATTGAGGATGTTCTAGTCCAAGTTGATAAATTCTACTACTCAGTAGACTTTATTGTCTTGGATACACATCCCGTGATAGGCACCGGTGCTCAAATTTCCGTCATACTTGGAGGACCGTTTCTAGCTACTTCAAATGCAATTATCAATTGTAGAAACGGACTTGTACAAATGTCCTTTGGAAATATGACCCTTGAGCTTAACATATTTGATTTATGCAAACAACCACGGGAGGTTGATGATGATATCCACGAACTAAACATGATTGAATCATTCATGGAAGATACATTCCCCTTGTCACTATCTTCCGACCCTTTGTAGGCATGTGTGGCCCATTCTCATGAGATAAATGATGACACAACACAAGAGATGGATGCCATTCTAGATGTGATGCTGGTGCATGATAATAAAAGATGGAGGGCCCTATTTGAGCCTTTGCTTATAAACAAGAACAAGGCCCTCCCATCCAACATCAAGGCACCAATACTCGACCTAAAACCATTACCAAGTGAGCTGAAATATGTTTATTTAGGTCGAGATGAGACATACCCAGTGGTGATTTCTTCCCACTTGGATGAGGACACAAGAGAGTAGGCTAATGGCCACTCTATTAGAGCACAAGAGTGCCATTGGATGGTCAATTGCGGATCTCAAAGGCATAGACCCACTGATTTGTACCCATCGCATACACCTTGAGGAGAATGCGAAGACATCCCGGCAACCACAAAGATGACTAAATCCAAACATGAAGGATGTGGTTAAGGCCGAAGTGGTGAAACTATTAGATGTGGGTATTATTTATCCAATATCCGATAGTCAATGGGTGAGCCCAACTCAAGTGGTGCCTAAGAAATCCGGAATAACCATCGTAGCCAACGCCAATAATGAACTCGTGCCAACTAGAGTCACTACCGGTTGGAGAATGTGCATTGACTACAGGAAGCTAAACACTGTCACGAGGAAAGACCACTTCCCCCTACCGTTTGTTGTCAAATTTTAGAAAGGTTGGCGGGTCATTCCCACTTTTGCTTCCTTGATGGCTATTCAGGGTACAACCAAATAGAGATTGCCCGTGAAGACCAATAAAAGACTACATTCACATGTCTATTCGGCACTTTCGCCTATAGACAGATGCCGTTTGGACTATGTAATGCCCCTGCCACCTTTCAGCGTTGTATGATGTTCGCTCGCCTCAAGTGTAAGGCTGCGACGTAGTAATAAAACTCGGTAAGACCGAGGTCGATCCACAGGGAAATAGTAAAAGCTACCAAATCACTCCAGCAACTCAGTTTTTAAAAGAAATCAGATTTAATTGAATGTTTACTTAAAACAGAAACTTAATGAAAAATCAGAGATAATAAATACTAAGGCTTTCAAGGATCCACTTGTAGAAATCCTATGCCAATTCAGTCAATCCAAGTAGAAAACACAACTAGAATCGAAGTCCTATCTCTCATCTAGTTGGAAAATAAAGCATTCACACACATTCCATCACATTCAAGTTGAACTTCCAAGTTCTAGTTCCATTCAATCAATACAAAAACTCAAAACTATAGCCTGCGGAGTAACAGCCATGCCTCTGGACTATGGCCTGCTCAAGGATTACTATAATCCGAATTTAGATAAACAAACATGATAATCTCAGAGAATTAAAAGGAATTCATGTCCGGAGCACATAAACTCAGATAAAACATCTGAAACTACCATTATTTGGAACTAAACCATGCAAAAATTCAAACTTGAATGTAAATTACTTGAATTAAACTGAAATCAACATAGTATTAGCTACAAGTTTCACCTCTCAGCCCTAGCTGAGAGGTTTTAGCCGAGCATAGTCATGCTACAACTAAAAACTCTGAAATAAAGCATAAAAACAGGAAAACCCGAATAGGAGAGTTGCAGCCGCTCCACGATCGCCTTCACTCTCCAAACTCACGTTCCTTAGCTTCTCTGATACCCTAAGAAGAACCCCTAGGTGTCCTTTTATAGCAAACAACCTCCCTTGCGTCAGATTCTGCGAAAGATTACGCATTGCATAGCAATTTCCAGAGTCCTGATTTAGAAAGGAATCATGTTACGCAGAGCCGACCGGTCGTGACCGGTCGGACTGATGTTTTACACATTCTAGAGAGTGCCACCGACCGGTCAAGACCGGTCGGACTGACCTGTCCAACCTTCCAGCGTGCATACCCGATCGGTCATGACCGGTCGGGCTTTGTTTTTGGCTTTGTCCAGTATATACAGCCGACCGGTCAAGACCGGTCGGGCTCCAATGTCCAGCTTCTAGTGTTCATGGCCGACCGGTCAAGACCGGTTGGCCTGTCTTCTCTTTGATCAAGCTTCATGGCCGACCGGTCATGACCGGTCGCCCTTCTTTCATTTGCTTCTTTTTCTCTTCTTTTTCTCCTTTTTCTTCTTCTCTCTCTTCTCTTTGCTTTCTTCTTTCTTTGGTCTTCTTTCATCCTTCATCCAAAAGTTCCAAATGTATTCTTTTGGCTCGTAATTGAATGAAGTTCGCTCTCATCTCTATAATTACAAAACACGTGTTAGGTAGGCCTTTAAACCATGAAAATCATGCAAACCGTGTTGTGTAATGGGCAATGCAATGTATAAATTTGAGGTTCAACACACCCCCCAACCAGCTTTTTGCTAGTCCCAAGCAAAACATGCGTAAAACAATTTCAAACCTCCAAACCCAACTCTCTTCCAGAATCCATGTTTCTATCCATTCCAAGATGCAGAAGTATAAATTTTGGAAAAATTAGGTGATAGAAGCTGAACCTTGGACTCTCAAAACATAAGAAGTGTTTACATGAAGTTCCCGCTGATTGATTGATAAATAGAAGAACTCGAACAAATTCGACCTAGTGTGTATAGTGAAAATTCATCTCATGAGTTCCTGGGATCATCTTCTTCATAGATTAGGTAAACCAATGATTTTAAAGTGCACAGAGCAACAGCAAGCCTATGACAGGAATTTGCCTTACCGTCCTTCCGACGGCTTTCACACTACGTCCCATTTCCGGCTTTGGTTACGGTTCGACCATCCCCAGGTTGGTAATAGGTAGCCCTTTTCGGAATTTTCCACCATTTTTCTTTCCTTCCCGATTTCATCCTTTCTTTCCTTTTTCTTTTAGAATTTGATAGGATTTTTAGAAATCCATATCTTCTGTTATTTTCCCATGGACAAGGATGGACAAAATACCCCGGCTTGGTTTCTCAACACCTTTATATCAAAGTCTAGCTAATCCACAAATCACATAAACCTTTCAACTCATGAAAATCGTGTAATATGAACTTGGTGTGAAGGTGTTCAAATTTTCTATCAATCACAACAATAGGGGAACTAACATATAAAACCATTATGTTGGGAGAAATTCAAGACTTACAACATCACACACTTTGTATCTCCTCTTTTTATACTCATATCATCTCGAATGCATGGAAATAAGGTTTTCTAAAAGAGTTTTGAAATTTTAGAAAATTCGAAAAAATTTGCGCATGTGAGGCTCGAAATTTTGCAACATGCTAGATGAGGAATCATGTCTCACCCCCAACCAAATCTTGCATTGTCCTCAATGTAAAAAGATATGCAACTAGCACGAACATGAGAGCAATGGTAAACAATGAGAGAGTGAGAACAATAGTACCTGAGAGAGCGATCATGGAATTCTCCAACCCAACAACTAAAACCTAGCAAAACAAAACTAAACCTACCTATGCTATACCTCCATCAGACTAGGAGATCAATCATCCTGATAGACAGGATCATTCAAGGAGATGGACATGTCCTCTGAATCAAATTTCTCAACAAATGGTTTAAGGCGTTGTCCATTAACTTTGAAAAAGTCACCATTTGCTATATTCTCAATCTCAACAGCCCCATGAGGAAAAACTTCTTTGACAATATATCGGCCGGTCAATCGAGATCGTAATTTTTCCGAAAAAAGATGAAGTCTGGCATTATACAATAGCACTTTCTGTCCTTCATGGAAAGATTTCCTTACGATGTGCTTGTCATGAAAGGCCTTCATCTTGCTCTTGTAAATTCTCGAATTCTCATATGCATCGTTCCGGATCTCATCAAATTCATTTAATTGAAGTTTGCGAAGCGAGCTAGCCTTGTCAATGTCAAAATTTAAAGCCCGAATTGCCCAATAGGCTTTGTGTTCTATCTCCACAGGCAAGTGGCAAGCTTTCCCATAAACAAGTCTATAAGGGGACATTCCAATGGGTGTCTTGTAGGCAGTACGGTGAGCCCAAAGTGCATCATCTAATCTTAGGGACCAATCCTTGCGATCCGGTCTCACCGTCTTTTTCAAAATCTGCTTGATTTCCCTATTGGAGATTTCAGCTTGCCCACTTGTTTGTGGGTGGTATGGGGTACTCACTTTGTGCCTAATACCATATTTCTTCATCAAAGTTTCAAAAGGTCTATTGCAAAAGTGAGAACCACCATCACTAATAATGGCTCGAGGCGTCCCAAATCTAGAAAGTATATTTTCTTTGAGGAACTTGAGAACCGTACGATGATCGTTGGTTCTACATGGGATAGCCTCTATCCATTTAGACACATAGTCTACGGCAAGCAGAATATAGGCATGCCCAAAAGATGAGGGGAATGGTCCCATGAAATCGATGCCCCAATAGTCAAATACTTCAAGATGTTGAATTGGGGTGAGAGGCATCATATTTCGACGAGATAATCCTCCTAGCTTCTGGCAGCGCTCGCACGCTTTGCAAAACTCGTGGGTATCCTTAAATAATGTGGGCCAATAAAAACCACATTGCAGAACTTTTACAGTTGTTTTCTTGGCTGAAAAATGACCCCCACATGCTTGATCATGACAAAAGGAGATGACTGAATTGTGTTCATCATCGGGGACGCATCTCCTTATAATTTGGTCTGGGCAATATTTAAACAATAGAGGTTCATCCCAGAAAAATCTGCGCACTTCCCTTAGAAATTTACGTTTGTCTTGCGCAGTCCAATGAGTCGGCATCGCACCTGTGGAAAGATAATTAGCTATATCAACGTACCATGGTGGATGCATAGCAACAAAGAGTTGCTCATCAGGGAATGAGTCCTCAATAGGTGACTCGTCAATGGAATTTGGTAGGACTAGGCGGGATAAATGATCCGCCACCACATTTTCTACCCCCTTCTTATCTTTGATCTCCAAGTCGAATTCTTGAAGGAGTAGGATCCATCTAAGCAAGCGGGGCTTAGCATCCTTCTTAGAAAGAAGGTATTTCAGTGCCGCATGATCCGTGTACACAATAACTTTGGATCCTATTAAGTATGGCCTGAATTTGTCCAAGGCAAAAATGACAACTAGGAGCTCTTTCTCCGTAGTCGAATAATTAACTTGGGCAGGATTCAAGGTCCTACTGGTGTAGTAGATGACATGGGGCTTTTTATCTTTCTTTTGGCCTAACACCGCCCCAATAGCAAAATCGCTCGCATCACACATCAACTCAAAAGGAATGGACCAATCTGGTGGTTGCATGATAGGAGCGGTTGTCAACATGTCTTTTAGCTTTGAAAAAGCTAATTGACATTCGGCACTCCACTCAAATTGGTTCTCCTTTTGTAGAAGGTTACATAAAGGCCTTGAGATGTGACTAAAGTCCTTTATAAACCTTCGATAGAAACCGGCGTGTCCAAGGAAGGACCGCACATCGCGTATGCTTTTGGGTGGTGGTAGATTGGAAATTATGTCAATTTTCGCCCGGTCTACCTCTATTTCATTGGACGAGATGATATGTCTAAGGACTATTCCTCTTTGTACCATGAAATGGCACTTTTCCCAGTTTAATACAAGTTGCTTTTCCTCACACCTCATCAAGACCAACTTCAAGTGCTCGAGACACTCATCAAATGTACAACCAAAAACAGAAAAGTCATCCATGAATACCTCAAGAAACTCACCCACCATGTCCGAGAAAATCTTAACATGCATCGTTGGAATGTGGCGGGTGCATTGCATAACCCGAATGGAATCCTTCGGTAAGCGAAGGTACCAAATGGGCATGTAAATGTGGTTTTCTCTTGGTCTTCCAGAGCTATCTCAATTTGGTTGTATCCGGAATAGCCATCTAGGAAGAAATAATAGGGATGGCCTGCCAACCTCTCCAAAATTTGATCCATAAATGGGAGAGGGAAGTGATCTTTCCTAGTGACCGTGTTGAGCTTCCTATAATCAATGCACATACGCCAACCGGTGGTCACCCTAGTCGATATAAGCTCGTTGTTGGCGTTTTCAATGATGGTAATACCAGATTTCTTGGGGACAACTTGGGTAGGACTCACCCATTGGCTATCTGAGATGGGGTAGATGATACCCACATCCAATAGCTTTAACACCTCGGCTTTGACAACCTCCATCATGTTTGGATTTAGCCGTCTTTGTGGTTGTCTAGTCGTTTTTGCATTTTCTTCAAGGTGTATTGTTGAGCTCTTAATTGTGTATATTCTAACCCCAATTCATCACTCATTGTGCAAGGTTTATATGGTTTGTAAGCTAATTCAATGCATGTTTTGTGACTACAGGATTGAGGGTAGACTCTACTCAATTGAAGACATAAAGAGCTCACTCGGGATCATTCTGATGAAGAATGTTTGAGGACCAAAGAAGAAAAGAAAGAAAGAACTAAAGAAGAGAAGAAAGCAGATGAAAGAAAGGAAGAAAATAAGAAGAAAATGAAGCCGACCAGTCGTGACTGGTCGGCCAAGGAAGCCAGACCGGTCAGTGACCGGTCAGCCATGTATGTGGGCACTACTGAAGAGGACCGACCGGTCATGACCGGTCGGTCATTGTTGCTGGAAAAATGCTGAAGGCGTCCGACCAGTCATGACCGGTCGGACATGCTTGCTGGACCAAGGAGGAATAGGTCCGACTGGTCATGACCGGTCGGAGATGCTTGCTGGAGTGTTTTCACTTGAGGCCAACCGGTCTTGACCGGTCGGCCATGTGTACTGAGTTAGAACTTTCTAATTTCTTCCCGAAATTCTCTGCGTTGCGTAAGTGTTACGCAAATTTCCGATTCTTCCGACGTTGTGGAGCCTCCAGACTATAAGAGGACACCTAGGGATCGTTCCTAGGGCATCCTAGAAGGGCTCAAGCGAGGTTGGAGGCTGTGGAAGTGAAGATTGGAGTTTTACAACTCCTTTTGGTTTGCTTTGCTGTTTTCATGCTTTTTGTAGTTGTTTCATGTTTCCTTGGATCATGAGCAGCTAAACCTCTTAGCTAGGGCTAAGAGGTGAAGCTTGTAGTGAATCCAAGATGTTTTAATTCGTAGTTAAGTGGTTTTAGTTTGGAATTTATGATTATGAACTAAGGTTTGAAGTTTATACAAGTTTTTAAGTAATTTTTCTTAGTCTTGTGATGACTCATGGATGTTTGGATGAATTACTTATCTTCTTAATTTGTTTGCAACGGTATAGACCTGTATGATCCGAGGAATCGGAGTGCGCTCTAGTACTAAGCTCTTCATAAAGGGACTTCAGGCCAAAGTTCTATTTTAGTTGATTTTCTGGAATATGTAAGGACTCTGCTGGTGATTTGAATCTAGTTCAGATCCTAATCTATCTTTGTCTTGTGAGAGGACTTGGGGATGGTTATGATTGAGAACTGGACCTATAGGAAAGGGGAATGACCTATGCAATTGAGCATGCTCAGCTCAGCCTAGACTGAGTGAATCTTATGCATAGAACTGACATATTACAGACTGTTGGTTTAACAGTTCTATCATCCGACTGGACGGACAGGAATGTCGATTCTAGTTGAGAGAATAAGAAACCACAGCGGATTGAACATCAAGGATTGCTACAAGTGGATCCTTGAAACCCTAGTACTCTTTTATAATTAATTACTCTCGATTTAATTCAGCTTTTGCTACTCACATCAACTTTATACAACAATCTGATTAGTAGACTTCAATAGACACTTGTGGATGAATTTGTGAGATCCTACATAGTCCCTGTGGATCGACCTCGGTCTTACCGAGTTTATTACTACATCGCAACCCTACACTTGGGGAAGCGAACATGTATTCGGTGAGTGCAAACCGAAGGATCTATCCCTTTGAGATCCGCTATTGTCCAACCTATGGCTTCCCTATGTTCTTTGAGTAACTCAATCAACTTAAGCTCTTGGTCTTTCTCTAGGTGGGAGGCAATGACAACTGGGAACGTTTCCTCTTGACCCAAATATACGTATTTAAGCTCGGATGGTAATGGTTTAAGGTCAAGCTTCGGTGGTTTGATGTTAGACGGTAGAGGCCTTGATGTGGTTGGTGGCAATTTTTCAAAATGGGGCCTCCACCGGCTAGTATCAACTACCGGTCTTTCTATATTTAATGCATGCACAATCTCACTAATGATGGGATCTTCAGAATCCATGAAATGTGCTAAGCATGTCTCCAAGCTTTCTAGTGGTTCGAGTTGGAGGAGTTCTTCTTCTCCAAAAGTTTCGAGCATGTTCACATCGAAGAACTCATCATCATCGACATCCCTATGTCTTTTGCCTAAGTGAAACACATTCACCTCTAGTGTCATGTTTCCAAAAGATAGTTGCATCACCCCATTCCGGCAATTGATGATTGCGTTTGATGTGGCAAGGAATGGGCGGCCTAGGATTACCGGTATTTAGGTGCTAGCATCCAAAACCGGTTGTGTGTCCAAGACTATAAAATCTACCGGGTAGTAGAATTTGTCAACTTGGACTAGAACATCCTCAACTATCCCCCTCGGTACACGGATAGATCTATCAGCGAGTTGTAATGTGGTTTTGGTGGGTTTTAATTCACCAAGACCCAATTGCTCATATACCGAGTATGAGATCAAGTTCACACTCGCCCCCAAGTCTAACAAGGCACGTTCAATCCGGTAGTCTCCAATGATACATGAGACGGTGGGACTACCGGGATCTTTGAATTTTGGGGGGGTCTTTTGAGTGAGGATGGCACTAACTTGCTCAGTTAAGAAGGCCTTTTGCTGCACATTATACTTGCGTTTTGTTGTGCATAGGTCTTTTAGAAACTTGGCATAAGAGGGAATTTGTTTAATGGCATCAAGCAAAGGGATATTGATCTTGACTTGTCTGAAAATCTCTAGAATATCTTGAGAATTTGGGAGAGATTTTGGAGCAACCAATCTCGAAGGGAATGGTGCTACGAGCTTGTAGATGCGTTCCGGTTGTTGTGGGGCTAAGTTAGATCCATTTTCATCCTCAGAATTTACCGGATCATTAGGCTCATCGGCCTTCACCGGAATAGTTTTGTCAATTTGTTTACCACTTCTAAGGGTGGTAATGGATTTAGCTTGCTCCATGTTTTGGTTGGAAGGATTAGGGATGCTCACTTCATGTACTTGCTTTGGATTGGGCTGAGGTTGGGCCGGAAAGGTCCCTTCCCTAGCATTCAAACGTCCCTTAATCTCATCAACCGAGACTTTCAGCACTTGGAACATTTGCTGATTCGATTCATTTATTTGCGCTTGCCCTTGCATAAACATTTTCAAGGTATCCTCCAATGAGAATTGAGGTGGGGCCATATTTTGCATGGGTGGCCCTCTTTGGGAGTTGGTAGGATTGCCCGTAGGAGCATTCTTCCAACTGAAATTTGGGTGGTTCTTCCAACTCTCATTGTACGTATTACCTACCGGTCCATTGAAGGGCCGTTGATAACCATATGTGGCATTGGCTGTCTCTTGTAGCACTTCCTTAGATGCAGGAATTGTGGGACAATCTTGCGTAGCGTGTAAGTCAGTGAGGCAAATCCCACATGTGGTTTCAACAGCTTCCTTGGACTTGGGAACTCCACTTTTGCTAAGTTCCATGGCCTCAACCTTCCTTGTGAGGTTGGCTATCCTTGCATTCACATCGTCTTCTTCTTTAAGGACATAGATCCCTCCTTTCTCTTGAGTGGGCTTGGGGTTCTTGGGTTTATCCGAGGTATCCCAAGATTGGGCGTTTTCAGCCAACATGTCCAAGTAACTCCAAGCATCATCTGGATTTTTACTCATAAACTCGCCATTGCACATCATTTCCACAAATTGGCGCATATTGGAACTTAATCCATCATTAAAAAAATTTATAACTCGCCAACTCTCGTAGCCATGATGTGGGCAAGCAAGCAGGAGTTCCTTAAATCTTTCCCAACACTGAAAGAATGATTCACCCTCTTTAGCTGAGAAATTCATTATGGCCCTTCGAAGAGTGTTTGTTTTATGAGCCGGGAAGAACTTTTTCAAGAATTCCCGGTTCATCTCAACCCATGACCCAATCGAATGTGGTCTAAGAGAGTGAAGCCAATCTTTGGCTCTTTCTTTCAAAGTGAGGGGAAAAAGTTTAAGTCAGATTGTATCCCCAGAAACATTGGGATAATGCAAGGTGGCCAACACTTCTTCGAATTCTTGCAAGTGTAAGTATGGGCGGTCAGAGTCTAGCCCATGGAATTTAGGTAAAAGTTGGATTACTCCCGATTTTATGTCAAGGGTTCCACCGTTAGCTGGTAGAACTATGCAAGAAGGTGTAATTGTACGAGCAGGTTGTAGGTAATCCCGTAGTGATCTCATTGGAGGAACATTATGTACCTTATTCTCTCCTACTCCTTCCTGATTTGCGTTTGTTGTTGGAGTAGGGGGGAGGATTCCTTAAGGGTGTTTGATCCATATTCCCCAAATTTTCACAATGCTCTTGATAATTCCGGACTCGTCTATGGACTGACAATGGTCCAACTAAACCACCTTTAGATTGGAGATGATTTGAGTGATTACGTTCCCAACGGGACATAAACCACTCAACCAGAAACTGGAACTAATCCTATCCTAGAAAACTGAAATCTGAACTAATCTGAAAAAAATTCTGCAGAAGCTAAGTTAGAAAGGTATCACCTGATGCGCTTGAACTAGAGAAAAATTCCTACAAAACAGAAAAATTTGTTAGTTCTAAGAAAATCAGAAAAACTATCTACTGCTACTTCTACAGCCACTGAAATTATTTGGAAACCGTTATCTAATTCCCCGGCAACTGCGCCAAAAACTTGTTCGCTCGCCTCAAGTGTAAGGCTGCGATGTAGTAATAAAACTCGGTAAGACCGAGGTCGATCCACAGGGAAATAGTAAAAGCTACCAAATCACTCCAGCAACTCAGTTTTTAAAAGAAATCAGATTTAATTGAATGTTTACTTAAAACAGAAACTTAATGGAAAATCAGAGATAATAAATACTAAGGCTTTCAAGGATCCACTTGTAGCAATCCTATGCCAATTCAGTCAATCCAAGTAGAAAACACAACTAGAATCAAAGTCCTATCTCTCATCTAGTTGGAAAATAAAGCATTCACACACATTCCATCACATTCAAGTTGAACTTCCAAGTTCTAGTTCCATTCAATCAATACAAAAACTCAAAACTATAGCCCGCGGAGTAACAGCCATGCCTCTGGACTATGGCCTGCTCAAGGATTACTATAATCCAAATTTAGATAAACAAACATGATAATCTCAGAGAATTAAAAGGAATTCATGTCCGGAGCATATAAACTCAGATAAAACATCTCAAACTACTATTATTTGGAACTAAACCATGCAAAAATCCAAACTTGAATGTAAATTACTTGAATTAAACTGAAATCAACATAGTATTAGCTACAAGCTTCACCTCTCAGCCCTAGCTGAGAGGTTTTAGCCGAGCATAGTCATGCTACAACTAAAAACTCTGAAATAAAGCATAAAAACAGGAAAACCCGAATAGGAGAGTTGCAGCTGCTCCACGATCGCCTTCACTCTCCAAACTCACGTTCCTTAGCTTCTCTGATACCCTAGGAAGAACCCCTAGGTGTCCTTTTATAGCAAACAACCTCCCTTGCGTCGAATTCTGCGAAAGATTACGCATTGCGCAGCAATTTCCGGAGTCCTGATTTAGAAAGGAATCATGTTACGCAGAGCCGACCGGTCATGACCGGTCGGACTGATGTTTTACACATTCCAGAGAGTGCCACCGACCGGTCAAGACCGGTCGGACTGACCTGTCCAACCTTCCAGCGTGCATACCTGACCGGTCATGACCGGTCGAGCTTTGTTTTTGGCTTTCTCCAGTATATACAGCCGACCGGTCAAGACCGGTCGGGCTCCAATGTCCAGCTTCCAGTGTTCATGGCCGACCGGTCAAGACCGGTCGGCCTGTCTTCTCTTTGATCAGGCTTCATGGCCGACCGGTCATGACCGGTCGGCCTTCTTCCATTTGCTTCTTTTTCTCTTCTTTTTCTCCTTTTTCTTCTTCTCTCTCTTCTCTTTGCTTTCTTCTTTCTTTGGTCTTCTTTCATCCTTCATCCAAAAGTTCCAAATGTATTCTTTTGGCTCGTAATTGAATGAAGTCCGCTCTCATCTCTATAATTACAAAACACGTGTTAGGTGGGCCTTTAAACCATGAAAATCATGCAAACCGTGTTGTGTAATGGGCAATGCAATGTATAAATTTGAGGTTCAACATATGATGAGTATCTTTTCTGACATGGTAGGGACAATTCTCGAAGTCTTCATGGATGATTTTTTCATATTTGGTTGTAGCTTTGATGAGTGCCTTGAGCACTTGAAATCTGTGCTGAAAAGATGTGAAGAGAAGAACCTTGTGCTGAATTGGGAGATGTGTCACTTCATGGTTCAAAAGGGAATTGTACTTGGTCACATCGTTTCACAAAATGAAATCAAGGTGGACAAAGCGAAAATTGATCTCATCTCTAACCTTCCACCACCCAAGAGCATACGAGATGTACGGTCCTTTTTAGGACATGCAGGATTTTACAGAAGGTTCATAAAGGACTTCAGTTCACTCTCTCGTCCTTTATGTAACCTACTTCAAAAGGAAAATTCATTCGAGTGGAATGAAGAATGTCAAAAGGCCTTTACCACCCTTAAAGGTATGTTGACATGTGCTCCCATAATGCAACCACCTGATTGGAGCCTTCCTTTTGAAATTATGTGCAATGCTAGTGACTATGCTATTGGGGCCGTGTTAGGCCAAAGAAAAGAGAAAAAGCCATGTGTCATCTACTATGCAAGTAGAACCCTAAACTCAGCCCAAGTAAACTATACTACTACTGAAAAAGAACTTTTAGCCATAGTTTTTGCTTTGGACAAGTTTAGGTCCTACTTGATTGGATCCAAGATAATCATATTCACTGACCATGCCGCGCTTAAGTACCTTCTATCCAAGAAGGATGCTAAACCACGGTTGTTAAGATGGATCCTTCTACTCCAGGAATTCGACATAGAAATACGTGATAAGAAAGGAGTAGAAAATGTAGTAGCTGACTATCTCTCTCAACTTGTCCTCACAGATTCCCCTGAAACGACTGCGATCAATGACATGTTCCCTGATGAACAACCTTTTGTTGTTTCCCAATTGCCATGGTATGAGGACATTGCTAACTATCTTGCTACAGGTACAATTCCTACACATTGGAAAAAGCAAGATGAGGATAAATTCTTCACGGAGGTGCGGAAATTCCTATGGGACGACCCATACTTATTCAAGTATTGTCCCGATCAAATCATAAGGAGATGTGTGCCAGATGAGGAACAACAAAGTATCATCTCCTTCTGTCATTCTCAGGCATGTGGTGGCCACTTTTCGGCTAAAAAGACCACAGCGAAAATTCTACAATGTGGGTTTTATTGGCCCACCATGTTCAAAGACACACATGAGTTTTGTAAAGCATGTGAACCTTGTCAGAAATTAGGAGGAATTTCCCATAGAAATATGATGCCACTCAATCCCATCTTAATAATCGAAATTTTTTATTGTTGGGGCATCGATTTCATGGGCCCATTCCCATCTTCTTTTGGAAACATATACATCTTGCTTGCCGTTGATTATGTTTCCAAATGGGTCGAGGCCATCCCTTGCCGGAATAATGACCATAAAACGGTCATTCGCTTCTTAAAAGAGAATATTCTTTCTCGGTTAGGAACACCTCGAGTCATCATAAGTGATGGAGGGTCTCACTTTTGCAATCGCCCTTTTGAAACCTTAATGAAGAAATATGGCGCAACACACAAAGTGAGCACTCCCTATCACCCACAAATGAGTGGACAAGCTGAGATATCCAATAGGGAGATTAAACACATTTTAGAGAAAACGGTGAAACCCGATCGCAAGGATTGGTCACTTCGATGCGCTTTGGCCTACCGTACTGCTTTCAAAACCCCTATTGGAATGTCTCCCTATAGACTTGTCTATGGGAAGGCGTGTCACTTGCCTGTGGAGTTGGAACATAGGGCATATTGGGCTATTAAAAAGATGAATTTTGATTCTGACAAGGCAAGCTCGTTGCGCAAACTACAATTGAATGAACTTGCAGAAATTCGGAACGAAGCATATGAGAATGCGAGAATTTACAAGGACAAGACGAAGATATTCCATGATAAGAATATTCTTCGCAAGACATTCACAATCAATTAAAAAGTCCTCATGTATAATTCTCGCCTACATCTATTTTCGGGAAAATTGAGATCTCGATGGACTGGTCCCTACATTGTGCAAACTGTCTATCCATATGGGACTGTCGAGCTGTTAAATCCGAGGAATGGCAACATTTTTAAGGCGAATGGGCAGCGATTAAAGCCGTTCTTTGAGAAATTTCCTTCAGAAGGTATGTCCATACCTCTGAATGATCCTGTGTATCAGGATGATTGATCTCCTAGTCTGACGGAGGTATAGAGTAGTTAGGATTAGGATTTTGTTGCTTTTGTTTACTTTTGTTTAGGCTTGTTACAAGGAGGAAGAATTCCACTTTTCACTTTTTCAGGTACTCTCATTCCTCACTCCCTTTTATGTTCAAATTGCTCTCATGTTTTGTTTATTGCACATCTTTTACATTGAGGACAATGCAAGATTTGGTTGGGGGGTGTAGGATTACTTGGATGAATCTAGCGTTTTGTAACGTTTCGAGCAATAATGTAGAAATTTTTCAATTTTTCTAAAATTCAAAACTCTTTTGGAAATTTTGATTCTATGCATTCAAGATGATATGAGTGTAAGAGGAGGGGATATGAAGTGTATGAGGTTAAAAATCTTGATCTTCTCTTGGCATAATGGTTTTATATGAGAATTCCCCTAATTCTGTGATTGATAGAAAGTTTGAACACTCTTACACCTAGTTCACATTACATGATTTTCACGAGTTGAAGGGATTATGTGATTTGTGGATCAGTTAGATTTTGATTCAAGGTGTTGAGACATCAAGCCGGGGTACGTTGTCCATCCTCGTCCATAGGAAAACAATGCAAGATATGGATTTCTAAAAATCCTATCTAAATTAAAAGAAAAAGGAAAAGGATGGATTAAATTGGGAATGATGGAAAAATGGTGGAAAATTCCGATTAGGGCTACCTACTACCAACCGGGGATGGTCTACCCGTAACCAAAGCCGGAAATGGGACGTAGTGTGAAAGTCGTCGAAAGGACAGTAAGAAAAATTTCCGTCATTGGCTTGTTGTTGCTCCATATATCTTGAGATCTATGGTCTGGTTGATCTATGAGGAAGATAATCCTAGAAACTCATGAGATGAAGTTTCACTATGCACACTAGGTTGAATTTGTTCAAGTTCGTCTATTTATCAACCAATCAGCGGGAATTTCATATGAACGCTTATCATGTTTTGAGGGTTTACGGTTTCAACCTCTGTCGCCTAATATTTCTGAATCTTACACTTGTATGTCTTGGGATGTATATAAGAATGGCTTCTGAAAGAGAGTTGAGTTTTGAAGAATGGAATTAGCTTCACGCATGTTTTCTCGGGACTAGCAAAATGCTAGTTGGGGGGTGTGTTGAGCACTTAATTGTGCATATTCTAACCCCAATTCATCACTCATTGTGCAAGATTTTCATGACTTAAAGACTAATTGAATGTATGTTTTGTGATTGCAGGATTGAGAGTGGACTTCGCCTAATTAAAGATGAAAAGAGCCTATTTAAGAACCATTGAATGAAGATCAAAGGAGGATGAAAGAAAGAAGGAAGCAAGGAAAGAAGACAAGAAGAAAGAATGACGAAAACAGGCCAAGACCGGTCGTGACCGGTCGGCCAGGAGGGCCACGACCGGTCCAGACCGGTCGGCCATCTCCCCTTGACCTTCCAGAGCTTGCTGGACATATTGATGAAGCACACCGACCGGTCAAGACCAGTCGGCCAGAAATCTTTTTATAGTCCAGTTACTCAGACTGGTCCAGACCGGTCGGTTGTGCATAAAGACTGCATACTTTCTATTTTGGCACCGATTTTCTCTGCACACTGCGTAACCTTACGCAAATTCTCAATTCTTCTGAAGTTGCGGAGCCTCCCTACTATAAAAGGACACCTAGGGATCGTTCCTAGGGTATCTTAGAAGGGTTTAAGCAAGGTTGCAGGCGGCGGAAGTGGATTTTGGAGTTCCACAACTCCTTCTAGTTTGTTTTACTGTTTTATGAGTTTTTTTTTGTTGTTTCATGTTTCCTTGAATCATGAGCAGCTAAACCTCTTAGCTAGGGCTAAGAGGTGAAGCTTGTAGTAGATCTAAGATATTTCAATTCGTTCTAAGTTGGTTTTAAGTTTGGAATTCATGTTTATGAACTATGGTTTAAAGTTTATACAAGTTTTAAGTAGTTTTTCTTAGTCTTATGATGACTCATGGATGTTTGGGAGAATTACTTAAATTCTTAATTGGTTTGTATTAGTCTAGACCTGTATGATCCGAGGAATTGGAGTACGCTCTAGTACTATGATTTTCATGTGGGGACTTCCTACCAAAGTTCTACTTTTCTCAATTTCTGTTTTATGTGAGACTGTGCATGTGATTTGAATCAAGTTCAAATCATGATCTAGCCTTGTCTTGTGACAGGACTTGAGGATGGTTATGATTGTGAACTGAGCCTTTTGGAATTGGGATTGACCTATGCAATTGAGCATGCTCAGCTTAGCTTACATTGAGTGAATCCTATGCATTGGACTTACATATAACAGATTGTTTGGTTTAACAGCTCTATCATCTAGCTAGATAGATCTTAATATCGATTCTAGTTGAGAAAGTGAGAAACCACAGCGGATTGAACATCAAGGATTGCTACAAGTGGATCCTTGAACCCCTAGTGCCTTTTTATAATTATTTACCTTCAATTGAATTCAATTTTGTTACTCACATCAAATCCATACAAAATCTAGTTGTTAGCTTTCAATAGACACTACTGGATGTGTTTGTGAATTCCTACACAAGTCCCTGTGGATCGACCTCGGTCTTACCGAGTTTATTACTACATCACAACCCTACACTTGGGGAAGCGAACAGCTAGATGATGTGCTTACCATTGAATCTGAAAATTTTTCTTTGGAAGACCTCCCCTCTATAGAGGAGGAATTCCTTACCCTTGAAACAGAATTTCCTCAATCACTTAGGGAGAACGAAGACCCTTTATCCCACTCTCTCGATTTCCTAGAGGAATGCATGACCCACCCCTATGATCTGGATGATGAGATGATTAAGGAGTTGGATAGTTTGTTAGACACGGTGTAGGTGCCTGAAGAACACCATTTCACTGATTTACACTCTTTACCATTATCTGTGGAAACACCGTGCAATTCTGAATTTGTGGAGGAGACAACCCAAACTGAAAAATACTTAATGAATGTCTCTCCCCCATCATGGGTTCTTCAACCCATTGAAAATTCTGATTGGGAGGACCCATTTTTAATCAATAACAACCCAATTCAAAACTTGAGGAGATATCTTTTTACTACTCTTATCTCCTCCTTACATGCGTGTGGTGCACACTATGATTGGACCTTCATGAAGAAACGCACCCATGTATACATTCGAGCAGGACTTTGGATGGTCCTCATGAGAAACCTATTGAAATTCATGAAGATCCTGCTCAAATTTGATCATGTAGTCGATCAGACTAATCGAAGGTAGGTAAGTAGGTTAGGATTTCTTTCTACATTTAGGATTGAATAAGTCTCATTGAGATAATGGAAGATGCTAGAATTGATCAACTTGCTACCTCAGGTACTCTCGTTCTCACTCTCCTTTGTTTTATGTCATTGCTCTCATGTCATGCATATTGCATATCTTATTACATTGAGGACAATGTAAGATTTTGGTTGGGGGGTGAGATTCCTTAGATGAATCTACTAGCTTTTGTGACATTTCGAGCAATTATGTAGAAATTTTTTGATTTTTCTAAAATTCAAAACTCTTTTGGAAAACGTTGTTTCTATGCATTCAAGATGATACGAGTATAAGAAGAGGAGATACAAAGTGAGTGATGTTGCAAGCTTTGAATTTCTCTTAATATAATGGTTTTATATGTGAATTCCCCTATTTATGTGAGTGATAGAAAATTTGAACACTTTTACACCTAGTTCACATTACACGATTTTCATGGGTTGAAAGGATTATGTGATTTGTGGATTAGCTAGACTTTGATTTAAGGTTTTGAGAAATCAAGCCGGGGTACTTTGTCCATCCTTGTCCATGGGAAAAAAATGAAAGATACGGATTTTTAAAAATCCTATCTAATGAAAAAGAAAAAGGAAAAGGAAGGATGAAAATTGAGAATGATGGAAAACATGGTGAAAAATTTCGAAAAGGGCTACCTATTACCAACCGGGGGATGGTCTACCCGTAACCAAAGCCGGAAATGGAAAGTAGTATGAAAGCCGTCAGAAGGACGGTAAGACAAATTCCTATCATAGGCTTATTGTTGCTCTGTGTACCTTGAAATCCATAGTTTAGTTGATCTATGAAGAAGATAAGCCCAGAAACTCATGAGATAAACTTTCACTATGCACACTAAGTTGAATTTGTTCGAGTTCTTCTATTCATCAATCAATCAGCGAGAATTTCATATGGACACTTATTATGTTTTGAGAGTTTAAGGTTTCAACTTCTATCACCTAATTTTTCTGACTTTTACACTTGTGTGTCTAGGGATGTATAGAAGCATAGTTTCTGAAGGAGAGTTAGTTTTTGGAGAATTAAACTTGTTTCATCCATGTTTTGCTCGGGACTAGCAAAATCCTGGTTGGGGGGTGTGTTGAGCTCTTAATTATGCATACTCTAACCCCAATTCATCACTCATTATGCATGGATTTTATGTTTAAAAACTATTCTAATGCATGGCTTTGGGATTGTAGGAATGAGAGTGGCTTTGCCCAATTGGTGACCAAAAGGGCACATTTAGGAGCCTTGGATGAAGACCCAAGGTGGGCCAAAGAAAGAAGAAAGCAAAGAGAGAGGAAGGAGAGAAGAAAAGAAAGAAAAGAAAGAAGGAAAGAATGAAAAAGGAGCCCCAAAAGGTCATCCGACCGGTCAAGACCGGTAGGCCAAACAGGCCCCGACCAGTCTAGACCAGTCGGCCAACATTGCATCCTTCTCCAGAGCACGCTGGACAGTTCACATACTTGTCCGACGGGTCTTGACCGGTCGGACATGCAAATTCCAGATTTCGGATTGCAGACAATAGGCCATTCCCGTTTCTGGTTTTTTAGACCAGTTTTTTGGGCCCATCTTAATGATATTTGGAAATCTAACACATCTATGTCGAATAGGAGCTCGACGCCGAACTAACCCAAGTGGTTTCGTGTCGATCGGAGCTACGGATTGATCGTAGTGGCCAAAACAATACGAACTATCCAGAAAGTTTCAGATTCTGCCTACTCCACTCTAGGCCGGTCCAGGTGACTCATCATTGATGATATGAAGAATCTACTTTGACCATCTTCTAGACCACATCCATATATGAATAACCACAAAGTTTCAGATCAAAAGGATGTGTGGTTTGATCGTACCGGTTGAAGAAAGATGGACCATCCAGAAAGATCCAACTGCGCAGAGTTTATGAAAGCCCTAAGTGTTCTAATTTTTGGACCACATTCTAGGATTGTTTTGGACAATCTAATCCATCTATCATGTAGAGGAGGAAGTTTTCTACCAATATTCAAAATTTGGGATCAGTCCGACATCTGTACACTCCGGAGCATTGAAAGCAAGATGACTGGTTCTGAAGGTACCCGAAGTGCGCAATTTTGAGAGGCGGTCGGTGATATGATTGGTGGGCCCATTCAGAGGATAATCTTGGAAATCTAAATCATCTATGAGGAAGATCACATTACAAGGAAGCTACAAATAAATTTTGAAGGCAATCTGACCATTGGTTAAGCCGTACGAAGCGAAACAAGATCTGTTACGTTGCGGTACTCTTGCTGCACTATAATAGGCGGTGCTCTCTTCTATTCCAGGTCAAGCAAGGACATGGGGAGCAAGGAGTTCAAGTCATAGGAGGCTTCCTAGCCTCCTCCAGCTAGTTTTTCTTCCTTTTCTTAGTTCTAGTTTTATTTTTAATATGCTTTCCATTAGCTAATCTCTTAGCCAGAGCTAAGAGGTGAACCTTATAGTTTTCTTAGATTGTTTACTTCGTTTTATTGGTTTTAAAGTTGGATTTCATGTTTATGAACAATGATTTGAAGTTAATACAAGTTCCAAGTAGTTTTTCTTAGTCTTATGATGACTCATGGATGTTTGGGAGAATTGCTTGAGTTCTTAATGGTTGTGTGCTAGTCTAGACCTCTATGATCCGAGGAATTGGAGTACGCTCTACTATTATGATCTTCATGTGGGAACTTCCTACCAAAGTTCTACTTTTCTGGAATTCTGAACTATGTGAGACTGTGTATGTGATTTGAATCAAGTTCAAATCATAATCTAGTTTTGTCTTGTGACAGGATTTAATGATGGTTATGATTGTGATCTTAGCCTATTGGAATTGGGATTGACCTATGCCATTGAGTATGCTCGTCCTAGCTTGCATTGAGTGAATCATATACATGGATCATACATATGTCAGGTTGATTGTTTTAACCGCTTTATCATCCTACTAGATAGAACTTAATTTCGATTCTAGTTGAGAAAGTGAGAAACCATAGCGAATTATGCATCTAAGGAGAGCTATAAGTGGATCCTTAATGCTCTAGTTATCTTTTCATTATCAGATTTTCTATTTTATGTTCAAAACCAATTTCACAACCCTCTTAAGATTCTAGTTATTAGGATTGTTTGAATTGTTTACTTTCTTCCCTGTGGATCGACCTCGGTCTTACCGAGATTATTACTACATCGCAACCCTACACTTGGGGAAGCGAACACTCGACTCCATTTGGAGTGGGGAATTTGATGCATAGGTATAGGGGGTGTAAAGCTGCCCCTATCTTGTTGAGCGAAGGTCAGCCCAAAATGGCGTTATACGCTGATCTTCGATCCACCACGAGGAAATTAACAAAGATAGTAGTTTTTGCTGGGATTTCTCCGAAGGTGACTAGAAGGTCAATGCTTCCTTCCGGTATACCACTTCGCCCCCGAAGCCGACGGGGGAGTTGAGACCGGTTTGAGTAGGCTCCTGGCGAGTGCCATTTTATTGAAAGCTTCCAGGTAGAGAATATCAGCGGAGCTACCTGTATCCACCATAATACGATGGGTTAAATAATTTAATACCTTTAATGTGACCACAATGGAATCTTCGTGAGGGAAATGAATCCCTTCTGCATCTTCAAGAGAGAAAGTGATCAGGTGAGGGCCAGGATTCGATGCATCGGGCGTCTTTTCCAACCAATAGATATGCTGGGGCTTCTGAGACGCTTTGCGAGTGTATGCTTTTCTTGACGCTTGAGAATCTCCTCCGCAAGCCAGTCCTCCAACAATGGTTTGGATCTCACCAGTGGGCTCAGCGTCTTCTTGCGAAGTATGATGTTGAGGTGATTTCTTCTGGTGTGGTAGGGCTTCCGTCCTTTTCGGTGATCGATCTTGTCGGGCTACGTAATCCCGGAGATGACCTTTCCGAATAAGAGCTTTGATGTGATCTTTCAGGGATATACAATCTTGGGTTTATGCCCATGATCCTTGTGGAAATAACGGAACTTTCTCTTATCTCTCTTCTCAGGATCGGACTTGATCTTTGAAGGCCATTTCACATATGGTTTATGCTTGATCTCCATTAACACTTTTCAGGAGATTGGATAAGAGGTGTATAGTTATGATATTTACCAGAGTAGGGCTTCTTAGGGGAACGATCTTGTCGATCGCAATGATTTTTTTTATCAGAAGGAGTGATCTCCTCAATCTTAAGCTTCTTGCCCTGTATACCATGATGAGCCAAAGCGACTTCCTCCGCATTGATGTATTTCTGAGCCTTTGCTTGAAATTCTGCCATAGTTTTAGGAGGGTTCTTGTTTAGGGCGAAACGGAATTTTTCGCTCGTAATTCCAGCTATGAGGGCTATGAGGCTTCAGTTTGGATGACTTCCGCAGTGAACCGAACCATGAACTCCTTAATCGTCTCCCCATGATGTTGCTTCAAGTCCATTAAATGAGACGCCAACTTTTTGGTACGGATGCTCCCCATGAACTGAGAAAGGAAGAGCTCCGATAATTAGGAGAATGACCCGATGGATCGGGCTTTTAGGCCCCAGAACCATGTGCGCGTTGCATCCTTTAGGGTTAGGGAAAAAGCCCTACACATAATTTCTGAACCATGTCCCTCCAGCTCCATAAGAGACCTATATGTCTCCAGATGTTCGAGAGGATCGCCAGTGCTTATATACGGAGTGATGATAGGCGTGTGAAATTTCTTAGGTAAGGGTGCTTCTATGACCTCGTAGGTGAAGGGAGATTCAGATCGATGGATTGACACAACAGCAATAGGTGGTCGATTTGTCCGATATCGCTGTTCCATATCGTCGAAGCGATCGTGGATTCTTTTGAGATCTCTTTCCCATGGTAAGGTGTAGACTGAATTTTCGACAGCAGACCCCTGAGATTGCTGTTGCCGGGAGGTACTCGAGTGTATGGAATGTGGAGGAGGTACCGGGACTTGATTGCCAAGTGGCACTCGATTTGAAGGAGGAGGATTTGGCTGGGTTTATGGCTCGCCCGGAGAATATCTGGAAGCCACTGGTATAGGTTGTACCAGCGGCCCTTCTGGAGGTTGTTGTTGTGGTTCCGGAAAATGCTGATCTAATCGATCAGATAAGGCTTGAAACTCGACTTTGAGAGTTAGAAGTGTGTTTTCGAGGAAACGTATAACGTCTTCTTGACTGCCGGATACATCGAACAATGGGTTTTGTGATGGCCCGCTAGGCTCTCGCTGGGGGAAGCCCGTCGAAGCAGTCTGAGAGAGGTTAGGTGTTAAGCCTCCAATTTATACATGATATAGCCCATTACATCACATTATATGTATGGTTTGCATGTTTAAATGGCCCATCTAATACATATTTTGTGATTGTAGGAATGAGAGTGGCTTTGCCCAATTGGTGACTAAAATGGCACATTTAGGAACCTTGGATGAAGACCCAAGGTGGGCCAAAGAAAGAAGAAACCAAAGAGAGAGGAAGGAGAGAAGAAAAGAAAGAAGAAAGAATGAAGAAAAGTGGTCCGACCGATCAAGACCGGTCGGCCAAACAGGCCCCAACCGGTCAAGGCCGGTCGGCCACATGGGTAGCCTTCTACAGAAGCTGCTGGAGCAAGGAAAGACAGGCTAGACCGGTCAAGACCGGTCGGCCATGCAATTTCGCACTTCCAGATTCCAAACAGCAGGCTATTCCTGTGTCTGGTTTTTTGGCCCAGTTTTCTGAGCCCATCTTGATGATATTTGGAAATCCAACACATCCATGTCGAAGAGGAGCTCGACGCTGAAATAACCTAAGTGTTTTCGTGTCGATCGGAGCTACGGATTGACCGTGGTGGCCAAAACAATACGAACTGTCCAGAAAGTTCCAGATTTCGCTGTTCCACTCTGGGCCGGCCCAGGGGACCCATCATTGATGATACGAAGAATCTACTTTGACCATATTTTAGACCACATCCATATATGAATAACTACAAAAGTTTTAGATCAAAAGGATGTGTGGTTTGATCGTACCGGTTGAGGAAAGATGGACCATCCAGAAAGATCCAACTGCGCAGATTTTATAAAAGGCCAGAGTGTTCTAATTTTTGGACCATATTCTGGAATTTTTTTAGACAATCTAATCCGTTCATCATGTAGGGGAGGACGTTTTCTACCAATGTTCAAAATTTGAGGTCAATCCGACCTCTGTACACTCCGAAGTGTTGAAAGCAAGATGACTGGTTCTGAAGGCACCCGAATTGTGCGATTTTGAGAGTCGGTCGTTGATCTGATTAGTGGGCCCATTCAGAAGATAATATTGGAAATCTAAATCATCTATGAGGAAGATCACAATACAAGGAAGCTACAAATCAAATTTAAAGGCAATCCGACCATTGGTTAAGCCGTACGAAGCGAAACAAAATCTGTTGTATTGCGGTACTCTTACTGTATTATAAAAGGAGGTATTCTCTTCTATTCCAAATCAAGCAAGGACGTGGGAAGCAAGGAGTTCAAGTCCTAGGAGGCTACCTAGCCTCCTACAGCTAGTTTTTCTTCCTTTTCTTAGTTCTAGTTCTAGTTTTAATGTGCTTTTACTTAGCTAACCTCTTAGCTAGTGCTAGAGGTGAAATTTGTAGTTGGTTCCAATGCTTTAATTCTTTTATTTCAAGTACCCTTTTCTTAATTTTGGATTTTGAAGTTCTAGTTTAAATAAAGTTTGGTTTTTTAGAAGTTTTGTGAGAGTTTGTGTGCTCCGGACATAAGTTCCTTGCAATTCTCTGAGATTATCATGATTGGGTTGTTTGAATTCGAATTGTAGTAACCCTTGAGCATGTCATAGTCCATAGGCATGGCTGTTACTCCGAAGGCTACAAGTTCAAGTTCTATGTGCTTCATTAAAACTAGAAATCTGATTTCTAGATTTAAGTGGGACTGTTTGTGCTTAAATGTTATATCTTCCAGTTAGATGAGAGATAGGACTTTGATTCTAATTGTGTTGTACTTGGATGAATGGATTGGCATTGGACTACTACAAGAGGATCCTTGATGCTCTAGTTCTTCTTATTTTCAGATTTTCCTATTTCATGTGAAAAACTACTTCCTTAAACTTCTTAGATTCTAGTTATTAGAGTACTTGGAATTGTTTACCCCTTTCCCTGTGGATCGACCTCGGTCTTACCGAGATTTATTACTACATCGTAGCTTTACACTTGAGGCGAGTGAACAAGTTTTTTGGCACCATTGCCGAGGAAAAGGTTAAACGGTTCTAATTGTTCTAGTAGCTATAGAGTAGTTTTAGTTAGGTAGGATTTTCAGTTTTATAGAAGTAGATTTTCTGATTTTTTTTCTAGATTACTAATAATTTTTTTATTTGATTTTGTAGGACATTGTTGCTGACATAGATCTTACTCTATTGGGTAAACCTTTTGGAGGATGAGACGTCAGATTGGGGGACCCAAACTCCTTGTGATTGGGATCCTTCCAAGCATGAGTATTTTTCTGAGATTTAAAGAACCTTCACTACCCCCCACATAAGACGATGCGTGATTACATTAATGAAAGTAATACACATATTGAGACACAACGTAAGACGATGGGGGAATACCGGAACGAAGCAAAATTGGATAATCATCTGGGAAAAACATTACGTGATTACCGGATTGAAAATAACATGAGTGTTCCACCAGTTATGGTAGGAGGTGTACAGCAACAAAAGGAATAGGTGAATAGTAGCCAACCGGTTAAGACAATGCGTGATTACTTGTATGGATATGCCTATCAACCATCATATAACTTTTCATCCTACAATGCGTACGGTCTTAATTGGGAAAACCACCATTCTCCTTGTTCAAGGGAGGAACCAACCATGGTTATTAATAATCACCCTAAAACGTCTTCCTCTTGTGATGATAAGTATACACAAATACTCGAGGAAATACGGAATGAGTATGTAGATGAACAATCAAATCAATCTTACTCGCCATCTTGTGAAGACATTGAGCCCGAAATTGGGGGCATCAAATCAATCCCCTTTAATGAGGAGGATGGGGCTACCCAAGTCCCACCTTCTTCGGATTTAATGAATAGACTTTGATTTCGATTATCCCAATGTCATCATCAATTATAGTGAGTCCACTATCTCTTTTGGATGCTTTGAACTTAATGATGAAGAGATTTCAATGACGGTTGACGAACCCGAGGAATCCATAAAATTTGAAAGCGGTAGTGGGGTTGCCTACAATGAGGGGTTGGTGAATGTGTATAAACCTATGGTTTCTTTTTCCAAGGGGCATAATGATTATGAGTCTCTAGAGGATATGCATGCTAGAGAGATGGCCAAAGTTGATCTTTTTGAGTCCTTCCACCAACAACACATGCCAAATTCTATTGTGGTAGACCTCCCTTTGAGTGAAATTTTTTTTCCTTTGGATGATGAGGTGGCACAATTTGAAATTTTAAAAGATCAACCAATGTTAGATGATGTGTTTACCACTAAATCTAAAAAAAATTCCTTGGAAGACCTCCTCTCTATAGAGGAGGAATTCCTTACCATTGAAACAGAATTTCTTCAATCATTAAGGGAGGATGAGGACCCTTCATCCGACTATCTCGATTTACTAAAGGAATGCTTGGCCCAATCTTATGATCTTGATGATGAGATGATTCAGGAGTTGGACATTTTATTAGACACGGTGTCGGTGCCTGAAGAACACCATTCCACCGTTTTACACTCTTTACCATTGTTTGTGGAAGCACCATATAATTCTGAAATTGTGGAAGAGACAACTTTAACTGAAGAATACACGATGAATGTCTCTCCACCATCATGGGTCCTTCAACCCATTGAAAATTCTGATTGGGAGGACCCATTTTTAATCGATAATAACCCATATCAGAATTTGAGGAGATATCTTTTTGCTGCTCTTATCTCCTCCTTTTATGCATGTGGTGCACAATACGATTGGACTTCAATGAAGACAAGCACCCATGTCTACTGTCGAGCAGGACTTTGGATGGTCCTCATGAGAAATTTATTAAAATTCATGAAAATCCTGATCAAATTTGATCATGTAGTCGATCGGACTAATCAAAGGTAGGTAGGTAGGTTAGGATTTATTTTTCTGAAATTAGGATTGAATAAGTCTCATCAAGACAATGGAAGATGCTAGAATTGATCAACTTGCTACCCCAGGTACTCTCGTTCTCACTCTCCTTTGTTTTATTTCATTGCTCTCATGTCATGCATATTGCATATCTTGTTACATTGAGGACAATGTAAGCTTTTGGTTGGGGGGTGAGATTCCTTAGATGAATCTACTAGCTTTTGTGACGTTTCGAGCAATTATGTAGAAAATTTTCGATTTTTCTAAAATTCAAAACTCTTTTGGAAAACTTTGTTTCTATGCATTTGGAATGATACGAGTATAAGAAGAGAAGATACGAAGTGAGTGATGTTGCAAGCTTTGAACTTCTCTTAATATAATGGTTTTATATGTGAATTCCCCTATTTATGTGATTGATAGAAAATTTGAACACTTTTACACCTAGTTCACATTACACGATTTTCATGGGTTGAAAGGATTATGTGATTTGTGGATTAGCTAGACTTTGATTTAAGGTTTTGAGAAACCAAGCCAGGGTAATTTGTCCATCCTTGTCCATGGGAAAATAACGAAAGATATGGATTTCTAAAAATCCTATCTAATTTAAAAGAAAAAGGAAAATGAAGGATGAAATTGGGAATGATGGAAAAATGGTGGAAAATTCTGAAAAGGGCTACCTATTACCAACCGGGGGATGGTCTACCCGTAACCAAAGCCGAAAATGGGACGTAGTGTGAAAGCCATCGGAAGGACGGTAAGGCAAATTCCTGTCATAGGCTTGTTGTTGCTCTATACACCTTGAGATCTATAGTTTAGTTGATCTATGAAGAAGATAATCCCAGAAACTTATGAGATGAACTTTCACTATGCACACTAGGTTGAATTTGTTCGAGTTCTTCTATTTATCAATCAATCAGTGGGAATTTCATATGGACACTTATTATGTTTTAAGAGTTTAAGGTTTTAATGTCTATCACCTAATTTTTCCAAATTTTATACTTATATGTCTTGGAATGGATAGAAACATGGTTTCTGAAGGAGAGTTGGTTTTTGGAGGTTTGAACTTGTTTCATGCATGTTTTGCTCAGGACTAACAAAAAGCTGGTTGGGGGTGTGTTGAGCCTCCAATTTATACATGATATAGCCCATTACATCACATTATATCTATGGTTTGCATGTTTAAATGACCCATCTAATACATATTTTGTGATTGTAGGAATGAGAGTGGCTTTGCCCAATTGGTGACCAAAATGGCACATTTAGGAATCTTGGATGAAGACCCAAGGTGGGCCAAAGAAAGAAGAAACCAAAGAGAGGAAGAAGAGAAGAAAAGAAAGAAGAAAGAATGCAGAAAAGTGGTACGACCGGTCAAGACCGGTCGGCCACATGGGCAGCCTTCTACAGAGGCTGCTGGAGCAAGGAAAGACAAGCTAGACCGGTCAAGACCGGTCGGCCAGCCCTGTCCGACCGGTCTTGACCGGTCGGCCATGCAATTTCGCACTTCCAGATTCCAAACAGCAGGCTATTCCCGTGTCTGACTTTTCAGATCAGTTTTCTGGGTCCATCTTGATGATATTTGGAAATCCAACACATCCATGTCGAAGAGGAGCTCGACGCCGAAATAACCCAAGTGGTTTCGTGTCGATCGGAGCTACGGATTGAACGTGGTGGTCAAAACAATACGAACTGTCCAGAAAGTTTCAGATTTCGCTGTTCCACTCTGGGCCGGTCCAAGTGACCCATCATTGATGATATGAAGAATATACTTTGACCATCTTTTAGACCACATCCATATATGAATAACCACAAAAGTTTTAGATCAAAAGGATGTGTGGTTTGATCGTACCGGTTGAGGAAAGATGGATCATCCAGAAAGATCCAACTGCGTAGATTTTATAAAAGGCCAGAGTGTTCTAATTTTCGGACCACATTCTGGAATTGTTTTGGACAATCTAATCTGTTCATCATGTAGGGGAGGGCGTTTTCTACCAATGTGCAAAATTTGAGATCAATCCGACCTCTGTACACTCCAGGGCGTTGAAAGTAAGATGACTGGTTCTGAAGGCACCCGAATTGCGCGATTTTGAGAGGCAGTCGCTGATCTGATTGGTGGGCCCATTCAGAAGATAATCTTGGAAATCTAAATCATCTATGAGGAAGATCACAATACAAGGAAGCTACAAATCAAATTTGAAGGCAATCCGACCATTGGTTAAGCTGTACGAAGCGAAACAAAATCTGTTGTGTTGCGGTACTCTTACTGTATTATAAAAGGAAGTGTTCTCTTCTATTCCAAATCAAGCAAGGACGTGGGAAGCAAGGAGTTCAAGTCCTAGGAGGCTACTTAGCCTCCTACAGCTAGTTTTTCTTCCTTTTCTTAGTTCTAGTTCTAGTTTTAATATGCTTTTCCTTAGCTAACCTCTTAGCTAGAGCTAAAGGTGAAATTTGTAGTTGGTTCCAATGCTTTAATTCTTTTATTTCAAGTACCCTTTTCTTAATTTTGGATTTTGAAGTTCTAGTTTGAATAAAGTTTGGTTTTTTAGAAGTTTTGTGAGAGTTTGTGTGCTCCAGACATGAATTCCTTGCAATTCTCTGAGATTACCATGATTGGGTTGTTTGAATTCGAATTGTAGTAACCCTTGAGCATGTCATAGTCCATAGGCATGGCTATTACTCCGAAGGCTACAAGTTCAAGTTCTATGTGCTTCATTAGAACTAGAAATCTGATTTCCAAATTTAAGTGGGACTGTTTGTGCTTGAATGTTATATCTTCCAATTAGATGAGAGATAGGACTTTGATTTTAATTGTGTTGTACTTGGATGAATGGATTGGCATTGGACTACTACAAGTGGATCCTTGATGCTCTAGTTCTTCTTATCTTCAAATTTTCCTATTTCATGTGAAAAACTACTTCCTTAAACTTCTTAGATTCTAGTTATTAGAGTACTTTGAATTGTTTACCTCTTTCCCTGTGGATCGACCTCAGTCTTACCGAGATTTATTATTACATCGCAGCCTTACACTTGAGGCGAGCAAACATTAGGCGCTGGTTCGGTAATGTCAGGCGGAGGTAACGTCTGCCTTGAAGTGAAAGGATGAACCGTCTTTTTAGGAGGCATGGTGGGAGATCTCAATCAGTGATTAGAATGGCTAATCCTGACAATCTGTTCCCACAGACGGCGCCAATTTGTTTACGTCGGATTTGGTAACAGGATCCTCCAGACGTCCACCTTCCTTCAAGCCAGCTTCCTTTCGAACCTGAAAGAACACAAGAGAAAACTAAAGGTGGTCGGCGTCCAGCTGTTGGCCCTTCGAAGCTTAAGTCAGATGGGATATGGTTGTAAAAGGAAGCAGCGGGATATCAGCATAGAGATTGTGTACCTTTCTCATCTATGAGGCCATCCATTTATATAGATTCAAGTGATCCAATCTATTACGCAAGACGTTAAGATTACTGCTGATTTCTGAGGATAAGATGTTTATCCTGTTGATCCCTAGATAAGGGGATGGCCTGGTCTAATTAAACATCTGATCGATTACGTTCCCTGATGGCGATCCCCTGAGATTCGGAGCTACGAACAAAGATAAGCCTAAAATAGGTATATATGGGCTGCTGGTACTAAAAAGGCGGAGGACGTTCGGGCTCGGGGATAACTTCTCGCATATTGAGATGCAGAACCTTTCAACGACCACAAATCGAGATGCTCGCATATTCAGAAGTGTATACTGTACTTTCCTGATATGCGAGCCTCGACCAGAAGGGCTCGGTGGTTCGGAAGTTGCGTACCGTACCTTTCCAATATGCGAGCTGCGACCATGAGGGCTCGCAGGTTGAATACCGTCACAAAGGCGCTCGCAGGCCTCGAGTCTTCGCTATCTTCAACCACTGCAATTTGGCTATAACACTGTGTATTAGGATGATTGATCTTCTAGTCTGATGGAGGTATAGAGTAGTTTGGATTAGGATTTTGTTGCTTTTAGTTTGCTTTTTCATAGGTTTGATAGAAGGAGGTAGAATTTCGGTTTTTGTTCTCTCAGGTCCTCTCATCCCTCATCCCCTTTATGTTATATTTGCTCTCATGTTCTGCTCATTGCATATCTTTTACATTGAGGACAATGCAAGAATTGGTTGGGGGGTGTGTGGGATCACTAGGATGAATCCAGTGTTTTGTAACATCTTGAGCAATTATGTAGAACTTTTTCAATTTTTCTACAAATTCAAAACTCTATTGGAAAACTTTGTTTCTATGCATTTGGGATGGTGTGAATATAAGAAAAAGGAGAGGTAAAGTGGGTAAAGTTGAATATCTTGAATAATCTCTAAGATACTAGTTTTATATGCGAATCCCCCTATTTTTATGATTGATAGAATTCTAAACACTTTTATACCTAGTTCACATTACATGATTCTCATGCTTTGAAAGGATTATGTAGAATTGTGAATTGGTTAAGTTTGGATTTGAGGTGTTGAGAAACCAAGCCAGGGTACTTGGTCCATTCTTATCCATGGAAAATAACGAAAGATATGGATTTCTAAAAATCCTATCTAATGAAAAAGAAAACGGAAAGGAAGGATGAAAATATGGGAGTGATGGAAAATATGGTGGAAATTTCAAAAAGGGCTACCTATTACCAATCGGGGGATGGTCTAACCGTAACCAAAATTGGAAATGGGATGTAGTGTGAAAGCCGTCGAAAGGACGGTAAGGCAAATTCCTGTCATAGGTTTGTTGTTGATCTATACACCATTGAATCCATACCTTAGTTAATTCATGAAGAAGGTAACTGTTGGGGCTTAAATTTGTACCCATTGTAAAACGACATCCCATGGTCTAGTGGCAATGATTTGGATAAGTTTCGAGGCCGGGAGAGCTCCGAAAATGCCAGCACAACCCTGATCACTTGGTAGCGACCAAAATCCATAAACAACATTTCGGAGCGGACCTGGACATGCGCTTCACTGCCAAATGATTCGAAATGTCCTAAAACCCTTAACCTGCAAGTTTCAAAGTCATCCGATGCATATTTTTACCTGCGCACCTCGAAATACGTTTCATCCCCGTTTGGAGCTGACCGAAAAGGTCCGTAAGCCAACAGCTACCATTTTAGAGCGGAACTGGACATGCGCTTCACCGCCAAATGATCCGAAATGTCTTAAAACCCTTAACCTGCAAGTTTCAAAGTCATCCGGTGCATATTTTTACCTGTGCACCTCGAAATGTGTTTCATCCTCGTTTGGAGCTGACCAAAAAGGGTCCGTAAGCCTACAGCTACCATTTCAGAGTGGAACTGGACATGCGCTTCACCGCCAAATGATCCGGAGTGCCCCAAAACCCTTAAATAGCAAGTTTGAAGTCATTACGATGCGTATTTCCATGCGCACGCTCCCCGGAACAACGTTCCTATACGACAAGCCGACCCGGAGGCTCCAAATTAGCAAGGAAGTACCAAAATTAGCAACATCTGGACTTCCACACCCTACCCCATTCATTCAGGAGGTCAATCATAGCCTAGAAGTGGCTTGGCGAAAGTGAGTGCATGTCTAGAAAACGTAGTTGTCCTTTGGAGGTCCCTCATCGGAGATGAAATGCTAAAATTTTCTAAGTGCTGGAATCCTGAAAATCTGGCTAAGTAGTGGGAAAGCGCCGGCAAAGCACATGCGCCTGGCCTCCAACCACATGCGCTTGCACTCTATCAGTGAAAGGAAGTGAATGAAACACTTTTCCGAAAAGCGCCAGGAAATGCGCCGGTAAAGCACATGCGCCCGGATCCTCCACATGCGCATGGTGCATTTTTCTCACATGTGCTTGGTTTTGTTTTCTAGCACATGCACCGGAAAATACCTGCCGGGCAAACCTGAACCCGATTATCCCCTATAAATAGTGAAGTCACTTCACTCATCAGCACGAGATCATCCCTCGCCGACCTCAGAGTGATGTAAGCACCACATGCGCTTGCTTTCTCTCCTCTCGCCGGATGCCTTGGCCGGAGTGGATTCCCTCGCCGGAAACCCTCTCCGAAAAGGGATTTCCTCACCGGAATCCCAAGTTCAGGAAAAAAATCCTGAAATTTTCTAAGTGCTGGGCACATGCGCCGGCATATCCCCCACATGCGCCGGCTTTTTCCACCACATGCGCCGGCTTTTCTGGCCGAAAAATCTTGAAAGTCCTCTAAGTCTGGGAGGGACATGCGCCCACTCCTTAGGTCCAGGCGCATGTGCACCACCACATGCGCCGGGATTGCCTCTCGAACTCCCATTTTTCATGAAAAACGGGGCCACATGCGCCCGGGAGATGCCACATGCGCCGGCTCCCTACCACATGTGCTTGAAAGCTCCACCATCACCACATGCGCTTACATCAGCATGACATGTGCCTGCACCACACCCCCCATGCGCCTGGACGCTGATGGGAGGGGTGGACCTTCCGTCGCGCTGCCCGCCTTTGTCCGAGATCGAATTTTGATGAAGTCGCCTCTCCTAGATGCGTCTCGATGAGTTCTATCCATCCACCGGATCAGATTCTCCAATGGTTAATGATAAGTGGTCCAAATCAGTGTTTTGGCCCAAAATGACCAACACTTAGCCAATTTGGCAGCCCCAGAAATCCTTCCGAAAGAGCCAAAAACGGCCTAAAACGAGTAGAATCGGGCGGAATTGGACCGAGCCCGAGAGGGAAACTTTTCTTCTACTTGACATGATACACCATAATCATGCACTGCGATGAGGTTATCCGATCTCAGGACCCTCGAATACCCTAATCAAGCGGTCAGCAGGTCCACTACTTAGTCGTTTTCAGCCCTGGGAAGTGCCCTGTTGGCCCGAAAATTGACTTCTGCTAAGCAAATCGAAATGTGATCGCACCGCGATCTTCGTGGACATAATCTACCCTTGTTCCGAGACGGTCATCAATAATATTCACCGATCTCCCCAATCAAACCGCAAACAGGTCCACTACTTAGTCGTTTTCAGCCTTGGGAAGTGCCCTGTTGGCCCGAAAATTGACTTCTGCTAAGCGAATCGAAATGTGATCGCACTGCGATCTTCGTGGACATAATTCACCCCTGTTCCGAGATGGTCATCAATTATATTGACCGATCTCCCCGAACAAACCGCAAACAGGTCCACTACTTGTCGTTTTCAGCCCTAGGAAGTGCCCTGTTGGCTTGAGAATTGACTAGTGCCAGTTGAAATCAACCGCGATCTCAAAGACGCTGAGGCAAAGCTGAAGTACTCAGGCTATCCAACAGCCGAGTCAAGCATTCGCGGGGTACTGATCCCCATTATTCATAAGAAATTGGCATATTTGGGTACCCATCGGACCCTATACTTAGCCACTTGCAGGCATCGGAGATAGCCGATCCAGCCCATTGAGTTTGAATCCTCAAAAGATCTTGGCTCGATAAAGCCTACTTGATCCCAAACGGATCATCGGAAAATACTCAGAAGAAAGAGCGTTCTCGAAGACGAGTCACCCGACTCCAGAAGAAATACATTTACTTTACTGTACAAAGCTTTATTCATCCCGGATAAAGGTCCGAGGCTAAACCTAAGGGGTTATGGTTACCACGAGAAACCACAAACAAAGAGTTCTAACTAAGCTTGAAATATCTTGCTACGGACCGCCACTATGAAAAAGACAGTCGATGCCCTACCCATCGACAACGGGTCCGTCGGTTGAGCTGATGAGGTAGTTGCGGATTGCTTTCCTAAGGTCACCCGTCATAAAAATAAGGGCACGGGCTTTAGGTTATGCCGACCAACATTTCGATGTTCGTGTATTCCAGCGGTCACCTGTGCACAGTAACGGCGCGGGCCCAGAGTTACACCACTTAATTAAAAAACCTCGTTCGGGAACGTTGTGGAGTGCTTTCCTAAGGTCACCCGTCATAAATGTACGGGCGCGGGCCTTGGGTCATGCCGACCAACATTCGAGGATCGTGTATTCCAGCGGTCACCTGTTCACAATGACAGGCGCGGGCCCCGAGTTGCACCACTCGAATCCTGACAGTCTCTCAACCTGGATAGTCCGAAAGAAAATGGGACATAGACATTCGGCGTGTCTAACAAATGTGGCTCAGTCCATAACAAGAAAACAAAGGTCTATAAGACCATGAACTCAAGACCATAATCCCCGGCGGATTAGTCTTTTGCCTTCCAATCAAGGGTGATCAACCGTTGATGTAATTAAAGGCTCGTGACCAGTATCACAGCCTGGAATGTAAAAGATCTCAGAATCTCTGGAATAAAATTCGCCTTGCGATATCTCTCTCTTGTGTACACTTTGTGATTGCTTATGATTGTCTATGAATGTCTCTATACTCAGAATTCCCCCAGAATAAAATAAACACGAAAAAAAGAAAGAAGGACTGCTGACGAGTAGTTTTGATCTCTCTCCTTTTTCTAAGTTCTAACAAACTGGTGACTCTGCTGGGGATTATTCAATACCAGGATCTCTGGTTATTTCTGAGTAAATAGACATTCTGCGATAAATCATTTGCAGACACTAATGTGTACATGGGAAAGGTTACCGCAAGGAGAAATGTTCGGCGCCTTCACGGGCGCCAAACTGGCGACTCTCAACGGGAACGTTCTTCCCTTCATCTTTAAGGCAAAAGAATTTCGAAGCTTTGCATAGCATGCATGTAGTTTGTACTTGTATGTTTCTGTCTATCCACTGTCAAGCCGTATCGCGATTGGTAAGGTCGCGTCCTCTCTCTTTCCCAAGCGCGCAGAATATTCTAATGCGTGTATGACTGTGCAGAGAGAGAGAGAGAGATAGAGAGAGAGAGAAAGACAGAAAGAGAAAGACAGAGAAAGAACCAAACAAATGGCATCTACGATGATCTTCTTAGCAGCCGGAGGATTTTACTTCCCCCATCTGGTAGCAACCTCTGAAGCCGGATGGCAGATTGTGCAGAAGCGCAAGACCGTCAAGAAGACTGAGAACAAGAAGGTTATCCCAGTTGAGACGGAGAGGACAACAAGGGTGCAGGGCAGAACAAAGAGACAGTGGAAGCCAGTCTACAGGGGCGACGCCCGCGACTCCGGCAGAACTACCGTGTCAGCCAGGCCAGAGTTCTCCTTCGCCGATATCAACTTCCCAGCAATACCGAAGACAACATCGTCAGCAAAGATACCGAACAGATCCGCTGTTCAACAGTCGACTAAGACGACGATGAAGACAATCCCTACTGAAGCTACCGTGATCAAGACGAGGCTGCAGCGAGCGCAAGTAATGATGGTGCAGGTCACCGAAGGAGAGGCAAGTGAGCAATACCCAGAGCTGCCTCCAATCCAAGAACAGATAGATGAGATTATCCAGGTCCAAGAGGACATGGCCAGAGAGATGAGAGAGATGAAAGAAGCACTGTTGGCTCTAGTTGCCCAGGGGGCAAACAGAAGCCCAGCCGTACCTACTCGACAGTCTGTGGAGGAATGCCAGGGGGCAGCAGGAGAACCAGCTACCGCCGAACCACAAGCTCGCCCGAGAAACGTTGTGTTCGGACGTGTACCGCCACTGCCGTCTCAAGCCACGAGAGAAGAACTGTCCTAGACAGTTGCGGACCTGATGCGTCAGGAAAGAGAAAAGGAGAAGAGAGGAAAATATGTATACCAGGTGCCGTACTTACCCGAGGTCCACGATCTCCCATTTCCCAACAATTTCAAGCATCCAGACTTCCCTAGATTCGATGGCAGAGGATCGCCAGAGGAACACATGGCTCAATTCATGACAATGATGGGCAACCTGTCGACAATTGCCCAGTGATGTATCAGATTGTTCGGCTCGACGCTCACGAGTAAGGCATTCCAGTGGTACATGTCACTACCCGCAGGGTCAGCCAAGTCCTGGGAGCAGATGCAGGACTTATTCATCTCCAAATTCTTCTCTACTGAACGAGAAGTCTCGCTGACAGATTTAGCCTTGGTTCATCAAAGGCAGGGAGAGTCGGTCGAGAAGTTCATCGACAGGTGGAGGACTATAGCAGCACAGTGCCGGGAACTGCCCAGCGAATCTGAGCAGGTCAAGATGTGCATGCAGGCCATGGATGCGATGATCTCATTTGGCTTATCTGGACACAACTTCTCGACGTTTCGAGACCTCGCCACGAAAGCCCACCTGGTGGAGGGAGCCGCGTCCAGAGCGCAGTTCAAAGCAGAGAAGCCCAGGAGAGAAGTCAGAAGGATGATAACCGCTAACTACGTCGACAAAGGAAAGGTTTCGAATGACAGGAAATGCCCAAACACCGAGCGTAGAGTCGAGGCCAGGCCAGTAACCACGATTCAGGACAAAGGCAAGAGTTTTCAGAGGCCGCGACATCTCATGATAGAAGAGCGTAATCGAGCAAACGGACCTTATACCTTCGACATGGAGGATCTGGTTCCGATCATGGAACAGCTGGTCGAAGAGAGGTTAATAAGACTGCTAGAATGCACACACCCGGAGGAAGCGAAGATGGTCGATCATCCCAGCTACTGCAAGTATCATCGTGTGACCACCCACAAGACTGAAGACTGCTTTGTCCTAAAAGGCAAGATTCAACGGATGATCAACGATGGCACCATCAATATGAAGGCGGAAGAGGCAAGCCGGAACACTGTGACAGTGGTGTTTGCCCTCCCTGTGCCGGTTCAAATTCCAATGGCGAATTCGTTCCCAGAACCGGAAGAGCCATGGACACTTGTGAGCAGCAAGAAGAGGCTACAGAACAAAAGAAGACTCGTGGAGAAAGAGAGGAAGATGAAGGACAGAATGAGAAGAAGAAATGACAGGCAAGAACAGCCACGTGCACAGCCCGTTCAGTGTGCCATGGTCTCAGTGGTCGCTCAAATAGGGGCCAGTGACAAGGACCAAGTCCTAGAGAAAGGAGAAGTCAATGTAGTGGCTCTGCGGTTAGGAAAGCAGGTCGTACAGAGAGAATTTTCGAGGCGACCAGACCCTAGAAGGACGAATGCGGTCATAGGTGAGCCATCAGGGACACCTCGAGAAAAAGAACTGGCAGAAGCAGTCAATGAGCCAGCAGCTGACCAACGAGATCACACTCGAGATAAGGCACCGGTGATGTGTGATGTGGTGTCTCATCTGAAGAAGGTTCCGGCCCGACTCAGCATCTACGATGCCCTGTGCCTTTCGAAGAAATATCGGGAAATGTTGCTCAATGCATTGCTCGATCAAGAAGCCCGTGAGGTCATGATAGCAGAGATCGAGTCAGAAATGGAAGGAATGAAGATAATGGGAACTGGGGATCGACCCGCAGAACAGGTCATGCAGATTGACCGATCGTCCATGATCACATTCTCTGAAGAAGACAGAACGATTAGCTTGACAGACCACAACCGCCCGTTGATGGTGACAGGTCTCATCCGAGACATAGAGGTCCGAAGATGCATGCTAGACGACGGATCCGCTGTGAATATTATGTCTCTGAAGACATTGCAGCAGTTGGGTTTCAGACAGACAGCACTTCGCCCAAGCGCCATGGTTATCCAAGGGTTCAATCAGGACGGCCAGTGTGTCCTAGGGTCCATTACTGTCATGCTGGAAATAGAAGAATTGAGCACCAAAGTCACCTGTCAGGTGATCGATGCGATGACGACATACAATGTCTTGTTGGGACGACCGTGGCTTCATCAATACGGCATTATTCCCTCGACATACCATCAATGCTTCAAATACAATAGGGATGGCGTCCAGTATAGAGTGGCGGCAGACCCGAGGCCATACTCCGTCACTGAATCTTTCCTAGCAGATACACAATACTATCAGGAGAGGGATGAGGCCGAGACCGCCAGAAAAGCCAACGAACTGACAAAGGTGGCACAGGGGGCAGAACCCCAGGGCGAGAATCCAAGACAAGCGGACGAAGCTCCGCGAGTGGTCGCTGAAGCGACAAGGGCTTACAGAGGAAATCCGTTACAAAGGAAGAAGTTTTATTTGATACCGAAGCACCTCCGGAAGGAAGGGCAGTCAGTGTTGAAACAGATGACAAGCCAATAGATGAGCGTGTTGCAGTCCAGCTTCAATATGCCGGTGCCAAAGGTTGAGAGGATTCGTCCCTTCCCTAAAGCTCCGAGCGAGTTCTGCGTGCCGCCGACAATGGGAGCAAGGCATGAGATAAGATTTCAAGCCGGACTCTGCAACCCATTGCAGATCGAAGAGAACGTGAAGAGAACGCCAGTTGAGACACCACCCATCGAAGAAGAAAGATATAACAAGGCCAGTAGGAACATCATGAGAAACATGGGGTTCATTTGTTCAGAACCCCCAGCTCGGAAAGGCATGCTAGCACCCTTCGAAGTAAAGACGAAGGTATACAGAGGAAAAGAAGCCCTGGGGGTAGGATGTGAGATCAGGCATATTAACATGGTGACAATTAGTCCTGTGGAAGAGGTGAGGCCCGCTGGACCGAATGAAGTCATACAGCCGAGTGCCGCGCCAGAGTAGATCGAAGATGGGGGTCAGCCCACGATAGATGAGCTACAAGAAGTCAATCTGGGGACCACCAAAGAGCCGAGGAATACTTATATCAGTAAGAACATTCCAAAAGAAGAAAGGGAGAGCTACATTCAACTCCTGAAAGAGAACAGAGACGTGTTCGGATGGACCTATTCTGAAATGCCAGGACTGAACCCAGCAATTGCGATGCACAGGTTGAATATCGCGAAGGAGAAGAGGTCGGTCAAGCAGCCACAGAGGCGCTTCCATCCTGACATCGTCCCGAAGATAGAGGAAGAGGTGAAGAAGCCGCTTCAGGCCGGGTTTATCAGGGAAGTTCAGTATCCCAAATGGATCTTGAACATAATACCTGTAAAGAAGAAGAGCGGCCAGATCCGGGTGTGCGTTGATTTCCGCAACCTGAATGAGGCTTGTCCCAAAGATGACTTTCCTCTACCCATCCCGGAGCTCCTGATCGATAGCACATCAGCATATACGACGATGTCCTTTATGGACGGCTACTCAGGGTATAATCAGATCCGAATGGCTCCAGAAGACAAAGAGCCCACTGCCTTCCGCACGTCTCTTGGGATATTCTGTTATCGGGTGATGCCGTTTGGCTGAAAAATGCAGGCGCCACGTATTAGAGAGCGATGCAGGTAATCTTCCAAGACATGATGCACAAGCATGTGGAATGCTATGTCGATGACCTGGTAGTGAGGTCCGACGGACATCAGCAGCATTGCGAACATTTGAAGCTAGTATTTCAGAGGTTGAGAAAGAAGAGCCTCCACATGAACCCGTTGAAGTGCGCCTTTGGGGTGTCCTCCAGAAAATTCCTTGGCTTTGTGATCAGGCATCGGGGAATCGAGATTGACCCCGCAAAGATCAAGGCGATCCGAGAAATGCCTCCTCCGAAGAATTTGAAAGAGCTGAAGAGCTTCCAAGGGAGAGTCGCTTACTTGCGGCAGTTCATCTCGAACCTATCAGGTCGTTGCCAGCCTTTCTCTCGGCTGAACAAGAAAGACGTCAGCTTCGAGTGGGACGAAGCGTGCCAGAAAGCCTCCGATTCCCTCAAAGAGTTACTCGGGAAAGCTCCAGTTCTCCCAGCGCCAATCGAGGGAAAGCCTCTGATACTGTATGTAGAAGTGGGAGAGAACTCACTGGGGGCACTGCTCGCCCAGAAGAATGAAGAAGGGAAAGAGAATGCTCTGTACTATTTGAGCCGCACGCTCGTCCGTGCTGAGTTTAATTACTCACCGATTGAGAAGATATGCCTGGCCTTGATATTCGCTGTGAAGAAGTTGAGGCATTACTGTCTGTCATATCAGATTACATTGATCTCTAGAGCAGATCCTATCAAGTTCCTGATGAACTGACCTATGTTGTCCGGGCGTTTAGCCAAATGGGCCCTACTGCTATCCGAGTTCGACATCACGTATTTGCCGTCTTGAGCTGTTAAAGGGCAGGCGATAGCCGATTTTCTAGCAGCTCACCCAATACCGGATAACATGGAAATAGAATGTGATCTTCCCGACGACCAGGCCATGATGGTAAGGGTCACGAAGCAGTGGCGGATGTATTTCGACGGAGTCTCCAGAGCTGCAGGATCAGGGGCCGGTGTGATCTTCATAAGTCCTCAAGGCGACTTGTTGCCCTACTCATTCACAATAGTGCCGTCGTGCACAAACAACGAGGCAGAGTATTAGGCCCTCATCATTGGGTTACAGTCGGCACGATGTTCGCTTCCCCAAGTGTAGGGTTGCCATGTAGTAATAAACTCGGTAAGACCGAGGTCGATCCACAGGGACTATGTAGGATCTCACAAATTCATCCACAAGTGTCTATTGAAGTCTACTAATCAGATTGTTGTATAAAGTTGATGTGAGTAACAAAAGCTGAATTAAATCGAGAGTAATTAATTATAAAAGAGTACTAGGGTTTCAAGGATCCACTTGTAGCAATCCTTAATGTTCAATCCGCTGTGGTTTCTTATTCTCTCAACTAGAATCGACATTCCTGTCCGTCCAGTCGGATGATAGAACTGTTAAACCAACAGTCTGTAATATGTAAGTTCTATGCATAAGATTCACTCAGTCTAGGCTGAGCTGAGCATGCTCAATTGCATAGGTCATTCCCCTTTCCCATAGGTCCAGTTCTCAATCATAACCATCCCCAAGTCCTCTCACAAGACAAAGATAGATTAGGATCTGAACTAGATTCAAATCACCAGCAGAGTCCTTACATATTCCAGAAAATCAACTAAAATAGAACTTTGGCCTGAAGTCCCTTTATGAAGAGCTTAGTACTAGAGCGCACTCCGATTCCTCGGATCATACAGGTCTATACCGTTGCAAACAAATTAAGAAGTTAAGTAATTCATCCAAACATCCATGAGTCATCACAAGACTAAGAAAAATTACTTAAAAACTTGTATAAACTTCAAACCTTAGTTCATAATCATGAATTCCAAACTAAAACCACTTAACTACGAATTAAAACATCTTGGATTCACTACAAGCTTCACCTCTTAGCCCTAGCTAAGAGGTTTAGCTGCTTATGATCCAAGGAAACATGAAACAACTACAAAAAGCATGAAAACAGCAAAGCAAACCAAAAGGAGTTGTGAAACTCCAATCTTCACTTCCACAGCCTCCAACCTCCCTTGAGCCCTTCTAGGATGCCCTAGGAACAATCCCTAGGTGTCTATTTATAGTCTGGAGGCTCCACAACTTCGAAAGAATCGAGAAAGTGCGTAACACTTACGCAGCGCAGAGAAAATCGGGATGAATTTAGAAGTTTCTATCTCCTTTCGCACAGCCGACCGGTCAAGACCGGTCGGCTTCAAAATATAGTCATTCCAGCAAGCATGGCCGACCGATCATGACCGGTCGGCCTCATTCGATCATCAGTCCAGCAAGCACCCCCGACCAGTCATGACCGATCGGCCTTTTTCATTGAGGTCCAGCAGCCTTGTCCGACCGGTCATGACCGGTCGGACGCCTTCAGCACTTTTCCAGCACCAATGACCGACCGGTCATGACCGGTCGGTCCTCTTCAGTAATGCCCACATACATGGCTGACCGGTCACTGACCGGTCTGGCTTCCTTGGCCGACCGGTCACGACCGGTCAGCTTCATTTCCTTCTTATTTTCTTCTTTTCTTTCATCTGCTTTCTTCTCTGCTTTGGTTCTTTCTTTCTTTTCTTCTTTGGTCCTCAAACATTCTTCATCAGAATGATCCCAAGTGAGCTCTTTATGTCTTCAATTGAGTAGAGTCCACCCTCAATCCTGTAGTTACAAAACATGCATTGAATTAGCTTACAAACCATACAAACCTTGCACAATGAGTGATGAATTGGGGTTAGAATATGCACAATTAAGAGCTCAACACACCCCCCAACCAGCATTTTGCTAGTCCCGAGCAAAACATGCGTGAAGCTAATCTCATTCTTCAAAAACTCAACTCTCTTTCAGAAACCATCCTTCTATACATTCCAAGGTTCATAAGTGTAAGATTCAGAAAGATTAGGCGTCAAAGGTTGGAACCGTACATCCTCAAGGCATAATAGGCATTCATATGAGATTCCCACTGATTGGTTGACAAATAGAGGGACTTGAACAAATTCATCCTAGTGTGGGTAGTGAAAATTCATTCCACGAGTTTCTAGGATTATCTTCTTCATAGATCAACTAGACTATTGAACTCAAGGTACATATAGCCACATCAAGCCAATGACAGGAATTTGCCTTACCGTCCTTCCGACGACTTTCACACTACGTCCCATTTCCGGCTTTGGTTACGGGTAGACCATCCCCCGGTTGGTAGTAGGTAGCCCTAATCGGAATTTTCCACCGTTTTTCCACATTCCCAATTTCATCCTTCCTTTTCCTTTTTCTTTTTAAATTAGATAGGATTTTTAAAAATCCATATCTTTCATTATTTTCCCATGGACAAGGATGGACAAAGTACCCCGGCCTGATTGCTCAATACCTTAATTCAAAGTCTAGCCAATCCATAAATCACATAATCCCTTCAACTCATGAAAATCGTGTAATGTGAACTAGGTGTAAAAGTGTTCAGATTTTCTATCAATCACAAAAATAGGGGAGTTCACATATAAAACCATTATGCAATGAGAGATTCCAGACATCCAGCCTTATACACTTCATATCTCCTCCTCTTATGCTCATATCAACTCGAATGCATAGAACCAATGTTTTCCAAAAGAGTTTCGAATTTTTGAAAAAATCAAAAAATTTCCACATAATTGCTTGAGATGTTGCAAAATGCTGGATTCATCCAAGCGGTCCTACACCCCCCAACCAAATCTTGCATTGTCCTCAATGTAAAAGATGCGCAATGAGCAAAACATGAGAGCAATTTGAAAATAAAAGGGAGTGAGGAATGATATTACCTGAGAGAGTGAACATTGGAAATCTTCCTCCTTCTAGCAAACCTATGAAAAAGAAAACAAAAGCAGCAAAATCCTAATCCTAACTACTCTATACCTCCATCAGACTAGGAGATCAATCACCCTGATACACAGGATCATTCAGGGGTATGGACATACCTTCTGAAGGAAAATTTTCAAAGAACGGCTTTAATCGCTGCCCATTTGCCTTAAAAATATTGCCGTTCCTTGGATTCAATAGCTCGACAGTCCCATACGGATAGACAGTTTGCACAATGTAGGGACCGGTCCATCTAGATCTCAATTTTTCTGGAAATAGATGTAAGCGAGAATTATACATGAGGACTTTTTGATTGATCGTGAATGTCTTGCGAAGAATATTCTTATCATGGAATATCTTCGTCTTGTCCTTGTAAATTCTCGCATTCTCATAATCTTCATTCTGGATTTCTGCAAGTTCATTTAATTGAAGTTTGCGTAGCGAGCTTGCCTTGTCAGAATTGAAATTCATTGTCTTAATAGCCCAATACACCTTATGTTCCAACTCCACAGGCAAGTGACAAGCCTTCCCATAGACAAGTCTATAGGGAGACATTCCAATAGGAGTTTTAAAGGCAGTACGGTAAGCCCAAAGCGCATCGGTAAGTCGAAGTGACCAATCCTTGCGATCGGGATTCACCGTTTTCTCTAAAATGTGTTTAATCTCCCTATTGGATATCTCAGCTTGTCCACTAGTTTGTGGGTGATAGGGGGTGATCACTTTGTGTGTAATGCCATATTTCTTCATTAGGGCTGCAAAAGGGCGATTGCAAAAGTGAGACCCTCCATCACTTATGATGACTCGAGGCGTTCCAAACCGGGAAAGAATATTTTCTTTTAAAAATCGAATGACCGTTTTATGGTCATTATTCCGGCAAGGAATGGCCTCGACCCATTTGGAAACATAATCAACAGCAAGTAAGATGTATAAATTTCCAAAAGAAGATGGGAATGGGCCCATGAAATCGATGCCCCAACAATAAAAAATTTAGATAATTAAGATGGGATTGAGTGGCATCATATTTCTACGGGAGATTCCTCCTAGTTTCTGACAAGGTTCACATGCTTTGCAAAACTCATGTGTGTCTTTGAACATGGTGGGCCAATAAAACCCACATTGCAGAATTTTCGCTGTGGTCTTTTTAGCCGAAAAGTGGCCACCACATGCTTGAGAATGATAGAAGGAGATGATACTTTGTTGCTCATCATCTGGGACACATCTCCTTATGATTTGATCGGGACAGTACTTGAATAAGTATGGGTCGTCCCATAGAAATTTTCGTACCTCCGAGAAGAATCTATCTTTATCTTGCTTTTTCCAATATGTAGGAATTGTACCTGTAGCAAGATAATTAGCAATGTCCGCATACCATGGCAATTGGGAGACAACAAAAAGTTGTTCATCAGGGAACATGTCATTGATTGCAGTCGTTTCAGGGGAATCAGTGAGGACAAGCCGAGAGAGGTGGTCAGCTACTACATTCTCTACTCCTTTCTTATCACGTATTTCTAAGTCGAATTCTTGGAGTAGGAGGATCCATCTTAATAACCGTGGTTTAGCATCCTTCTTAGAAAGCAGATACTTAAGCGCGGCATGGTCAGTGAATATTTGGATCCAATCAAGTAGGATCTAAACTTCTCCAAAGCAAAAACTACGGCTAAAAGTTCCTTTTCAGTGGTAGTGTAGTTTGCCTGGGCTGAGTTTAGGGTTCTACTTGCATAGTGGATGACACATGGCTTTTTATCTTTTCTTTGGCCTAACACGGCCCCAATAGCATAGTCGCTAGCATCTCACATAATCTCAAAAGGAAGGCTCCAATCAGGTGGTTGCATTATTGGGGCACATGTCAACATACCTTTAAGGGTGTTAAAGGCCTTTTGACATTCTTCATTCCACTCGAATGAATTTTCCTTTTGAAGTAGGTTACATAAAGGGCGAGAGAGTGAACTGAAATCCTTTATGAACCTTCTGTAAAATCCTGCGTGTCCTAAAAAGGACCGTATATCTCGTATGCTTTTGGGTGGTGGGAGGTTAGAGATAAGATCAATTTTCGCCTTGTCCACCTCAATTCCATTTTGTGAAACGATGTGACCAAGTACAATTCCCTTTTGAACCATGAAGTGACACTTTTCCCAATTGAGCACAAGGTTCTTCTCTTCACATCTTTTTAGCACAGATTTCAAGTGCTCAAGGCACTCATCAAAGCTACAACCGAATACGGAAAAATCATCCATGAAGACTTCGAGAATGGTCCCCACCATGTCAAAAAAGATGCTCATCATACAACGCTGAAATGTGGCAGGGGCATTACATAGTCCAAACAACATCCGTCGATAGGAGAAAGTGCCGAATGGACATGTGAATGTAGTCTTTTCTTGGTCTTCACGGGCAATTTCTATTTGGTTGTACACTGAATAGCCATCAAGGAAGCAAAAGTGGGAATGACCGGCCAACCATTCTAAAATCTGATCAACAAACGGTAGGGGAAAGTGGTCTTTCCTCGTGACAGTGTTTAGCTTCCTGTAGTCAATGCACATTCTCCAACCGGTAGTGACTCTAGTTGGTACGAGTTCATTATTGGCATTGGCTACGATGGTTATTCCGGATTTCTTAGGCACCACTTGAGTTGGGCTCACCCATTGGCTATCAGATATTGGGTAAATAATACCTACATCCAGTAGTTTCACCACTTCGGCCTTAACCACATCCTTCATGTTTGGATTTAGTTGTCTTTGTGGTTGCCGGGATGATTTTGCATTTTCCTCAAGGTGTATGCGGTGAGTACAAATCAGAGGGTCTATGCCTTTGAGATCCGCAATTGACCATCCAATGGCACTCTTGTGCTCTAATAGAGTGGCTATTAGCCTACTCTCTTGTTCCTCATCCAAGTGGGAAGAAATCACCACTGGATATGTCTCATCTCGACCTAAATAAACATACTTTAGCTCACTTGGCAATGGTTTTAGGTCGAGTTTTGGTGCCTTGATGTTGGATGGGAGGGCCTTGTTCTCATTTACAGGCAAAGGTTCAATTGGGGCCCTCCATCTTTTATTCTCAAGCACCAGCATCACATCTAGAATGGCATCCCTCTCTTGTATTGTGTAATCATTTGTCTCATGAGAGTGGGCCATACATGCCTCCAAAGGGTTGGAAAATAGTGATAAGGGGACTGTATCCTCCACGAATGATTCGATCATGTTTAATTCGTGGACATCATCATCAACTTCCCGCGGTTGTTTGCATAACTCAAATATGTTAAGCTCAAGGGTCATATTTCCAAAGGACATTTGTACAAGTCCGTTTCTACAATTGATAATGGCGTTTGAAGTAGCTAGAAATGGTCGTCCGAGTATGACGGGAATTTGAGTACCGGTGCCTATCACGGGATGTGTATCCAAGACAATAAAATCTACTGGATAGTAGAATTTATCAACTTGGACTAGAACATCCTCTACCATTCCTCTCGGTATCCGGATGGATCTATCAGTAAGTTGGAGTATGGTTTTGGTGGGTTTCAATTCACCTAACCCAAGTTGTTCGTAGACCGAGTATGGAATGAGATTCACACTTGCCCCCAAGTCGAGTAGGGCTTGTTTAATCTGGTAGTCTCCTATGATGCATGAGATGGTTGGACTACCTGGATCCTTGTATTTTTGGGGCACCTCTTGTTTGATGATGGCGCTCAAATTCTCATCCAAAAGCACTTTATTGTGAACGTTATGTTTCCTTTTGATTGTACACAATTCCTTTAAAAATTTAGCATAAGATGGTATTTGTTTTATTGCATCCAACAGCGGGATGTTGATCTTCACCTGCTTGAAAACTTCCAGAATCTCCAGATTTTTATCTAAAGGTTTAGGTGAAATCAACCTTTGTGGAAATGGGGCAACCGGCTTGTATTGTCTTTCCGGTTCTTTCTCTTGTGGAATATTGTTTGGGCTATCATCCTCTTTGGAAATTTTCGGATCCTTAGGCTTTGGGGCCTTCACCGGATTAGATTTATCAATTTCTTTCCCACTTCTCAAAGTGCTGATAGCTTGGACATGTTCCGTATGGTGGGAGGATGAGCTTGCATCTTGTATCTCATATTGGGTCCTTGGGTTAGGAAGAGGTTGGGCAGGGAATGTGCCCTTCTCTCTAACACTAAGGTGAGCTTCAACTCTAGCCAAAGATGTTTTCAATTCATTGATGGCTTGGTTTGAGTTTTGATTGAATTTCAATTGCTCTTGCATGAACCCATCTATTTTTAGAGAATTTGTCTTGTTATACTCATTCTGGACCGATACGAATGCACCCAACATCTCTTCTAGTGATACTTTTGGAGTGTTGTTTGCATTTGCATTGGGCCTATTCTTCCAACTGAAGTTGGGATGGTTCTTCCAATTAGGATTATACGTGTTTGAGTTTGGAGCACCATATTGCTGCTGATAACTGTTTATGGCATTTGTTTGTTCTTGTAAGATGCCTTGGACTGCTGAAATTGTGGGACAATCTGGTGTAGCATGTTGATTTCCAGCACAAATTCCACAAACAGTTTCAACCTTAGTGGAGTTGATTGTTTCTCCTTTCCTTAATTCCATGGCTTCGACCTTTCTTGTAAGGCTAGCCAACCGTGCACTTATGCTATCTTCTTCTGATAAGACATACATTCCTCCCTTTTCCTTTTGTTGGCCAATCTTGGAATTTGTTGGTTTAGATGTGTCCCAAGATTGTGCACTTTCAGCCAATTCTTCCAGATAATCCCATGCTTCATCAGCTTCCTTATTCATGAACTCCCCATTACACATCATCTCTATAAATTAGCGCATGGATGGAATCAGTCCTTCATAGAAAAAACTTATAATCCGCCAATTTTCATAGCCATGATGTGGGCATGCGTTTAATAGGTCCTTGAATCTCTCCCAACATTGGGAAAAGGTTTCATCCTCCTTTTGGGCAAAGTTCATGATAAGGCGCTTAAGCATGTTCGTTTTGTGAGTAGGGAAGAATTTTTTTATAAATTCTCTGTGCATATCATTCCATGACCCAATTGATCTTGGCCTCAATGCATAAAGCCAACCCTTGGCTTTATCCTTAAGAGTGAAAGGGAAGAATTTAAGTCTTACTACATCTTCAGTCACATTTGCAAAGTGCATGGTGGTGATTACCTCATCAAACTCCCTAAGGTGTTGATATGCACTTTCACTGTCCAAACCATGGAATTTAGGGAGGAGATTGATCACTCCCGGTTTCAAATCCACATTCCCTGCATTTGGTGGAAATACTATGCATGAGGGAGTGCTCGTTCTTGCAGGTTGCAAGAAATCACGTAAAGTCCTAGGTCGGGGAACATTCTCAACCACATTCTCCCCTGTTTCAGTTTGATTTTGAACCGGGTTAGGTTGATTTGCAGCCATACTTTCAGATAAAATTGGAGAATCTAGATGTCTCCTAACACGTGGCTCTCTATCAATGCCTTCTACTATCCCCCCTTCACTTATGAGCCGGTTATTGGAATCCCGAGCCCAATGTGGCATGCAAAACTAAAAATAAGAAACAAAAAGGAAAAAGAATTCTTCCTTCTTTTTCTTTACTCTTCTCTAAGACCGAAGCACAAGCTTTCTTGCAATGGCTAGGCCAGAAACAAAGATAGAGACCGATTTCTCCTGGTCACTAGGGGTTCAGAGAACACCCCACCCACTCTTTGAATCTTTTGAGAAAAAGTGCAGAAAAAGGAGAAAGAGGAGTAGAGATGAGAAAAGAAATCCCTGAGCACAAGGTGATCCAAGACGGCAGAGCTGACCAATAGGAATCCAGGTGGCAAAAAGGCCGACCTTTCAGAGATCCAAAAGGAGTCTCCACCCACTCTACAAGAGATGAATAAAATAAGAATGACTAGGAGAAGGAGAAGAGTGAGGTTTTAGAAGGATAGCACCTGAATTGCACTTGAAATCCTTGACTCTTCTTCGGCTTCCTAAAAATCCCTGAAAAGAAAAATCAAATAAATAAACTAAGTTAGTCTAAAAATCTAAAAAAATCCTAAATAGATACTAATTTCAGAAATTTGTGAAAACCGTCAAGATCCCCGGCAACGGCGCCAAAAACTTGTTCGCTTCCCCAAGTGTAGGGTTGCGATGTAGTAATAAACTCGGTAAGACCGAGGTCGATCCACAGGGACTATGTAGGATCTCACAAATTCATCCACAAGTGTCTATTGAAGTCTACTAATCAGATTGTTGTATAAAGTTGATGTGAGTAACAAAAGCTGAATTAAATCGAGAGTAATTAATTATAAAAGAGTACTAGGGTTTTAAGGATCCACTTGTAGCAATCCTTGATATTCAATCCGCTGTGGTTTCTTATTCTCTCAACTAGAATCGACATTCCTGTCCGTCCAGTCGGATGATAGAACTGTTAAACCAACAGTCTGTAATATGTAAGTTCTATGCATAAGATTCACTCAGTCTGGGCTGAGCTGAGCATGCTCAATTGCATAGGTCATTCCCCTTTCCTATAGGTCCAGTTCTCAATCATAACCATCCCTAAGTCCTCTCACAAGACAAAGATAGATTAGGATCTGAACTAGATTCAAATCACCAGCAGAGTCCTTACATATTCCAGAAAATCAACTAAAATAGAACTTTGGCCTGAAGTCCCTTTATGAAGAGCTTAGTACTAGAGCGCACTCCGATTCCTCGGATCATACAGGTCTATACCGTTGCAAACAAATTAAGAAGTTAAGTAATTCATCCAAACATCCATGAGTCATCACAAGACTAGGAAAAATTACTTAAAAACTTGTATAAACTTCAAACCTTAGTTCATAATCATGAATTCCAAACTAAAACCACTTAACTACGAATTAAAACATCTTGGATTCACTACAAGCTTCACCTCTTAGCCCTAGCTAAGAGGTTTAGCTGCTTATGATCCAAGGAAACATGAAACAACTACAAAAAGCATGAAAACAGCAAAGCAAACCAAAAGGAGTTGTGAAACTCCAATCTTCACTTCCACAGCCTCCAACCTCGCTTGAGCCCTTCTAGGATGCCCTAGGAACAATCCCTAGGTGTCTATTTATAGTCTGGAGGCTCCACAACTTCGAAAGAATCGAGAAAGTGCGTAACACTTACGCAGCGCAGAGAAAATCGGGATGAATTTAGAAGTTTCTATCTCCTTTCGCACAGCCGACCGGTCACGACCAGTCGGCTTCAAAATATAGTCATTCCAGCAAGCATGGCCGACCGGTCATGACCGGTCGGCCTCATTCGATCATCAGTCCAGCAAGCACCCCCGACCGGTCATGACCGGTCGGCCCTTTTCATTGAGGTCCAGCAGCCTTGTCCGACCGGTCATGACCGGTCGGACGCCTTCAGCACTTTTCCAGCACCAATGACCGACCGGTCATGACCGGTCGGTCCTCTTTAGTAATGCCCACATACATGGCTGACCGGTCATTGACCGGTCTGGCTTCCTTGGCCGACCGGTCACGCCCGGTCAGCTTCATTTCCTTCTTATTTTCTTCTTTTCTTTCATCTGCTTTCTTCTCTGCTTTGGTTCTTTCTTTCTTTTCTTCTTTGGTCCTCAAACATTCTTCATCAGAATGATCCCAAGTGAGCTCTTTATGTCTTCAATTGAGTAGAGTCCACCCTCAATCCTGTAGTCACAAAACATGCATTGAATTAGCTTACAAACCCTACAAACCTTGCACAATGAGTGATGAATTGGGGTTAGAATATGCACAATTAAGAGCTTAACACACGAGACATGCGAATCCGATCACTACAGGTATACGGTGATTCTCGGTTAGTTGTGGGACAGCTTATGACGGAATATGAAGTCCGCAAGCCGGAGCTGTCATCTCTTTTCCATCAGGCCCGAGCCCTATTCGATCATTTTCTGGACAGTACAGTGTCGCACGTCCCAAGAGCTGAAAATTCTCAAGTAGACGCATTGGCTAACCTGGCCGCGGCTCTCGCGCACCCAGGGGGCAGCCCACTTCAAGTCACCATAGAAGAAAGGAGAATATTACCATCCCTCACAGCGGCCGAGAATGTCACGAGTGCAAGCCCTGTACATTGCTTTGAGATCACAGAAGAGGAAGATTGGAGAAGACCATTCTCAGATTACTTGAGGTATGGGTTCTTACCTGAGGATCCGCAAATGCGCACTCAAGTTAGAAGGCGTGCCAGCTCGATCGTCCTCTTAGAAGAAGTACTGTATCGACGCTCTAGCGATGGAACGCTGTCAAGTTGCCTGGCCCGAGAAGAAGTTCATGATACGCTGAGAGAGGCGCACGGAGGAGAATGTGGTGCCCATCAAGGCGGACGAAACCTACATCATCGAGTTCAGCACATGGGCTATTATTGGCCCACCATGGTGAAAGATGCGATGGACTACGTTAGGAAATGCCATCAGTGTCAGATACATGCTGACATCATACATATACCTCCAGAAGAACTGCATCAGTCAGTGATGTCTTGGCCTTTTGCGGCCTGGGGAATGGATGTGATAGGCCTCATTAGCCCCTCTTCCTCTCAAGGGCACCAGTACATACTGGCGGCAACAGATTATTTCTCTAAGTGGGCTGAGGCTGTGGCCCTAAAGAACGTGAAAGCTAAACAAGTGGAGGGTTTCATCCGGAACGCCATCATCTATAGACATGGTATTCCCGCTCGGATCGTCATGGATAATGGCACGCCCTTCCGAAATGCTGTGATCGACAAGCTGTGTGCCAAGTTCAAGATCAAGCATTGCTACTCAACACCCTATTATCCTCCTGCAAATGGGCTTGCTGAGGCATTCAACAAAACCATCGTGAAGATTTTGAAGAAAACGGTGGCAGAGAATAAGAAAGATTGGGACAAACGGTTGCCCGAAGCACTTTGGGCATATCGTACTACGCACCGCACAGCAACGCGGGCTACTCCCTATTCACTAGTATACGGCACGGAGGCCATCATCCTGATGGAAGTTCAGGTCGAGTCCCTGTGAGTAGAACTTCGGAACTCCTTGACAGATGACCGTAATGCTAAGCTCAGGATGGTCGAGCTCGATGCCTTGGACGAGAAGAGGCTCGCGGCACAACAACGGCTAGAGATGTACCAGAAGCATATCTCAACAGCGTATGACAAGCGAGTCAGGGGTAGATCCTTCAAGAAGGGTGACTTGGTGCTCGTAATGAAGCGACCGACAGCCGCGCACACTACAAAGAGCAAGTTTGACCCTAAGTGGGACCCGATATGCATCATAGAAGAAGTTTACTCCAACGGGGCCTACCATTTAGTGAGTTTCAACGGTGGCGGAGCCGGTTTTGCAATTAATGGCCGATTTCTGAAGAAATATTACCCCTAACAGTCCACCTGTTACTTTCCTTTACATAAATAGGAGAAATATAAACTCCCCAAGAGAGGGAATGTAATAAGTAAGGATAGAAACGGAGAATGAAATGGAGTAGAATACAGTAGATAAGCCTGTAGTTACAAAAGCTAATCAGTTACTTCGTATTCTTGCAGGTCTTCCTTGCCCTTGCTATGGAGAAATAACCAAGAAGGACCATTCGTCTACGACACGAGCATATCCCGAGTTCAGAAACCCTAGACACTCCCGAAATCGACGACAAAGGGAAGTATTACTCTTTTCATTTCATTCTACATTCATCACTTACTAGAATTGCGATTATTATTGCTATTATTGCAAACCATTCTAACACACATCACACAAACATAACACGATAGAAAAATAATTGCTATTGTCATTTCATTTAATAAAAGTTTGGTTGACATCTTTTCGACGCCATATACATGAATGGTCAAAAGGTAAGTATCTCTTACACCAACTACAAAATTTTCTAAAGGTAAGATCCTACGATCATTTCTATACATTTGAAGTCAAGAAGGAGAGCATCGGGAGCGAAAGATCAAAGCTTCTCCAAACATCCCGATATCAGCCTGATCACGGCCACCCTGGCAGTTTCCATCGTTGACTTTGCTGCAGATAACACCTCCGCAGGATCAAGAACATGTTGAAGTTCAGCAGTCAAATCCTCCAACTGTTTGCGCGCTACTTCGCCCTCACTCTCGAGCCGCGTGACCGTTATCTGACCCTGAGTAACTACTGACTCGAGATGGGCAGCTTTGAAGCTCATGACGATCTTCTCCTCTTGCAGACGCTCAATTTCAACGTCGATTTCAGCTATACGGCCCAAGCACCCTTCATACTGTATCTTATTATTTTGTAAGGATTCTCGTGCATTCGCCGTAGAATGCACGTGACGTTCCACTGCAGGTCCCAAAGACTCTACAATTCTCCGCTTGTCCTCGGTAGCAGGATCAGGCTCGACGCGCTCAGCAGCTGCTACGTTTGCGAGGGAGCTTTCGAACGCAGAGATGTGATTGACAACCATGAGCGCATCAGACCCAACAACTCCGACACAAGCTTCCAGCGCTTTCATGCCAGCGCCTAGCATATGCCATTCTTGTGGATCGGCCAACGCCTTCGCAAGGCTAGACAGCAGGCCCTTCAGCACGCTCTGACAAAAACAATCTAAATGTTCAAATGCAGGAATGTCCAGCATCATAGCAATGGCGACGCCAGAATCGACGGCAGCTGCAAGAAAGAATGCAAGACGAACAAATGGTGCATTAGCAAAAATGAAAGAAGAAACTACAAGTCATAATCTAATGTAAAGTGCGAAGGAGACGATGCGACGGAAGTGGCAGAGGTAGGTATTGACTCAATAAGATCTGTAGAAATAAAATAATGATAACAAAATATGGTTAGTATGATTATGCAGGAATCAAAGAAGAAAAGTACAAAGCAGAACCACAATCGCATTTCTTACCTTGTGCTCGCGGAATGTTGGGTCCGACTTCGACCACAGTAGAGCGTGACGTATCCACGACTTCCAACTCAACAGGACAGTCTACTCGCAATGAACAACCTGATGGAAGGACCGAAGAAGGATCGACGTTCCCCTCACGCATCTCAAGCCCAGGAACGGATTCCTTAGCTTTATTAGCACGAACGGGCAAACAAGGAGGAACATCCGTGGACAACCTCGTAGTCGGTGCCACAACAGCCTGAGAAACGAAGAATAAAGGCTCGGAAGAAGGTTGGACCCTGACGTTGTCGTAGAGTTGCGCTTCGATCCCTGCCATGGCAACATCGTCAAGATCACCTACATCCCCGACTCCGGCATCGTTATCATAATAATTCGTGAGGGAATCATCGTTGCTATGATCGTTGGCATGGTCCACTCCCCAGTCATCACCAGAATAATCTACAGGTTCATCTTCAAGCTGTGACCCCGAACCATCGAGGCACGCCGCTCCCTGACCATCACCGTCTTCAGAACCATCTTCGGCATTGTCCCCCTCGACATCTGCAGGCTCGGACTCACCTCCGTCACGATTATCGATAATTATATCTTCTTCGTCTGCAATCTCCTCTGTAGCACCAGACCGAAGCTCACCTTCTTCACGGCTATCGGCAACAGTCGCACCTACCACTATCTCTGGAGTAGTGATCTGCAACGACGGATCCAAATTCCCCCACTTCTTGATATGTAACATTTCTGCCTTTCTTAAGTTTTTCTCAGGTGCTGACGGGCGAACTCTTGGTGTGAGTCTTATCTTGACTCTCAACTGATCTCTCGCGCAGCCCGGTGGAAGATCGTCAATGAAATCATCATAAGGTCTAACTCCTGCCATGCCTCCCATAGGCTCACCCTCTTCGACAGATGGAGGAGCAGTCTCTGCCAGAGGACACGAAGATCCGACCCCTTGCTGACATCTCTATATAGGGACCCCGAAGCAATACCATCCGTTTAATGCTCCATCTTCTTTCCTACGAGTGATCGGCACGTTCAAGGAAGTCAGATGGCTGGTACCAGGAACTCCGACGGCCTCACGCTGCTCACAAAGATAACCAAGACCGTCCTCAGGAACGTCATTCAACCTTGGAGGATAGAGATAGAGAGGGAAATCGACAGGTTTGGCACCTCGGATGCGCGCATACTGATGCCCCCACCATCTCATCCAACCATAAGAGGTCGCGGGACGTCGACTACCGCCAGGCAACACGAACCTCGCGCCAGATCGCGTTAGCAAAAGTTGGTCCCACATCCACTCCCAATGGACAAGACCCGTGCCATATGCTCGTTCTATCCTCGTCACGCTCGGAAGAGTCGACAGAACGCCCTGATCGTAGCCGAACTGTCTGGCGAACCTGCTCGGATAATAAGGCTCGCGCCAGAACTCCATGCCTTCGCGGAACGGGAGAGAGGCGGTCCGGATTGATATTAGGAATTCTCTGTTAGAAGAGTCAACCGAATCCTCATCATCGACGACTTCGATATCTTCATCAGCAATGGAAGCAGGAAAATGGTAAAAGTCAACTTCATTCTCACTGCAGATCCTTGAAGACACCCATTCTGGCGTCTTAAGCACCATCTTGGCCTTCATGAACCTGATAAGAGGCGCTTGGTCCGGAAAGAAGTAGGCGTGAGGCTTCATTCCATATACCCACAGGAAATAAACGCCTAACCAGCCGCAGAAATAATGCCACGGGCAATGGGCAGCATCCATTCCATTAGCAGGTTTGTCCGGATTACTGGCAACATAACCAAACGCTCTATATATGCTGCAGAGTACAGGTGGCGCTATAGAAAGACGTTGAACACTGGCAAGGGCACCGGCCATAACGAAGCAAGAAACCCTGACGCCATCAGCACTCTTCGAGCTGGGAAGCGCGACTGCGGACAACCAGTAAGCAAGGAAGCCTGCTAGCTCTCAAGTGGGAGACAATACGTTCGGGTAAGGAAATTTGCATTGGAACCTTTGTTGTAAAGCCCTTATTCTTTTAACATCAACTTTATATTTTTCGTAGTCGATCCTGAAAGAGAGAAAGGAGAGAGAATTTCACATAAAAAGCTATGCAGGAGAAAAGAGCATACATCATGAAAAGAAAGAAAAAGACATCCCGGGAAGACTTACTTCAAGCCGTGGCTGAAGTAAACTGACCAATCTTCATAGTGTATCTTTGTAATGTAGTCAAATTGTTGCAATTCATTGAACAACTCCAAACACACCTTGGAATGATAGGCCTTCCGATCACCTTCGCGCCTGAAGCCACACAATTCTTCATCAGAGGGGATATATTCGTGATAATACCCGCTGCGTATGGGCAGGCCTGCCATCATCTTAAGATCCCAGAGGGTTATGCTCATCTCTCCTTGAGGAAGATGGAAAGAGTTGGTAACGGAACTCCAATAATTTAAGAAGCCCTTGAGAATCGTCGGATCTCGCAGAAAGAAGCCGGCAGTCGCCTCGATGGCATAGTAGAGCCCGACCTCCCTCAGCACAGCCTCGTGCCGGATCAGAATCTCCTTCGCCCAGGGGATGTAGCTGTCACGACAATTCAGATGCCCTCGGGTACGGAAGCTCGAAGTTTCCCACATTGCGGACGTGCTCATAGGAAGGAATCTTTGACGCACCATCTCAAAGAAATGAGTCGGATAAGGTGCATGCGGATCACATGTAGGCATGAGGAAAGTCATTTCCTTAATCTCACCAACCTTTTGTTGCTTCCCGTTGCTTCCTAGGGTGGCGGTGAGTAATCTCTCAGGAACTGAAGACCATCTCTCCACTCCATAGAACTGGCTAGGTCTATGAACATTAGATGGCTCGATGCTCGGAAAAGGTTTACACCTCATAAGAGACTTCTGGTGCAAGATGACTTCACCATTGTAGGGGTTCGTGATGCAGATGCCACGCTCAGCAGTGATCTTGTTGCTCTCCCATCCAATCTTCATCCTTTCATATTTCAAGTTGAGGAGCTGTGTCAATCGCTCCGCTTGACTGAGCGCCTTGATTGGTTGTTTTCCTCGTCCTCCTTTCTTCTTACCTTTCTGACCTGTCAGATTCTCTTCTACATTTTGAACAGGTATATCTTAAGGACCTGCCTCGATGGCACTCGCCACACCAGCAAGTTAGGCATACCAATAGACCCACTCTTGTTCTGTTCCCTGCTTTGGAGGTTCAGGCGCTGTCTTGTTGATGAAGATGCGCACCAGCACTTTATGAGGAAGCTGCCCAATACGCTCCGTGAAATCCTTTATCTCGGGTTCGACCGTAGGAAAGAAGCAAGAGTTACGTCTTGGAGGAGGAGGGTTAGAAGGACCTTCAGCTATTCTTTTCTGACTATGCTTCATCGGCGTCGGACCAGAAGCATGCGACCCAGAGGTTTCACCAGAAGATCCCATTATCGCTACTGCAATTCACTGCAACGCCTAAACAAAACAACATTAGAGAACAACTCGATACACACGGGAAAATAGCCTAACGAAATCATATCACAAACACAAGCACAACATGAAGAACATGAAAGCAACAAAATCAAGAGTATAGCATATCGATCATCATACGCATTTCATAACAAAGCAACTGCCATCATACATGCACGCATACATGTGATCGATGCACACACAAAATCATAGATTGAACCCACAATACATCCATGCATTTAGTCTAAAAGTAGCCTTGACAAGTCCAGGTGCTTATAAGTAAGTACTAGACAGAGTCAGGAAACAGTTTCAGCATCATACATACGCAACTATTCTCACACTGCAACTTTACAAGCAATCGGGACGCTATAAGCGCACTCTGGCAGACATACCCTGAATCTATCTAAAATAGACAGTCATGAGCTATGACAGGCCAAAGTAGGCAGCCAACTGCAGGCCCAAGGCACTAAGCTCCAGTCGTGCTTGAATTTAAGCGATCTAGCCTCAAACAGTACTGAATTTGACTGAGAAACGGAGCTGGAAATGCCATTTCTTCACAAGTGCAAAGCAGGGACTAAAAATGAAAATTTTGGCTAAGTGTTGGACTCACATGCACCCAAGGTGGAGCCCCAGGCGCATGTGGCCCCTCACATGTGCCCAATCTCTAAAATTTGAAAGTGAAACTTCATTTCATAAAGTCTCAGGCGCATGTCCAATCTGACATGCGCCCGGCTCAGAAGAAGGAAATGAACAAGCTTGGAATTCAATGCACCAGGCGCATGTGCATCCTCACATGCGCCCACCTCTGATTTTTTTTTTATTTGAAAAGACACAAGTCTAGGCAGTGCCCTAGGTGCATGCCCAGAACAACATGCGCCTGGGACATGCGCCCACATCCTCAGAGGCAATTTGACATGCGCCTGAGGGGAGTTCTCCGTCGGAAAATGGATGGTAGGCCACATGCGCCCACAAGGGGACCACATGCACCTGTAGCTCGAGGATGAGCTCTCTCACCTTGGGAAAATTGAGTTTTTTTACTCAAAAAATTGTGGAATGACTCAGTGAGTCAACTATTTATACTTGAGCCTGAGGGACCGGTGCACTACACTGGCATGACGTAAGCATCCAGCGCAGCACACCAGGGGGGCACTTGTTGGGGCTCAAATTTGCACCCATTGTAAAACGACATCCCATGGTCTAGTGGCAATGATTTGGACAAGTTTCGAGGCCGGGAGAGCCCCAAAAATGCCAGCACAACCTTGATCGCTTGGTAGCGACCAAAATCCATAAACAGCATTTTGGAGCGGAACTGGACATGCGCTTCACCGCCAAATGATCCGAAATGTCCTAAAACCCTTAACCTGCAAGTTTCAAAATCATCCGGTGTATATTTTTACCTGCGCACCTCGAAATGCGTTTCATCCTCGTTTGGAGCTGACCAAAAAGGGTCCGTAAGCCTACAGCTACCATTTCAAAGTGGAACTGGACATGCGCTTCCCCGCCAAATGATCCGGAGCGCCCCAAAACCCTTAAATAGCAAGTTTGAAGTCATTACGATGCGTATTTCCATGCGCGCGCTCCCCGGAACAACGTTCCTATACGATGAGCCGACCCGGAGGCTCCAAATTAGAAAGGAAGTACCAAAATTAGTAACATCTGGACTTCCACACCCAACCCCGTTCATTCAGGAGGTCAATCATAGCCTAGAAGTGGCTTGGCGACAGTGAGTGCATGTCTAGAAAAGGTAACTGTCCTTTGGAGGTCCCTCGTCGGAGTTGAAATGCTGAAATTTTCTAAGTGCTGGAATCCTGAAAATCTGGCTAAGTAGTGGGAAAGCGCCGGCAAAGCACATGCGCCTAGCCTCCAACCACATGCGCTTGCACTCTATCAGTGAAAGGAAGTGAATGAAACACTTTTCTGAAAAGCGCCGGGATCCTCCACATGCGCTTGGTGCATTTTTCTCACATGTGCTTGGTTTTGTTTTCTAGCACATGCGCCGGGAAATACCCGCCGGGCAGACCCGAACCCGATTATCCCCTATAAATAGTGAAGTCACTTCACTCATCAGCACAAGATCATCCCCCGCCGACCTCAGAGTGATGTAAGCACCACATGCGCTTGCTTTCTCTCCTCTCGCCGGATGCCTTGGCCGAAGTGGATTCCCTCGCCGGAAACCCTCGCTGGAAAGGGATTTCCTCACAGGAATCCCAAGTTCAGGAAGAAAATCCTGAAATTTTCTAAGTGCTGGGCACATGCGCCGGCATATCCCCCACATGCGCCGGCTTTTTCCACCACATGCGCCGGCATTTCTGGCCGAAAAATCTTGAAATTCCTCTAAGTCTGGGAGGGACATGCGCCCACTCCTTAGGTCTAGGCGCATGTGCACCACCACATGTACCGGGATTGCCTCCCGAACTCCCATTTTTCATGAAAAACGGGGCCACATGCGCCCGGGAGATGCCACATGCGCCCGGCTCCCTACCACATGCGCTTGAAAGCTCCACCATCACCACATGCGCTTACATCAGCATGACATGTGTTTGTACCACACCCCCCATGTGCCTGGACGCTGATGGGAGGGGTGGACCTTCCATCGCGCGGCCCGCCTTCATCCGAGATCGGATTTTGATGAAGCCGCCTCTCCTAGATGCGTCTCGATGAGTTCTATCCATCCACCGGATCAGATTCTCCAATGGTTAATGATAAGTGGTTCAAATCAGTGTTTTGGCCCAAAATTACCAACACTTAGCCAATTTGGCAGCCCCGGAAATCCTTTCGAAAGAGCAAAAAACGGCCTAAAACGAGTAGAATCGGGCGGAATTGGACCGAGCCCGAGAGGGAAACTTTTCTTCTACTTGACATGATACACCATAATCATGCACTGCGACGAGGTTATCCGATCTCAGGACCCTCAAATACCCCAATCAAGTGGTCGGCAGGCCCGCTACTTAGTCATTTTCAGCCCTGGGAAGTGCCCTGTTGGCCTTGAAATTGACTTCTGCTAAGCGAATCGAAATGTGATCGCACCGCGATCTTTGTGGACATAATCCACCCCTGTTCCGAGATGGTCATCAATAATATTCGCCGATTTCCCTAATCAGACCATAAGCAGGTCCACTACTTAGTCGTTTTCAGCCCTGGGAAGTGCCCTGTTGGCCCGGAAATTGACTTCTGCTAAGCGAATCGAAATGTGATCGCATCGTGATCTTCGTGGACATAATCCACCCCTGTTCCGAGACGGTCATCAATAATATTCACCGATCTCCCTGATCAAACCGCAAACAGGTCCACTACTTAGTCATTTTCAACCCTGGGAAGTGCCCTGTTGGCTTGAGAATTGACTAGTGCCAGTTGAAATCAACCACGATCTCAAAGACGCCGAGGCAAAGCTGAAGTACTCAGGCTATCCAACAGCCGAGTCAAGCATTCGCGGGGTACCGATCCCCATTATTCATAAGAAATTGGCATATGTGGGTACCCATCGGACCCTATACTTAGCCACTTGCAGGCATCGGAGATAGCCGATCCAGCCCATTGAGTTTGGATCCTCAAAAGATCTTGGCTCGATAAAAGCTACTTGATCCCAAACAGATCATTGGAAAATACTCAGAAGAAAGAGCGTTCTCGAAGATGAGTCACCCGACCTCAGAAGAAATACATTTACTTTACTGTACAAAGCTCTATTCATCCCGGATAAAGGTCCGAGGCTAAACCTAAGGGGTTATGGTTACCACGAGAAACCACAAACAAAGAGTTCTAACTAAGCTTGAAACATCTTGCTATGGACCGCCACTATGAAAAAGACAGTCGATGCCCTACCCATCGACAACGGGTCCGTCGGTTGAGCTGATGAGGTAGTTGCGGATTGCTTTCCTAAGGTCACCCGTCATAAAAATACAGGCGCGGGCTTTAGGTTATGCCGACCAACATTTCGATGTTTGTGTATTCCAGCGGTCACCTGTGAGCAGTAACAGGCGCGGGCTCAGAGTTGCACCACTCGATTAAAAAACCTCGTTCGGGAACGTTGCGGAGTGCTTTCCTAAGGTCACCCGTCATAAAAGTACGGGCGCGGGCCTTGGGTCATGCCGACCAACATTCGAGGATCGTGTATTCCAGCAGTCACCTGTTCACAATAACAGGCGCGGGCCCCGAGTTGCACCACTCGAATCCTGACAGTCCAAAAGAAAATGGGACATAGACATCCGGCGTGTCTAACAAATGTGGCTCAGTCTATAACAAGAAAACAAAGGTCTACACGACCATGAACTCAAGACCATAATTCCCAGCAGATTAGTCTTTTGCCATCCAATCAAGGGTGATCAACCGTTGATGTAATTAAAGGCTCGTGACCAGTATCACAGCCTGGAATGTAAAAGATCTTAGAATCTCTGGAATAAAATTCGCCTTGCGATATTTCTCTCTTGTGTACACTTTATGATTGCTTATGATTGTCTATGAATGTCTCTATACTCAGAATTCTCCCAGAATAAAAGAAACACGAAAAAAAGAAAGAAGGACTGCTGACGAGTAGTTCTGATCTCTCTCCTTTTTCTAAGTTCTAACAGTAACCCTGGAATCCATGAGAAGAGCATTCACTGAGCACACTAGGTTAAATTGTTTGGATTCTTCTATTTATCAATCAATCAGCGGGGATTTCATATGAGTACTTAGTATATTTTTGAAAATTCAAGGTTTTAACTTCTATCATTGGGCATTTCTAAATTCCTTACACTTGCATATCATTGAATATATAGAAACATGGTTTCTAAAGGAGAGTTGGTGTTCGCTCGCCTCAAGTGTAAGGCTGCGATGTAGTAATAAATCTCGGTAAGAGATTGGAAAACAGATTGGAAAACAGGGAATTGGAAAACAGATTCCAAACTATTCCAGCAACTCAATTTTTCAATAAATAGGAGATTCAATTGAAGCAATTATACTAAAACATTAACTTTAATGAAACAGTAGTTTCAAGGCACTAAGGCATTCAAGAATCCACTTGTAGCAATCCCATGTCGATCCAATCAATCCAAGAAAGATACACAATTAGATTTGAAGTCCTATCTCTCATTTAGTTGGAAAATAAAGCATTAAACACATTCAATTCCATTCAAGTTGAACTTCCAAGTTCTAGTCCCTTTCACCAATGTAGAATTCGGAATCATAGCCTTCGGAGTAACAGCCATGCCTATGGACTATAGCCTGCTCAAGGACTACTATAATTCGAATCTAAACAAGCACCATATCATAATCTCAGAGAATTGCAAGGAATCCATGTCCGGAGCACATGAACTCTCAATAAACATCTAAAACTATCAACTTTAAGAACTAGAATAGATAAAAAATCCAAACTTGAATTGAAAGTACTTGAATTAACTGACATGAAATTAGCTACAAGCTTCACCTCTCAGCCTTAGCTAAGAGATTCTAGCCGACCATTGTCATACTACAACTAAAACTCATGAAAAACTTAGAAAACATGGAAAAACCAGAGTTTGGAGAGTTGCAGACGCTCCATGATGACTTTCGTCCTCTCCCACGATGTCCCTTGGCTTCTATGATACCCTAGGAAGAGCCCCTAGGTGTCCTTTTATACTGAGGACGCTCGGTTTCGTCAGAATCTTCCAGAAACCTTGTACGGTTTACGCAGTGCGCAGTGTTTTTCAGAGCAGAAATAGAAACTGCCTAATTTTCTACATGGCCGACCGGTCGGGCGACCGGTCAGACTGGTCTAGCCGACCGGTCACGACCGGTCGGATCTACCTTGTAATCAGTCCAGCAAGCACGCAGGGTTGGACGACCTGTTGGCCGACCGGTCAAGATCGGTCGAACCAAACTGGTCTTGTTCCAGCGAGCTCAACAGGAGGCACCGATCGGTTGGCCGACCGGTCAAGACTGGTCGGACAAACTAGTCCTTCTTCCAGTGGTTTCCAAAGGTGTAGCCGACCAGTCGGACGACCGGTTGGACTTGCCGTTCTTCTTCTTTTTCTTCAACTTTCTTTTCTCCTTGCTTTCTTCTTTCTTTGCTCCTTTTTTCAATCTTCATCCCATGCATCTAAATGTTCTTTTGATCCCAAATTTGGTGAAGTCTGCTCTCATCCCTACAATCACAAAACATACGTTCGATGGGTCTTTTAAACATGAAAACCGTGCATATAATGTGATGTAGTGGCCTATGCAATGTATAAATTAGAGGTTCAACACACCCCCCCAACCAGTTTTTTGCTAGTCCTGAGCAAAACATGCGTGAAACAATTCCAAACCTCTAAGCCAACCCTCCTTCAGAAACATGTTTCTATCCATTCCAAGATATACAAGTATAAAATTTGGAGAAATTAGGTGATAGAAGTTGAAACCTTAAACCCTCAAAGCATAATAAGTGTCTACATGAAATTCCCGCTGATTGATTGATAAATAGAAGAACTCGAACAAATTCAACCTAGTTCATCTCATGGGTTTCGGGAATTATCTTCTTCATAGATTAAGTAAACCATAGATTTCAAGGTGTATAGAGCAACAACAAGCCTATGACAGGAATTTGCCTTACCGTCCTTCCGATGGCTTTCACACTACGTCCCATTTTCGGCTTTAGTTACGGGTAGACCATCCCCCGGTTGGTAATAGGTAGCCCTTTTTGAAATTTTCCACCATTTTTCCATCATTCCCAATTTCATCCTTCCTTTTCCTTTTTCTTTTAAATCAGATAGGATTTTTAAAAATCCATATCTTTCGTTATTTTCCCATGGACAAGGATGGACAAAGTACCCCGGCTTGGTTTTTCGACACCTTCAAATCAAAGTCTAGCTAATCCACAAATCGCATAATCCTTCCAACCCATTAGAATCGTGTAATGTGAACTAGGTGTAAAGGTGTTCAAATGTTCTATCAATCACAACAATAGGGGAATTCACATATAAAACCATTATGTTTGGAGAAATTTAAGACTTACAACATCACACACTTCGTATTTCCTCTTCTTATACTCATATCATCTCGAATGCATAGAAATAAGGTTTTCTAAAAGAGTTTTGAAATTTGATAAAATTCGAAAAAAAATTCCGCATATGAAGCTCGAAATGTTGCAACATGTTAGATGAGGAAGCTCATCTCACCCCCCAACCAAATCTTACATTGTCCTCAATGTAAAAAGATATGCAATGAGCATGATCATGAGAGCAATGGTGAAATATAAGAGAGTGAGAACAATAATACCTGAGAGAGTCGATCATGGAAGTCTGCAACTTCAACAACTAAACGACTAAACAAGCAAAACTAAAACGACTAAACCTACCTATGCTATACCTCCGTCAGACTAGGAGATTAATCATCCTGATACACAGGATCATTCAGAGTGATGGACATGTCCTTTGAATCAAATTTCTCAACAAATGGTTTAAGGCGTTGTCCATTAACTTTAAAACAATTACCATTTGCTGCATTCTCAATCTCAACGGCCCCATGAGAAAAAACTTCTTTGACAATATATGGGCCAGTCCATCGAGATTGTAATTTTCCCAGAAAAAGATGAAGTCGGGAATTGTACAAGAGCACTTTCTATCCTTCATGGAAAGATTTCCTGAAGATGTGCTTGTCATGAAAGCCTTCAGCTTACTCTTGTAGATTCTCGAGTTCTCATATGCATCGTTTCGGATCTCATCAAGCTCATTTAATTGAAGTTTGCGAAGCAAGCTAGCCTTGTCAATGTCAAAATTTAAAGCCCGAATTGCCCAATAGGCTTTGTGTTCTATCTCCACAGGCAAGTGGCAAGCTTTCCCATAGACGAGTCTATAAGGGGACATTCCAATGGGTGTCTTGTAAGCGGTACGGTGAGCCCAAAGTGCATCATCTAATCTTAGGGACCAATCCTTGCGATCCGGTCTCACCGTCTTTTCCAAAATCTGTTTGATTTCCCTATTGGAGATTTCAGCTTGCCCACTTGTCTGTGGGTGGTATGGGTTAACTCACTTTATGCCTAATACCGTATTTCTTCATTAAAGCTTCAAAAGGTCTGTTGCAAAAGTGAGAACCACCATCACTAATGATGGCTCGAGGCGTCCCAAATCTAGAAAGTATGTTTTCTTTGAGGAAATTGAGAACCGTACGATGATCGTTGGTTCTACATGGGATAACCTCTATCCATTTAGACACATAGTCTACGGCAAGCAAGATATAGACATGTCCAAAAGGTGAGGTGAATGGTCCCATGAAATCGATGCCCCAACAGTCAAAGACTTCAAGATGTTGAATTGGGGTGAGAGGCATCATATTTCGATGGGATAATCCTCCTAACTTTTGGCAATGCTCGCATGCTTTTCAAAACTCATGGGTGTCCTTAAATAGCGTTGGCCAATAAAAACCACACTGCAGAATTTTTGCAGTGGTTTTCTTGGCGGAAAAATGACCCCCACATGCTTGATCATGACAAAAGGAGATGACAGGATTATGTTCATCATCAGGGACATATCTCCTTATAATTTGGTTTGGGCAATATTTAAACAATAAAGGTTCATCCCAGAAAAATCTGTGCACTTCCCTTAGAAATTTACGTTTATCCTGCGCAGTCCAATAAATCAGCATCGCACCTGTGGATAGATAATTAGCTATGTCAACGTACCATGGTGGATGCAAAGCAACAAAGAGTTTCTCATCAGGGAATGAGTCCTCAATAGGTGACTCGTCAATGGAATTAGGTAGGACTAGGCGGGAGAGATGATCCACCACCACATTTTCTACCCCCTTCTTGTCTTTGATCTCTTGAGTAGGCTTGGGGTTATTGGGTTTATCTGAGGTATCCCAGGATTGGGCATTTTCAGCCAACATGTGCAAATAACTCCAAGCCTTATCTGGATTTATGCTCATAAACTTGCCATTGCACATCATCTCTACAAATTGGTGCATATTGGAACTTAATCCATCGTTGAAAAAGTTTATAATTCGCCAACTCTCATAGCCATGATGTGGGAAAGCAAGTAGGAGGTCCTTAAATCTTTCCCAACATTGGAAGAAAGATTCACCCTCTTTAGTTGAAAAATTCATTATGGCTCTTCGAAGGGCGTTCGTTTTATGAGCCGGAAAGAACTTTTTCAAGAATTCCCGAGTCATCTCATTCCATGACCCAATCGAATGTGGTCTAAGAGAGTGAAGCCAATTTTTGGCTTTTTCTTTCAATGAAAAGGGAAAGAGTTTAAGTTTAATGGTATCTTCTGAAATATTCGTGTATTGCAAGGTAGCCACCACTTCTTCGAATTCTTTCAAGTGCAGATATGGGCGGTCAGAGTCTAGCCCATGGAACTTTGGTATTAGTTGAATTACACCCCGCTTTATGTCAATGTTTCCCCCGTTTGGTGGTAGAACCATGCAAGAGGGTGTAATTGCACGGGCTGGTTGTAGGTAATCCCGCAGTGATCTCATTGGAGGAACGTTATGTACCTCATTCTCTCCTACTCCCTCTTGATTTGCGTTTGTAGTTGTAATGGGAGGGGGAGGATTCCTTAAAGGTGTTTGATCCATACTCCCCAAACTTTCACAACGTTCTTAGTAATTCCGGACTCGTCTATGGACTGACAATGGTCCAACTAAGCCACCTTCGGATTGGAGACGATTAGAGTGGTCACATTCCCAACGGGACATAAACCACTCAACTAAAACTAAGCTATTCCTAAATCCTAGAAATCTGAAATTAATCTAGAAATTGGAAAAAAACTGCAAAAAGCTAAGTTAGAAGGATATTACCCGATGTGCTTGAACTAGAGCAGAAATCCTACAAAACAAACAATTTTGATTAGTTCTAAGAAATCAGAAAAAACCCTATCTAATTCTACTTCTACAGCCACTAAAACAACTTGAAAACCGTTATATATATTCCCCGGCAACGGCGCCAAGAACTTGTTCGCTTGCCTCAAGTGTAAGGCTGCGATGTAGTAATAAATCTCGGTAAGACCGAGGTCGATCCATAGGGAATTGGAAAACAGATTCCAAACTATTCCAGCAACTCAATTTTCAATAAATAGGAGATTCAATTGAAGCAATTATACTAAAACAGTAACTTTAATGAAAACAGTAGTTTAAAGGCACTAAGGCATTCAAGGATCTACTTGTAGCAATCTCATGTCGATCCTATCAATCCAAGCAAGATACACAACTAGATTTGAAGTCCTATCTCTCATCTAGTTGGAAAATAAAGCATTAAACACATTCAATTCCATTCAAGTTGAACTTCCAAGTTCTAGTCCCTTTCAACAATGTAGAATTCGGAATCATAGCCTTCGGAGTAACAGCCATGCCTATAAACTATGGCCTACTCAAGGACTACTATAATTCGAATCTAAACAAGCACCATATGATAATCTCAGAGAATTGCAAGGAATCCATGTCCGGAGCACATGAACTCTCAGAAAACATCTAAAACTATCAACTTTAAGAACTAGAATAAATAAAAATCCAAACTTGAATTGAAAGTACTTGAATTAACCGAATCAAATCATGAAATTAGCTACAAGCTTCACCTCTCAGCCTTAGCTAAGAGATTCTAGCCGAGCATTGTCATACTACAACTAAAACTCATGAAAAACTTAGAAAACATTGAAAAACTAGACTTTGGAGAGTTGCAGACGCTCCACAATGACTTCCGTCCTCTCCCACGACGTCCCTTGGCTTCTGTGATACCCTAGGAAGAGCCCCTAGGTGTCCTTTTATATCGAGGACGCTCGGTTTCGTCAAAATCTTCCAGAAACCTTGTACTGTTTACGTAGTGTTTTTCGGAGCAGAAATAGAAACTGCCTAATTATCTACATGGCCGACTGGTCGAGCGGCCGGTCGGACTGGTCTGGCCGACCGGTCACGACCGGTCGGATCTACCTTGTAATCAGTCCAGCAAGGGCGCAGGGTTGGACGACCTGTTGGCCGACCGGTCAAGACCGGTCGAACCAAACTGGTCTTGTTCCAGCGAGCTCAACAGAAGGCACCGACCGGTTGGCTGACCGGTTAAGACCGGTCGGACCAACTAGTCCTTCTTCCAGTGGTTTCCAAAGGTGTAGCCGACCGGTCGGACGACGGGTCAGACTTGCTGTTCTTCTTCTTTTTCTTCAACTTTCTTTTCTCCTTGCTTTCTTCTTTCTTTGCTCCTTTTTCAATCTTCATCCCATGCCTCTAAATGTATTCTTTTGATCCCAAATTTGGTGAAGTCTGCTCTCATCCCTACAATCACAAAACATACGTTAGATGGGTCTTTTAAACATGAAAATCGTGCATATAATGTGATGTAGTGGCCTATGCAATGTATAAATTGGAGGTTCAACAGTTGGGTTTTGAATAATGAAATTTGTTTCATGCATGTTTTGCTCGGGACTAGCAAAATGCTGGTTGGGGTGTGTGTTGAGCTCTTAAATGTGCATATTCTAACCCCATTTCATTACTTACTATGCTTGAAATAAGTGATTAAAGACCCAACTAATGTATGGTTTTGTGATTGTAGGAGTGAAAGAGAGAATTCATCAAATGAGGGCTAAGATATGCTATTTACACACCTTGAAGATCAAAGGAATAAAGGACCAAAGGTGGAGCAAAAGTGCATTGAAGATGAAGGAGGAGAAGCTGAGAAGTTCAGCCAATTTCATGACCTCTAGAAATAAGAAAAGCTCTGGACACATTTTATGAAGGCTGACCCCCTAACCGGCTGAGAAGCTGAGAAGTTCAGCCAATTTCATGACCTCTAGAAATAGGAAAAGCTCTGGACACATTTTATGAAGGCTGACCCCGTGACCGGCTGAAGGGTCGGCCTATCCATTGTAACATCCAGAAAATTCAGCAGATTGAAGCATATCCACAGGCCGGTCAGCTGGTAGGTCGGACTGTGTAAGAAACACTCTAGTGAAAATTGTAATTGCAGGCACTTTGTCCGACCGGCCGAACAACACTCAGAAACATCAAGAGCTCCGAAAATCTTTGCGCAAAACGTAAATCTTGCGGGATTTCTCAAAGTTTCTTTGCACCTAGGGCTTCAAAGCTATAAAAGGACTTCCCTAGCTCATTCTTAAGGCATCCTAGAAGATATTTAGCAAGGTGGGAGGCGGCAGAAGTCAGATTCGGAGTTCTACAACTCCTCCTAGTTTGTTCTTTTAGTTTTATGTTTTTCTTAGTTATTTTCATGTTTCCTTGGATCATGAACGGCTAAACCTCTTAGCTAAGGCTAAGAGGTGAAGCTTGTAGTGAATCTAAGATGTTTCAATTCGTTTAATTTGGTTTCAAGTTGGATTATTAGTGAAGAACAATGGTTGAAGTTTGAATAAAGTTTTAAGTAGTTTTTCTTAATCTTATGATGCCTCATGGATGTTTAGAAGAATTGCTTGAGTTCTTAATTGTTTTAAGTTATTCTAGACCTGTATGTTTCGAGGAATTGGATTCAATATGCTCTAGATCCATGATCCTCATGTGGGAACTTCATACCAAAAGTTCTACTCTTTATAGAATTTCTGCCTATGTGTGATTTGAATTGAGTTCAAATCATGATGTAGTTATACTTTGTGACAGAACTTAATGATAATTATGATTGTGATCTTAACCTATTGGAACTAGGATTGATCTATGCAATTGAGTGTGCTTAAGTCCTAACCTGAATTGAGAGAATCATGTATCACACATATGGCAGATTGTTTGTTTTAACTGCTTTATCATCCGGCTAGATAGAACTTAATTTCGATTCTACTTGAGAAAGTGAGAAACCACAGCGAATTAAGCATCAAGGATTGCTACAAGTGGATCCTTGAACCCCTAGTGCTTTTTATTATTTACATTCAATTTAATTCAAAATATCTATCTACACCAAATTCTTAAATCCTGTTTACTTAACTTGTAAGTAGAAATCATTGGAAGTGTTTTGTGAATTCCTACGCAAGTCCCTGTGGATTGACCTCGGTCTTACCGAGATTATTACTACATCGCAACCCTACACTTGGGGAAGGGAACACTTGACGAGATCCGGAATGATGCCTACGAGAACTCGAGAATTTACAAGAGTAGGATGAAGGCCTTTCATGACAAGCACATCTTCAGGAAATCTTTCCATGAAAGTCAGAAAGTGCTGTTGTATAGTTCTTAGCTTCATCTTTCTTCGAGAAAATTGAGATCTCGATGGACCAGCCCATATATTGTTAAAGAAGTTTTTCCTTATGGGGCTGTCGAGATAGAGAATGCCGTAAATGGTAACTATTTTAAAGTGAATGGACAACACCTTAAACCATTTGTTGAGAAATTTGATTCAGAGGACATGTCCATCACTCTGAATGATCCTGTGTATTAGGATGATTGATCTCCTAATCTGTCGGAGGTATAGCATAGATTAGGTTTAGTTGCTTTTTCTATTTTAGTTTTACTACTTTAGTGGATTTAGTTGTCGGAGTTGTAGATTTCCTTGATTGACTCTCTCAGGTACTGTTGTTCTCACTTCCTTATATTTTTACCATTGCTCTCATGTTCATGCTCATTGCATATCTTTTTACATTGAGGACAATGCAATATTTGGTTGGGGGGTGAGATGAGACTCCTCATCTAGCAGTTTGCAACATTTCGAGCATCATAATATGTGCAAATTTTTTTGAATTTTCTAAAAATTCAAAAGTCTTTTAGAAAACCTTATTTCTATGCATTCGAGATGATACGAGTATAAGAAAAGGAGATACGAAGTGAGTGATGTTGCAAGTCTTGAACTACTCTTAATATAATGGTTTTATATGTGAGTTCCCCTATTTATGTGAATGATAGAAAATTTGAACACTTTTACACCTAGTTCACATTACACAATTTTCATGGTTTGAAAGGATTATGTGATTTGTGGATTGGCTAGACTTAGATTTGAGGTGTTGAGGAACCAAGCCTGGGTACTTTGTCCAACCTTGTCCATGGGAAAATAACGAAAGATATGGATTTCTAAAAATCCTATCTAATGTAAAGAAAATGGAAAAGGAAGGATGAAAATATGGGAATGATGGAGAAAATGGTGGAAATTTTTGAAAAGGGCTACCTATTACCAACCGGGGGATGGTCTACTCATAACCAAAGACAAAAATGGGATGTAGTGTGAAAGTCGTCGGAAGGACAGTAAGACAAATTCCTGTTATAGGCTTGTTGTTGTTTTGTACACCTTGAGATCTATAGTTTAGTTGATCTAGGAAGAAGATGATCCTGGAAACTCATGAGATGAGCTATCACTATGCACATTAGGTTGAATTTTGTTCAAAGTCCTTCTATCTATCAATCAATCAGCGGGAATTCTATATGAACACCTTTTATGTTTTGAGAGTTTAAGGCTACAACCTCTATCGCCCAGTTTCTTTAATTTTTGTACTTGTATATCTTGGAATGAATAGAAGTGTTGTTTCTGAAAGAGAGTTGGTTTTGAAAATTTGAACTTGTTTCACGCATGTTTTGCTCGGGACTAGCAAAAAGCTGGTTGGGGGGTGTGTTGAGCCTCCAATTTATACATGATATAGCCCATTACATCACATTATATGCATGGTTTGCATGTTTAAAAGACCCATCTAATGCTTGTTTTGTGATTGTAGGAATGAGAGTGATTTCGCCCAATTGGTGACCAAAAAGATCCATTTAGAACCCTTGGATGAAGACCTAAGGAGGGCCAAAGAACAAAGAAGAAAGCAAGGAAAGAAGTAAATAGAGGAGAGAAGAAAGAAAGGAAGAAAAACAGAGGTCCGACCAGTCATGACTGGTCGGCCAAGGAAGCCACGACCGATCTTGACCGGTTGGCCACACTGCTGCCCACCTCTAGAGGTCGCTAGACAAAGGACCAGACCAGTCCGACCGGTTAGGACCGGTCGGCCATCAGGTCGGTCACCCTGCTGTACCTGTGGATGCTCGCCTCTCCGCGCTCCCGGATTCTCCCTTCCTTTCGGAAAAGGGAGTGGTGCGCGCGAATCGCCGTTTGTGCCAATGGCTTGCCTCGTTCTCGAGGGATTTTTATCAGTTGTTGTGTTAAACTGGATATGTTTGTATGAGTTTGTATAAGACCAGAGTCGCCACTAGCCAGTTGTTTCGAATCTACAGTCGGCGAGACCCCGTAGAAACGTTAGAGAAGAGAATCCGAAGATCCCTTCCTCTAGAATGACTCTTTTTTATCTACGGCCAGAGATTCAAGGTAAGGGATCACAGGTTACAGGGTGGGAAGATGTTAGGCACCCCACACTGCCCGTACCAAAGTACGGTCTCTACTTCACAAAATCAAACTAGCACTTGAAAGTCTGATTTAATCCTTGTATATTCTCATAAATGATATGATGCATGAATGCAGGTCTGAACAGTAAGAGTTTCTGATGGGAAGGTTTCCATTAACAAGCAAGCCCAGAGCATACGCTCGAACTGACAGGTGCTTTATGCGGGATGCATGCTGTGTGTTTGAATAATCAAAGTGTCGGCAGTGATATGATAAGCAGGGGGGTTGGAGAAAAGTAAATGTTGCACTTATACTAGATGCGAATGAGATGATGCCAGTAGAGAGTAGCTGGATGGACGGAGGTGTCGTAAGGGTTTGCATTGAGTGGCTAGATCGGGACTCAGGTAGCTTGGGAGACTTAGACCAAGGTTAGGCTTGGCTGGACCTGGGCTAGGCTCTTCTCACTTGGGCTCTCCTTGGTGGAGGAATGGGCTAAAGAGATGGATATGGACTCGGAACTAGTGGGACTTCTCTGGGAGTTTAAGGATCTTGAATGTGAAGGGGAGAAGGGGTATTTATAGCAACGGAGAGTGGCAGATTATGTAAATATGTTTGGGCGGCCCTCAGGGGGCCGTCCGTACGGCCGCGCTGCTCCTGCTTCGGAGCGTACGGCCTCCGAACCTGAAGCACAAAAGTCTGAGGTTCGGGGTCCGGACCTGGTCCAAAGCTGTGGTTCTGAACCAGGTGAGTTGACTGGTTTTGAAAGATGGGTTGACACGGTGAGTTGACTGGGTGCATGGGCTGGACTGACCCAGTGAGTTGACTTGGTGATTTGACTCAGCGGGTTAACTCACTAAGTTTGACTTTTTTGGGATTTTGGACTGGTTTTTCTTATGGGGGATTTTTTGGGCTGATGTTTAGGGGTGAGTTGGCTGGGTTTAGGCTTGAGCTGGGCTATGGATTGGGGCTTACAAGGGTGAGTTTGGATAGGTTTTGGAAATGGGATTTGGGGGTATGGTCCTCCATTCATTCAGCTATCTCCACCAACATCGTAGCCGAAGGTGAGGTGTCTACAGATGCCCCTCTTTGGCAGAGGTTGCGTGCAACCGAATGTCAAAGTGAGTGGACACCCCACTTCTGACCCGGTCATTTATAGATAATGGTCTGAAATCTCTGCTTGCCTTTGTATCTGAGTCATTTGATTGTCTGGAAATTGATCACTCGCACATACCTCGGGAGTTCTGAGGAAACATTGCGATTGTCCCTGCATGAGTTGCAAACTGGGTACCCAATCGCAACCCTTCCATTCCCGATCGGTACTAACATCGGAAAGGTACAGTAGAGCGTTTGTGTCTGTCATAGTCTTACGAGGTTATCGACCATGTGATTGATTGTTCGATGGTTTCCCGGATCACTCCAGGAGTACTTGTTTCGCTTGACTGTCAAAGTAGTTAGCTGCCTTGCATCCATGTAGTCTTACGGGAGAGATCCACTACGCCGACGACTTGGACTTAGTCAAGCTACTTCAGGCATCCATGCCTAGGTATGTGTGGGTGAACTTTTTCCACCCAATTTGTTGGTTTTGATGCTTGGGTTGCAATTCATTCTTTCCTAGATCATGGTCCGGAATCCTTGCTTGCCTTTATATCTGAGTCAGTTGATTGTCTAGAAATTGATAAGTCGCACATACCGCGGGAGTTTGGAGAAAACGTTGCGATTGTCCCTGCATGAGCTGCAACCTGGGTACCCAATCGTAACCCTTCCATTCCCGATCGGTACTAACATCGGAAAGGTACAGTAGAGCCTCTGCGTCCATTGTAGTCTTATAAGGTTACCGACCCTGTGATTGATTGTTCGATGCTTTCCCGGATCACTCTAGGAGTACTTGTTTCACTTGACTGTCAAAGTGGTTAGCTGCCCTGCGTCCATGTAGTCTTACGGGAGATCCACTACGCCGACTTGGACTCAGTCAAGGTGCTTGAGGCATCCACACCTAGGTATGTGCGGGTGAACTTTTTTCGTCCAATCTGCTGATTTTGATACTTAGGTTACAATTCATCGTTTCCACCGTTCAGATGGTTTCTTTGACCGAGCCTTTTGGCTTTCATCTTTTCGTATCTTGGCATTTAGTACGACCGCACTGACATTGGAGTTCAGTTCGACTATACTTTGAGTGCATTGGATTCGATGGTCTCCGGGGAAACCGCGAGACATCAGATCTTATTTGATTTTTACGTCGGCTCCTACTCAGAGATATGGAAGATTTCTCGGTGTTTTGGAGGTCGAACGCTCTACTGGGAAAATGTTTTTGAATTTTAAAAAGATACCCACTCTGGGGAGTGATACTCCGTGAGGTTTTTATTTGCAAATAGAAATATATATAATATTTTTGTGTTTTTTAAAAAGGAAATCTAGCTTGCACGAGCCTCCACCAGGGATGCCTGTGGGATCTTTGGCTAACCAACTTTTATTTTGAAAGCAGGTAAACATGATGATCGATGTGATGGATGCTGATGCATTGGGATGCATATTTGATGATGGATGCATGGTTTGGCTCATTCTCTTTCAGTTCGATGATTTTGCTTTTACTGGGGATGCAGAGAACTTTAAGCTTATTGCTTGTCGGTTTGTACTTCCCTGGAGATTTTCTTTTCAATGCGGATGTTTGGTCAGCGGGTTGGTCAAGATCCCGACCCGTGGTCGATCAGGTCCATCGTCCCAAGATGCTGTTTCTTTGCTAATGGGGATGGATGAAGGACGTTGTCAGTTGTAACCTCAAGATGCTCTTTTGGGAAATGGGTGTGATTGGGATGGTATTTGGTTGCCAGTTTTGGTCAAGATTCCAATTTGTTGGCGATCGGATCTGTCATCCCAAACTGTGAAATAAGTGAGTGGAGTTCGAGACTCCTGAAGTGTCGTGATGGGGATAGTGACATTTTTTGTGATTTTTTGTAAATATTTGGTTCGACTCTTTAGCTGAGTTTCAGGTTGGAGATCGGTTATTGAAAACAAAGGAAATATTTTTGTGATTTTGAAAATATTTGGTCTGAGTAAAGATCGGTATTTATTGAAAGCAAGGGAAATATTTTTTGATTTTTGAAAGATGATTTTGCAACGTTTTGGTATTTTTTTATTTTTCTGAAATGTAGGGAAAGGTATGGAATTTTCATCCATTTCCAGCTTCTACTGCTGGTAAGGCACCCGATCCATTTTACGTTAGCAAGTAAGATGAATCTCACACAGTTAAGTGCCGTAGTTTTACATCTTCGGATGAGGGGTTTTTGAGGGTTTTCAGTCAACACACCCACAAAGTTGCCTGTTCCTCATGTGCAATGCACATAGATCACAAATCGTCCGACGGACTCCTTCGGCCACAAAATGAGCCACATCCTCACATTTCCCTTTGTCAATCCAGTTTGGGGTCTTATGCTGCTCACAATTCCGTGAGGGTGCGCTTCACTCCCAACTGCCTTAATCCCCTTCATGAGTTTTAAGAACAGGGACCATCCGTCAGATTCAACAGCGACTTCCAAATCAAGGTTGGTTCAGAAATCGTGTGTAGGACTTTTTCCCTAACCCTAAAGGAGGCAGCACGAACCTGGTTCCGGGGGCTAAAGCCCCGATCCATTGGGTCCTTCGCACAGCTATCGAAACTATTCCTCTCTCAATTCATGGGAAGCATCCGTACCAAAAAGTCAGCATCTCACCTAATGGATTTGAAGCAGCAGCACGGGGAGACGATAAAGGAGTTTACAGTACAGTTCATTATAGAAGCCGTCCAAAATGAAGGTTATACCGAAGATAAAGGCCTCACCGCCCTCATAGCTGGAATTACAAGCGAGAAATTTAGATTCGCCCTAGATAAGAACCCTCCTAAAACCATGGCAGAATTCTAAGCAAAAGCTCAAAATAATATCAATGCAGAAGAAGTCGCTTTGGCACGTCATGGTATACAGGGCAAGAAGCGCAGACCGGAGGAAACCTCTCCCCTGGATAAGAAATATCGGCGTGGTCGGCGGGACCGCTCCCCTAAGAAGCCTTACTCTGGTAAATATCGTAATTACACCCCTCTTATCCAATATCTGGAGAAAGTATTAATGGAGATCAAACACAAGCCTTATGTGAAGTGGCCTTCAAAGATCAAATCTGATCCCAAAAAAAGAGATAAAAATAAGTATTGTTATTTCCACAAGGACCATGGGCACAACACTCAAGATTGCATATCTCTGCGAGATCACATCGAAGCTCTCATTTGAAAAGGTCATCTTCGAGATTATGTTGTCCGACAAGGTCAGTCACCTAAGAGGGCGGAAGCTTCACCACACCAGAAGAAGCCACCTCACTGCCCTAATTCACAAGAAAACCTTGAACCCACTGGTGAGATCCGGACCATCGCCGGAGGACCGGCTTGCGGGGGAGATTCTCAAGCTTCAAGAAAAGCATAACTCGCAAAGCGTCTCATAGGCCCCAGCATATCTATTGATTGGAAAAGACGCCCGATACGACAAAACCCAGCAATCCTCCGATCTCCTTTTCCCTTGAAGATGCAGAAGGGATTCACTTCCCTCACGAAGATTCCATTGTGGTCGCACTAAAGGTATCAAATTATCTGACTCATCGTATTATGGTAGATATAGGTAGCTCTGCTGATATTCTCTACCTGGAAGCTTTCAACAAAATGGTACTCGCTAGGAGCCTGCTCAAACTAATCTCAACCCCTCTCGTCGGCTTCGGGGGCGAAGTGGTGACACCTGAAGGAAGCATCGACCTCCCAGTTACCTTCAGTGAAAGTCCAGCGAAAATGACTATCTTCGTAAATTTCCTCATGGTGGACTGGAGATCAGCATATAACGCCATTTTTGGTTGACCTTCGCTTAATAAGGTAGGGGCAGCGTTACATCCGCTATACTTGTGCATCAAATTCCCTACCCCAAATGGAGTTGGGGTTGTACGAGGAAATCAAAAGGAAGCCCGAGCGTGTTACGAGATAGCCGTACAAGACCAAAAGAAGGCCTAGACGACACCAGTTATGATGGTGGCACAAGATTCATCAAGCCCTCCGACGGCTACCTCGTTGGACCCAAGAGAGAATGCTCTCCAATCAGGAATTCCCGGGGAAGAGACAGTGGCAATCCACTTAACTGAAGATGATTCGTCCAAAGTTGTCTACGTTGGATCCTCTTTAAGCAGCGTCTTTCGGGAAGATCTGGTTCGTTTCCTCACCGAATACCAAGATGTGTTTGCCTGGTCTCACAAAGATATGCCGGGCATCGACCCCAGCATCATAGCACATCGTCTGAACGTTGATCCGAAGTATAAACCTGTTCATCAGTGCCGACGTGCCTTCACTGCAGAAAGGCAAATGGTAATCAAGGCTGAAGTCGAGAAGCTGTTCACAGTCAATTTTATAAAAGAAGTTGACTACCCAGAATGGGTCGCGAACGTGGTTCTCGTTCGAAAAGCTAATGGCAAGTGGAGAATGTGCATTGACTATTCTGATTTGAACAAAGCGTGTCCCAAAGACAGCTTCCCGACCCCGCGAATCGACCAGCTGGTGGATTCGACGGCAGGGCATGCCCTGCTCAGTTTCATAGACGCTTATTCTGGTTATAACCAGATTATGATGCATCCGCCCGACAGCCAGCACACCGCCTTCATCATTGACCGAGGCCTGTATTGCTACCAGGTCATGCCTTTTGGTCTTAAAAATGCAGGGGCCACCTATCAGCGCTTAGTCAATAAAATATTCGCCATACAAATCAGAAGGAATATGGAGGTTTATGTCGACAACATGCTCGTGAAAAGCGTCGTAGAAAACGACCACCTTGCAGATCTTCGAGAAGCTTTCAACTTAATGAGGAAGTATCAGATGAAGCTAAATCCAGAGAAATGTGCGTTCGGAGTGTCCGCTGGGAAATTTCTCAGATTTATGGTTGGCCAGCGAGGAATCGAGGTAAATCCTGAAAAAATAAAAGCATTGGTTGAGATGAAGTCTCCGACCACTCTCAAGGATGTCCAACGTCTGGCTGGTCACATTGCATCGTTGAACAGGTTCATTTCGTGGGCCTCTGATAAGTGTTTACCCTTCTTTAAGCTCCTTCGAGCCACCGCCAAATCTGATTGGGAATGGACACCATAATGCAAAGAAGCGTTCCAGCAACTGAAGCAATATATGAGTACACTCCCCGTTTTATCAAAACTTGTGGCGCACGAGCAACTTCTTCTTTATTTATCTGTGTCTTCTACGGCCGTTAGCACCGCTTTAATAAGAGAAGATTTCGGGGTACAAAGGCCCATTTATTATATTAGTCGAGTGATGGTGGATGACGAAACTCGGTATTCTGATATGGAGAAGTTGGCCCTTGCCTTGGTCACGGCTGCCCGAAAACTGCGACCCTACTTCCAGGCCCACGCTATATTAGTGCCAACAAATCATCCGTTATGGAAGGTTCTTAAAAAACTCAAGGTTTCAGGGCGATTAACTAAATGGGCGATTGAGATCAGTGAGCACAATATTTCATTCTGCCCCAGGACCGCCATCAAGAGTCAGGTCGTGGCCGACTTCATCACCGAATTCACATACTCCTCTCCCAATGATAACTCTGCGACCAGCGACCAGCCACCCTAGTCACTCTTTGTGGAAGGGTCTTCACGGGCCACCGGGAGCGGAGCGGGCCTAATTGTAGTTGCTTCGTACGGGTCGCACTTCCAATACGCTTTACGATTTGATTCTCGCATCTCGAATAATGAAGCAGAATATAAGGCTTTGATCGTCGGCCTCGAACTAGCAAACGCCCTCTCGATTCAGAGTTTGCTTATTCATAGTGACTCTCAGCTCATAGTGAATCAAGTACTCGGCGAATTTGAGGCGAAAGGAGAAAGGATGGCCTTATACAAATCCCGAGTGCTCATCCTGCTCGCTAAAGTGAAGAATTATGAAATAATCCACATCCCTCACGAGAAGAACAAACTCACAGATTCTTTGGCAAAACTCGCCTCCGCACCAAAATCTGAGTTATCGCAATCAATTCCCATCGAGCATCTTCATACTCCAAGTATCGACCAAGCAACTTCCGGGCAAGTGATCGTGGTCCATCCCTCTCCATGTTGGATGGACCCCATAGTCCTCTATCTTAGAGATGGACATGTTCTAGATGATAAGAAATCCGCACGACAAATTCGTCATCGAGCTGCCAGGTATACTTTACAAAATGGAACGTTATTACGTAAGAGTTTCTCTTTGCCATACTTAAGGTGTCTTCACCCAGAAGAAGCACAGTGCGTTCTGGATGAAATACACCAAGGGGCATGTGGTAACCATCCAAGGGGACGATCTCTAGCGTATAAGGTGATGAGGCAAGGATATTATTGGCCTACTATGAAGGCAGATGCGATCGAATTCTCTAAAAAATGCGACAAGTGACAGCGATATTCTCCTATACCTCATGTACCGTCCAAGCAAATGACGCCAATGGACAGCCCTTGGCCCTTCGCCCAATGGGGGGTCGATATCATCGGGCCCTTGCCTACCAGGAAAGGTCAAAACAGGTTTGCAATCTGGCGGTCGATTACTTCACCAAATGGGTTGAGGCAGAACCATTAGCCAGAATCACTGAGAAACAGACCACTAAGTTCGTATGGAGAAATATTGTATGCCGTTATGGGCTCCCCCACACTATAATCACCGATAATGGAAAGCAATTCGACAACGCCTCTTTCGCAGAATTTTGCGGAAAATGGAAGATATGCAATGTTCGCACCTCCCTATATCATCCTCAGGCAAATGGGCAAGTTGAAGCGGTGAATAAAATCATCAAACATCATTTAAAGACCAAGCTCGGTGAGTGTAAAGGTATGTGGCCAGAACTCCTGCCAGAAGTCTTATGGGCATATAAGACTACGACTCGCACGTCAACAGGAGAAACCCCTTTCTCCTTGGCTTTTGGCACCGACGTCGTAGTTCTGGTCGAAGTTCAGGTCCCATCATATCGGATAGAGCAGTATGATCCCATTTGTGACCAGGAAGGTCTGAAGCTTCATCTCGATCTCTTGGAAGAGCAGAGGGATGCATCCCAACTTCGAGCGGCAGCTTATCAACAGCGCATCGATCATTATCGTAATGCTAAAGTCCGACCTAGAGCTTTTCAGCTTGGTGATCTGGTCCTTAGACGGAACCTCAGAGTTACTGCTCGTTCGTTGGATCTAAATTGGGAAGGTTCGTATCGAGTCATCAAAATTGTGCGACCCGATACTTATTATCTTGAAGATATGCAAAGAAGACCCGTACATCGCCCTTGGCATGTGGAACATTTACTACGGTATTTCCCCTAATTCGATGTAAGTTTGAACAATATTCGAATAAAGGTGGATTGTCTTTTGGTCGCTACTCCACTTTAGTGGACATGAATAGCCCCGAAGAGAATACACACATTCTCATGGCCAATTCTCTACCCTTGGTAGAGTCCAAGTCTCAATCGATAGACTAGTCTATCTCCACGTGGATATGGCCACCAAGACCCCCGAATTGAGCCTAACTCATAACTACGTGAGTTAAGTACGAAAGCATTCAGTATACAAGAAAGGAAGAACAAAAGAAAGGAGAAATAAGATGCCAACAACATCATCAAAAGGTGTTTTCTCATTTGTTTACGTCGGATTTTGTAACAGGATCCTCCAGATGTTCACCTTCCTTCCAGGATGCTTCCTCCAGGACCTGAAAAGAGATAAAGGAAAACTATGGGTGGCCGGCGTCCAGCCGTTAGCCCTCCGAAGCTTAAATCAGATAGGATATGGTTATAAAGGAAACCAACAGTTTAGGAGTTTAGAGATTGTGTATTGTGTACCTTTATCTTCTGTGGAGTCATCTATTTATACAAATCTGAGTGACCCAGTCTATTACGCAAGACGTTTAAGATTACTGCTGATTTACTGGAGATAAGAGGTTTTATCCGATGAATCCTTAGATAAGCAGATAGTCCTAACCCAATTGAACATCTAGCTGATTACGTTCCCTGATGGTGCTCCCCTAAGAATCGGAGCCATGAATAGAGATAAGCGCAAGACCAGCCTATACGGGCTGCTGGTACTAGAAAAAAGAAGGATACTCAGACTCGGTGGACTGCTCGCATTTGGGATGCGACCCCTTCCGACGAGCATGAGCCGAGCTGCTTGCATTTGTGATGCGACCCCTTTCGACTAGCACGAGCCAAGCTGCTCGCATTTGGGATGCGACCCCTTTCGACGAGCACGAGCCGAGTTGCTCGCATTTGGAATGGCTGGCCGCGCCTTCTCTCAATCATTCTTCGATCGCATTCTTGATAGTCAACTTTATCCTACAACAGATGTCCCCAAACCCTTGGCGTTGAAGAGCTATGCCAAGGGTTTTATTTGTATGCGTGACCGGCTGTTGGGAGGGAATCACGCATGACTCACACGGAGAGATCCTGCATTTATGATTGTTCACTCCCCAAGTGTAGGGTTGCGAAGTAGTAATAATTAGGAAAGACCGAGTATCGTTCCCACAGAGATTTATGAATGGGTATTCTCAGAATTTTTCTAAAATAACTAGTAATTAAGATCCTATTAAGAACTAAAATTGAAAAATAACAATTTGGGTTTAAACAGTGAATGTGTAAGGTAATTTCAATATAAAAAGGCACTAGAGCGCCAAGGATCCACTTTTGATAAGTTCAATACATCAACACAACTAGGTCTCTCATAATTCAATCGGAATCGAATTCATATCTCTATCCGATCGGAATATAGAACGGTTCAATCAACAATTATCTAAAACAGCTGCTCATTCATTGATTCGATTCCCACAATAATACTCAGGCCTTAGGCACACTCAATTGTGTAGGCCAAGCCTCTTTTCAATCTAGTTGAGATTCACAACCATAGCTTTCATCAAATCCTGTCACTAGACTTGATTACAACTAATGATTAGAACTCTAATTAAATCAAAATCAATCAGCAAACAGTTATTTCAGATTATAATAAAAAGATAAGAACTTTACTTGAATAAGTTCCCACATGAAGATCGGGCCATTGTACATAAGGCAATTAAAGGGTCTACCATGCCCGGAGTCGATGATAGATCAATGAACTACACAAGCATAAACAATGCTCAGAAGGTAAGCTACCAAGCTTAGAATCACTAAAAATCACATGAGCCCGGAGTCACCAAGAGATCAAAGTAAAACCAAACTAGTACTTGATTCAAACTCATATTGAACTAAAATTCTTCAATTAAAACATAAAAGGAAACCTAGGTTGCATCAATCCATAAAAAACAAATCAAAAGCTTCACCTCTTAGCCCTAGCTAAGAGGTTTTAGTCCATCTCTAACATCCTTGAACTAGAAGCCTCAAAAACATAAAAACTACTAAAATAGGAAGAAAACTAAGAAAACTTGAAGTAGAATCCGTCTCCCAAGCAATCCCCACGTCCTAGCATCCTCTGGTATGAAGATAAGAAGTCCTTTTATAGCTTGGAGGTGTCCATTGCGTAAGAAACTTCCAGATTGCGCAAGGAATTACGCACTTGTGCAGAGAATTTCGGTGCCCGATTTAAAAAGTGGATGTCTTACGCAGGGCCGACCAGTCTAGACCGGTTGGACTGGCCTGTGCTACCGGTCTTAACCGGTCGGGCTTGTCTTTTGTCAGTCTAGAGAGCACATTAGAGGGGGCGACTTGTTGGCCGACCGATCTTGACCGGTCGGACTGGTCTGGCTGACCGGTCACGACCGGTCGGACTGGTCTGGCTGACCGGTCACGACCGGTCGGACCATGTAATTCCTCCTCCAAAAGGTTTCCAATGATGTGGCCGACCGGTCTTAACCGGTCGGGCTTCCTTGGCCGACCGGTCGTACGACCGGTCTAGGCCCTTTTTCTTCTTTATTTCTTTCTTTCTTTCTTTCTCCGCTATGCTTTCGTCTTTCTTTTCTTTTCTCTCCTTGCTTTCTTCTTCCTCCCTTTCATGCTTAGTCTTGTGATCTTCAATGTATATAAAGTGCTCCTATTTAGCCTTGAATTAGTGAAATCTCCATCTTATTTCTACAATCACAAATCATGCATTACATTAGTCCTTTAAACATGTAAACTATGCATAATGAGTGATGAATTGGGGTTAGAATATGCACAATTAAGAGCTCAACACACCCTCCAACCAGCATTTTGCTAGTCCCGAGCAAAACATGCGTGAAACAAGTTTCATTCTCCAAAACCCAACTCTCCTCTAAAAATTATTCTTCTATACATTCCAAGACACACAAGCGTAAAAATCAGAGAAATTAGGTGATAGAGGTTGAAACCTTAACTCTCAGAGCATAATAAGTGTTTATATGAAATTCCCACTGATTAATTGATAAATAGAAGAACTTGAACAAATTCAACCTAGTGTGCATAGTGAAAGCTCATCTCATGAGTTTCCGGGATTATCTTCTTCATAAATCAACTAAACTATAGATCTCAAGGTGCATAGAGCAACAACAAGCCTATGACAGGAATTTACCTTACCGTCCTTCCGACGACTTTCACACTACGTCGCATTTCCGGCTTTGGTTACGGGTAGACCATCCCCCGATTGGTAGTAGGTAGCCTTAATCAGAATTTTCCACCATTTTCCATCATTCCCAATTTCATCCTTCCTTTTCCTTTTTCTTTTACATTAGATAGGATTTTTAGAAATCCATATCTTTCGTTATTTTCCCATGGACAAGGATGGACAAAGTACCCCTGCTTGGTTTCTCACACCTCAAATCAAAGTCTAGCTAATCCACAAATCACATAATCCTTTCAAATCATGAAAATCGTGTAATGTGAACTAGGTGCCAAAGGTGTTCAAATTTTCTATCAATCATAAAAATAGGTGAATTCACATATAAAACCATTATATTAAGAGAAATTCAAAGCTTGCAACATCCCTCACTTCGTATCTCCTTTTCTTATCCTTATATCATCTCGAATGCATAGAATCAAAGTTTTCCAAAAGAGTTTTGAATTTTAGAAAAATTGAAAAATTTCTACATCATTGCTCGAAATGTCACAAAAGCTAGCAGATTCATCTAAGGAATCTCTCTCACCCCCCAACTGTTTACGTCGAATTCTGTAACAGGGTCCTCCGAATGTTCACCTTCTCTCCAAGCAATTTTCTCCGTGGACCAGAAAGGAGTCAGAAAGCAACTAAGGGTGGCCGGCGTCCAGCCGTTGGTCCTCCGATGCTTAAGTCAGATAGGGTGAGGTAGAAAAGAGAACTGACCAACGGGGGTTAAAAATTGAGTATTGTGTACCTTCTCATAGATGAATCCATTCCTTTATATAGATTCAATCGCCTCACTCTGTTACGTAAGACGCCGAGATCGTCTACTGATTTCATGGGATAAGATGTTTATCCTTCTTATCCTTAGATAAAGGAACAGTCAAATCCAATTAGTCATCTGGTCAACTATGCTCCTTGATAGCAATCCCTTGAGACGCGGGGCCATAGATGAAGATAAGCCCAAAATCGGCCTATACGGGCTGCTGGTACTAGAAGCTAAGGGACATCACCGCTGATCATTAGTAAAGGCTGCTCGCACGTCGGAAGATGTTCGCGAGACCAAGTGCTCGCGTATTAAGATGTGACACCTTTCAACGACTCGCGAGAAAGACTGCTCGCAGGTCGAAAAGGATATTTCCCGCCTGGTGATTATTCGACTATTGACAATAAGAGCTCGAAGCCTGGTAACTACGTTCCGTATTTGTCGAATATTCGAGTAGCGAGCAAAGTATCTCGCGAGTTGAATGAAGGTGCTCGCAGGATCAGGACATCGTGAGAATACACGAGCCGCGAGCAGATGATCTCGCGAGTCAATTAAAGGTGCTCGCAGGATCAGGACATCGTGAGAATACACGAGCCGTGAGCAGATGATCTCCACTATTTTAACTATAATAGATGCCCCCCAAGTCCTTACCGCCAAGAATTCTAAGGGAAGGACTTAATCACTATCATACCGCCTGCCGCCTTTATCGAGAATGAAACCGTACATGATTGGGCTGGAATTAATGAGCGCCAGCCTTTTGCAGCCTTTCCGCAGATAGGAAATGAAGAGACGCCCACCACGTGTCTGGGGAATTAATGGGCGTGCCTGCTCGACTACTGTGCCGAACTAGAGGCACCCACGTGTCACCATATACGGCGGAATGATTGCCTATAAATATACGGAGTTCGCCATATCTCCGGATTTTCATAGAAGCTTTTGAAAAAAGAAAGAACTCTCCAATCATCTTCCTCACTGTTCTTCCTTCGGTGTTCTTCTCCTTCCTTTTTTCGTACTTGGGTACATTCTTTTTCCTATTTTTTTCTTCTTTAACAATCTCATGGCTGGAGACTCTGACGAGACCACCGTCCCCCTGGGAGATGCTACACCGGAATCCTCTGCCTCTAGTAACGTGAGGGTTCCGGCAGGCAGATACACGGCAGCCGGGTATCCCTCTATTTTATCGGAGGACCGGCTGCTTGAGTTACGGGAGAGATATTTAATCCCTGACTCAATCGTTCTCCGGTTATCCGGAGATGGAGAGACACCTGATTCCCCTCCCCCAGGGTGCGTGGCCATTTATGAGTATCAGCTCATTCTTGGGGTATGCCTTCCTCTCCATCCCTTCGTCCGCGATGTTCTACGGTGTTATAAGATTGCCCCCGGGCAACTCATCGTGAATGGATGGAGGGTGGTTATGAGCTCATTCACCCTCTGGGCTCAGGCCGGCAACGGGGAGCTCACGGCCGAAGAGTTCCTCCGTATGTTCCGTCTAAAGAAGGCGCCCTCCAGCGAAGGCTGGTACTACCTATGTTACTGGCACCGGGATAATTTCGTGCTGGGGAAGCCCTCTTCGAATTATCCCGGCTGGAGGAAACGATGGTTCTACGCTTCCGGGAACTGGGAGTCTGCTTCCTCCAGGGGTCCAGGAGTGACCCGCTTTTTCTGTGAAGGTAGGCACAGTTCTGCATTGTGTGATTTCTCCAGTTAGATTTAAGGTTTTATTCATTTTTTAACCTGTTTGTGCTCGCAGGTATCCCGGCCTTGAACAAACCAAACTTAAAGGGAGGGATTAACGAGAAGATTGTGAGAGTATACAAGCTGCCTGTTGGTGATAGGCATATCGAGGCTTGCTTGTCCTCCTCACGGCTCGCAGCGGTAGGATTAATATCTGGCGAAGAGATCGCAATGATAAAAGCTGGAGAGAAGAGGGGTTTGCTACCTCGACTCAAAGGCACGAGCTCGAAAAGGCAGAAGTCAGCTGCCAGGCCTTCCCAACCATCCACCCGTAAGGGTGCCGACCAACCTACCCATCTTGCGAGCACGGTAGGGGTGCCAGCAGCTCCTGCGCCCGTCATTCCCTCGCTGGTGGTCGCACCTGGACCACTAGTGATTAATATTACTGACAACTCCCCTAGGGATGATGGAGCGGGTTTCAGCTGCCCCCCAGCCGAAGAGACTCGCGAGCAAACGGGGCCTCGGGAGTCGGCTCCTGCTCGCGAATTGGCCCCTGCTGGCGAGGTGGGTCCTGCTCGCGAGTCGGTTGCCCCTCCTGTCGCGAGCGCGGCTGTGTTGGTCGTCGCCTAGCCATCTGGAGGTGGATCGTTTACCGTCCCTCGCCACCTCCACCCAATATGCAAATTTCTATTCGACAACATCTCCCCCCAAACTTTTGGCACCCTTCTAGAACCAAGCCCTGAAAACCTCTTCCTCGAGGCGGGAGTGAGGATGGTCCAGGTAAGATCTCGCTGATATTTGTCTAACTTACTATTTTCGGGCTTCCAAGTATTTTATCTCACGTTCCCTTTTCCATTTTGCAGGGCTTGGATCTCATCTTGCGGACAAGGCGTGATATCGTCGCCACCCGTCACGTGATTGATGAGGCGGAAGGGAAGAGGATCGCCTTGGAGAAGGCGGTCCAAGGAAGGGATCAGCTCCTCAAGTCCCGTGAGGCGGTGATCTCGAAGAGAGATGAGGAGAAGAAGACCCTCATTGAAAAAGTCCAAGTCCTGACCGATAGGTACCAGGCTCTTGACTCCAACTTCGCCAAGCTCGCGGAGTTGAAGGAGAAAGCAGAGAGAGAGAGAGAGAGATCTTCCGTCAAGACATGATCTCGCTGGAGGAGCGGCTCGCAGAGGCCAAGTCGCAGCTCAAGGAAGTTAGTGAAAGCTTGGAGAAAGAGCGCTCCACTCTCGCGCAACTCAAGGATGACTCGATCCACTGGGACGAGGAGAGAGTCGTCTTGGTCAAAATGCTCTCTGAGGAAGGGGCTCGAGCAATCTCCGAGTTTCGAACCTCGCAGCTATATGACGAGGAAAGATATGAGTCATATGATGCTGGTCGCGACTTCACGCTACGAGTAGTGCAGCAGATGTCTCCATCTTTTGATATGGGGGAATTCGGACGAATCGCGACTATCATAGCTGCAGAGGAGCAAGCTGCTGCCGAGAATGAGGTGACCGAAGCCACTCAGGCTGGAGGGGTTCCAGAAATGGGCCCTGAAGTCGAGAGCACGGCTCCTCCAAGAGACTGATTTTCCTTTTTCTCTTTCTCTTGTACTTATGAGCAAACTTTGTAAACAATTGATTATCAATGAAAAGATACTTTTGATGATGTTGTTCTTATTTCCTTTCTCTCGTTTGCCTTTCATGCAATGAATGCCTTCTCGTTTAACACCTTTTATGCAATGAATGCCTTCTCGTTTAACAAGTAGTAATGAGTTATGCTCAATTCGGGGGGTCGTGGTGACCATGCCCTCGTGGAGATAGACTGATCTATCGATTAGGAAATGAGTTATGCTCAATCCGGGGGGTCGTGGTGACCATGCCCTTGTGGAGATAGACTGATCTATCGATTGAGAAATGAGTTATGCTCAATCCGGTGGGTCGTGGTGACCATGCCCTCGTGGAGATAGACTGATATATCAATTGAGACTTTGATTCTACCAAGGATGGACAATTCGGCCAAGAGAATTGTGTTCTCTTCGGGGCTATTTAGGTCCAAGTAAATGGATAAGCGACCAAAACAAGTGAGATTTAATCCTACCAAGGGCAAGCAATTGGCCAAGAGAATTGTATGTACTCTTCAGGGCTATTCTTAGTCCAAGTAAATGGAGTAGCGACCAAAAGGCTTCTTCGATCCATAAGGCATTTGAACGTCGTTAAAAGTTACATCAAGGGAAATATTGTAGCAAATGTTCCACGTGCCAAGGGCGACGTACAGGTCTTCCCAGCATATCTTCAAGATAGTAAGTGCCGGGTCGCACAATTTTGATGACTTGATACGGGCCTTCCCAATTTGGATCAAGCGACCGAGCAGGAACTCTGAGGTTCTGTCTGAGGACTAAATCACCGAGCTAGAAAGCTCTAGGGCGAACTTTAACATTTCGATAGCGAGCAATGCGTTGTTGATATGCGGCTGCTCACATCTGGGAGGCATTTCTTTGTTCTTCCAAGAGATCGAGATGAAGTCGAAGACTTTCCTGATTACTTGCGGGGTCATACTGCTCGATCCAATACGAGGGCAGTTGAATTTCCACTAGTACTACTGCGTCGACACCAAATGCTAGGGAAAAAGGGGTTTCGCCTGTTGATGTACGAGTCGTTGTTCTATATGCCTATAATACTTCTGGCAGAAGTTCAGGCCATATACCTTTACATTCACCAAGCTTGGTCTTTAAGTGGTGCTTAATGATTTTATTCACTGCCTCAACTTGCCCATTTGCCTGAGGATGATACGGAGAGGTGCGGATGTTACGTATCTTCCACTTTGCACAAAATTCATCGAAAGCTGCATTGTCGAACTGCGTTCCGTTGTCAGTAATTATAGTGTAGGGGAGTCCATAACGGCATATGATATTTCTCCATATGAACTTAGTAGTTTGTTTCTCAGTGATTTTGGCTAATGGTTCTGCCTCGTCCCATTTGGTGAAATAATCGACCCCTACTATTGCGAACCTATTTTATGCTTTTCTAGTAGGCAAGGGCCCGATAATATCGACCCCCCATTGAGCGAAAGGCCAAGGGCTATCAACTGGAGTCATTTGCTCGAACGGTACATGAGGTATAGGAGAGTATTGCTGGCACTTGCCACATTTTTTAGAGAATTCAATTGCATCTGCTTTCATAGTGGGCCAATAATATCCTTGCCTCATCGCCTTATATGCTAGGGATCGCACCATGGGGTGGTTACCACATGCCCCCTGGTGTATTTCATCTAGAACACAATGTGCTTCTTCTGGATGAAGACACCTTAAATAGGGCAAGGAAAAACTCTTATGCAACAGTATTCCATCTTGTAAGGTATACCTGGCGGCTCGATGATGAATTTGTCGTGCGACTTTCTTATCGTCTAGAAGGTATCCGTCTCTGTGATAAAAGAGTATGGGGTCCATCCAACATGGAGACGGTTGTACCGAAATCACCTGCTCGAGAGTTACTTGGTCGATACTCGACTTCTGAAGATGCTTGATGGGAATTGAATATGACAGCTCAGATTCTGGTGCAGAGGCGAGTTTTGCCCAAGAATCAGCGAGTTGATTCTTCTCGCGAGGGATGTGGATTATTTCGTAATTCTTCAACTTGGCGAGCAAGATAAGCACTCGAGATTTGTATAAGGCCATCCTTTCTTCTTTAGCCTCGAATTCACCAAGAACTTGGTTGACAATGAGCTGAGAGTCGCTGTGAATGAGCAGATTTTGAATTGAAAGGACAATTGCTAGTTCGAGGCCAACGATCCGGGCCTCATATTCCGCTTCATTATTTGAGATGCGAGTATCGAAACGTAAAGCGTATTGGAAATGCGACCCGTCTGGAGCGACTAGAATTAGGCCCGCTCCACTACCGGTGGTCCGTGAGGACCCGTCCACGAAGAGCGACCAAGAAGGCTGGTCGCTGATCGCGGCATTATCACTGGAAGAGGAGTACGTGAACTCGGCGATAAAGTCAGCTACGGCCTGGCCCTTGACTGCAGTCCTGGGGCAAAACGATATGTCGTGCTCACTGATCTCGACCGCCCATTTGGTTAAACATCCGGAAGCCTCATGTTTTTGAAGGATCTGCTGTAGCGGATGATTTTTTAGTACTAAAATAGCGTGAGCTTGAAAGTATGGTCGCAATTTTCGAGCTGCTGTGACTAAAGCCAGGGCCAGTTTTTCCGTATCAGAATACCGAGTTTCAGCATCAACCATTGCTCGACTGATATAATAAACGGGCCTTTGCACCCCGGAATCTTCTCTTATTAAAGCGGCACTAACGGCCGTGGAGGACACAGATAGATAAAGAATGAGTTGCTCGTGTGCTACAGGTTTAGATAAAATAGGGGGTGCGCTCATGTATTGCTTCAGTTGTTGAAAAGCTTCTTCCCACTGTGGTGTCCACTCCCAATCAGATTTGGCCGTGGCACGGAGGAGTTTGAAGAAGGGTAAGCACTTATCAGATGCTCGCGAGATGAACCTATTCAACGATGTAATGCGACCAGCCAGACGTTGGACGTCCTTAAGAGTGGTTGGGGATTTCATCTCTATTAACGCTTTTATTTTTTCAGGATTTGCCTCAATCCCTCGCTGGCCGACCATGAATCCGAGAAATTTTCCAGCAGATACTCCGAACGCACATTTTTCTGGATTTAGCTTCATCTGATATTTCCTCATCAGGTCGAAGGCTTCTCAAAGATCAGAAAGATGATCGTCTTCTATGATGCTTTTCACGAGCATTTTATCAACGTAGACCTCCATATTCCTGCCGATTTGGGCGGCGAATATTTTATTGATGAGACGCTGATAGGTGGCTCCTGCATTTTTAAGACCAAACGGCATTACCTGGTAACAATATAGTCCTCGATCCATGATGAAGGCAGTATGTTGGCTATCGAGTTGATGCATCATGATCTGGTTGTAACCCGAATAAGCGTCCATAAAACTAAGCAGGGCATGCCTAGCTGTTGAATCGACCAGCTGGTCGATCCGCGGCGTCGGGAAGCTATCTTTGGGGCATGCTTTGTTTAAATCTGAATAATTGACACACATTCTCCATTTGCCATTAGCTTTTCGGACAAGAACTACGTTCGCGACCCATTCTGGGTAGTCAACTTCTTTTATGAAATTGACCGTAAGCAGCTTCTCGACTTCAGCTTTGATTGCCTTTGCCTTTCTGCAGTGAAGGCACGTCGGCGCTGGTGTATAGGCATATGCTTCGGGTCGATATTCAGACGATGTGCGATGACGGTGGGGTCGATGCCTGTCATATCTTTGTGAGACCAAGCGAACACGTCTTGGTATTCGGTGAGGAGACGGGTCAACTAATCCCGGAAGGCACTCTTCAAAAAGGATCCCATGTAAACAACTTTGGACGAGTCGTCTTAGGTTAAGTGAATCGCCACTGTATCTTCCCCAGGAGTTCCCGATTGGAGGGCGTTCTCTCTTGGATCTAACGAGTTGTCTGTCGAGGAGTTAGGTGAATCTTGTGCTATCATCATAACGGGTGCTGCTTGCGCTTTCTTTCGGTCTTGTAGGGCTATCTCATAACAGGACCGGGCCTCTTTTTGATTTCCTCGTACAACCCCAACACCATTTGGGGTAGGAAACTTGACGCACAAATACAAAGGATGTAAAGCTGCCCCAACCTTATTAAGCGATGGTCGCCCCAAAATGGCGTTATATGCTGATTTTCGATCTACCACGAGGAAGTTTATGAAGATGGTGGTCTTCGCTGGACTCTCCCCAAAAGTGACTGGAAGATCAATGCTTCCTTCAGGCGTTACCACGTCGCCCCCGAAGCTGATGAGGGGAGTCGAGACTGGCTTGAGTAGGCTTCTGGCAAGTGCCATTTTGTTGAAAACCTCCAGGTACAGAATATCGGCTGAGCTACCTGTATCCACCATAATACGATGAGTTAGATAATTTGATACCTTTAGTGCGACTACGATGGAGTCTTCGTGAGGGAAATGAATTCCCACTGCATCTTCAAGGGAGAAGGAAATCGGAGGATGACTGGCTTTTGACGCACTAGGTGCCTGTTCCAGCCAATAGATATGCTGGGGCACTTTAGACGCCTTCCAAGTGTATGCTTTCCTTGAAGCCTGAGAGTCGCCCCCGCAAGCTAGTCCTCCGACAATGGTGCGGATTTCTCCAGTAGGTTCAACATCCTCTTGTGAAGTATGACGATGAGGAGGCTCCTTCTGGCGTGGCGAGGCTTTTGCCCTTCTGGTGATCGACCTTGACGAGCAATATAATCTTGGAGATGGCCCTTTCGAATGAGAGCTTCGATGTGATCTCGTAGAGATATGCAGTCTTGGGTCCTATGCCCGTGATCTTTGTGGAAGTAACAGAACTTGCTCTTATCTCTCTTTTCAGGATTAGATTTGATCTTTGCAGGCCCATTTTACATATGGTTTATGCTTGATCTCCATTAACACCTTTTCATGAGATCGATTGAGAGGAGTGTAGTTATGATATTTACCAGAATAAGGTTTCTTGGGAGAGCGATCCCGCCGGTCACGACGATATTTTTTATCCGAAGAAGAGGTTTCCTCCGGCTTGCACTTCTTACCCTGTGCACCATGACGTGCTAGTGCAACTTCCTCTGCATTGATATACTTCTGAGCTTTGGTTTGGAACTCTGCCATAGTTTTTGGAGGGCTTTTATCTAAGGCAAACCTAAATTTCTCGCTCGTAATTCCGGCTATGAGGGCGGTGAGACCTTTTTCTTCGGTATAACCTTCAGTTTGAACGGCTTCGGCAGTGAACCGTACTGTGAACTCCTTTATTGTCTCCCCATGCTGCTGTTTCAAATCCATTAGATGGGACGCTGGCTTCTTAATATAAATGCTTCCCATGAATTGAGAAAGGAACAACTCTGATAACTGTGAAAAGGAGCCGATAGATCGAGGCTTTAGCCCCCTGAACCACGTACGAGCTGCTTCCTTCAATGTTAGGGAAAAAGCCCTACACATGATTTTCGAGCCATGTCCCTCCAGTTCCATAAGAGACCTATATGTTTCCAGGTGTTCAAGAGGGTCACCAATACCTGTATATGGGGTGATAACAGGCATACGATACTTTCTAGGCAATGGTGCCTCCATGACTTCGCTGGTGAAGGGGGACTCGGATTGATGTATCGTTGCCACAACGGCAGACGGTCGATTTGCCTGATAGCGCTACTCCATGTCATCAAAACGATCATGGATTCTTTGGAGATCTCCTTCCCATGGTAAAGTATAACCTGACGTTTCGACGGTGGACCCTTGAGGCTGCTGTTGGCGAGAAGCGCTAGAATGTATGGCATTCGGTTGCCAACTGGCATTCGGTTGCCAACCGGCATTCGGTTGGATGGAGGATGATTTGGTTGGACCTATGGTTCGTCCACAGAGTGTCTGGAAGCCACCGGTATGGGTTGTGCAGGTAACCCTTCGGAAGGCAGCCTCTAAGGTCCCAAGAAATGCTGATCGAGTCGATTTGACAGGGCTTGAAATCGAGCACTGAGGTTTAGGAGTGTGTTTCCAAGGAAACGCATGGCGTCTTCTTGATTTCCAGAAGCCTCGAATAATGGATTCTGAGAAGGCACGTTAGGATCTCCATGAGGGATGCCTGTCGAAGTGATTGGAGGAACAGGTACTGATTCCGTCTCATCAGGCTAAGGTGGTGCCTGCCTTGAAGTGGAAGGATGAACCATCTTTTTTGGAGGCATAGTAGAAGGATTTTGATCAGCGGTAAGAACGATTGACTTTAATGATCAAATCGTTTCCCACAGACGGCGCCAAACTATTTACGTCGAATTCTGTAATAGGGTCCTCCGAATGTTCACCTTCTCTCCAAGCAATTTTCTCCGTGGACCTGAAAGGAGTCAGAAAGCAACTAAGGGTGGACGACATCCAACCGTTGGCCCTCCGATGCTTAAGTCAGATAGGGTGAGGTAGAAAAGAGAACTGACCAACGGGGTTAAAGATTGAGTATTGTGTACCTTCTCATTGATGAATCCATTCCTTTATATAGATTCAACCGTCCCACTCTGTTACGTAAGACTCCGAGATCGTCTACTGATTTCATGGGATAAGATGTTTATCCTTCTTATCCTTAGATAAAGGAACAGTCAAATCCAATTAGTCATCTGGTCAACTACGCTCCTTGATAGCAATCCCTTGAGACGCGGGGCCATAGATGAAGATAAGCCCAAAATCGGCCTATACGGGCTGCTGGTACTAGAAGCTAAGGGACATCACTGCTGATCATTAGTAAAGGCTGCTCGCACGTCGGAAGATGTTCGCGAGACCAGGTGCTCGCGTATTAAGATGTGACACCTTTCAACGACTCGCGAGAAAGACTGCTCGCAGGTCGAAAAGGATATTTCGCGCCTGGTGATTATTCGACTATTGACAATAAGAGCTCGAAGCCTCGGTAACTATGTTCTGTATTTGTCGAATATGCGAGTAACGAGCAAAGTATCTCGCGAGTCGAATGAAGGTGCTCGCAGGATCAGGACATCGTGAGAATACACGAGCCGCGAGCAGATGATCTCGCGAGTCGATTAAAGGTGCTCACAGGATCAGGACATCGTGAGAATACACGAGCCGTGAGCAGATGATCTCCGCTATTTTGACTATAACAGATGCCCCCCAAGTCCTTACCGCCAAGAATTCTAAGGGAAGGACTTAATCATTGTCATATCGCCTACCGCCTTTATCGAGAATGAAACCGTACATGATTGGGCTGGAATTAATGAGCGCCAGCCTTTTGCAGCCTTTCCGCAGATAGGAAATGAAGAGACGCCCACCACGTGTCTGGGGAATTAATGGGCGTTCCTGCTCGACTACTGTGCCGAACGAGAGGCAGCCACGTGTCACCATATACGGCGGAATGATTGCCTATAAATATATGGAGTCCGCCATATCTCTGGATTTTCACAGAAGCTTTCTAAAAAAGAAAGAACTCTCCAGTCATCTTCCTCACTGTTCTTCCTTCGGTGTTCTTCTCCTTCCTTTTTTCGTACTTGGGTACATTCTTTTTCCTCTTTTTTTCTTCTTTAACAAACTCATGGCTGGAGACTCTAACGAGACCACCGTCCTCCTAGGAGATGCTACACCGGAATCCTCTGCCTCTAGTAACGCGAGGGTTCCGGCAGGCAGATACACGGTAGCCGGGTATCCCTCTATTTTATCGAAGGACCGGCTGCTTGAGTTACGGGAGAGATATTTAATCCCCGACTCAATCGTTCTCCGGTTACCCGGAGATGGAGAGACACCGGATTCCCCACCCCCAGGGTACGTGGCCTTTTATGAGTATCAGCTCATTCTTGGGGTACGCCTTCCTCTCCATCCCTTCGTCTGCGATGTTCTACAGTGTTATAAGATTGCCCCCGGGCAACTCATCGTGAATGGATGGAGGGTGGTTCTGAGCTCATTCGCCCTCTGGGCTCAGGCCGGGAACGGGGAGCTCACGGCCGAAGAGTTCCTCCCTATGTTCCGTCTAAAGAAGGCGCCCTCCAGCGAAGGCTGGTACTACCTATGTTACTGGCACCGGGATAATTTCGTGCTAGGGAAGCCCTCTTCGAATTATCCCGGCTGGAGGAAACGGTGGTTCTACGCTTCCGGGAACGGGGAGTCTGCTTCCTCCAGGGGTCCAGGAGTGACCCGCTTTTTCTGTGAAGGTAAGCACAGTTCTGCATTGTGTGATTTCTCCAGTTAGATATAGGGTTTTATTCATTTTTTAACCTATTCGTGCTCGCAGGTATCCCGGCCTTGAACAAACCAAACTTGAAGGGAGGGATTAACGAGAAGATTGTGAGAGTATACAAGCTGCTTGTTGGTGATAGGCATATCGAGGCTTGCTTGTCCTCCTCGCGGCTCGCAGCGGCAGGATTAATATCCGGCGAAGAGATCGTAATGATAAAAGCTGGAGAGAAGAGGGGTTTGCTACCTCGACTCAAAGGCACGAGCCCGAAAAGGCAGAAATCATCTACCGGGCCTTCCCAACCATCTACCCATAAGAGTGCCGACCAACCTACCCATCTCGCGAGCACGGTAGGGGTGCCAGCAGCTCCTGCGCCTGTCATTCCCTCGCTAGTGGTCGCACATGGACCACCAGTGATTAATATTACTGACAACTCCCCTAGGGATGGTGCAGCGGGGTCCAGCTGCCCCCCAGCCGAAGAGACTCACAAGCAAACGGGGCCTCGGGAGTCGGCTCCTGCTCGTGAATTGGCCCCTGCTGGCGAGGTGGGTCCTGCTCGCGAGTCGGTTGCCCCTCCTGTCGCGAGCACGGCTGTGTTGGTCGTCGCCCAGCCATCTGGAGGTGGATCGTTTACCGTCCCTCGCCACCTCCACCCAATATGCAAATTTCTATTCAACAACATCTCCCCCCAAACTTTTGGCACCCTTCCAGAACTAAGCCCTGAAAACATCTTCCTCGAGGCGGGAGTGAGGATGGTCCAGGTAAGATCTCGCTGATATTTGTCTAACTTACTATTTTTGGGCTTCCAAGTATTTTATCTCACGTTCCCTTTTCCATTTTGCAGGGCTTGGATCTCATCTTGCGGATGAGGCGTGATATCGTCGCCGCCCGTCATGTGATTGATGAGGCGCAAGGGAAGAGGATCGCCTTGGAGAAGGCGGTCCAAGGAAGGGATCAGCTCCTCAAGTCCCGTGAGGCGGTGATCTCGAAGAGAGATGAGGAGAAGAAGATCCTCATTGAAAAAGTCCAAGTCCTGACCGATAGGTACCAGGCTCTGGACTCCAACTACGCCAAGCTCGCAGAGTTGAAGGAGAAAGCAGAGAGAGAGAGGGAGATCTTCCGTCCAGACAAGATCTCGCTGGAGGAGCGGCTCGCAGAGGCCAAGTCGCAGCTCAAGGAAGTTAGCGAAAGCTTGGAGAAAGAGTGCTCCACTCTCGCACAGCTCAAGGATGACTCGATCCACTAGGACGAGGAGAGAGTCGCCTTGGTCAAATGCTCTCTGAGGAAGGGGCTCGAGCAATCTCCGAGTTTCGAACCTCGCAGCTATATGACGAGGAAAGATATGAGTCATATGATGCCGGTCGCGACTTCGCGCTACGAGTAGTGCAGCGGATGTCTCCATCTTTTGATATGGGGGAATTCGGACGAATCGTGACCATCATAGCTGCAGAGGAGCAAGTTGCTACCGAGAATGAGGTGACCGAAGCCACTAAGGCTGGAGGGGTTCCAGAAATGGGCCCTGAAGTCGAGAGCACGGCTCCTCCAAGAGACTGATTTTCCTTTTTCTCTTTCTCCTGTACTTATGAGCAAACTTTGTAAACAATTGATTATCAATGAAAAGATACTTTTGATGATGTTGTTCTTATTTCCTTTCTCTCGTTTTCCTTTCATGCAATGAATGCCTTCTCGTTTAACACCTTTTATGCAATGAATGCCTTCTCATTTAACAAGTAGTAATGAGTTATACTCAATCCGGGGGGTCGTGGTGACCATGCCCTCGTGGAGATAGACTGATCTATCGATTAGGAAATGAGTTATGCTCAATCCGGGGGGTCGTGGTGACCATGCCCTCGTGGAGATAGACTGATCTATCGATTGAGAAATGTGTTATGCTCAATTTGGGGGGTCATGGTGACCATGCCCTCGTGGAGATAGACTGATCTATCGATTAAGACTTTGATTTTACCAAGGATGGACAATTCGGCCACGAGAATTGTGTTCTCTTCGGGCTATTCAGGTCCAAGTAAATGGATTAGCGACCAAAACAAGTGAGATTTAATCCTACCAAGGGTAGGCAATTGGCCAAGAGAATTGTATGTACTCTTCAGGGCTATTCTTAGTCCAAGTAAATGGAGTAGCGACCAAAAGGCTTCTTCAATCCATAATGCATTTGAACGTCGTTAAAAGTTACATCAAGGGAAATATTGTAGCAAATGTTCCACGTGTCAAGGGTGACGTACAGGTCTTCCCTGCATATCTTCAAGATAGTAAGTGCCGGTTCGCACAATTTTGATGACTCGATACGGGCCTTCCCAATTTGGATCAAGCGACCGAGCAGGAACTCTGAGGTTCTGTCTGAGGACTAAATCACCAAGCTGGAAAGCTCTAGGGCGAACTTTAGCATTTCGATAGCGAGCAATGCGCTGTTGATATGCGGCTGCTCGCATCTGGGAGGCATTTCTTTGTTCTTCCAAGAGATCGAGATGAAGTCAAAGACTTTCCTGATTACTTACGGGGTCATACTGCTCGATCCGATACGAGAGCACTTGAATTTCCACTGGTACTATTGCGTCGACACCAAATGCTAGGGAGAAAGGGGTTTCGCCTGTTGATGTACGAGTCGTTGTTCTATATGCCCATAATACTTCTGGCAGAAGTTCGGGCCATATACCTTTACATTCACCAAGCTTGGTCTTTAAGTGGTGCTTAATGATTTTATTCACTGCCTCAACTTGCCCATTTGCCTGAGGATGATACGGAGAGGTGCGGATGTTACGTATCTTCCACTTTGCACAAAATTCATCGAAAGCTGCATTGTCGAACAGCGTTCCGTTGTCGGTAATTATAGTGTGGGGGAGTCCATAACGGCATATGATATTTCTCCATATGAACTTAGTAGTTTGTTTCTCAGTGATTTTGGCTAATGGTTCTGCCTCGGCCCATTTGGTGAAATAATCGACCCCTACTATTGCGAACCTATTTTGTCCTTTTCCAATAGGCAAGGGCCCGATAATATCGACCCCTCATTGAGCAAAAGGCCAAGGGCTATCAACTGGAGTCATTTGCTTGGACGGTACATGAGGTATAGGAGAGTATCGCTGGCACTTGCCACATTTTTTAGAGAATTCAATTGCATCTGCTTTCATAGTGGGCCAATAATATCCTTGCCTCATCGCCTTATATGCTAGGGATCGCCCCCTGGGGTGGTTACCACATGCCCCCTGGTGTATTTCATCTAGAACACGATGTGCTTCTTCTGGATGAAGACACCTTAAATAGGGCAAGGAAAAACTCTTACGCAACAGTATTCCATCTTGTAAGGTATACCTGGCGGCTCGATGACGAATTTGTCGTGCGACTTTCTTATCATCTGGAAGGTATCCGCCTCTGAGATAAAGGAGTATGGGGTCCATCCAACATGGAGACGGTTGTACCAAAATCACCTGCTCGAGAGTTACTTGGTCGATACTCGACTTCTGAAGATGCTCGATGGGAATTGAATATGACAGCTCAGATTCTGGTGCAGATGCGAGTTTTGCCAAAGAATCAGCGAGTTGATTCTTCTCACGAGGGATGTGGATTATTTCGTAATTCTTCAACTTGGCGAGCAAGATAAGCACTCGAGATTTGTATAAGGCCATCCTTTCTTCTTTAGCCTCAAATTCACCGAAAACTTGGTTGACAATGAGCTGAGAGTCGCTGTGAATGAGCAAATTTTGAATTGAAAGGACAGTTGCTAGTTCGAGGCCAACGATCAGGGCCTCATATTCCGCTTCATTATTTGAGATGCGAGTATCGAAACGTAAAGCATATTGGAAATGCGACCCATCTGGAGCGACTAGAATTAGGCCCGCTCCACTACCGGTGGTCCGTGAGGACCTGTCCACGAAGAGCGACCAGGAAGGCTGGTCGCTGATCGCGGCATTATCACAGGAAGAGGAGTACGTGAACTCGGTGATAAAGTCAGCTACGACCTGGCCCTTGACTGCAGTCCTGGGGCAAAACGATATGTCGTGCTCACTGATCTCGACCGCCCATTTGGTTAAACGTCCGAAAGCCTTAAGTTTTCGATGGATTTGCCATAGCGGATGATTTGTTGGTACTAAAATAGCGTGAGCTTGAAAGTATGATCGCAGTTTTCGAGCTGCCGTGACTAAAGCGAGGGCCAGTTTTTCCGTATCAGAATACCGAGTTTCAGTGTCAACCATTGCTCGACTGATATAATAAACGGGCCTTTGCACCCCGGAATCTTCTCTTATCAAAGCGGCACTAACGGCCGTGGAGGACACAGATAGATAAAGAATGAGTTGCTCGTGTGCTACAGGTTTAGATAAAATAGGGGGTGCGCTCATGTATTGCTTCAGTTGTTGAAAAGCTTCTTCGCACTGTGGTGTCCACTCCCAATCAGATTTGGCCGTGGCACGGAGGAGTTTGAAGAAGGGTAAGCACTTGTCAGATGCTCGTGAGATGAACCTATTCAACGATGCAATGCGACCAGCCAGACGTTGGACGTCCTTAAAGTGGTTGGGGATTTCATCTCTATTAACGCTTTTATTTTTTCAGGATTTGCCTCAATCCCTCGCTGGCCGACCATGAATCTGAGAAATTTTCCAGCAGATACTCCGAACGCACATTTTTCTGGATTTAGCTTCATCTGATATTTCCTCATTAGGTCGAAGGCTTCTCGAAGATCAGAGAGATGATCGTCTTCTACGATGCTTTTCACGAGCATGTCATCAACGTAGACCTCCATATTCCTGCCGATTTGGGCGGCGAATATTTTATTGACGAGACGCTGATAGGTGCCTCCTGCATTTTTAAGACCAAACGGCATTACCTGGTAACAATATAGTCCTCGATCCGTGATGAAGGCAGTATGTTGGCTATCGGGTTGATGCATCATGATCTGGTTGTAACCAGAATAAGCGTCCATAAAACTAAGCAGGGCATGCCCAGCTGTTGAATCGACCAGCTGGTCGATCTGCGGCGTCGGGAAGCTATCTTTGGGGCACGCTGTTCGCTTCCCCAAGTGTAGGGTTGCGATGTAGTAATAAACTCGGTAATACCGAGGTCGATCCACAGGGACTTATGTAGGATGTCACAAATTCATCCACAAGTTTCTATTGAAGCTAACAATCAAAGTTTGAATAGAATGTGTATGATTAACAGTTTAAGCTAAATTGAATGTAAACAATTATAAGAAGGCACTAGGGGTTCGAGGATTCACTTGTAGTAATCCTCGATGTTCAATCCGCTGTGGTTTCCCATTCTCTCAACTAGAATTACCAGTCAGGTCTATCTAGTCGGATGATAGAACTGTTAAACCAGAAGTCTGTAACATGTAAGTTCTGTGCATAAAGTTCACTCAACTCTAGGCTGATCTGAGCATGCTCATTGCATAGGTCATTCACCTTTTCTATAGGTCCAATTCCCTACCATAACCATCCTCAAGTCTTCTCACAAGACAAGGCTAGATCATGATTTGAACTGGATTCAAATTATATGCACAGTCCATACATATTCCAGATAATCAACCAAAACTAGAACTTTGGCATGAAGCCCCTTTATGAAGAGCTTGGTACTAGAGCGCACTCCAATTCCTCGGATCATACAGGTCTAGACCGTTGCAAACAAATTAAGAAAATAAGTAATTCATCCAAACATCCATGAGTCATCACAAGACTAAGAGAAATTACTTAAAAACTTGTATAAACTTCAAACCTTAGTTCATAATCATGAATTCCAAACTGAAAACCACTTAACTACGAATTAAAACATCTTGGATACACTACAAGCTTCACCTCTTAGCCCTAGCTAAGAGGTTTAGCTGCTCATGATCCAAGGAAACATGAAACAACTCTTAAAAACATGAAAACAACAAAGCAAACCAAAAAGGAGTTGTGAAACTCCAATCTCCACTTCCACAGCCTCCAACCTCGCTTGAACCCTTCTAGGATGCCCTAGGAACGATCCCTAGGTGTCCTTTTATAGTCTGGAAGCTCCACAACTTCGGAAGAATCGAGAACTTGCGTAACACTTACGCAGCGCAGAGAAAATCGGGATGAAATTAGAAATTTCTAACTCAGTACGCATGGCCGACCGGTCATGACCGGTCGGCCTCAAGTGAAAACACTCCAGCAGGTATGCCCGACCGGTCAAGACCGGTCGGGCCTAGTAGAACATCAGTCCAGCAAGCCTATCCGACCGGTCAAGACCGGTCGGATGTTTTCATCCTCCTTACAGCAGCAATGACCGACCGGTCTTGACCGGTCGGTCCTTTTCCATGAAGTTCCATCATATGTCCGACCGGTCAAGACCGGTCGGACGTCTTCAGTAGGGGCCAAATCTGCATGGCTGACCGGTCACTGACCGGTCTGGCTTCCTTGGCCGACCGGTCACGACCGGTCAGCCCTCTTTTCTTCTTGCATTTTTCCTTTCTTTCTTCCTTCTGCTTTCTTTTCTTCTTTAGTTCTTTCTTTCTTTATTAGAATGGTTCCAAATGAGCTCATTATATCTTCAATTGAGTAGAGTCCACCCTCAATCCTGTAGTCACACAACATGCATTGAATTAGCTTCCAAACCATACAAACCTTGCACAATGAGTGATGAATTGGGGTTAGAATATGCATAATTAAGAGCTCAACACACCCCCCAACCAGCATTTTGCTAGTCCCTAGCAAAACATGCGTGAAGCTAATCTCATTCTTCTAAACTCAACTCTCTTTCAGAAACCATCCTTCTATACATTCCAGGGTTCATAAGTGTAAGATTCAGAAAGATTAGGCGTCAAAGGTTGGCACCATAAATCCTCAAGACATAATAGGCATTCATATGAGATTCCCACTAATTGGTTGATAAATAGAGGGAATTGAACAAATTCATCCTAGTGTGGGTAGTGAAAATTCATTCCACGAGTTTCTAGGATTATCTTCTTCATAGATTAACTAGACTATAGAACTCAAGGTACATAGAGCCACATCAAGCCAATGACAGGAAATTGCCTTACCGTCCTTCCGACGACTTTCACACTACGTCCCATTTCCGGCTTTGGTTACGGGTAGACCATCCCCCGGCTGGTAGTAGGTAGCCCTAATCGGAATTTTCCACCGTTTTTCCACATTCCCAATTTCATCCTTCCTTTTCCTTTTTCTTTTTAAATTAGATAGGATTTTTAGAAATCCATATCTTTCATTATTTTCCCATGGACAAGGATGGACAAAGTACCCCCGGCCTGATTTCTCAATACCTTAATTCAAAGTCTAACTCATCCCTAAATCACATAATCCCTTCAACTCATGAAAATCGTGTAATGTGAACTAGGTGTAAAAGTGTTCAGATTTTCTATCAATGACAAAAATAGGGGAGTTCACATATAAAACCATTATGCAATGAGAGATTCCAGACATCCAGCCTTATACACTTCATATCTCCTCCTCTTATGCTCATATCAACTCGAATGCATAGAACCAATGTTTTCCAAAAGAGTTTCGAATTTTTGAAAAAAAATCGAAAAATTTCCACATAATTGCTTGAGATGTTGCAAAATGCTGGATTCATCCAAGCGGTCCTACACCCCCCAACCAAATCGTGCATTGTCCTCAATGTAAAAGATGCGCAATGAGCAAAACATGAGAGCAATTTGAAAATAAAAGGGAGTGAGGAATGATATTACCTGAGAGAGTGAACATTGGAAATCTTCCTCCTTCTAACAAACCTATGAAAACGAAAACAAAAAGCAGCAAAGTCCTAATCCTAACTACTCTATACCTCCATCAGACTAGGAGATCAATCATCCTGATACACAGGATCATTCAGGGGTATGGACATACCTTCTGAAGGAAAATTCTCAAAGAACGGCTTTAATCGCTGCCCATTTGCTTTGAAAATGTTGCCGTTCCTCGGATTCAACAGCTCGACAGTCCCATACGGATAGACAGTTTGCACAATGTAGGGACCGGTCCATCGAGATTTTAGTTTTCCCGGAAATAGATGTAAGCGAGAATTATACATAAGGACTTTTTGGTTGATTGTGAATGTCTTGCGAAGAATATTCTTATCATGGAATATCTTCGTCTTGTCCTTGTAAATTCTCGCATTCTCATAAGCGTCATTCCGGATTTCTGCAAGTTCATTCAATTGTAGTTTGCGTAACGAGCTTGCCTTGTCATAATTGAAATTCATCTTCTTAATAGCCCAATATGCCTTATGTTCCAATTCCACAGGTAGGTGACAAGCCTTCCCATAGACAAGTCTATAGGGAGACATTCCAATAGGGGTTTTAAAGGCAGTACGGTAAGCCCAAAGCGCATCGGTAAGTCGAAGTGACCAATCCTTGCGATCGGGATTCACCGTTTTCTCCAAAATGTGTTTAATCTCCCTATTGGATATCTCAGCTTGTCCACTAGTTTGTGGGTGATAGGGAGTGCTCACTTTGTGTGTAACGCCATATTTCTTCATTAAGGCTGTAAAAGGGCGATTGCAAAAGTGAGACCCTCCATCACTTATGATGACTCGAGGCGTTCCAAACCGGGAAAGAATATTTTCTTTTAAAAATCGAATGACCGTTTTATGGTCATTATTCCGGCAAGGAATGGCCTCGACCCATTTGGAGACATAATCAACAGCAAGTAAGATGTATAAATTTTCAAAAGAAGATGGGAATGGGCCCATGAAATCGATGCCCCAACAATCAAAAATTTCGATAATTAAAATGGGATTAAGTGGCATCATATTTCTACGGGAGATTCCTCCTAGTTTCTGACAAGGTTCACATGCTTTGCAAAACTCATGTGTGTCTTTGAACATGGTGGGCCAATAAAACCCACATTGCAGAATTTTCGCTGTGGTCTTTTTGGCTGAAAAATGGCCACCACATGCTTGAGAATGACAGAAGGAGATGATACTTTGTTGCTCATTATCTGGGACACATCTCCTTATGATTTGGTCGGGACAATACTTGAACAAGTATGGGTCGTCCCATAGAAATTTCCGTACCTCTGAGAAGAATCTATCCTTATCTTGCTTTTTCCAATATGTAGGAATTGTACCTGTAGCAAGATAATTAGCAATGTCCGCATACCATGGCAATTGGGAAACAGCAAAAAGTTGTTCATCAGGAAACATGTCATTGATTGCAGTCGTTTCAGGGGAATCAGTGAGGACAAGTCGAGAGAGGTGGTCAGCTACTACATTCTCTACTCCTTTCTTATCACGTATTTCTAAGTCGAATTCTTGGAGTAGGAGGATCCATCTTAATAACCGTGGTTTAGCATCCTTCTTAGAGAGAAGATACTTAAGCGCGGCATGGTCGGTGAATACGATGATCTTGGATCCAATCAAGTAGGATCTAAACTTTTCCAAGGCAAAAACTACTGCTAAAAGTTCCTTTTCAGTAGTGGTGTAGTTTGCCTGGGCTGAGTTTAGGGTTCTACTTGCATAGTAGATAACACATGGCTTTTTATCTTTTCTTTGGCCTAACACGGCCCCAATAGCATAGTCGCTAGCATCGCACATAATCTCAAAAGGAAGGCTCCAATCAGGTGGTTGCATTATTGGGGCGCATGTCAACATGCCTTTAAGGGTGGTAAAGGCCTTTTGACATTCTTCACTCCACTCAAATGAATTTTCCTTTTGAAGTAGGTTGCATAAAGGACGAGAGAGTGAACTGAAATCCTTTATGAACCGTCTATAAAATCCTGCGTGTCCTAAAAAGGACCGTATATCTCGTATGCTTTTGGGTGGTGGGAGGTTAGAGATAAGATCAATTTTCGCCTTGTCCACCTCAATTCCATTTTGTGAAACGATGTGACCAAGTACAATTCCCTTTTGAACCATGAAGTGACACTTTTCCCAATTGAGTACAAGGTTCTTTTCTTCACATCTTTTTAGCACAGATTTCAAGTGCTTGAGGCACTCATCAAAGTTACAACCAAATACAGAAAAGTCATCCATGAAGACTTCAAGAATGGTCCCCACCATGTCAGAAAAGATGCTCATCATACAACGCTGAAAGGTGGCAGGGGCATTACATAGTCCAAACGGCATTCGTCGATAGGCGAAAGTACCGAATGGACATGTGAATGTAGTCTTTTCTTGATCTTCACGGGCAATTTCTATTTGGTTGTACCCTGAATAGCCATCAAGAAAGCAAAAGTGGGAATGACCCGCCAACCGTTCTAAAATCTGATCAACAAACGGTAGGGGGAAGTGGTCTTTCCTCGTGACAGTGTTTAGCTTCCTGTAGTCAATGCACATTCTCCAACCGGTAGTGACTCTAGTTGGTACGAGTTCATTATTGGCATTGGCTATGATGGTTATTCCGGATTTCTTTGGCACCACTTGAGTTGGGCTCACCCATTGGCTATCAGATATTGGGTAAATGATACCTACATCCAATAGTTTCACCACTTCGGCCTTAACCACATCCTTCATATTTGGATTTAGTCGTCTTTGTGGTTGCCGGGATGTCTTTGCATTTTCCTCAAGATGTATGCGGTGAGTGCAAATCAGTGGGTCTATGCCTTTGAGATCCGCAATTGTCCATCCGATGGCACTCTTGTGCTCTAATAGAGTGGCTATTAGCCTACTCTCTTGTTCCTCATCCAAGTGGGAAGAAATCACCACTGGATATGTCTCATCTCGACCTAAATAGACATATTTTAGCTCACTTGGCAATGGTTTTAGGTCGAGTTTTGGTGCCTTAATGTTGGATGGGAGGGCCTTGTTCTCATTTATAGGCAAAGGTTCAATTGGGGCCCTCCATCTTTTATTTTCACGCACCAGCATCACATCTAGAATGGCATCCATCTCTTGTGTTGTATTATCATTCATATCATGGAGATGGGCCACACATGCCTCTAAAGGGTCGGAAAATAGTGACAAGGGGATTGTATCTTCCACAAATGATTCGATCATGTTTAGTTCGTGGATATCATCATCAACTTCCCGCGGTTGTTTGCATAACTCAAATATATTAAGCTCAAGAGTCATATTTCCAAAGGACATTTGTACCAGTCCGTTTCTACAATTGATAATGGCGTTTGAGGTAGCTAGAAACGGCCTTCCAAGTATGACAGGAATTTGAGTACCGGTGCCTATCACGGGATGTGTGTCCAAGACAATAAAATCTACTGGATAGTAGAATTTATCAACTTGAACTAGAACATCCTCTACCATTCCTCTCGGTATCCGGATGGATCTATCAGCAAGTTGGAGTGTGGTTTTGGTGGGTTTCAATTCACCTAACCCAAGTTGTTCGTAGACCGAGTATGGAATGAGATTCACACTTGCCCCCAAGTCGAGTAGGGCTTGTTTAATCTGGTAGTCTCCTATGATGCATGATATGGTTGGACTACCCGGATCTTTGTATTTTTGGGGCACCTCTTGTTTGATGATGGCACTCAAATTCTCAGCCAAAAGCACTTTGTTGTGAACATTATGTTTCCTTTTGATTGTACACAATTCCTTTAAAAATTTGGCATAAGATGGTATTTGTTTTATTGCATCCAACAGCGGAATGTTGATCTTCACCTGCTTGAAAACTTCCAGAATCTCCAGATTTTTATCTAAAGGTTTAGGTGAAATCAACCTTTGTGGAAATGGGGCAACCGGCTTGTATTGTCTTTCCGGTTCTTTCTCTTGTGGAATATTGTTTGGGCTATCATCCTCTTTGGGAATTTCCGGATCCTTAGGCTTGGGGGCCTTCACCGGATTGGATTTATCAATTTCTTTCCCACTTCTCAAAGTGGTGATAGCTTGGACATGTTCCGTATGGTGGGAGGATGAGCTTGCATCTTGTATCTCATATTGGGTCCTTGGATTAGGAAGAGGTTGGGCAGGGAGTGTGCCCTTCTCTCTAACACTAAGGTGAGCTTCAACTCTAGCCAAAGATGTTTTCAATTCATTGATGGCTTGGTTTGAGTTTTGATTGAATTTCAATTGCTCTTGCATGAACCCATCTATTTTTAGAGAGTTTGTCTTGTTTTGCTCATTCTGGACTGATACAAATGCACCCAACATCTCTTCTAGTGATACTTTTGGAGTGTTGTTTGCATTTGCATTGGGCCCATTCTTCCAACTGAAGTTGGGATGGTTCTTCCAATTAGGATTATACGTGTTTGAGTTTGGAGCACCATATTGCTGCTGATAACTGTTTATGGCATTTGTTTGTTCTTGTAAGATGCCTTGGACTGCTGAAATTGTGGGACAATCGGGTGTAGCATGTTGATTTCCAGCACAAATTCCACAAACAGTTTCAACCTCAGTAGAGTTGATTGTTTCTCCTTTCCTTAATTCCATGGCTTCGACCTTTCTTGTAAGGCTAGCCAACCGTGCACTTATGCTATCTTCTTCTGATAGGACATACATTCCTCCCTTTTCCTTTTGTTGGCCAATCTTGGAATTTGTTGGTTTAGGTGTGTCCCAAGATTGTGCACTTTCAGCCAATTCTTCCAGATAATCCCATGCTTCATCAGCTTCCTTATTCATGAACTCCCCATTACACATCATCTCTATAAATTGGCGCATGGATGGAATCAGTCCTTCATAGAAAAAACTTATAATCCGCCAATTTTCATAGCCATGATGTGGGCATGCATTTAATAGGTCCTTGAATCTCTCCCAACATTGGGAAAAGGTTTCATCCTCCTTTTGGGCAAAGTTCATGATAAGGCGCTTAAGCATGTTCGTTTTGTGGGTAGGGAAGAATTTTTTTATAAATTCTCTGTGCATATCGTTCCATGACCTGATTGATCTTGGCCTTAATGCATACAGCCAACCCTTGGCTTTATCCTTAAGAGTGAAAGGGAAGAATTTAAGTCTTACTACATCTTCAGTCACATTTGCAAAGTGCATGGTGGTGATTACCTCATCAAACTCCCTAAAGTGTTGATAGGCACTTTCACTGTCTAAACCATGGAATTTAGGGAGAAGATTGATCACTCCCGGTTTCAAATCCACATTCCCTGCATTTGGTGGAAATACTATGCATGAGGGCGTGCTTGTTCTTGCAGGTTGCAAGAAATCACGTAAAGTCCTAGGTCGGGGAACATTCTCAACCACATTCTCCCCTGTTTCGGTTTGATTTTGAACCGGGTTAGGTTGATTTGTAGCCATACTTTCAGATAAAATTGGAGAATTTAGATGTCTCCTAGCACGTGGCTCTCTATCAATCCCTTCTACTATCCCCCCTTCACTTATGAGTCGGTTATTGGAATCCCGAGCCCAATGTGGCATGCAAAATCAAAAATAAGAAACAAAAGAAAGGAAAAAGAATTCTTCCTTCTTTTTCTTTACTCTTCTCTAAGACCGAAGCACAAGGTGTCTTGCAATGGCTAGGCCAAAAACAAAGATAGAGACCGATTTCTCCTGGTCAATAGGGGTTCAGAGAACACCCCACCCACTCTTTGAATCTTTTGAGAAAAGACACAGAAAAAGGAGAAAGAGAAGTAGAGATGAGAAAAGAAATCCCTGAGCACAAGGTGATCCAAGACGGCAGAGCCGACCAATAGGAATCCAGGTGGCAAAAAGGCCGACCTTTCAGAGATCCAAAAGGAGTCTCCACCCACTCTACAAGAGATGAATAAAATAAGAATGACTAGGAGAAGGAGAAGAGTAAGGTTTTAGAAGGATAGAACCTGATTCGCACTTGAAATCCTTGAATCTTCTTCAGCTTCCTAGAAATCCTTGAAAAAAAAATCAAATAAACAAACTAAGTTAGTTCTAATAATCTAAAAGAGTCCTAAATAGATACTAATTTCAGAAATTTGTGAAAACCGTCAAAATCCCCGGCAACGGCGCCAAAAACTTGTTCGCTTCCCCAAGTGTAGGGTTGCGATGTAGTAATAAACTCGGTAATACCGAGGTCGATCCACAGGGACTTATGTAGGATGTCACAAATTCATCCACAAGTTTCTATTGAAGCTAACAATCAAAGTTTGAATAGAATGTGTATGATTAACAGTTTAAGCTAAATTGAATGTAAACAATTATAAGAAGGCACTAGGGGTTCGAGGATTCACTTGTAGTAATCCTCGATGTTCAATCCGCTGTGGTTTCCCATTCTCTCAACTAGAATTACCAGTCAGGTCTATCTAGTCGGATGATAGAACTGTTAAACCAGAAGTCTGTAACATGTAAGTTCTGTGCATAAAGTTCACTCAACTCTAGGCTGATCTGAGCATGCTCATTGCATAGGTCATTCACCTTTTCTATAGGTCCAATTCCCTACCATAACCATCCTCAAGTCTTCTCACAAGACAAGGCTAGATCATGATTTGAACTGGATTCAAATTATATGCACAGTCCATACATATTCCAGATAATCAACCAAAACTAGAACTTTGGCATGAAGCCCCTTTATGAAGAGCTTGGTACTAGAGCGCACTCCAATTCCTCGGATCATACAGGTCTAGACCGTTGCAAACAAATTAAGAAAATAAGTAATTCATCCAAACATCCATGAGTCATCACAAGACTAAGAGAAATTACTTAAAAACTTGTATAAACTTCAAACCTTAGTTCATAATCATGAATTCCAAACTGAAAACCACTTAACTACGAATTAAAACATCTTGGATACACTACAAGCTTCACCTCTTAGCCCTAGCTAAGAGGTTTAGCTGCTCATGATCCAAGGAAACATGAAACAACTCTTAAAAACATGAAAACAGCAAAGCAAACCAAAAAGGAGTTGTGAAACTCCAATCTCCACTTCCACAGCCTCCAACCTCGCTTGAACCCTTCTAGGATGCCCTAGGAACGATCCCTAGGTGTCCTTTTATAGTCTGGAAGCTCCACAACTTCGGAAGAATCGAGAACTTGCGTAACACTTACGCAGCGCAGAGAAAATCGGGATGAAATTAGAAATTTCTAACTCAGTACGCATGGCCGACCGGTCATGACCGGTCGGCCTCAAGTGAAAACACTCCAGCAGGTATGCCCGACCGGTCAAGACCGGTCGGGCCTAGTAGAACATCAGTCCAGCAAGCCTATCCGACCGGTCAAGACCGGTCGGATGTTTTCATCCTCCTTACAGCAGCAATGACCGACCGGTCTTGACCGGTCGGTCCTTTTCCATGAAGTTCCATCATATGTCCGACCGGTCAAGACCGGTCGGACGTCTTCAGTAGGGGCCAAATCTGCATGGCTGACCGGTCACTGACCGGTCTGGCTTCCTTGGCCGACCGGTCACGACCGGTCAGCCCTCTTTTCTTCTTGCATTTTTCCTTTCTTTCTTCCTTCTGCTTTCTTTTCTTCTTTAGTTCTTTCTTTCTTTATTAGAATGGTTCCAAATGAGCTCATTATATCTTCAATTGAGTAGAGTCCACCCTCAATCCTGTAGTCACACAACATGCATTGAATTAGCTTCCAAACCATACAAACCTTGCACAATGAGTGATGAATTGGGGTTAGAATATGCATAATTAAGAGCTCAACACACGCTTTGTTCAAATCTGAATAATCGACGCACATTCTCCATTTGCCATTAGCTTTTCGGACGAGAACTACGTTCGCGACCCATTTTGGGTAGTCAACTTCTTTTATGAAATTGACCGTAAGTAGCTTCTCGACTTCTTGGGCATCCCGTGGTTGATAATGGCACTTACATTCTCTGTCAAAAATGCCTTCTTTCGCACATGTATTTTTCTTTTAACCGTGCAAAGGTCTTTTAAAAATTTAGCATATGAAAGTATTTGTTTAATTGCATCCAACAATGGGATGTTGATTTTGGCTTGCTTGAAAACCTCCAAATATTCCTGATATTTATCTTGAGGTTTGGCTGAAATCAAGCGTTGGGGGAATGGAGCAACGGGCCTATATTCTTTCAATGGCTCTTTTTCATTAATGGCGGTGCTAGGTCCATCATCCTCTTTGGAAGATACCGGATCATTAGGCGTTGAGGCCTTTACCGGGTCAGATTTTTCAATAATTTTACCACTTCTAAGAGTGGTGATGGCCTTAGCATGTTCTATGTGTTGGTTAGAGGAAATAGGCACGCTTATTTTGCATTGTGGTTTTGGATTTGGTATGGGTTGGGCTGGAAGAATCCCTTCCCTTGCATTTAAGCGAGCCTTGATTTCCTCCACCGAATTTTTTAGCTCAAGCATTATCGTATGGTTGGATTGATTTATTTGAGCTTGACCTTCCATGAATGCTTTCAATGTGTCCTCTATAGGCATTTGAGGTGGAGCCATAGGAATTTGCATTGGGGGCCCCCTTTGAGGATTACTTTGGTTAGCCGTATTTCCATTCGCCCAATTGAAGTTAGGGTTGTTTCTCCAACTAGAATTGTTCGTGTTTGAATTTGGAGTACTAAAAGGTCGTTAATAACTATTCAAAGCATTTGATTGTTCATATAAAAGTTCTCGAAACACATAAATTGTTGGACAATCTGGCGTTTGATGCACATTGGAAGCACAAATACCACAAATAGTTTCAACAGTCCCCCTTTGTTGGGTTATATCCACTTTCCTTAATTCCATCTCCTCGACCTTTCGTGTGAGGTTAGCCACTCTAGAACCTATATCATCCTTCTCATATAAAACATAAATTTTTCCCTTTTCCTTGGCTTGGGGTTGTTTTGAACTTGTTGGCTTAGATGTATCCCATGCTTGTGTGTTTTCAGCCAACATGTCAAAATAATCCCAAGCTTCCTCCGTTTCCTTGTTCATGAACTCCCCATTGCACATCATCTCCACAAATTGGCGCATGGTTGAGTTTAATCCATCATAGAAGAAACTAATCAACCTCCACCGTTCATTGCCATAATGTGGGCATGCGTTTAATAGCTCATTATACCTTTCCCAACATTGGAAAAAAGTTTCTTCTTCTTTTTGGGCGAAGTTCATTATGGCCCTTCTTAGTGCATTGGTTGGATGAGTAGGGAAGAATTTTTTAAGAAATTTCCTAGTCATCTCATCCCATGTCCCAATAAACCTTGGCCTTAAGGAATGTAGCCATGATTTGGCCTTCTCTTTCAAGGAAAAAGGGAATAATTTGAGTTTTATAGTATCCTTGGTTACATTGTCATAGTTTATTGTGGCAATAACCTCTTCAAATTCCTTAATATGTAAATAAGCTCTTTCAGAGTCAAGTCCATGGAATCTAGGAAGAAGTTGGATCAACCCCGGTTTAAAATTGATATTTCCCACATTGTGGGGGAAAATTATGCAAGAGGGAGTACTCGTCCTAGCTGGTTGTAAATAGTCACGTAAAGTTCTAGGTTAAGGTACATCCCCCACTTCATTCTCATCCAATTCAGTAAGGTTTTAGGCTTGATTTTGATGTTGATTAGCCCCTTGATTTGGTTGGTTTTCAGCCATCTCTCTAGTAATTTCAGGAAAATTTTGACGTTTTCTAGCACGAGGCTCTCTATAAATTCCTTCAACAATTACTCCGTCACGATTGATTCGGTTCTTAGAATCCCGAGCCCAATGTGGCATGCAAATCCAAAAAGAATGAAAACAAAAAGGAAAAAGAATTCTTCCTTCCTTTCTTTACTCTTCTCTAAGACCGAAGCACAAGGTGTCTTGCAATGGCTAAGCCAGAAGCAAGGATAGAGACCGATTTCTCCTGGTTAATAGGGGTTCAGAGAACTCCCCACCCACTCTTTGAGTCTTTTGAAAAAAGTGCAGAAAAAGAAGAAAGAGGAATAAGATTGAGAAGAGAAATCTCTAAGCACAAGGTGATCCAAGACGGCAGAGCCGACCAATAGGAATCCAGGCGGCTCAAGGCCAACCTATCAGAGATCCAAAAGGAGTCTCCACCCACTCTATAAGAGATGAATATGGTAGGAATGAGTAGGAGAAGAAGAAGAGTAAGTTTAGAATGATAAAACCTGATTTGTTACTTAAGATGCCTACTTCTTCTTCAACTTCCTAAAAATCCCTGAATTAGACCTATGTTAGAATCCTGCAAAAATCAAAATAAAGTAAGTTAGTATTTAGAAGAAAACCTACCCTAGAAAGCAAAATAAATCTTAAACCTATCTTAACACAATCTCAACTAAAAGTTATTTCAGAAAATTCTAAAAATACCGCATAGAAATCCCCGGCAACGGCGCCAAAAACTTGTTCACACCCCAAGTGTAGGGTTACGAAGTAGCAATAATTCGAAAAGACCGAGTATCGTTCCCACAGAGATTTATGAATGGGTATTCTCAGAATTTATCTAAAATAACTAATAATTAAGATCCTATTAAGAACTAAAACTGGAAAATAGCAATTTGGGTTTAAACAGTGAATGTGTAAGGTAATTTCAATCTAAAAAGGCACTAGAGCACCAAGGATCTACTTTTGATAAGTTTCAATACATCAACATAACTAGGTCTCTCATAACTCAATCGGAATCGAATTCATATCTCTATCCGATCAGAATATAGAGCGGTTCAATCAACAATTATCTAAAACAGTTGCTCATTCATTGATTCGATTCGCACAATAATACTCAGGCCTTGGGCACACTCAATTGTGTAGGCCAAGCCTCTTTCCAATCTAGTTGAGATTCACAACCATAGCTTTCATCAAATCCTGTCACTAGACTTGATTACAACTAATGATTAGAACTCTAATTAAATCAAAATCAATCAGCAAACAGCTATTCATTAGTTGAATAAGTTCCCACATGAAGATCGGGCCATTGTACACAAGGCAATCAAAGGGTCTACCATGCCCGGAGTCGATGATACAATCAATGAACTACACAAGCATAAACAATGCTCAGAAGGTAAGCTACCAAGCTTAGAATCATTAAGAGCCACATGAGCCCGGAGTCATCAAGAGATTAAAGTAAAACCAAACTAGTACTTGATTCAAACTCATATTGAACTAAAATTCTTCAATTAAAACATAAAAGGAAACCTAGGTTGCATCAATCCATCAAAAACAAATCAAAAGCTTCACCTCTTAGCCCTAGCTAATAGGTTTTAGTTCATCTCTAACATCCTTGAACTAGAAGCCTCAAAAACATAAAAACTACTAAAACAGGAGGAAAACTAAGAAAACTTGAAGTAGAATCCGTCTCCCAAGCAATCCCCACGTCTTAACATCCTCTGGTATGAAGAGAAGAAGTCCTTTTATAGCTTGGAGGTGTCCATTGCGTAAGAAACTTCCAGATTGCACAAGGAATTATGCACTTGCGCAGAGAATTTTGGCGCTCGATTTAGAAAGTGGCTGTCTTACGCAGGGCCGACCGGACTGGACCGGTCGGACTGGCCTGGCCTGACCGGTCTTGACCGGTCGGGCTTGTCTTTTGTCAGTCTAGAGAGCACATTAGAGGGGGCGACTTGTTGGCCGATCGGTCTTGACCGGTCACGACCGGTCAGACCGTGTAATTCCTCCTCCAAAAGGTTTCCAATGATGTGGCCGACCGGTCTTGACCGGTCGGGCTTCCTTGGCCGACCGGTCGTACGACCGGTCTAGGCCCTTTTTCTTCTTTATTTCTTTTTTTTTCTTTCTCCGCTATGCTTTCTTCTTTCTTTTCTTTTCTCTCCTTGCTTTCTTCTTCCTCCCTTTCATGCTTAGTCTTGTGATCTTTAATGTATATAAAGTGCTCCTATTTAGCCTTGAATTAGTGAAATCTTCATCTTGTTCCTACAATCACAAATCATGCATTACATTAGTCCTTTAAACATGTAAACCATGCATAATGAGTGATGAATTGGGGTTAGAATATGCACAATTAAGAGCTCAACAATGATGGCCAGCTTTATGCAGCTTTTCGGCGGTGAGAGGTGAAGCGTCGCTTGCCACGTGCCTTTGTCATTAATGCTTGTGCCCGTTCGTCTGTCGCGCCGGATGAGGAACCGCCGCGTGTCAACCAAATCAAATGGAATGATTACGTATAAATATCGAGTCCTGCGGAGTTTGCTTTATTTTCGAATTTCTGCTGTAGAGAGTTCTTCCTTCTTTTCTTCCTTTGTTCTCGGCGCAAACCTCTTCGCGGAGGTAGTCTTTCTTCTTATTTTCCTTTTCTCTTCTCTTTCTTTCTTTTACAATGGCGGGGGTCTCTGATGAAGAGATCGTCCCTCTGGGAGATGATACCCCCGACTTGTCCGAATCTAATAATCCCCGAGTGCCGACCGGAAGATATTCCGCCTCCGATTATCCCTCTATAATGACGGAAGAGCAGTTCTCGAGCTTTCGAGAAAGGTACTGGGTTCCGGAGTCCTTTATTCTCAGGTTACCTAGGAGAGGGGAGACAGCCGATGCACCACCACCAAGCTTTGTAGCCTTTTATGAATATTTTTCCTGGTTGGTGTGCATCTTCCCCTTCACCCATTCATCCGAAACTTCCTTCGCACTTATAAGATTGCCCCCGGCCAACTTATCGTAAACGGCTGGCGTGTGCTTATAACTGCTTTTGTCCTCTGGAAGCAAGCGGGTAATGGTGACTTAACCATTGAGGAGTTTTTGCGACTATTCCAGCTGAAAAAGGCCCCGGCTACCGAGGGTTGGTACTACCTCTGCTTCTAGCACCGGGACAACGTCATTCTAGGAAACCCTTCCTCCAATTGCCCTGGGTGGAGGAAAAAATGATTTTATGTCTCCGAAAATTGGGAGTCAGATGTGGGCTCAGACCCTAAAGGCCATAATGTTATCCGCCACTTTGGCGAAGGTGGGTTTGAATTTCTGCCCCTTCAACTGAAGAAAGTAAAAGGAAATTTGCTTCGTTTACATTGACTGATGTGCCCTTATATTCTTTTTGCAGGCATTCTGATAGGAGCTAGACCAAACTTGCGAGGAGGACTTAACGAAAAACTTGTAAAGGTCTCCAAGCTTTCAGCGACCGCACGCAACGTCAACGTTGCCTTGAACCCACGCTGCCTCTGCGCCGCGGGCTTGATATCCCAAGAAGAGATGGTGAACGTGGGAGACAAAAGGGGTGCGCTGGGAGTGCTCCCCCGTCTGAAGGGTACTGCCTCAAAGAGGCAAAAGAAGTCAGCGGTTGGACCTTCAGCTATGCCAGCTTCAGCAGAGGGGTTTGCTCACGGCACATAGCTGCATACTGCTACCAGAGGGGGGGTTGTCATGATCGCTCGCACTAACGCGACCCCTCCTGCCTCTGCGACCCCTCCGGCTGGCGCCCATAACCAGCCGATAATCGAAGTCATTGACAATTCGCCGAAAGGCGATCAAACGGAGGAAGGTCTCCCTCCGAGGGAGACATCATGCGAGCCCATCACCGCTCGCGATTCGGCGACACCTGCCACGGGGGCTGCGAATGCTCGCGAGGTAAGTTCCGGCGAGATGGTTGTAGCTCAGCCCTCCGGGTCGGGAGTCTTCATCATCCCGCCATACTTGCATCCGATATGCAAGTTTATGTTTGATAATATTTTCCCCAACTCCTTCGGGGGCCTTCCTGAGTCGAGTCCAGAGGCTCTCTCCACAGACATAGGAGTTAGATTGATCCAGGTGACAACTCCTCCCCATTTCTCATTCTTTTTGAATTATTTATGTTGGGAGTTACTCTAATTCTTCTTTCTTTGTTTGAGCAGAGTTTGGATCTCACGCTCCGAGTTAGACGCGACATTGATGCCGCCCGCCGCATTGTTGATGACGCAGAAAAGAAGAAGAAAGCGATGGAAGGTGAGGTCCAGGGAAGGGACCGCATAATAAAGGCCCTGGAAGCCCAAATTGACAAAATAAACGAGGAGAAGCAGATTCTTCTCGCCGAGATCTAGACCATGACTGATCATTTTCAATCACTGGATCTACAGTTTGCAAAGCTCTAAGAAATTCATATCAAGTCCGAGAGAGAGAAAGAGATTTTTCGCCAGGACAAGATTTCCCTCGAGGAACAGCTCAAGGACTCTCGGGCTAAGCTTGAGGAGGCCAAGAAAACTCTCGACCAGCTGAAGGATGATTCCATTCACTGGGAGGAGGAAAGAGTGGCCCTAGTCAAGATGGTATTTGACGAGGGTCCTCATGCCATCCAAGAGTTCCGAACCTCTCAGCTCTATGACGAGGAGCGTTATGAGGTGTATATCACTGGTCGCGATTTTGCGGTCAGAGTTATACAGCAAATTGCTCCTTCCTTCAATTTTGAGGAATTTGAGAGAGTGGCCTTCGAGGTCACAGCTAGAGAGCGGGCTGCGGCTGAGAATGAGGTCACTGGAGCTACCGATGCGGCCCCTACTCCCGAGATCGGTCCTAAAGCAGAGAGTCGCGAGCCTGCTCAAGACTAGAACGATCGTTCTTAGAGTCGTCGCTCTTCTCTCCTCTTTCTTCGTATTTTGAGAAGAAATTGTATTCATGTAAATGATCCGACTTTTTAGTCACTTTTAATGAAAATTGCGTTTTCTCGACACCACGTGCATTTTCTCGCTTTGTTTCCCTTTGTTGATCGCATGTTGAATGCTTGTACGTAACCCATGTAGTAATGAGTTAGGCTCAATCCGGGGGTCGTGGTGACCATGTCCGCGTTGAGATAGATTGATCTATCGATTGAGACTTCGACTCTACCAAGGGTAGACAATTGGCCAAGAGAATGTGTGTATTCTTTTCGGGGCTATTCAGGTCCAATCAAATGGAGTAGCGACCAAAAGACATCCGTTTCGATTCTACCAAGGGTAGACAATTGGCCAAGAGAATGTATGTATCCTCTTCGGGGCTATTCAAGTCCAATTAAATGGATTAGCGGCCAAAAGACTGGTCTTTATTCGAATGTCGTTCTAAATTACATCGAATTAAGGGAAATATCGTAGCAAATGTTCCACGTGCCAAGGGCGACGTATGGGTCTTCCCTGCATATCTTCAAGATAGTAAGTACCGGGTCGCACAATTTTGATGACTCGATACGAGCCTTCCCAATTCGGATCTAGCGAATGAGCAGGAGCTCCGAGATTCTGTCTAAGGACCAAATCGTCGAGATGGAAAGCTCTAGGCCGAACTTTAGCATTACGATAGCGAGCAATGCGTTGCTGATACACTGCTGCTCACAGCTGGGAGGCATCCTTCCGCTCTTCCAAGAGATCGAGATGAAGTCGAAGACCTTCCTGATTACAAGGGGGATCATAATGCTCGATTCGATACGAAGGTACTTGAATTTCAACTGGTACTACTGCGTCGGTACCGAATGCCAAGGAGAAAGGAGTTTCGCCTGTTGATGTGCGAGTCATAGTCCTATATGACCATAAGACTTCTGGCAGGAGTTCTGGCCACATACCTTTACACTTACCGAGCTTGGTCTTTAAGTGATGCTTAATGATTTTATTCACCACTTCAACTTGCCCATTTGCTTGAGGATGGTATGGAGAGGTGCGGACATTGTATATCTTCCATTTTTCTCAAAACTCATCGAAAGCGGCGTTGTTGAATTGCTTTCCATTATCAGTGATTATGCTGTGGGGGAGCCCATAACGGCATACGATATTTCTCCATACGAATTTAGTGGTCTGTTTCTTGGTAATTCGGGCTAATGGTTCTGCCTCGACCTATTTGGTGAAGTAATCGACCGCCACGATTGTAAACCTATTTTGACCTTTCCCGGTAGGCAAGGGCCCGATGATGTCGAGTCCCCATTGGGCGAAAGGCCAAGGGCTATCCATTGGCGTCATTTGCTCGAACGGTACATGAGGTATAGGAGAATATCGTTGGCACTTATCACAGTTTTTAGAGAATTCGATCGCATCTGCCTTTATAGTGGGCCAGTAGTATCCTTGCCTCATTGCCTTATATGCTAGAGATCGTCCCCTTGGGTGGTTACCACATGCCCTCTGGTGTATTTCATCCAGGACACGATGTGCTTCTTCTGGGTGAAGACACCTTAAGTAGGGCAAAGAGAAACTCTTACGTAATAACGCTCCATTTTGTAAAGTATACCTGACGGCTCGATGGCCAATTTGTCGTGCGGATTTCTTGTTATCTGGAAGATGCCCATCCTTGAGATAGAGGATAATGGGGTCCATCCAACATGGAGAGGGATGGACCGCGATCACTTGCCCAGGAGTTGCTTGGTCGATACTCAGGGTCCAGAGATGCTCGATGTTGAGCTCTTAATTGTGCATATTCTAACCCCAATTCATCACTCATTATGCACGGTTTACATGTTTAAAGGACTATTCTAATGTATGATTTGGGATTGTAGGAACAAGAGGGAGATTTCACAAATTGAAGACTAAATGGAGCCCTTTAAGAGCATAGAAGACCAGAGGATGAAGGTTGAAGAAGGACCAAAGAAAGCCATGGCAATGAGAGAAGAGAAAAGAAGAAAGAAAGAAAGAAATATAGAAGAAACAGGGCTAGACCGGTCGGCTGACCGGTCGGCCAAGGAAGCCCGACCGGTCAAGACCGGTCGGCCATCCATTTACCTGCCAAAACAGATGGACTGCTCAGCCCGACTGGTCAAGACCGGTCGGGCATAGTTGCTGGACTAGTCAGGAAGGAGGTCCGACCGGTCAAGACCGGTCGGCCATTGCTGCTGGACAAGGGAATTACCAATCCGACCGGTCCAGACCGGCCGGCCAGCGTAAACAACCTATTTCTATTTCGGGATTCCGAATTTCCCTGTGCAATTGCGTAGCTTTACGCGAAATCTGGAATTCTCTTGCGTATTGGACTCCTCCAAGCTATAAAAGGATGTCTTCCCTTCATACCAAAAGAGGCTAGGACGTGGGGATTGCTCAGGAGACGGATTCTACTTTGGATTTCTAGTTTTCTTCCTGTTTTAGTTATTTTTTATGTTTTTAGAGGCTTCTAGTTCAAGGATGTTAAAGATGAACTAAAACCTCTTAGCTAGGGTTAAGAGGTGAAGCTTTTGATTAGTTTTTGATGGATTGATGCAACCTAGGTTTCCTTTTATGTTTTAATTGAAGAATTTTAGTTCAATGTGAGTTTGAATCAAGTACTAGTGTTGGTTTTACTTTGATCTCTTGATGACTCCGGGCTCATGTGATTCTTAGTAATTCTAAGCTTGGTAGCTTATCTTTTATGCATTGTTTATGCTTGTGTACTTCATTGATCTACCATCGACTCCGGGCATGGTAGATGCTTTGATTGCCTTGTATACATTGGCCTAATTTTCATGTGGGAACTCATTCAACTAAAGTTCTTATCTTTTGTTATATAATCTGAAATAGTTGTTTATTGATTGATTTTGATTTAATTAGAGTTCTAATCATGAGTTGTAATCAGGTCTAGTGACAGGATTTGGTGAAAACTATGGTTGTGAATCTCAACTAGATTGGAAAGAGGCTTGGCCTATACAATTGAGTATGCCCAAGGCCTGAGTGTTATTGTGGGAATCAAATCAGTTAATAAGCACTTGTTTTAGATAATTGTTGATTGAACCGCTCTATATTCCAATCGGATAGAGATATGAATTTGATTCCGATTGAGTTATGTGAGACCTAGTTGTGTTGATGCATTGAGACTTATCAAAAGTGGATCCTTGGCGCTCTAGTGCCTTTTTAGATTGAAATTACCTTAACCATTCACTATTTAAACCCAAATCACTATTTTCCAGTTTTAGTTCTTAATAGGATCTTAATTACAAATTGTTTTAGACAAATTTTGAGGATACCCATTCATAAATCTCTGTGGGAACGATACTCGGTCTTTCCGAATTATTACTACCTCGCAACCCTACACTTGGGGAGTGAACACTCGACGGGTATTGAATGTGATAACTCAGATTCTGATGTGGAGGCGAGTTTAGACAAAGAATCTGCGAGTTTGTTCTTCTCGCGAGGGATGTGGATTATTTCATAATTCTTCAGCTTCACGAGCAGGATGAGCACTTTCGATTTGTATAAGGCTATCCTTTCTTCTTTTGCCTCAAGTTCGCCGAGTACCTAATTGACTATGAGCTGAGAGTCACTATGAATGCGAAGACTCTAAATCGAGAGGATGTTTGCCAGTTCGAGGCCAACGATCAGAGCCTCATATTCTACTTCATTATTTGAGATGCGAGAATTGAATCGTAGAGCGTATTGGAAATGCGACCCGTCTGGAGCAACTAGAATTAGGCCCGCTACGCTTCCAGTGGCCTGTGAGGATCCATCCACGAAGAGTGACCAGGGTGGTTGGTCGCTGATCGCGGAATTATCATCGGCAGAGGAGTAGGTGAATTCGGAGATGAAGTCGGCCACGGCTTGACCCTTGATGGTGGTCCTGGGGCAGAATGAAATATCATGCTCGTTGATCTCGACTGCCCATTTAGTTTTGTAGAACCTGCCGTAACGGATGATTTGTTGGCACTACTATAGCGTGGGCTTGGAAGTAGGGTCGTAGTTTTCGGGCAGCTGTGACTAAAGCGAGGGCCAACTTTTCCATATCGGAATACCGAGTTTCGGCATCCACCATCGCTCGACTAATATAATAAACGGGCCTTTGTACCCCGGAATCTTCTCTTATTAAAGTGGCACTAACGGCCGTAGAAGACACAGATAAATAAAGAAGAAGTTGCTCGTGCGCCACAGGTTTAGATAAAATGGGGGGTGCACTCATATATTGCTTCAGTTGTTGGAACGCTTCTTCGCATTATGGTGTCCACTCCCAATCAGATTTGGCGGTAGCCCGGAGGAGCTTAAAGAAGGGTAAACACTTGTCCGAGGCTCGCGAAATGAACCTGTTCAATGATGCGATGCGGCCCGCCAAACGTTGGACATCTTTGAGAGTGGTCGGAGACTTCATTTCGATCAATGCTTTTATTTTTTCAGGATTTGCCTCGATTCCTCATTGGCAGACCATAAATCTGAGAAATTTACCGGCAGACACTCCGAACGTGCATTTCTTAGGATTTAGCTTCATCTGATATTTCCTCATCAAGTCGAAGGCTTCTCGAAGATCTACAAGATGATCATCTTCTACGACACTTTTCACGAGCATGTCGTCGACGTAAACCTCCATATTCCTGCCGATTTGTGTTGCGAATATTTTGTTGACGAGGCGTTGATAGGTGGCCCCTGCATTTTTAAGGCCAAAAGGCATTACCTAGTAGCAAACAAGCCTCGGTCGGTGATGAAAGTAGTGTGCTGGCTATCGGGTGGATGCATCATGATCTGGTTATAACCGGAATAGGCGTCCATAAAACTGAGCAAGGCATGCCATGCCGTTGAATCAACCAGCTGGTCGATTCGTGGGGTCAGGAAGCTATCTTTGGGGCACGCTTTGTTCAGATCCGAATAATCAATACACATTCTCCACCTGCTATTTACTTTTTGGATGAGAACCACGTTCGCAACCCACTCTGGGTAGTCAACTTCTTTTATAAAACTGACTGTGAGCAGCTTCTCTACTTCAGCCTTGATTACTATTTGCCTTTCTACGGTGAAAGCACATCGGCGCTGATGAACAGGTTTATACTTCGGATCAACGTTCAGACGATGTGCTATGACGCTGGGGTCGATGCCCGGCATGTCTCTGTGAGACCAGGCAAACACATCTTGGTATTCGGTGAGGAAACGGACCAGATTCTCCCGAAAGATGCTGCTCAAAGAGGATCCCACATAGACAAATTTCGATGAGTCGTCTTCAGTTAAATAGATTGCTATTGTCTCTTCTCCGGGAGTTTCAAATTGGAGAGCATTCTCTCTCGGGTCCAACGAGGTGACCATCGGAGGACTTGATGGATCTTGTGCCACCATCATAACTAGTGTCGTTTGAGCCCTCTTTCGGTCTCGTATGGCTATCTCATAATACGATCGGGCTTACTTTTGATTTCCTCGTACGACCCCAACACCATTTGGGGTAGGAAATTTGATGCATAAATACAAAGGATGTAAATCTGCCCCTACCTTATTAAGTGAAGGTCGACCCAAAATGGCGTTATATGCTGACCTCCGATCTACCACGAGGAAATTAACGAAGACAGTCGTTTTAGCTGGACTTTCTCCAAAGGTGACTGGGAGGTCAATGCTTCCTTCCGGCGTTACCACCTCGCCCCCGAATCCGACGAGAGGAGTAGAGACAGGTTTGAGCAGGCTTCTAGCGAGTGTCATTTTGTTGAAAGCCTCCAGGTAGAGAATGTCAGCAAAGCTACCTGTATCCACCATAATACGAAGAGTCAGATAATTTGATACCTTTAACGCGACCACGATGGAATCTTCATGAGGGAAGTGAATCCCCTCTGCATCCTCGATGGAGAAGGAGATTTGAGGATGAGCGATTTCTGACGTGTTGGGCGTCTGTTCCAACCAATAGATATGCTGGGGCTTCTTGGACGCTTTTCGAGTGTATGCTTTTCTTGAAGCTTGAGAATCGCCCCCGCAAGCTGGTCCTCCGGCGATGGTCCGGATTTCTCCAGTAGGTTCAACGTCTTCTTGTGAAGTATGATGGTGAGGCAACTTCTTCTGATGTGGTGGGGCTTCCGCCCTTTTAGGTGATCGACCTTAGCGAACAACATAATCTTGGAGATGACCTTTTTCGAATGAGAGCTTCGATGTGATCTCGCAGAGATATGCAATCTTGGGTACTATGCCCATGATCTTTGTGAAAATAACAAAACTTGTTCTTATCTCTCTTTTCGGGATCAGATTTGATCTTTGCAGGCCATTTCACGTATGGTTTATGCTTGATTTCCATTAGCACCTTTTCAGGGGATCGATTGAGAGGAGTATAGTTATGGTATTTACCCGAATAAATCTTCTTGGGAGAGCGGTCTCGTTGATCACGCTGATATTTCTTATCCAGGGGAGAGGTTTTCTCTAGCTTGCGCTTCTTGCCCTGTATACCATGACGTGCCAAAGCAACTTCTTCTGCATTGATATATTTCTGAGCTTTTACTTGGAATTCCGCCATGGTTTTAGGAGGGTTCTTATCTAGGGTGAATCTAAATCTTTCGCTTGTAATTCCGGCTATAAGGGCGGTGAGGCCTTTTTCTTCGGTATAACCTTCAGTTTGGACAGCTTCTGCAGTGAACCGTATTGTAAACTCTTTTATCGTCTCCCCATGTTGTTGTTTCAAATCCATTAGGTGAGATGCTGGCTTTTCAGTACGGATGCTCCCCATGAATTGAGAGAGGAATAGCTCCGATAGTTGTGCGAAGGACCCGATGGATCGGGGCTTTAGCCCCCGGAACCACGTACGAGCTGCCTCCTTTAAGGTTAAAGAAAAAGCCCTCCACATGATTTTTGACCCATGTCCCTCCAGCTTCATAAGAGACCTATATGTTTCCAGGTGTTCAAGAGGATCGCCTATACCTGTATACGGGGTGATGACAGGCGTGCGGTACTTCCTAGGTAGAGGTGCTTCCATGACCTCGCGGGTGAAAGGAGACTCGGATCGATGTATTAACACCACAGCAGCAGATGATCGGTTTGCCTGATAACGTTGTTCCAAAACGATCGTAGATTCTCTTGAGGTCTCCTTCCCATGGTAAGGTATAACCTGACGTTTCGACGGTGGACCCCTGAGATTGCTATTGCTGGGAAGTACTGGAGTGAATGGAATGGGGAGATATTACCAGGGCTTGTTGCCGAGTGGCATTCGATTAGAAGGAGGAGGATTTGGTTGGACTTGTGGCTCGTCCGTGGAATGTTTGGAGGCCACTAGTATAGGTTGTGCCGGCAATCCTTCGGAAGGTTGTCGCTGGGGCTCCGGAAAGTGCTGATCAAGCTGATTAGATAAGGCTTGAAATCCGGCGTTAAGGGTTAGGAGCGTGTTTTCGAGGAAACGCATGACATCCTCTTGATTTCTGAAAGTATCAAATAACGGGTTTTGTGATGGCATGTTGGGATCTCCCTGGGGGAGGCCCGTTGAAGTAGTTTGAGGGATGGACGCTGGTTCGGTAATGTCAGGCTGAGGTAGCGTCTGCCTTGAAGTGGAAGGATGAACTGTCTTTTTGGGAGGCATGGTGGGAGGACTTCGATCAGTGATGAGAGCGGCTAATCTTGGTGATCAAGTTCCCACAGACGGCGTCAATCTGTTTACGTCGGATTTTATAACAGGATCCTCCAGATGTTCACCTTCCTTCCAGGATGCTTCCTCTAGGACCTGAAAAGAGATAAAGGAAAACTACTGGTGGCCGGCGTCCAGCCGTTAGCCCTCCGAAGCTTAAATCAGATAGGATATGGTTATAAAGGAAACCAACAGTTTAGGAGTTTAGAGATTGTGTATTGTGTACCTTTATCTTTTGTGGAGTCATCTATTTATACAAATCCGAGTGACCCAGTCTATTACGCAAGACGTTTAAGATTACTGCTGATTTACCAGGGATTAGAAGTTTTATCCGATGAATCCTTAGATAAGCGGATAGTCCTAACCCAATTGGACATCTAGCTAATTACGTTCCCTGATGGTGCTCCCCTTAGAATCGAAGCCATGAATAGAGATAAGTGTAAGACCGGCCTATACGGGCTGCTAGTACTAGAAAAATGGAAGATACTCAGACTCGGTGGACTGCTCACATTTGGGATGCGACCCCTTCCGACGAGCACGAGCCGAGCTGCTCGCATTTGGGATGTGACCCCTTTCGACGAGCACAAGCCGAGCTGCTCGCATTTAGGATGCGACCCCTTTCAACGAGCACGAGCCGAGCTGCTCGCATTTGGGATACGACCCCTTTCGATGAGCACGAGCCGAGCTGCTCACATTTGGGATGCGACCCCTTTCGACGAGCACGAGCCGAGCTGCTCGCATTTGGAATGGCTGGCCGCGCCTTCTCTCAATCATTCTTCGATCGCATTCTTGATAGTCAACTTTATCCTACAACATCATTCATCTCAATTGACTACAAAGTCAAGTTGTTAACAAACATAAAATTAATACATGAGTTAGGCGAAGAAAAGAAAGATGGGTCGGAGGAGGAGCGGCACTCTCGGCTTCAGGGCCCACTTCGGAGATCCCTCCAGCTTGAGTGACCTTAGTCACTTCGTTCTCGGCAGCTGCTCTTTCCTCCGCAGCTATGATGGCCGCGATCTTCTCGAATTCACCCATATCAAAAGATGGGGACATCCGTTGCACTACTCGTAGTGCAAAGTCGCGACCAGCATCGTACGACTCATATCTTTCATCGTCGTACAGCTGCGAAGTTTGGAACTCCATGATGGCTCGGGCTCCTTCTTCAAAAAGCATCTTGACAAGGGCTACTCTCTCCTCCTCCCAATGGATCAAGTTGTCCTTAAGTTGCGTGAGGGTGGAGCGATCTTTGTCCAGATTGTCGCTAACTTCCTTGAGCTGCGACCTGATTTTTGTGAGCCGCTCCTTCAGCGAGATCTTATCCTATCGAAAGATCTCTTTTTCTCTCTCTGCCTTCTCCTTTACATCCATGAGTTTGGCGAAGTTGGAATTCAAAGCCTGATATTTGTCAGTCAGGACTTGGATCTTCTCGATGAGGATCTTCCTTTCCTCAGTCATCTTCGCGATCAAAGTCTCACGAGACTTGATGACTTGGTCCCTTCCATGGACCACTTTTTCCAGAGCTACCCTTTTTCCCTCAGCCTCATCTACTACACGACGGGCGGCAATGATATCACGCCTCGTTCGTAGGATGAGGTCCAAGCCCTGTAGAACAGAAGGAGGTTATGAGATAAGTATTCAGAAGTTAACCAAGAAAGCAGACTACAAGGTTAAATTAAAGCATGTTTTACCTAAACCATTCTCACTCCCACGTCAAGGAAGAGGTTTTCAGGACTCGGTTCGGGGAGGGCGCCAAAAGTCTGGGGGGAGATGTTGTCGAAGAGGAACTTGCAGATTGGATGGAGATGGCTGGGGACGGTGAACATTCCAACCCCAGAGGGCTGGGCCACGACTAGCACAGATGGGCTCGCATCTTGAGCAGTGGTCTGCTCGCGAGCAGGAATCATCTCGCGAGCATCTTCAGGCTCGTGAACTTCTTCGACTGGGGGGCAGCTCGACCCCGTACCCCCATCCCTCGAGGAGTTGTCGGCGATGTCAATAATTGGCTGTTCAGGAAGAACCACCGGTGCAGGGACCACTGGCGTAGCCACTGTAGTCTCAGGAAGTGGGGTTTGAGCAACTCCACTCGTCCGATTAGACGGGTGAGAGGGACCGGCTGGTGTTTTCTTCTGCCTCTTCGAGTTGGTACCCTTGAGGCGAGGCGGTAACCATCTCTTCTCCCCTGCATTTGTCATCGCGACCTCCTCCCGAGATATCAGTCCTGCTGCTGCGAGTCGAGAGGCTGACAGACAAGCCTCGATATGCCTGTCGCGAGCAGGCAACTTGTACACCTTCACGATCTTCTCATGAATTCCTCCCTTCAGGTTTGGCTTGCCCAAAGTCGGGATACCTGCAAATACGAACAGAGGTTAGAAATGCAAAAAACCCTAAATTGGCTCGCGAAACCTGCGAAGTATAAAACTGTGCCCACCTTCACAGAAAAAATGGCTCACGCCAGGGCCCCCAGAAGTGGATCTTGTCTCAGACTCCCAGCTCCCGGAAGCATAGAACCAGCGTTTCCTCCATCCGAGGTAATTTGAAGAGGGTTTCCCCAGGACAAAGTTATCCCGGTGCCAGTAACAGAGGTAATACCAGCCTTCGATGGAGGGTGCCTTCTTGAGTTGGTACATGCGGAGAAACTCTTCGGCGTTTAACTCTCTGTTACCAGCTTGCACCCAGAGAGCGAAGGAGCTTAGGATTACCCTCCATCCGTTTACAATAAGTTGCTCGGGGGTAATCTTATAACTCCGAAGTACACCGCGAATGAAGGGGTGGAGGGGAAGGCGCACCCCAAGAATGAAGAAGTATTCATAGAGGGCAACACAATTGGGGGGAGGAGAATCTGGGGTTTCTCCCTCTCCGGGTTACCAGAGAACGACTGAGTCAAGGACCTGATATCTCTCTCGCAACTCAGTCAGCCGGTCCTTCATCATTATGGATGGGTATCCGGACGTGGAGTACCTACCCGCCGGAACCCTCGCATTGTTAGAGGAAGAAGATTCCGGGGTAACATCCCCCAGGGGGACGGTCTCCTCATCAGAATCTTCGGCCATGGGAGTTTACAAAATAAAAAAGAAGATAGGAAAAGAACACTCTAGAAGGGAAGAAGAATGAGGAAGTGAAGTTATACCAGAAACACCGGAGGAAGAGAATAATACCAGGAGAGAGTAAGGAAAGAGGAGGGTTTTTCTAAAGCTTCTGTGAAATTTCGAAGATTTAGCAGACTCCTTATATTTATAAGCAATCATTCCTCAGGATTTGACGACACATGGCGATCGTCCGTTTGGCGTAGCAGTCGAATATGCATGGCTATTAATTCCATAGACACGTGGCGGGCGCCTCTTCATTTCCTCTCTGCCGAAAAGCTGCGGAAGGCTGGCGCCTATTAATGCTAGCCCAATCATGTACGGCTTCGTCTCCGATAAAGGTATTTGGTGGTTATGCAAGGCAGTAAGTAAGTCCTTCCCTTAGACTTCTGGCGGTAAGGACTTGGGGGCATCTGTTATAGTCAAATTGTTGTGGTCGAAGATAGCGAAGACTCGAGACGAGTGAGCACCTTTATGACGGAATCCAACAAGCGAGCACCCTTATGACAGTATTCGACTTGGGAGCCCACCTAGTCGAGGCTCGCATATTGGATAAGTACAACGCACAACTACCGAGTCACCGAGCCCTTATGGTCGAGGCTCGAATGTTAAGAAAGTACAGAATACCCTTCTCGGTATACGAGCCTCTCAATAGTGGTCGTCGAAAGAGTTTGCATCTCAGATCAGCGAGGAGTTATTTTCGAGCCCGAGCGTCCTCCACCTTTTCAGTACCAGCAGCCCATATAGACAATGTTGGGCTTATCTTAATTCATGGTTCCGAACTTCAGGGGATCGTCATCAGGGAACGTAATTGACTATATGTCTAATCGGATCGGACTATTCCCTTATCTGGGAATTAAAAGGATAAACATCTTATCCCCAAAAATCAGTGGCAATCTTGACGTCTTGCGTAACGGATTGGTTCATTTGGATCTATATAAATGAACGGCTTCATCGAGAAGAAAGGTACACAATCTCTGAGCTTCGAATCCCTTTATTTCTTTTGCAACCACGTCCCATCTAACTTGAGCTTCGGAGGGCCAACGACTGGACGCCGGCTACCCTTAGTTTTTCCTTGTGCTTTTTCAAGTTGGGTAAGAAGCTGGCTTGAAGGGAGGTGAACGTCTGGAGGACCCTGTTACAAAATCCGACGTAAACAGGCATAATACCGAAGATTGTATATCTCTAAAAGATCAAATTGAAGCTCTCATTCAGAAGGGACATCTCTGAGATTACTTTGCGCGACAGGATCAGTCGCCTAAAAGAATCGATACCTCATCACAGAAGGAAAGGTCGCCTCAACATTACCCTACACAGAAAGATGCGAAACCCACTGAAGAAATTCGAACCATTGCTGGAAGTCCGGCTTGTTGGGGAGATTCTCAAGCTTCAAGGAAAGCATATGCGCCGAAGGCGTCTTAAAAGCCTCAACATATTTATTGGTTGGAAAAATCGTCCGATACGCCAAATCCTAGCCACATTCAATCTCTTTTTCTCTTGAAGATGCTGAAGGAATTCATTTCCCTCACGAGGACTCCATTGTGGTCACATTAAAGGTATCAAACTATTTAACTCATCATATTATGTTGGATACAGGCAGTTCTACCGACGTCCTTTATCTAGAAGCCTTCAATAAAATGGCACTGGCCAGAAATTTACTTAAACCTATCTCCACCCCCCCTTGTTGGCTTCGGGGGTGAAGTTGTAACACCAGAAGGGAGCATCGACCTTCCAGTTACCTTTGGAGAAAGCCCAGCAAAAACCACTATGTTTGTCAACTTCTTAGTGGTCGATAAAAAACAGCATACAATGCTATTCTGGGTCGACTCTCGCTCACCAAAATAGGAGCAGCTCTACACCCCCTATATCTATGCATTAAATTCCCTACTCCAAGCGGAGTCGGGGTAGTACGAGGGAACCAAAAGGAAGCTCGAGCATGCTATGAAATCGCGGTAAAAGATCAAAAAAATGTCCAAGCAGCTCCTATTATGACGATTATAGAAGACCAAGCGAATCCCCCGATAGCAACAGCGTTGGACCCAAGGGAGGATGCTCATCAATCAGGAACCCTAGAAGAGGAGACAGTCGAAATACACCTATCTAAAGATAAACTCTCTAAGAAGGTTTACATTGGATCCTCTCTAAGCAATGTCTTTCGAGCGAACTTGACTAATTTCTTAGTCAAATATCAAGATGTATTTGCTTGGTCTCATGAAGACATGCCAAGTATCAACCCCAACGTTACGGTCCATCGTCTGAATGTGAATCCAGAGCATAAACCCATTCATCAGCGACGGTGAGCATTCACGGCTGAAAGGCAAATGGTGATTAAAACTGAGGTCGAAAAATTATTGGCCATTAATTTCGTCGAAGAGGTTGACTACCCAGAATGGGTCGCGAACATGGTTCTTGTCTGCAAAGCCAATGGTAAATGGAGGATGTGTGTAGATTACTCCGATTTGAATAAAGCGTGCCCAAAGGACAGTTTCCCTACTCCCCACATCGACCAATTGGTTGATTCAATAGCAGGGCATGCCCTGCTCAGCTTATGGACGCCTATTCTGGTTACAACCAGATCATGATGAATCCGTCCGATCGCCAAAATACTGCCTTTATCACTGATCGAGGCTTATATTGCTACAAAGTAATGCCTTTCGGTCTCAAGAATGCAGGGGCCACCTATTAGCGTTTGGTCAACAAAATGTTCGCTGCGCAAATTGGCAAGAATATGGAAGTTTACGTCGACGACATGCTCGTGAAAAGTGTCACGGCCAGTGATCATCTCGCAGATCTCCGGGAAGCCTTTGACTTGATGAGGAAGTATCAGATGAAGTTAAATAAAAAAAAATGTGCCTTCGGGGTCTCTGTCGGAAAATTTATTGGATTCATAGTTGGTCAACGGGGGATCAAAGCAAATCTCGAGAAAATAAAAGCCTTGATCGAAATGAAGTCTCCATCCACTCTCAAAGATGTCCAACGATTGGCTGGTCACATTACATTGTTAAATACGTTTATTTCGTGCACCTCTGATAAGTGCCTTCCCTTCTTTAAGCTTCTCCACACTACCGTAAAAACCAATTAGGTATGGACCCAGCAGTGTGAGGAGGCATTTCAACAACTGAAGCAATATATGAGTGCGCCTCCTATCTTATCCAAACCTGTTCCACACGAGCAGCTCTTTCTTTATTTATCTATATCTTCCACGGTCGTTAGTGCCGCCTTAATAAGAGAAGATTCTGGGGTCCAGAGGCCCGTTTATTATATTAGTTGAGCAATAGTGGATGCCGAAACTCGATATTCCGATATCGAAAAATTAGCTCTCGCCTTAGTGACTACAGCCCGGAAACTATGACCATATTTCCAAGCCCACTCTATATTGATACCTACAAATCATCCATTAAGACAAGTCCTTTAAAAGCCCGAGGTATCAGGGCGGTTGAATAAATGGGCAATTGAGCTCGGTGAACATGACATTACATTCTTCTTAAAAACCTCCACTAAGGCCCAAGCCGTAGTCGATTTTATCGCTGGATTTACGTATTTGACTCCTGCTGACTCCACCTCTAGCAATGACCCTGCGACTAGCGAGTAGCCACCTTGAACGCTTTTTGTGGATAGGTCTTCATGCGCCACCGATAGCGAAGCCGGTTTGATCCTAATCGTTCCCAATGGATCACAATTCCAATATGCTTTACGCTTCGAGACTCATGTCTTTAACAACGAAGCGGAATATGAGACTTTGATCGTTGGCCTCGAACTTGCGAATGTGCTCACAATATAGAATTTACTTATTCACAGTGACTCTCAACTCATAGTCAATGAAGTGCTCAGCGAATTCGAAATGAAGGAAGAGCGAATGGATTTGTACAAATCTCGAGTACTTATTCTGCTCGCAAAGCTAAGAAAATATGAAATAATTCACATTCCTCGCGAGAAGAATAAGCTTGCAGATTCTCTAGCAAAGTTAGCTTCTGCACCAGAGTATGATTTAACACGATTTGTTTCTGTCGAGCATCTTCATACTCCGAGTATTGATCAAGTCGTTCCAGAGCAAGTAGTCATAGTGCATTTATCTCCATGCTGGATGGATCCCATCGTCCTTTACCTCAAAAGTGGACAACTCCTAGACGATAGAAAATCCGTGCGACAAATTCATTACCGTGCTGCCGAGTACACCTTACAAAATGAAATTTTATTACGTAAAAGCTTTACTTACCATACTTAAGGTGTCTCCATCCAGAAGAGGAACACCATGTTCTTGATGAAATACACTAGGGGGCATGCGGTAACCATCCCAGGGGACGATCTTTAGAATATAAAGCGATGAGGCAAGGGTACTACTGGCCCACCATGAAGGCGGACGCAATTGAATTTTCCAAGAAATGCGACAAATACCAGCAATATTCTCCAATCCCTCACATGCCATCTAAGCAAATGACACTGATGGATGGCCCTTAGCCCTTCGCCCAATGGGGAGTTGATATAATTGGACTATTACCCATCGAGAAAGGCCAGAACAGGTTCACAATTATAGTAGTCGATTACTTCACCAAATAGGTCGAGGCAGAACCTTTAACCACAAACACTGAAAAGCAGACTACTAAATTCATGTGGAGAAACATCATATGCCGTTATGGGTTCCCCCATACTATAATCACTGACAATGGAAAACAGTTCGACAACGCTGCGTTCTCGAAGTTTTGTGCAAAATAAAAGATACGAAGTATTCGAACCTCCCTATATTATCCTTAGGCTAATGGACAAGTTGAAGTAGTCAATAAGATTATCAAACATCATTTGAAAACTAAACTTGATGAATGTAAAGGTATGTGGCCGGAGCTTCTACCTGAAATCTTTTGGGCCTACAGAACGACAACTTGCACGTCAACTGGAGAAACCCCTTTCTCTTTGGCATTCGGTACCGAAGCAATTGTTCCAGTCGAAGTTGAAGTACCCTCATATCGAATCGAGCAATATGACCCAGCGAGCAACCAAGAGGGTCTTAGGCTTCATCTCGACATTTTGGAAGAAAGGAGGGACGTATCCCAACTTTGAGCAGTAGCTTACCAACAACATATAGCTCGCTACCGTAACACAAAGGTCAAACCTAGAGCTTTTCAGCTCAGCGATTTGATGCTTAGACAAAATCTTGGAACACCTGCTCGTTCGTTAGATCCGAATTGGGAAGGCCCCTATCGGGTTATCAAAATTGTGCGACCAGGTACATATTATCTAGAAGACATGCGAGGAAGACCACTACATCGCCCTTGACACATGGAGCATCTACTCCAATATTATCCATAAAACATTCATGTATTTGGATCGCATTTTAATAAAGATCATTCCTTCCATTACGGCTGATCAACTATAAATTTCATAATTTGGTCACTGCTCTTCTTTAGACCAGACCAGCCCTGAAGAGAAGACAAACGCTCTCTTGACCGAATCTTCTGCCTACTGTGGAGCCAAAGCCTCAATCGATAGATCAGTCTATCTCTACGTGGACGTGGTCACCAAGACCCTCGGATTGAGCCTAACTCATTTTTCATGAGTTAAGCGTTTGTGCATTCAATATACAAAATGATCTATCACTAAAAGAAGCCAAAATATAAAAAATGATTCATTCTATTAAGGAAGATATTAAGATTGTTTTGTACAATGAGGGAGCGACCAAAATCAACATAAAAAGGAAAAAGAAAAAGAGGAGTCGATCATTCCCGCGTGTCGCTTGGAGGAGGAGCGCTACTCTCGCTCGGGGCCCACTCCGGAACCCCTACAACTTGGGTAGTTTCCGTAGCTTCGTTCTCGGCGGCTACTCTCTCTTCAGCAGCGACGATGGCGGCGACCCTCTCAAATTACTCCATATTGAATGATGGAGATATCTGCTGCACTACTCTCAATGCAAAGTCGCAACCAGCATTGTATGACTCATACTGCTCATCGTCATATAACTGTGAAGTCCGAAACTCCATGATAGCTCGAGGCCCCTCTTTAGATAGCATTTTGACGTAGGCCACTCTCTCTTCCTCCCAATGGATGGAATCATATCTGAGCTGTGCGAGAGTAGACTTCTCTTTCTCTAAGCTGTCGCTGACTTCTTTCAGCCACGACTTGCTCTCAGCGAGCTGCTCCTCTAGAGAGATTTTATCTTGGTGGAAAATCTCTCTCTTTTTCTCTATCTTCTCCTTCATCTCTATGAGCCTCGTAAAATTCGTATCCAGGGTCTGATACCTGTCGGTTAAGACCTGGATCTTCTCGATGAGGATTTTTCTATCCTCATTCATCTTCGCGATCAGAGTCTCGCGAGATTTAATGACTTGATCTCTCCCTTGGACTGCCTTCTCCAGTGCAAGCCTCTTCTCCTCAGCCTCATCAATGATACGACGAGCAGCGATAATGTCACGTCTCGTCCGTATAATGAGGTCCAGTCCCTTTTCGAGGAGTAAAAAGGTTATCAGGTGGTCATAAAAAAACAAAGGAAGGAAGCAAGAAACAAGTCGAATTTGAAGTACTTTTACCTGGATCATCCTCACCCCCGCATATAGGGAAAGATCCTCGGGACTAGGCTCAAGAAGAGTACCGAAAGTCTGTGGGGTGATGTTGTCAAATATAAACTTGCATATCGAATGTAAGTGACTCGGGACATTGAATGTCCCAACTCTAGAAGGCTGAGCCATGACCAACCCAGTAGTGCTCGCATCTTGAGCAACAGATGGCTCACGAGCAGGGATCAACTCGCGAGCAACTTTAGGCTCATGATGCTCTTCACTTGAGGGGCTACTTGGCCCCGCCCCATCACTTCTCGGGGAGTTATTAACAATATCAATAATCAGCGGCTTTGGAGGAACCACCAGAACATCCGTCGTAGATTCAGGAAGGGGGTCGCATGGTTGCGAGCCTCGGGCAAGCTCACCCGACTAACCAGATGGGTGAGATGAACCGGCCGTCATCTTCTTTTGTCTCTTCGAACTGGTACCCCTCAGGCGGGGTAACAATCCTCTCTTCTCTCCAACATTTGCCATGGTAACTTCCTCCTGAGATATCAGTCCAGAAGCAGCAAGTCATGGAAGTGACAGGGCAGACTCGATATTCCTGTCACTAACTGACAGCTTATAAATTTTAACAATCTTCTTGTTGATCCCCCTTTCAGACTCGGTTTTCCTCTAGTCGGAATACTTGCGAACACGAGCAGAGCCGGGTGAATAGAAGATTATGACTATTACGAAAAATTATGGCGAAATGAAGATCTACCCACCTTCACCAAAGAAGTGACTCATGTTATGGCCCCGAAGGTCAGTCCCTACGTCGGATTCCCAATTCCCGGAGGCATAAAACCACCATTTCCTCCACCCAGGGTAATTCGAAGTGGGCTTTCCTAAAACGTAATTATCTCGGTGCCAATAGCACAAACAATACCAGCCCTCACTGGAAGGAGCCTTCTTAAGCTGGAACATTTTAAGAAACTCTTTAGCTGTTAAATCTTCATTCTCAGCTTGCTTCTAGAGGACAAAAGCACTCAAAACAACTCTCCAGTTGTTTACAATGAGTTGTCCAGGGGCAATTTTATAAATACAAAGTATGATCCTGGATAAAGGGGTGAAGGGGAAGACGCACTCCAAGAATTAAAAAAAATCGTACAGGGCCACACAGCCCGGAGGTGGGGAATCCGGAGTCTCTCTCTCTCTAGGTAACCGGAGAATGACGAAGTCGAAAATTCAGTATCTTTCCCGTAATTCAGTTAATTGTTCCTCCGTCATTACCAAAGGATACCCGGATGTAGAGTATCTCCCCGCAGGGACTCTTGCGTTGTTTGAAGAAGACGAATCTGGAGTTGTGTCCACCAAAGGGATAGCCTCATCATCGGAATCTCTCACCATTACCGTTCAAGGAAGAGAATAAAGAAAAGAACATACCTCAAAAGAAGAAAAAAAACTTAGAGAGAGGCAGGGACACCAGAGGGAGACAGGAACAAGGAGAGAAGAAGAACTTTTTCGAAACCCTTCGATGAAACTTCAAAATGAAGAAATCTCCGCAGGCTTCGTATATTTATAAGCAATCATTCCTTCAGGATTTGGGCAACACGCGGCAACCATTCGTTTGGCACGATAGTCGAACGGGCACGATCAATAACTCCGGAGACACATGGCGAGTGCCGCTTCATTTCCTCCTAGCCGAAAAGCTGTGGAAAGTTGGCGCTCATCAATGAGGGATCAATCATGTATAGCTTCTCCTCTAAAAAATGTATTAGGCGGTTACATGTGCAGACAAGCAAGTCCTTCGCTTAGACTCCTCAACGCCAAGGACTTAAGGGGCATCTGTTGTAGGATAAAGTTAGTCATCAAAGATGTTTAAGACCCAAGACCCGCGAGAGCCTTTTGATTCCATCATTCGACCAACAATCCCTTATGGTCGAAGCTCGCATATTGCGTAGACGCATCCGTATACACTCCCGAATATGCGAGCAGGACTGGTCGCTGGTCTCGCCGGGTGGGGACATCTCCGTTACCTGAGCAACTCTACTCCCTGGTCATCAAACAAGGATATTCCCAAATCCGAGCAGCCTTAGTCTCTGGTCATTCGTTGGGGATGTCCCTCATCTCATAATACCAGCAGCCCGTATAGGCCGGCTTTGGCTTGTTTCTATTCATAGTTCCGAACCACGAGAGGCCTCCATCAAGGAACGTGATTAGCTAGATGTCTAGATTGATTATTGTTGGGGCTCAAATTTGCACCCATTGTAAAACAACATCCCATGGTCTAGTGGCAATGATTTGGATAAGTTTTGAGGCCAGGAAAGCCCTGAAAATGCCAGCACAACCCTAATCGCTTGATAACGACCAAAATTCATAAATAGCATTTTGGAGAGGAACTGGACATGCGCTTCACCGCCAAATGATCCAAAATGTCCGAAAACCCTTAACCTGCAAGTTTCAAAGTTATCCGGTGCATATTTTTACCTGCGCACCTCAAAATGCGTTTCGTCCCTGCCCGGAGCTGACCAAAAGGGTCTGTAAACCTACAGCTACCATTTTAGAGCGGAACTGGACATGCGCTTCACCGTCAAATGATCCAAAATGTCCTAAAACCCTTAACCTGTAAGTTTCAAAGTTATCCGGTGCATATTTTTACTCGCGCACCTCGAAATGCGTTTCGTCCCCGTCTAGAGTTGACCAAAAGGGTTTGTAAGCCTACAGCTACCATTTTAGAGCGGAACTGGACATGCGCTTCACCGCCAAATGATCCAAAATGTCCTAAAACCCTTAAATGCAAGTTTCAAAGTCATCCGATGTATATTTTTACCTGCGCACCTCGAAATGCGTTTCATCCCCATTTAGAGCTGACCAAAAAGGGTCCGTAAACCTACAGCTACCATTTTAGAGTAGACCTGGACATTCGCTTCACTGCCAAATGATCTGGAGCACCCCAAAATTCTTAAATAGAAAGTTTGAAGTCATTACGATGCGTATTTCCATGCGCGCGCTCCCCTGAACAACGTTCCTATACGACAAGTCGACCCAAAGGCTCCAAATTAGGAAGGAAGTACCAAAATTAGCAACATCTGGTCTTCCACACCCCACTCCGTTCATTGAGGAGAACAATCCTAGCCTAGAAGGGGCTTGGCGACAGTGAGTGCATGTCTAGAAAAGGTAGCTGTCCTTTGGAGGTCCCCAGTCAGAGCTGAAATCCTGAAATTTTCTAAGTGCTGGAATCCTGAAAATCTGACTAAGTAGTGGAAAAGCGCCGGCAAAGGACATGCGCCTGGCCTCCAACCACATGCACTTGCACCCTATTAGTGAAATGGAGTGAATTAAACACTTTTTTGAAAAGCGCCAGGAAATGCGCCGGTAAAGCACATGCGCGCGGATCCACCACATACGCTTGGCTGCTTTCTGCCACTGCGATTGGCACTGTTTTCTACCACATGCACCAGGAAATACCCGCCGGACCGGACCCGAACCCGATTACCCCCTATAAATAGCGATGTCACTTCATTTCATCAGCACGAGATCATCCCCTGCCGACCTCAGAGTGATGTAAGCACCACATGTGCTTGCTTTCTTTCACCTCGCCGGATGCCTTGGCCGGAGTGGATTCCCTCGTCGGAAACCCTCGCCGGAATCCCAAGTTTAGGAAGAAAATCCTGAAATTTTCTAAGTGTTGGGCACATGCGCCGGCTTATCCCCCACATGCGCCGGCTTATTCCACCACATGCGCCGGCTTTTCCCACTGGAAAAACATGAAAATCCGCTAAGTCCAGGAGGGACATGCGCCCAATCTTTGGGTCCAGGCGTAGGTGCACCACCACATGCGCCGGGATTACTTCCGGACTCCCTTTTTCATGAAAAAACACCTCCACATGCGCCCGGGAGATGGGACATGCGCCTGACTCCCTGCCACATGCGCCTAAAAGCTGATGTAGTGCCACATGAGCCTGCACACACCCCTCCATGCGCCTGGACACTGATGGGAGGGGTGGACCTTCCGTCGCGCGGGCCCGCCTTCGTCCGAGATCGAATTTTGATGAAACTGCCTCTCCTAGATGCGTCTCGATGAGTTCTATCCATCCACCGGATCAGATTCTCCAACAGTCAATGACAAGTGGCCCAAATCAGTGTTTTGGTCCAAAATGACCAACACTTAGCCAATTTGGCAGCTCCGGAAATCCTTCCGAAAGATCCGAAAACGAGAAGAATCGGGCGGAATTGGACCGAGCCCGAGAGGAAAATTTTTCTTCTACATGACATGATACACCATAATCATGCACCGTGATGAGGTTATCCGATCTCAGGACCCTTGAATACCCTAATCGAGCGGTCGGCAGGCCCGCTACTTAGTCATTTCCAGCCCTGGGAAGTGCCCTGTTGGCCCGAAAATTGACTTATGCTAAACAAATCGAAACACGATCGCACTGCGATCTTCGTGGACATAATCCACCCCTGTTCCAAGATGATCATCGATAATATTCATCGAATACCCTGATTAAACCGCAGACAGGTCCACTAATTAGTCATTTCCAGCCCTGGGAAGTGCCCTGTTGGCCCGGAAATTGACTTCTGCTAAGCAAATCAAAACGTGATCGCACAGCGATCTTCGTGGACGTAATCCACCCTTGTTCAGAGACGGTTATTAATAATACTCACCGATCTCTCTAGTCAGACTGCAAACAGGTCCACTACTTAGTCATTTTTAGCCCTGGGAAGTGCCCTATTGGCTTGAAAATTGACTAATGCCAAATGAAATCAACCGCGATCTCAAAGATGCCGAGGCAAAGCTGAAGTACTCAGGCTATCCAATAGCCGAGTTAAGCATTTACGGGGCACCGATCCCCATCATTCATAAGAAATTGGCATGAACAGGAGTCCATCGGACCCTATACTTAGCCACTTGCAGGCATCGGAGATAGCCGATCCAGCCCATTGAATTTGGATCCTCAAAAGATCTTGGCTCGATAAAGCCTACTTGATCCCAAACAGATCATTGAAAATACTCAGAAGAAAGAGTGTTCTCGAAGATGAGTCGCCCGACTCCAGAAGAAATACATTTACTTTACTGTAGAAAGCTCTATTCATCCCGGATAAAGGTCCGAGGCTAAACCTAAGGGGTTATGGTTACCACGAGAAACCACAAACAAAGAGTTCTAACTAAGCTTGAAACACCTTGCTATGGACTGCCACTATGAAAAAGGCAGTCGATGCCCTACCCATCGACAACGGGTCCGTCGGTTGATCTGATGAGGCAGTTGCGGATTGCTTTCCTAAGGTCACTTGTTCACAGTAACAGGCGCGGGCTTTAGGTTATGCCGACCAACATTTCGATGTTCGTGTATTCCACCGGTCACCTGTTCACAGTAACAGGCGCGGGCCCAGAGTTGCACCACTCGATTAAAAACCTCGTTCGGGAACGTTGTGGAGTGCTCTCCTAAGTGCACCCGTCGTAAAAGTACGGGCGCGGGCCTTGGGTTATGCCAACCAACATTCGAGGATCGTGTATCCCAGCTGTCACCTGTTCACAGTAACAGGCACGGGCCCCAAGTTGCACCACTCGAATCCTGACAGTCTCTCAACCCGGACAGTCCGAAAGAAAATGGGACATAGATATCCGGAGTGTCTAACAAATGTGGCTCAGTCCATAACAAGAAAACAAAGGTCTAAACGACCATGAACTCAAGACCATAATCCCTAGTGAATTAGTCTTTTGCCTTCCAATCAAGGGTGATCAACCATTGATGTAATTAAAGGCTCGTGACCAGTATCACAGCATGGAATGTAAAAGATCTTAGAATCTCTGGAATAAAATTCGCCTTGCGATATCTCTCTCTTGTGTACATTTTGTGATTACTTATGATTATCTATGAATGTCTCTATACTCAGAATTCCCCCAGAATAAAAGAAACACAGGAAAAAAACAAAAGAAGGACTGCTGATGAGCAAGTTCTGATTTTCTCTTTTTTTCTAAGTTCTAACAAACTGGCGACTTTGCTGGGGATCATTCAATACCAGAATCTCTGGTTATTTCTGAGTAAATAGACATTCTGCGATAAATCATTTGCAGACACTAATGTGTAAGTAAGAAAGGTTACCGCAAGGAGAAATGTTCGGCGCCTTCACGGGTGCCAAATTGGCAACTCTCAACGGGAACGTTCTTCCCTTCATCTTTAAGGTAAAAGAATTTTGAAGTTTTGCATAGCATGCATGTAGTTTGTACTTGTATGTTTCTGTCTATCCACTGTCAAGTCGTATCGCGATTGGTAAGGTCGCGTCCCCTCTCTTTCTTAAGCGGGCGGAATATTCTAATGCGTGTATGACTATGCAGAGAGAGAGGGAGAGAGAGAGAGAGAGAGAGAGAGAGAGAGAGAGAGAGAGAGAGAGAAGAACAAACCAAATGGCGTCTACGATGATCTTCTTAACGTCTGGAGGATTCTACTTTCCCCATTTGGCAGCAACCTCTGAAGCCGGATGGCAGATCTTGCAGAAGCGCAAGACCATCAAGAAGACGGAGAACAAGAAGGTTATCCCAACTGAGACAGAGATCACAACGAGGGTACAGGGCAGAACGGAGAGACGGTGGAAGCCAGTCTACAGGGACGACACCCGCAACTCCAGCAGAACTACCGTGTCAGCCAGGCCGGAGTTCTCCTTCGCTGATATCGACTTCCCAGCGATACCGAAGACAGCATCATCAGCCAAGATACCAAACAGATCCGTTGTTTGATAGTCGACTAAGACGACGATGAAGACAATCCCTACTGAAGCCGCCGTGATCAAGACGAGGCTGCAGCGAGCGCAAGTCATGATGGTGCAGGTCACCGAAGGAGAGGCGAGTGAGCGATACCCAGAGCTGCCTCCAATCCAAGAACAGATAGATGAGATTAAAGAGATGACACAGCCAAAGAGATGAAAGAGATGAAAGAAGCACTGTTGGCTCTAGTTGCCCAGGGGGCAAACAGAAGCCCAGCCGTACCTACTCGACAGTCTGTGGAGGAATGCCAGGGGGCAGTAGGAGAACCAACCACCGCCGATCCACAATATCGCCCGAGAAACATTGTGTTCGGACGTGTACCGCCACTACCATCTCAAGCCACGAGAGAAGAACTGTCTCAGACAGTTGCGGACCTGATGCATCAGGAAAGAGAAAAGGAGAAGAGAGGAAAGTATGTATACCAGGTGCCGTACTTACCCGAGGTCCACGACCTCCCATTTCCCAACAATTTCAAGCGTCCGGATTTACCTAGATTCGATGGCAGAGGATCGCCAAAGGAACACATGGCTCAATTCATGACAATGATGAGCAACCTGTCGACAATTCCCCAGTACTGTCTCAGATTGTTTGGCTCGACGCTCACGAGCAAGGCATTCCAGTGGTACATGTCATTGCCCGCAGGGTCAGTCAAATCCTGAGAGCAGATGCAGGACCTGTTCATCTCCAAATTCTTCTCTACTGAGTGAGAAGTCTCGCTGACAGATTTAGCCTTGGTTCGTCAAAGGCAGGGAGAGTCAGTCGAGAAGTTCATCAACAGGTGGGGGACTATAGCAGCACAGTGCCGGGAACTGCCCAGCGAATCTGAGCAGGTCAAGATGTGCATGCAAGCCATGGATGCAATGATTTCATTTGGCTTATCTGGACACAACTTCTCAACATTTCGAGACCTCGCTACGAAAGCCCACCTGGTGGAAGGAGCCGCGTACAGAGCGCAGTTCAAGGCAGAGAAGCCCAGGAGAGAAGCCGGAAGGATGATAACATCTAACTACGTCGACAAAGGAAAGGGTTCGAATGACAGGAAACGCCCAAACACCGAGCGTAGAGTCGAGGCCAGGCCAGTAACCACGACTCAAGACAAAGGCAAGAGTTTTCAGAGGCCGCGACATCTCACGATAGAAGAGCATAATCGAGCAAACGGACCTTATACCATCGACATGAAAGATCTGGTTCCAATCATGGAACAGCTGGTCGAAGAAAGGTTGATAAGACTGCTAGAATGCACACGCCCGGAGGAAGCGAAGATGGTCGATCATCCCAGCTACTGCAGGTATCATCGTGTGACCACCCACAAGACTGAAGACTGCTTTGTCCTAAAAGGCAAGATCCAGCGGATGATTAACGACGGCACGATCAATATGAAGGCGGAGGAGGCGAGCCGGAACACTGCGACAGTGGTGTATGCCCTCCCTGTACCAGCCCAAATTCGAACGGTGAATTTGTTCCCAGAATCGAAAGAGCCATGGACACTTGTGAGCAGCAAGAAGAGGCTAGAGAACAAAAGAAGACTCTTGGAGAAAGAGAGGAAGATGAAGAATAGAATGAGAAGAAGAAACGCTGGACAAGAACAGCCACGTGCGCAGCCCGTTCAGTGCGCTATGGTCTTAGTAGTCGCTCAACCAGGGGCCAGTGACAAGGACGTCCAAGTCCTAGAGAAAGGAGAAGTCAATGTAGTGGCTCTGCGGTCAGGAAAGCAAGTCGTACAGAGAGAATTTTCGAGGCGACCGGACCCTAGAAGAACGAATGTGGTCATAGGTGAGCCATCAGGGACACCTCGAGAAAAAGAACCGACAGAAGCAGTCTATGAGCCAGCAGCTGACCAATGAGATCATGCTCGAGATAAGGCACCGGTGATTTATGATGTGGTGTCTCATCTGAAGAAGGTTCCGGCCCGACTCGGCATCTACGATGCCCTGTGCCTTTCAAAGAAATATCGGGAAATGTTGCTCGATGCATTGCTCAATCAAGAAGCTCGTGAGGTCATGATGGCAGAGATCGAGTCAGAGATGGAAGAAATGAAGATAATGGGAACTGAGGATCGACCCGTAGAACAGGTCATGCAGATTGACCGATCGTCCATGATCACATTCTCTGAAGAAGACAGAACGATTAGCTTGACAGACCACAACCGCCCGTTAATGGTGACAAGCCTCATCCGAGACATAGAGGTCCGAAGATGCATGCTAGACGACGAATCCGCTGTGAATATTATGTCTCTGAAGACATTGCAGCAGTTGGGTTTCAGACAGACAGCACTTCCCCCAAGCGCCATGGTTATCCAAGGGTTCAATCAGGACGGCCAGCGCGTCCTAGGGTCCATTACTGTCATGCTGGAGATAGAAGAATTGAGCACGAAAGTCACCTGTCAGGTGATCGATGCAATGACGACATGCAATGTCTTGTTGGGACGACCGTGGCTTCATCAATACGGTATCATTCCCTCGACATACGACCAATGCTTCAAGTACAATAGGGATGGTGTCCAGTATAGAGTAGCGGCAGACCCGAGGCCGTACTCTGTCACTGAATCCTTCCTGGCAGATGCACAATACTATCAGGAGAGCGGGGGGGCCGAAACCGCCAGAAAAGCCAACAAACCGACAGAGGTGGCACAGGGGGCAGAACCTTAAGGCGAGAATCCAAGACAAGCGAACGAAGCTCCGCGAGTGGTCGCTGAAGCGACAAGGGCTCATGGAGGAAATCCATTGCAAAGGAAGTAGTTTTATTTGATCCCGAAGCACCTCCGGAAGGAAGGGCAGTCAGTGTTGAAACAGATGACAAGCCAACAGATGGGCGTGTTATAGTCCAGCTTCAAAATGCCGGTGCCAAAGGTTGAGAGGATTCGTCCCTTCCCTAAAGCTCCGAGCCAGTTCTGTGTGCCGCGGACAATGGGAGCCAGGCATGAGATAAGGTTTCAGGCTGGACTCCACAACCCGTTGCAGATCGAAGAGAACGCGAAGAGAACGCCAGTAGAGACACCGCCCATTGAAGAAGAAAGATATAGCAAGGCCAGTAGGAACATCATGAGAAACATGGGTTTCATTTGTTCAGAACCGCCAGCTCGGAAAGGCATGCTAGCACCCTTCGAAGTAAAGACGAAGGTATACAGAGGAAAAGAAGCCATGGGGGCAGGATGTGAGATCAGGCATATTAAAATGATGACAATTAGTCCCATGGAAGAGGTGAGGCCCGCTGGACCGAATGAAGTCATACAGCCAAGTGCCGCACCAGAGCAGATCGAAGATGGAGGTCAACCCACGATAGATGAGCTTCAAGAAGTCAATTTGGGGACCACCGAAGAGCCGAGGAATACTTATATCAGTAAGAACATTCCAGAAGAAGAGAGGAAGAGCTACATTCAACTCCTGAAAGAGAACAGAGATGTGTTTGCATGGACCTATTCTGAAATGCCAGGACTGAACCCGGCAATCGCGATGCATAAGTTGAATATTGCGAAGGAGAAGAGGTCAGTCAAATAGCCACAGAGGCGCTTCCATCTTGACATCGTCCCGAAGATAGAAGAAGAGGTGAAGAAGCTGCTTCAGGCCGGGTTTATCAGGGAAGTTCAATATCCCAAATGGATCTTGCTAGTCCTGAGCAAAACATGCGTGAAACTAGTTTCATTCTCCAAAACCCAACTCTCCTCTAGAAACTACTCTTCTATACATTCCAAGACACATAAGCATAAGAATCAGAGAAATTCAGTGATAAAGGTTGAAACCTAAAACTCTCAAAACATAATAAGTATTTATATGAAATTCCCGCTGATTGATTGATAGATAGAAGAACTTGAACAAATTCAACCTAGTGTACATGGTGAAAGTTCATCTCATGAGTTTCCGGGATTATCTTCTTCATAAATCAACTAAACTACTGATCTCAAGGTATATAGAGCAACAACAAGCCTATGACAGGAATTTGCCTTACCGTCCTTCCGACGACTTTCACACTACGTCCCATTTCCGGCTTTGGTTACGAGTAGACCATCCCCCGGTTGGTAGTAGGTAGCCCTAATCGGAATTTCCACCATTTTTCCGTCATTCCCAATTTCATCATTTCATTCCTTTTTCTTTTAAATTAGATAGGATTTTTAGAAATTCATATCTTCCGTTATTTTCCCATGGATAAGGATGGACAAAATACCCCGGCTTGGTTTCTCAATACCTCAAATCAAAGTCTAGCTAATCCATAAATCACATAATCCTTTCAAATCATGAAAATCGTGTAATGTGAACTAGGTGCAAAAGGTGTTCAAATTTTCTATCAATCATAAAAATAGGTGAATTCACATATAAAACCATTATATTAAGAGAAATTCAAAGCTTGCAACATCCCTCACTTCATATCTCATCTTCTTATACTTATGCTATCTCGAATGCATAGAATCAAAGCCTTCCAAAAGAGTTTCGAATTTCAGAAAAATCAAAAATTTTCTACATCTTTGCTCGACATGTCACAAAAGCTAGCAGATTCATCAATTAAGGAATCTGAATCTCTTACCCCCCAACCAAAACACTGCATTGTCCTCAATGTAATAAGATATGCAATATGTATGACATGAGAGCAATGACATAAAATAAAGGAGAGTGAGAAAGAGAGATTTCACCTGAAGCATACAGTCCATGGCAAGATTAGCTTTTGGAGATGGATTACTTCACAACTAAATCAACTATCAAAGCAAATCCTAATGGGAAAGCATTCTAGCAAATTATCCTCCGTCAGACTAGGAGGTTAATCCCAACAACTCATCCAAAAGCATAAAGTCAAGCAGAATCATTAGATGGATCAAAAGGTTTCGCAGTAAGGTCATCCAATATCCTGCTTTGCAATGTACATGTGTGTGGGTGATCGAGATAAGCCACTTAAAATCCCAAAAAAGAATTTCAGCGGGTTCCTTAATGTTTTCACCACATGTATAAGAGGAGATATCATCAGATTTATCAGGAAAAATATGTCTCCAATCAGATTTTCCTGGGCAATGATATTGCAAGTAAGGATCATCCCAGGGTTGGTGGAATTCAGTATGCATGATCCACAAAGTTGTGGAAATCTGAATTGATTTTTCAGCGCAAAAAGGTATAGTTTCCACATCCTTCTCTCGGCTAACGTCATATGCCAATACCGACTCAAAAAGTGTGACCATATCCCTTACCCTATCATCATTCTCATCAAGGGTGTGAGTCACTTTTTCGTTTACGGGACCGGAGTAAAAAGGTGAAAGGGACTCATTTTCCACAATAGAATTGATCATGTTTATTTCGTGGACCTCCTCATCCTCATCCTCTTGTTAGTTATCAATATTAAAAGCGTTCAACTCAATCGTCATATTGCCAAAAGACATTTGTATGCCCCCACTCCTACAATTTATGATAGCGTTTGATGTAGCTAGGAATGGGCGGCCAAGTATGACAGGAATTTGAGGGCCAATATTAACCATGGGTCGTGTGTCCAAGACAATAAAGTCCACCGGGTAGTAGACTTTGTCAACTTGGACAAGGACATCTTCAACCACCCCTCTAGGAATACGAATTGATCGATCAGCAAGTTGTAATGTGGTTTTGGTGGGTTTTAATTCACCTAAACCCAATTGTTCATAGACCGAAAAGGGAATTAAGTTCTTCAGAATTTGTCTAAAACAACTAGTAATTAAGATCCTATTAAGAGCTAAAACTAGAAAATAGCGATTTGGGTTTAAACAATGAATGATTAAGGTAAATTCAATCTAAAAAGGCACTAGAGCACCAAGGATCCACTTTTGATAAGTTTCAATGTATCAACACAACTAGGTCTCTCATGACTCAATCGGAATCAAATTCCTTTCTCTATCCGATTGGAAAATAGAGCGGTTCAATCACAATTATCTAAAACAAGTGCTTATTAACTGATTTGATTCCCACAACCATGCTCAGGCCTTGGGCACACTCAATTGTATAGGTCAAGCCTCTTTCCAATCTAGTTGAGATTCACAACCATAGCTTTCACCAAGTCCTGTCACTAGACCTGATTACAACTCATGATTTGAACTCTAATTAAATCAAAATCAATTAATAAACAACTATTCCAGATTATATATAAAAGATAAGAATTTTAGTTGCATGAGTTCCCACATAAAAATCAGGCCATTGTACACAAGGCAATCGAAGCGTCTACCATGCGCGAAGTCGATGGTAGATCAATGCACTATACAAGCGTAAACAATGCTCAACAGCTAAGATACTAAGCTTAGAATCACTAAGAATCACATGAGCCCGGAGTCATCAAGAGATCAAAGTAGAAACCAACATAGTACTTGAATCAAACTCATATTGAACTAAAATTCATCAATTAAAACATAAAAGGAAACCTAGGTTGCATCAATCCATCAAAAACGAATCAAAAGCTTCCCCTTTTAGCCCTAGCTAAGATGTTTTAGTTCATCTCTAACATCCTTAAACTAGAAGCCTCTAAAAACATAGAAAATAACTAAAACAGGAAGAAAACTAGAAATCCGAAGTAGAATCCGTCTCCTTAGCAATCCCCACGTCCTAGCCTCCTTTGATATAAAGGGAAGACACCCTTTTATAGCTTGGAAGAGTCCAATACGCAAGAAAGTTCCAAAAATTGCGTAAACTTACGCAATTGCGCAGTGAATTCCGGAGATCCAAAATAGAAAGAGCCTATATACGCTGGCCGACCGGTCATGACCGGTCGAACCAAGCTGTCCATCTTATAGGGTGCATCCAAGGGAATGGCCGACCGGTCTTGACCGGTCGGGCATCTTTGGCTGACCGGTCAGCCAACCGGTCTAGCCCTCTTTCTCCTCTATTTCTTTCTTTCTTTCTTCTTTTCTCTTCTCTCCTTGCCTTGGCTTTCTTTGGTCCTTCTTCAACCTTCATCCTATGATCTTCAATACTTGTAAGGAGCCTCATTTAGCCTTCAATTGGTGACATCTCTATCTTGTTCCTACAATCACAAATCATACCTTAGGATCGTCCTTTAAACATGTAAACCGTGCATAATGAGTGATGAATTGGGGTTAGAATGTGCACAATTAAGAGCTCAACAGATCTCAAACATAGTACCTGTAAAGAAGAAGAGCGGCCAGATCCGAGTGTGCGTTGATTTCTGCAACCTGAATGAGGCTTGTCCCAAAGATGACTTTTCTCTACCCATCCCGGAGCTCCTGATCGATAGCACATCAGCATATACAACGATGTCCTTTATGGACGGCTACTCGGGGTATAATCAGATCCGAATGGCTCTAGAGGACGAAGAGTCCACTGCCTCCGCACGTCTCTCGAGATATTCTATTATCGGGTGATGCCGTTTGGGCTGAAAAATGCGGGCGCTACGTATCAGAGAGCGATGCAGGTAAACTTCCAAGACATGATGCATAAGCATGTGGAATGCTACGTCGATGACCTGGTAGTGAGGTCCGACGGACATCAACAGCATCGCGAACATTTGAAGCTAGTATTTCAGAGGTTGAGGAAGAAGAGCCTCCGCATGAACTCGTTGAAGTGCGCCTTTGGGGTGTCCTCCGAAAAATTCCTTGGCTTTGTGATCAGGCATCGGGGAATCAAAATTGACCCCGCGAAGATCAAGGCGATCCAAGAAATGCCTCCTCCGAAGAATTTGAAAGAGCTAAAGAGCTTCCAAGGGAGAGTGACTTACTTGCGGCGGTTCATCTCGAACTTGTCAGGTTGTTGCCAGCCTTTCTCTCGGATGAACAAGAAAGACATCCTCTTCGAATGGGACGAAGCGTGCCAGAAAGCCTTTGATTCCCTCAAAGAGTTACTCGGGAAAACTCCGGTTCTCGCAGCGCCAATCGAGGGAAAGCCTCTAATACTATATGTAGCAGTGGGAGAGAACTCACTGGGGGCACTGCTCGCCCAGAAGAATGAAGAGGGGAAAGAGAATGCCCTGTATTATTTGAGCCGCATGCTCGTCGGCGCTGAGTTTAATTACTCACCGATTGAGAAGATATGCCTGCCCTTGATATTCGCTGTGAAGAAGTTGAGGCATTACTGTCTGTCATACCAGATTACATTGATCTCCAGAGCAGATCCTATCAAGTTCCTGATGAACCGACCTATGTTGTCCGGGCGATTAGCCAAATGGGCCCTACTGCTATCCGAGTTCGACATTACATATCTGCCGTCTCGAGCTGTTAAAGGGTATGCGATAGCCGATTTTCTAGCAGCTCACCCAATACCGGATAACATGGAAATGGAATGTGATCTGCCTGACGACCAGGCCATGATGGTAAGGGTCGCGAAGCAGTGGCGGATGTATTTCGACGGAGCCTCTAGAGCTGCAGGATCAGGGGCCGGTGTGATCTTCATCAGCCCTCTAGGTGACTTATTGCCCTACTTATTCACAATAGTGCCGTCATGCACAAACAATGAGGCAGAATATCAGGCCCTCATCATTGGGTTACAGTTGGCATGAGACATGCGAATCCGATCACTACAAGTATACGACGATTCTCGGTTAGTTGTGGGACAGCTTATGACGGAATATGAACTTCGCAAGCCAGAGCTGTCATCCCTTTGCCATCAGGCCCGAGCCCTATTCGATGATTTTCGGGACAGTACAGTGTCGCACGTCCCAAGAGCTGAAAATTCTCAAGCAGACGCATTGGCTAACCTGTCCGCGGCTCTCGCGCACCCAAGGGGTAGCCCGCTTCAAGTCACCATAGAAGAAAGGAGAATATTGCCATCCCTCACAGCGGCCGAGAATGTCACGAGTGCAAGCCCCGTACATTGCTTTGAGATCACAGAAGAGGAAGATTGGAGGAGACCATTCTCCGATTACCTAAAGTATGGGTTCTTACCCGAGGATCCGCAGATGCGCACTCAAGTCAGAAGGCGTGCCAGGTCATTCGTCCTCTTAGAGGAAGTATTGTATCGACGCTCCAGCGACGGAATGCTGTCAAGATGCTTGGCCCGAGAAGAAGTTCATGATAAGCTGAGAGAGGCACACGGAGGAGAATGTGGTGCCCATCAAGGCGGACGGAACCTACATCATCGAGTGCGGCACATGGGCTATTATTGGCCCACCATGGTGAAAGATGCGATGGACTACGTCAGAAAATGCCATCAGTGTCAAATACATGCCGATATCATACACGTGCCTCCAGAAGAATTGCATTAGTCAGTGATGTCTTGGCCTTTTGCGGCCTGGGGAATGGATGTGATAGGCCCCATTAGCCCCTCTTCCTCTCAAGGGCACCAGTACATACTGGCGGCAACAGATTACTTCTCTAAGTGGGCTGAGGCTGTGGCCCTGAAGAACGTGAAAGATAAACAAGTGTAGGGTTTCATCCGGAACGCCATCATCTACCGACATGGTATTCCCGATCGGATCGTCACGGATAACGGCACGCCCTTCTAAAATGCTGTGATTGACAAGCTGTGTGCCAAGTTCAAAATCAAGCATTGCTACTCAACACCCTATTATCCCCCTGCAAACGGGCTTGCTGAGGCATTCAACAAAACCATCGTGAAGATTTTGAAGAAAACGGTGGCAGAGAATAAGAAAGATTGGGACAAACGGTTGCTCGAAGCACTTTGGGCATATCGTACTATGCACCGCACAGCAACATGGGCTACTCCCTATTCACTAGTATACGGCACGGAGGCCATCATCCCGATGGAAGTTCAGATCGAGTCCCTACGAGTAGCACTTCGGAACTCCTTGACAAATGAACGTAATGCTGAGCTCAGGATGGTCGAGCTCGATGCCTTGGACGAGAAGAGGCTCGCGGCACAACAACGGCTAGAGATGTACCAGAAGCATATCTCAACAGCGTATGACAAGCGAGTCAGGGGTAGATCCTTCAAGAAGGGTGACTTGGTACTCGTAATGAAGCGATCGACAGCCGCGCACACTACAAAGAGCAAGTTCGACCCTAAGTGGGACCCGATATGCATCATAGAAGAAGTCTACTCCAACGGGGCCTACCGTTTAGTGAATTTCGACGATGGCGAAGCCGGTTTTGCAATTAATGGCCGGTTTCTGAAGAAATATTACCCCTAACGGTCAACCTATTACTCTCCTTTACATAAATATGAGAAATGTAAACTCCCCAAGAGAGGGAATGTAATAAGTAAGGATAGAAGTGGAGAATGAAATTAAGTAGAATACAGTAGATAAGCATGTAGTTACAGAAGCTAATCAGTTACTCTCTATTCTTGCAGGTCTTCCTTGCCCTTACTGTGGAGAAATTACCAAGAAGGACCATTCGTCTACGACATGAGCATATCCCGAGTTTAGAAACCCTGGACACTCCCGAAATCGACGACAAAGGAAGTATTACTTTTTTTTTTCATTTCATTCTACATTCATCACTTATTAGAACTGCGATTATTATTGTTATTATTGTAGACCATTCTAACACACATCACACAAACATAACACGATAGAAAAGTAATTGCTATTGTCATTTCATTTAACAAAAGTTTAGTTGACATCTTTTTTACGCCATATACATGAATGGTCAAAAGGTAAGTATCTCTTACACCAACTACAAAATTTTCTAAAGGTAAGATCCTACGATCATTTCTATACATTTGAAGTCAAGAAAGAGAGCATCGAGAACGAAACATCAAAGCTTCTCCAAACATCCCGATATCAGCCTGATCACGGCCACCCTGGCAGTTTCCATCGCTGACTTTGCTGCAGATAACACCTCTGCAGGATCAGGAACATGTTGAAGTTCAGCAGTCAAATCTTCCAACTGCTTGCGCGCTGCTTCGCCCTCACTCTCGAGCCGCGTGACCACTATCTGACCCTGAGCAACTACTGACTCGAGACGGGTAGCTTTGAAGCTCACGGCAATCTTCTCCGCTTGCAGACGCTTAATCTCAGCGTCGATTTCAACTATACGGCCCAAGCACCCTTCATACTGTATCTTATTATTTTGTAGGGATTCTCGTGCGTTCATCGTAGAATGCACGTGACGTTCCACTGCAGGCCCCAAAGACTCTACAATTCTCCGCTTCTCCTCGATAGCAGGATCGGGCTCGATGCGCTCAGCAGTCGCTACGTTTGCGAGGGAGCTTTCGAACGTAGAGATGTGATTGACAACCATGAGCGCATCATACCCAACTACTCCGACACAAGCTTCCAGCACTTTCATGCCAGCGCCTAGCATATGCCATTCTTGTGGATCGGCCAACGCCTTCGCAAGGCTAGACAGCAGGCCCTTCAGCATGCTCTGACCAAAATAATCTAAATGTTCAAACGCAGGAATGTCCGGCATCATAGCAATGGCAACGCCAGAATCGATGGCAGCTGCAAGAAAGAATGCAAGACAAACAAATGGTGCATTAGCAAAAATGAAAGCAGAAACTACAAGTCATAATCTAATGTAAAGTGCGAAGGAGTCGTACCAGGAATGGCAGGAAGATCAACAGCAGGCTCCGAAGGTCCCGCAATGCACGTCCCGGAATCAACAACTGTTTCTAAAGCTTCGCCCGGCAGTTCAATAGTCACAACCGGAGACGATGCGACGGAAGTGGCAGAGGCAGGTATTGACTCAATAAGATCTGTAAAAATAGGATAATAATAACAAAATATGGTTAGTATGATTATGCAGGAATCGAAGAAGAAAAGTACATAGCAGAACCACAATCGCATTTCTTACCTTGTGCTCGCGGAATGTCGGATCCGACTTTGACCGCAGCAGAGCGTGACGTATCCACGACCTCCAACTTAATAGGATAGTGTACTCGCGATGAACAGCCTGATGGAAGGACCGAAGAAGGATCGACGCTCCCTTCACGTATCTCAAGCCTAGGAATAGATTCCTCGGCGTTATCAGCACGAACGGGCAAACGAGGATGGACATCTGTCGGTAACCCTACAGTCGATGCTACGACAGCTTGAGAAACGAAGACTAAAGGCTTGGAAGAAGGTTGGACCCTGACATTGTCGTAAAGTTGTGCTCCGATCGCTGCTATGGCAACATCGTCAAGATCACCTACACCCCCGACTCCGACATCGTTATCATATTAGTTCGCGAGGGAATCATCGTTGCTGTGATCATTGGCACAATCCACTCCCCAGTCATCGCCAGAATAATCTATAGGCCCATCTTCGAGCTGTGACCCCGAACCATCGAGGCATGCCGCTCCCTGACCATCACCGGCTTCAGAACCGCCTTCGGCATTGTCCCCCTCGACATCTGCAGGCTCGGACTCACCTCCGTCACGATTATCGATAATTATATCTTCTTCGTCTGCAATCTCCTCTGTAGCACCAAACCAAAGCTCACCTTCTTCACAGCTATCGGCAACAGTCGCACCTGCCACTATTTTTGGAGGATTGGTCTGCAACGACGGATCCAAACTCCCCCACTTCTTGATATGTAACATTTCTGCCTTTCTTAAGTTCTTCTCAGGTGCTGACGGGCGAACTCTTGGTGTGAGTTTTATCTTGACTCTCAACTAATCTCTTACACGACCCGGTGGAAAATCATCAACGAAATCATCAGAAGGTCTAACTCCTGCCATGCATTCCGTAGGCTCACCCTCTTCGACAGATGGAGGAGCAGTCTCTGCCGGAGGATGCGAAGAGCCGACCTCTTGCTGACGCCTCTGTATAGGGACCCCGAAGCAATACCATCCGTCTAACGCTCCATCTTCTTTCCTACGAGTGATCGGTGTTCGCTTCCCCAAGTATAGGGTTGCGATGTAGTAATAATCTCGGTAAGACCGAGGTCGATCCACAAGGACTATGTAGGATCTCACAATTTCATCCACAAGTGTCTATTGAAGTCTACTAACCAGATTGTTGTATAAAGTTGATGTGAGTAACAAAAGCTGAATTAAATCGAGAGTAATTAATTATAAGAGAGTACTAGGGTTTCAAGGATCCACTTGTAGCAATCCTTGATGTTCAATCCGCTGTGGTTTCTTATTCTCTCAACTAGAATCGACATTCCTGTCCGTCCAGTCGGATGATAGAACTGTTAAACCAACAGTCTGTAATATGTAAGTTCTATGCATAAGATTCACTTAGTCTAGGCTGAGCTGAGCATGCTCAATTGCATAGGTCATTCCCCTTTCCTATAGGTCCAGTTCTCAATCATAACCATCCCCAAGTCCTCTCACAAGACAAGGTTAGATTAGGATTTGAACTAGATTCAAATCACCAGCACAGTCCTTACATATTCCAGAAAATCAACTAAAATAGAACTTTGGCCTGAAGTCCCTTTATGAAGAGCTTAGTACTAGAGCGCACTCCGATTCCTCAGATCATACAGGTCCATACCGTTGCAAACAAATTAAGAAGTTAAGTAATTCATCCAAACATCCATGAGTCATCACAAGACTAAGAAAAATTACTTAAAAACTTGTATAAACTTCAAACCTTAGTTCATAATCATGAATTCCAAACTAAAACCACTTAACTACGAATTAAAACATCTTGGATTCACTACAAGCTTCACCTCTTAGCCCTAGCTAAGAGGTTTAGCTGCTCATGATCCAAGGAAACATGAAACAACTACAAAAAGCATGAAAACAGTAAAGCAAACCAAAAGGAGTTGTGAAACTCCAATCTTCACTTCCACAGCCTCCAACCTCGCTTGAGCCCTTCTAGGATGCTCTAGGAACAATCCCTAGGTGTCCTCTTATAGTCTGGAGGCTCCACAACGTCGGAAGAATCGGAAATTTGCGTAACACTTACGCAGCGCAGAGAATTTCGGGAAGAAATTAGAAAGTTCTAACTCAGTACGCATGGCCGACCGGTCAAGACCGGTCGGCCTCAAGTGAAAACACTCCAGCAAGCATCTCCGACCGGTCATGACCGGTCGAGCCTATTCCTCCTTGGTCCAGCAAGCATGTCCGACCGGTCATGACCAGTCGGACGCCTTCAGCACTTTTCCAGCACCAATGACCGACCGGTCATGACTGGTCGGTCCTCTTCAGTAATGCCCACATACATGGCTGACCGGTCACTGACCGGTCTGGCTTCCTTGGCCGACCGGTCACGACCGGTCAGCTTCATTTTCTTCTTATTTCTTCTTTTCTTTCATCTGCTTTCTTCTCTGCTTTGGTTCTTTCTTTCTTTTCTTCTTTGGTCCTCAAACATTCTTCATCAGAATGATCCCAAGTGAGCTCTTTATGTCTTCAATTGAGTAGAATCCACCCTCAATCCTGTAGTCACAAAACATGCATTGAATTAGCTTACAAACCATACAAACCTTGCACAATGAGTGATGAATTGGGGTTAGAATATGCACAATTAAGAGCTCAACACACCCCCCCAACCAGCATTTTGCTAGTCCCGAGCAAAACATGCGTGAAGCTAATCTCATTCTTCAAAAACTCAACTCTCTTTCAGAAACCATCCTTCTATACATTCCAAGGTTCATAAGTGTAAGATTCAGAAAGATTAGGCGTCAAAGGTTGGAACCGTAAATCCTCAAGGCATAATAGGCATTCATATGAGATTCCCACTGATTGGTTGACAAATAGAGGGACTTGAACAAATTCATCCTAGTGTGGGTAGTGAAAATTCATTCCACGAGTTTCTAGGATTATCTTCTTTATAGATCAACTAGACTATAAAACTCAAGGTACATAGAGCCACATCAAGCCAATGACAGGAATTTGCCTTACCGTCCTTCCGACGACTTTCACACTACGTCCCATTTCCGGCTTTGGTTACGGGTAGACCATCCCCCGGTTGGTAGTAGGTAGCCCTAATCGGAATTTTCCACCGTTTTTCCACATTCCCAATTTCATCCTTCCTTTTCCTTTTTCTTTTTAAATTAGATAGGATTTTTAAAAATCCATATCTTTCATTATTTTCCCATGGACAAGGATGGACAAAGTACCCCGGCCTGATTGCTCAATACCTTAATTCAAAGTCTAGCTAATCCATAAATCACATAATCCCTTCAACTCATGAAAATCGTGTAATGTGAACTAGGTGTAAAAGTGTTCAGATTTTCTATCAATCACAAAAATAGGGGAGTTCACATATAAAACCATTATGCAATGAGAGATTCCAGACATCCAGCCTTATACACTTCATATCTCCTCCTCTTATGCTCATATCAACTCGAATGCATAGAACTAATGTTTTCCAAAAGAGTTTCGAATTTTTGAAAAAAATCGAAAAATTTCCACATAATTGCTTGAGATGTTGCAAAATGCTGGATTCATCCAAGCGGTCCTACACCCCCCAACCAAATCTTGCATTGTCCTCAATGTAAAAGATGAGCAATGATCAAAACATGAGAGCAATTTGAAAATAAAAGGGAGTGAGGAATGATATTACCTGAGAGAGTGAACATTGGAAATCTTCCTCCTTCTAACAAACCTATGAAAACGAAAACAAAAGCAGCAAAATCCTAATCCTAACTACTCTATACCTCCATCAGACTAGGAGATCAATCATCCTGATACACAGGATCATTCAGGGGTATGGACATACCTTCTGACGGGAATTTCTCAAAGAACGGCTTTAATCGTTGCCCATTCGCTTTAAAAATGTTGCCGTTCCTCGGATTCAACAGCTCGACGGTCCCATATGGATAGACAGTGTGCACAATGTAGGGACCGGTCCATCGAGATTTCAATTTTCCCGAAAATAGATGTAAGCGAGAATTATACATGAGGACTTTTTGATTTATCGTGAATGTTTTGCGAAGAATATTCTTATCATGGAATATCTTCGTCTTGTCCTTGTAAATTCTCGCATTCTCATAAGCGTCATTCTGGATTTCTGCAAGTTCATTCAATTGTAGTTTGCGTAACGAGCTTGCCTTGTCAGAATTGAAATTCATCTTCTTAATAGCCCAATATGCCTTATGTTCCAACTCCACAGGTAAGTGACAAGCCTTCCCATAGACAAGTCTATAGGGAGACATTCCAATAGGGGTTTTAAAGGCAGTACGGTAAGCCCAAAGCGCATCGGTAAGTCGAAGTGACCAATCCTTGCGATCGGGATTCACCATTTTCTCCAAAATGTGTTTAATCTCCCTATTGGATATCTCAGCTTGTCCACTAGTTTGTGGGTGATAGGGGGTGCTCACTTTGTGTGTAACGCCATATTTCTTCATTAAGGCTGCAAAAGGGCAATTGCAAAAGTGAGACCCTCCATCACTTATGATGACTCGAGGCGTTCCAAACCAGGAAAGAATGTTTTCTTTTAAAAATTGAATGACCGTTTTATGATCATTATTCCGGCAAGGAATGGCCTCGACCCATTTGGAAACATAATCAACAGCAAGTAAGATGTATAAATTTTCAAAAGAAGATGGGAATGGGCCCATGAAATCGATGCCCCAACAATAAAAAATTTCGATAATCAAGATGGGATTGAGTGGCATCATATTTCTACGGGAGATTCCTCCTAGTTTCTGACAAGGTTCACATGCTTTGCAAAACTCATGTGTGTCTTTGAACATGGTGGGCCAATAAAACCCACATTGCAGAATTTTCGCTGTGGTCTTTTTAGCCGAAAAGTGGCCACCACATGCTTGAGAATGACAGAAGGAGATGATACTTTGTTGCTCATCATATGGGACACATCTCCTTATGATTTGATCGGGACAGTACTTGAATAAGTATGGGTCGTCCCATAGAAATTTTAGTACCTCCGAGAAGAATCTATCTTTATCTTGCTTTTTCCAATATGTAGGAATTGTACCTATAGCAAGATAATTAGCAATGTCCGCATACCATGGCAATTGGGAGACAGCAAAAAGTTGTTCATCAGGGAACATGTCATTGATTGCAGTCGTTTCAGGGGAATCAGTGAGGACAAGCCGAGAGAGGTGGTCAGCTACTACATTCTCTACTCCTTTCTTATCACGTATTTCTAAGTCGAATTCTTGGAGTAGGAGGATCCATCTTAATAACCGTGGTTTAGCATCCTTCTTAGAAAGCAGATACTTAAGCGCGGCATGGTCAGTGAATATAATGATCTTGGATCCAATCAAGTAGGATCTAAACTTCTCCAAAGTAAAAACTACGGCTAAAAGTTCCTTTTCAGTGGTAGTGTAGTTTGCCTGGGCTGAGTTTAGGGTTCTACTTGCATAGTGGATGACACATGGCTTTTTATCTTTTCTTTGGCCTAACACGGCCCCAATAGCATAGTCGCTAGCATCGCACATAATCTCAAAAGGAAGGCTCCAATCAGGTGGTTGCATTATTGGGGCATATGTCAACATACCTTTAAGGGTGTTAAAGGCCTTTTGACATTCTTCATTCCACTCGAATGAATTTTCCTTTTGAAGTAGGTTACATAAAGGGCGAGAGAGTGAACTGAAATCCTTTATGAACCTTCTGTAAAATCCTGCGTGTCCTAAAAAGGACCGTATATCTCGTATACTTTTGGGTGGTGGGAGGTTAGAGATAAGATCAATTTTCTCCTTGTCCACCTCAATTCCATTTTGTGAAACGATGTGACCAAGTACAATTCCCTTTTGAACCATGAAGTGACACTTTTCCCAATTGAGCACAAGGTTCTTCTCTTCACATCTTTTTAGCACAGATTTCAAGTGCTCAAGGCACTCATCAAAGCTACAACCGAATACGGAAAAATCATCCATGAAGACTTCGAGAATGGTCCCCACCATGTCAGAAAAGATGCTCATCATACAACGCTGAAATGTGGCAGGGGCATTACATAGTCCAAACGGCATCCGTCGATAGGCGAAAGTGCCGAATGGACATGTGAATGTAGTCTTTTCTTGGTCTTCACGGGCAATTTCTATTTAGTTGTACCCTGAATAGCCATCAAGGAAGCAAAAGTGGGAATGACCCGCCAACCGTTCTAAAATCTGATCAACAAAAGGTAGGGGAAAGTGGTCTTTCCTCGTGACAGTGTTTAGCTTCCTGTAGTCAATGCACATTCTCCAACCGGTAGTGACTCTAGTTGGTACGAGTTCATTATTGGCATTGGCTACGATGGTTATTCCGGATTTCTTAGGCACCACTTGAGTTGGGCTCACCCATTGGCTATCAGATATTGGGTAAATGATACCTACATCCAGTAGTTTCACCACTTCGGCTTTAACCACATCCTTCATGTTTGGATTTAGTCGTCTTTGTGGTTGCCGGGATGATTTTGCATTTTCCTCAAGGTGTATGCGGTGAGTACAAATCAGAGGGTCTATGCCTTTGAGATCCGCAATTGACCATCCAATGGCACTCTTGTGCTCTAATAGAGTGGCTATTAGCCTACTCTCTTGTTCCTCATCCAAGTGGGAAGAGATCACCACTGGATATGTCTCATCTCGACCTAAATAAACATACTTTAGCTCACTTGGCAATGGTTTTAGGTTGAGTTTTGGTGCCTTGATGTTGGATGGGAGGGCCTTGTTCTCATTTACAGGCAAAGGTTCAATTGGGGCCCTCCATCTTTTATTCTCAAGCACCAGCATCGCATCTAGAATGGCATCCCTCTCTTGTATTGTGTAATCATTTGTCTCATGAGAGTGGGCCATACATGCCTCCAAAGGGTTGGAAAATAGTGATAAGGGGACTGTATCCTCCACGAATGATTCGATCATGTTTAATTCATGGACATCATCATCAACTTCCCGCGGTTGTTTGCATAACTCAAATATGTTAAGCTCAAGGGTCATATTTCCAAAGGACATTTGTACAAGTCCGTTTCTACAATTAATAATGGCGTTTGAAGTAGCTAGAAACGGTCGTCCAAGTATGACGGGAATTTGAGTACCGGTGCCTATCACGGGATGTGTATCCAAGACAATAAAATCTACTGGGTAGTAGAATTTATCAACTTGGACTAGAACATCCTCTACCATTCCTCTCGGTATCCGGATGGATCTATCAGCAAGTTGGAGTGTGGTTTTGGTGGGTTTCAATTCACCTAACCCAAGTTGTTCGTAGACCGAGTATGGAATGAGATTCACACTTGCCCCCAAGTCGAGTAGGGCTTGTTTAATCTGGTAGTCTCCTATGATTCATGAGATGGTTGGACTACCTGGATCCTTGTATTTTTAGGGCACCTCTTGTTTGATGATGGCGCTCAAATTCTCAGCCAAAAGCACTTTATTGTGAACGTTATGTTTCCTTTTGATTGTACACAATTCCTTTAAAAATTTAGCATAAGATGGTATTTATTTTATTGCATCCAACAGCGGGATGTTGATCTTCACCTGCTTGAAAACTTCCAGAATCTCCAGATTTTTATCTAAAGGTTTAGGTGAAATCAACCTTTGTGGAAATGGGGCAACCGGCTTGTATTGTCTTTCCGGTTCTTTCTCTTGTGGAATATTGTTTGGGCTATCATCCTCTTTGGAAATTTTCGGATCCTTAGGCTTTGGGGTCTTCACCGGATTAGGTTTATCAATTTCTTTCCCACTTCTCAAAGTGGTGATAGCTTGGACATGTTCCGTATGGTGGGAGGATGAGCTTGCATCTTGTATCTCATATTGGGTCCTTGGTTAGGAAGAGGTTGGGCAGGGAGTGTGCCCTTCTCTCTAACACTAAGGTGAGCTTCAACTCTAGCCAAAGATGTTTTCAATTCATTGATGGCTTGGTTTGAGTTTTGATTGAATTTCAATTGCTCTTGCATGAACCCATCTATTTTTAGAGAATTTGTCTTGTTATACTCATTCTGGACCGATACGAATGCACCCAACATCTCTTCTAGTGATACTTTTGGAGTGTTGTTTGCATTTGCATTGGGCCCATTCTTCCAACTGAAGTTGGGATGGTTCTTCCAATTAGGATTATACGTGTTTGAGTTTGGAGCACCATATTGCTGCTGATAACTGTTTATGGCATTTGTTTGTTCTTGTAAGATGCCTTGGACTGCTGAAATTGTGGGACAATCTGGTGTAGCATGTTGATTTCCAGCACAAATTCCACAAACAGTTTCAACCTTAGTGGAGTTGATTGTTTCTCCTTTCCTTAATTCCATGGCTTCGACCTTTCTTGTAAGGCTAGCCAACCGTGCACTTATGTTATCTTCTTCTGATAAGACATACATTCCTCCCTTTTCCTTTTGTTGGCCAATCTTGGAATTTGTTGGTTTAGATGTGTCCCAAGATTGTGCACTTTCAGCCAATTCTTCCAGATAATCCCATGCTTCATCAGCTTCCTTATTCATGAACTTCCCATTACACATCATCTCTATAAATTGGCGCATGGATGGAATCAGTCCTTCATAGAAAAAACTTATAATCCGCCAATTTTCATAGCCATGATGTGGGCATGCGTTTAATAGGTCCTTGAATCTCTCCCAACATTGGGAAAAGGTTTCATCCTCCTTTTGGGCAAAGTTCATGATAAGGCGCTTAAGCATGTTCGTTTTGTGAGTAGGGAAGAATTTTTTTATAAATTCTCTGTGCATATCATTCCATGACCCAATTGATCTTGGCCTCAATGCATAAAGCCAACCCTTGGCTTTATCCTTAAGAGTGAAAGGGAAGAATTTAAGTCTTACTACATCTTCAGTCACATTTGCAAAGTGCATGGTGGTGATTACCTCATCAAACTCCCTAAGGTGTTGATAGGCACTTTCACTGTCCAAACCATGGAATTTAGGGAGGAGATTGATCACTCCCGGTTTCAAATCCACATTCCCTGCATTTGGTGGAAATACTATGCATGAGGGAGTGCTCGTTCTTGCAGGTTGCAAGAAATCACGTAAAGTCCTAGGTCGGGGAACATTCTCAACCACATTCTCCCCTGTTTCAGTTTGATTTTGAACCGGGTTAGGTTGATTTGCAGCCATACTTTCAGATAAAATTGGAGAATCTAGATGTCTCCTAACACGTGGCTCTCTATCAATGCCTTCTACTATCCCCCCTTCACTTATGAGCCGGTTATTGGAATCCCGAGCCCAATGTGGCATGCAAAACTAAAAATAAGAAACAAAAAGGAAAAAGAATTCTTCCTTCTTTTTCTTTACTCTTCTCTAAGACCGAAGCACAAGGTGTCTTGCAATGGCTAGGCCAGAAACAAAGATAGAGACCGATTTCTCCTGGTCAATAGGGGTTCAGAGAACACCCCACCCACTCTTTGAATCTTTTGAGAAAAAGTGCAGAAAAAGGAGAAAGAGGAGTAGAGATGAGAAAAGAAATCCCTGAGCACAAGGTGATCCAAGACGGCAGAGTCGACCAATAGGAATCCAGGTGGCAAAAAGGCCGACCTTTCAGAGATCCAAAAGGAGTCTCCACCCACTCTACAAGAGATGAATAAAATAAGAATGCCTAGGAGAAGGAGAAGAGTGAGGTTTTAGAAGGATAGCACCTGAATTGCACTTGAAATCCTTGACTCTTCTTCAGCTTCCTAGAAATCCCTGAAAAGAAAAAAAATCAAATAAATAAACTAAGTTAGTTCTAAAAATCTAAAAAAATCCTAAATAGATACTAATTTCAGAAATTTGTGAAAACCGTCAAGGTCCTCGGCAACGGCGCCAAAAACTTGTTTGCTTCCCCAAGTATAGGGTTGCGATGTAGTAATAATCTCGGTAAGACCGAGGTCGATCCACAGGGACTATGTAGGATCTCACAATTTCATCCACAAGTGTCTATTGAAGTCTACTAACCAGATTGTTGTATAAAGTTGATGTGAGTAACAAAAGCTGAATTAAATCGAGAGTAATTAATTATAAGAGAGTACTAGGGTTTCAAGGATCCACTTGTAGCAATCCTTGATGTTCAATCCGCTGTGGTTTCTTATTCTCTCAACTAGAATCGACATTCCTGTCCGTCCAGTTGGATGATAGAACTGTTAAACCAACAGTCTGTAATATGTAAGTTCTATGCATAAGATTCACTCAGTCTAGGCTGAGCTGAGCATGCTCAATTGCATAGGTCATTCCCCTTTCCTATAGGTCCAGTTCTCAATCATAACCATCCCCAAGTCCTCTCACAAGACAAGGTTAGATTAGGATTTGAACTAGATTCAAATCACCAGCACAGTCCTTACATATTCCAGAAAATCAACTAAAATAGAACTTTGGCCTGAAGTCCCTTTATGAAGAGCTTAGTACTAGAGCGCACTCCGATTCCTCGGATCATACAGGTCTATACCGTTGCAAACAAATTAAGAAGTTAAGTAATTCATCCAAACATCCATGAGTCATCACAAGACTAAGAAAAATTACTTAAAAACTTGTATAAACTTCAAACCTTAGTTCATAATCATGAATTCCAAACGAAAACCACTTAACTACGAATTAAAACATCTTGGATTCACTACAAGCTTCACCTCTTAGCCCTAGCTAAGAGGTTTAGCTGCTCATGATCCAAGGAAACATGAAACAACTACAAAAAGCATGAAAACAGCAAAGCAAACCAAAAGGAGTTGTGAAACTCCAATCTTCACTTCCACAGCCTCCAACCTCGCTTGAGCCCTTCTAGGATGCTCTAGGAACAATCCCTAGGTGTCCTCTTATAGTCTGGAGGCTCCACAACGTCGGAAGAATCGGAAATTTGCGTAACACTTACGCAGCGCAGAGAATTTCGGGAAGAAATTAGAAAGTTCTAACTCAGTACGCATGGCCGACCGGTCAAGACCGGTCGGCCTCAAGTGAAAACACTCCAGCAAGCATCTCCGACCGGTCATGACCGGTCGGGCCTATTCCTCCTTGGTCCAGCAAGCATGTCCGACCGGTCATGACCGGTCAGACGCCTTCAGCACTTTTCCAGCACCAATGACCGACCGGTCATGACCGGTCGGTCCTCTTCAGTAATGCCCACACACATGGCTGACCGGTCACTGACCGGTCTGGCTTCCTTGGCCAACTGGTCACGACCGGTCAGCTTCATTTTCTTCTTATTTCTTCTTTTCTTTCATCTGCTTTCTTCTCTGCTTTGGTTCTTTCTTTCTTTTCTTCTTTGGTCCTCAAACATTCTTCATCAGAATGATCCCAAGTGAGCTCTTTATGTCTTCAATTGAGTAGAGTCCACCCTCAATCCTGTAGTCACAAAACATGCATTGAATTAGCTTACAAACCATACAAACCTTGCACAATGAGTGATGAATTGGGGTTAGAATATGCACAATTAAGAGCTCAACAATCGGCACGTTCAAGGAAGTCAGATGGCTGGTACCAGGAACTCCGACGGCCTCACACTGCTCACGAAGATAACCAAGACCATCCTCAGGAACGTCATTCAACCTTGGAGGAGAGAGATAGAGAGGGAAGTCGACAGGTTTGGCATCCCGGATGCGTGCATACTGATGCCCCCACCATCTCATCTAACCATAAGAAGTCGCGGGACGTCGACTACCGCCAAGCAACACGAACCTCGCACCAGTTCGCGTCAGCAAAAGTTGGTCCCACATCCACTCCCAATGGAAAGGACCAGTGCCGTATGCTCGTTCTATCCTCGTCACGCTCGGAAGAGTCGACGGAACACCCTGATCGTAGCCGAACTGTCTGGCGAACCTGCTCGGGTAATAAGGCTCACGCCAGAACTCCATGCCTTCGCAGAACGGGAGAGAGGTGGTCCGGATCGATATCAGGAATTCTTTGTCAGAAGAGTCAACCGAATCCTCATCATCGACGACTTCGATATCTTCATCAGCAATGGAAGCGGGAAAATGGTAGAAGTCAACTTCATTCTCACTGCAGATCCCTGATGACACCCATTCTGGCGTCTTAAGCACCATCTTGGCCTTCATGAACCCAATAAGAGGCGCTCGGTCCAGAAAGAAATAGGCGTGAGGCTTCATGCCATATACCCACGGGAAATAAACGCCTAACCAGCCGCAGAAATAATGCCGTGGGCAGTGGGCAGCATCCATTCCATCAGCAGGTTTGTCCGGATTACTGGCAACATAACCAAACGCTCTATATATGCTGCAGAGTACAGGTGGCGCTATAGCAAGACGTTGACCACTGGCAAGGGTACCTGCCATAACGAAGCAAGAAACCCTGATGCCATCAGCACTCTTTGAGCTGGGAAGTGCGACTGCGGACAACCAGTAAGCGAGGAAGCCTGCTAGCTCACAAGTGGGAGACAATACGTTCGGGCAAGGAAACTTGCATTGGAACCTTTGTCGTAAAGCCCTTATTCTTTTAACATCAACTTTATATTTTTCGTAGTCGATCCTGAAAGAGAGAAAGGAGAGAGAATTTCACATAAGGAGCTACGCAAAAGAAAAGAGCATACATCATGAGAAGAAAGAAAGAAGATGTCCCGGGAAGACTTACTTCAAGCCGTGGCTGAAGTAGACTGACCAATCTTCATAGTGTATCTTTGTAATGCAGTCAAATTGTTGCAATTCATTGAACAACTTCAAACACGCCTTGGAATGATAGGCCTTCCGATCACCTTCGCGCCTGAAGCCAGACAGTTCTTCATCAGAGGTGATATATTCGTGATAATACCCGCTGCGTATGGGCAGGCCCGCCATCATATTAAGATCCTAGAGGGTTATGCTCATCTCTCCTTGAGGAAGATGGAAAGAGTTGGTAATGGAACTCCAATAATTTAAGAAGCCCCTGAGAATGGTCGGATCTCTCGGAAAGAAGCCGGCAGTCTCCTCGATGGCATAGTAGAGCCCGACCTCCCTCAGCATAGCCTCGTGCCGGATCAGAATCTCCTTCGCCCAGGGGATGTAGCTGTCACGACGATTCAGATGCCCTCGGGTACGGAAGCTCGAAGTTTCCCACATTGCAGACGTGCTCATAGGAAGGAATCTTTGACGCACCGTCTCAAAGAAATGAGTCGGATAAGGTGCATGCAGATCACATGTAGGCATGAGGAAAGTTATCTCCTTAATCTCACCAACCTTCTGTTGCTTCCCAGGGTGGCGGTGAGTAATCTCTCAGGAACTGAAAACCATCTCTCCACTCCATAGAATTGGCTAGGCCTACAAACATTAGATGGCTCGATGCTCGGAAAAGGTTTACACCTCATAAGAGACTTCTGGTGCAAGATGACTTCGCCATCGTAGGGGTTCGTGATGCAGATGCCACGCTCAGCAGTGATCTTGTTGTTCTCCCATCCAATCTTCATCCGTTCATATTTTAAGTCGAGGAGCTGTGCCAATCGCTGCGCTTGACTGAGTGCCTTGATCGGTTGTTTTCCTCATCCTCCTTTCTTCTTACCTTTCTGACCTGTCAGGTTTTCTTCTACATTTTGAACAGGTATATCTTGAGGACCTGCCTCGATGGCACTCGCCACACCAGCAAGTTGGGCATACCAATAGACCCACTCTTGTTCTGTTCCCTGCTTTGGAGGTTCGGGCGCTGTCTTGTTGACAAAGATGCGTACCAGCACTTCATGAGGAAGCTGCCCAATACGCTCCGAGAAATCCTTTATCTCGGGTTCAACCGTAGGAAAGAAGCAAGAGTTACGTCTTGGAGGAGGAGCGTTAGAAGGACCTTCAACTGTTCTTTTCCGACCGCACTTCATCGGCGTCGGACCAGAAGCATGCGACCCAAAGGTTTCACCAGAAGATCCCATTGTCGCTACTGCAATTCACTGCAACGCGTAAATAAAACAACATCAGAAAAACAACTTGATACACATGGGCAAATAGCCTAACAAAATCATATCATAAACACAAGCACAGCATGAAGAGCAGGAAAGCAACAAAATCAAGAGCATAGCATATCAATCATCATACGCATTTCACAACAAAGCAACTGCCATCATACATGCACGCATACATGTGATTGGTGCACACACAAAATCACAGATTGAACCCGCAATACATCCGTGCATTTAGTCTAAAAGCAGCCTTGACAAGTCCAAGTGCTTATAAGTAGGTACTGGACAGAGTCAGGAAACAGTTTCAGCATCATACATACGCAACTGTTCGCGCACAACAACTTTACAAGCAATCGGGACGCTATAGGCGCACTCTGGCAGACATACGCTAAACCTGCCTAAAATAGATAGTTGCAAGCTGTGACAGGCTAAAGTAGGCAGCCAACTGCAGGCCCAAGGCACTAAGCTCCAATCGTGCTTGAATTTTAAGTGATCTAGCCTCAAACAGCACTGAATTTGACTGAGAAACGAAGCCGAAAATGCCATTTCTTCACCAAGTGCAAAGCAGGGGCTAAAAATGACAATTTTGGCTAAGTGTTGGGCTCACATGCGCCCAAGGTAGAGCTCCAGGCGCATGTGGCCCTTCACATGCGCCCAATCCACAAAATTCATTAATACAACTTCATCTCATAAGGCATCAGGCGCATGTGCAATCTAACATGCGCCCGGCTCAAAAGAAGGAAATGAACAAGTCCAGAATACAATGCAGCAGGCGCATGTGCATCCTCACATGCGCCCACCTCTGAAATTTGGAAAAAGACAAGTCCGGGCAGTGCCCTGGGCGCATGCCCAGAACAACATGCGCCTGGGACATGCGTCCACATCCTCAGAGGCAATTTGACATGCGCCTGAGGGAAGTTCTCTGTCGGAAGATGGATGGCAGGCCACATGAGCCCACAAGGGGACCACATGCGCCTGAACCCTGAGGGTGAGCTCTCTCACCTTGGGAAAATTGAGTTTTCTGACTCAGAAAATCTTGGAATGACTCAGTGAGTCAACTATTTATACTTGAGCCTAAGGGACCGGTGCACTGCACTAGCGTGACGTAAGCATCCAGCGCAGCACACCGGGGGGGCACTTGTTGGGGTTCAAATTTGTACCCATTGTAAAACAACATCCCATGGTCTAGTGGCAACGATTTGGATAAGTTTTAAGGCCAAGAAAGCCCTGAAAATGCCAGCATAACCCTGATCGCTTGATAGCGACCAAAATTCCTAAATAGCATTTCGGAGAGGAACTAAACATGCGCTTCACCGCCAAATGATCTAAAATATCTTAAAACCCTTAACTTGTAAGTTTCAAAGTTATCCGGTGCATATTTTTACCTGCACACCTCGAAATGCGTTTCGTCCCTTCCCGAAGCTGACCAAAAGGGTCTGTAAGCCTATAATTACCATTTTAGAGCGGAACTGGACATGCGCTTCACCTCCAAATGATCCGAAATGTCCTAAAACCCTTAACCTGCAAGTTTCAAAGTTATCCGGTGCATATTTTTACCCGCACACTTCGAAATACATTTCGTCCCCGTTTGAAGCTAACCAAAAGGTTTGTAAGCCTACAGCTACCATTTTAGAGCGAAATTGGACATGCGCTTCACCGCCAAATGATCTAAAATGTCCTAAAACCCTTAACCTGCAAGTTTCGAAGTCATCCGATGCATATTTTTACCTGCGCACCTTGAAATGCGTTTCATCCCCGTCTAGAGCTGACCAAAAGGGTCTGTAAGCCTACAGCTACCATTTCAGAGCGGAACTGGACATGTGATTCACCGCCAAATGATCTAAAATGTCCTAAAACCCTTTACCTGCAAGTTTCAAAGTCATCCAATGCATATTTTTACCTACGCACCTCGAAATGCGTTTCATCCCCGTTTGGAGCTGACCAAAAAGGGTCCGTAAGCCTACAACTACCATTTTAGAGCGGAACTGGACATGCGCTTCACTGCCAAATGATCCGAAGCACCCCAAAACCCTTAAATAGCAAGTTTGAAGTCATTACGATGCGTATTTCCATGCGCGCGCTCCCCGGAACAACGTTCCTATACGACAAGCCGACCCGGAGGCTCCAAATTAGGAAGGAAGTACCAAAATTAGCAACATCTGGTCTTCCACACCCCACCCCGTTCATTCAGGAGATCAATCCTAGCCTAGAAGTAGCTTGGCGACAGTGAGTGCATGTTTAGAAAAGGTAGCTGTCCTTTGGAGGTCCCCCGTCGGAGCTGAAATCCTAAAATTTTCTAAGTGCTGGAATCCTGAAAATCTGACTAAGTAGTGGAAAAGCGCTGGCAAAGGACATGCGCCTGGCCTCCAACCACATGCGCTTGCACCCTATTAGTGAAATGGAGTGAATTAAACACTTTTTTGAAAAGCGCCGGGAAATACGCCGGTAAAGCACATGCGCCTGGATCCACCACATGCGCTTGGCTGCTTTCTGCCACATGCGCTTGGCATTGTTTTCTACCACATGCTCCGAAAAATACCCGCCGGACCGGACCCGAACCCGATTACCCCCTATAAATAGCGATGTCACTTCATTTCATCAGCACGAGATCATCCCCTGCCGACCTCAAAGTGATGTAAGCACCACATGCGCTTGCTTTCTTTCCCCTCGCCAGATGCCTTGGCCGGAGTGGATTCCCTCACCGGGAACCCTCGCCAGAAAGGGATTTCCTCGCCGGAATCCCAAGTTCAAGAAGAAAATCCTGAAATTTTCTAAGTGTTGGGCACATGCGCCGGCTTATCCCCCACATGCGTCGGCTTATTCCACCACATGCGCCGACTTTTCCCACAGGAAAAACATGAAAATCCGCTAAGTCCAGGAGGGACATGCACCCACTCTTTGGGTCCAGGAGCATGTGCACCACCACATGCACCGGGATTGCTTCCGGACTCCCATTTTCATGAAAAAACACCTCCACATGCGCCCGGGAGATGGGACATGCGCCTGGCTCCCTGCCACATGCGCCTGAAAGCTGATGCAGTGCCACATGCGCCTGCACTATGACCACATGTGCCTACACACACCCCTCCATGCGCCTGGACGCTGATGGGAGGGGTGGACCTTCCGTCGGGCGGCCCGCCTTCGTTCGAGATCGAATTTTGATGAAACCGCCTCTCGTAAATGCATCTCGATGAGTTCTATCCATCCATCGGATCAGATTCTCCAACGGTCAATGATAAGTGGCCCAAATTAGTGTTTTGGTCCAAAATGACCAACACTTAGCCAATTTGGCAGCTCCGGAAATCCTTCCGAAAGAGCCGAAAACGAGAAGAATCGGGCGGAATTAGACCGAGCCCGAGAGGGAAACTTTTCTTCTACATGACATGATACACCATAATCATGCACCGTGATGAGGTTATCCGATCTCAGGACCCTCGAATACCCTAATCGAGCGGTCGGCAGGCCCGCTACTTAGTCATTTATAGCCCTGGGAAGTGCCCTGTTGGCCGGGAAATTGACTTCTGCTAAACAAATCGGAACGCGATCGCAACGCGATCTTCGTGGACATAATCCACCCCTATTCGAAGACGATCATCGATAATATTCACCGAATACCCTGATTAGACCGCAGAAAGGTCCACTACTTAGTCATTTCCAGCCCTGGGAAGTGCCCTGTTGGCCCGAAAATTGACTTCTGCTAAGCAAATCGAAACGTGATCGCACAGCGATCTTCGTGGACGTAATCCACCCCTGTTCAGAGATGGTTATCAATAATACTCACCGATATCTCTAGTCAGACCGCAAACAGGTCCACTACTTAATCATTTTCGGCCTTGGGAAGTGTCCTGTTGGCTTGAAAATTTACTAATGCCAAATGAAATTTGTTAGTACATCTTTTGTTGTCAATTGGCGTGTTGGTTGGTCGCGTCTTGTCGTGTGAGCCCCGGTCGAAGAATTGAAGATCAAGACTTGAAGATTACGCTTCGTCCATTGCTCAAGCTCATGCTGAAACAAGATCTCAGGTAAGTTGCATATAGATCGACCATAGGAAACCCAAAACATCAAAGAATGGCGTAATGACTCACATATCTTATCCCATTCCATCTCGACCCTTGCACAAGTTGATCAGACTTGTGGTCCATGGCTGGTGCGAAACGTATTGAAGATATGTCCATACATTGGACCCTATGCACCAAATCACTTCATGCCTTATCATTGAAGTGCCGCTATTTCATTGCGTTGAAAGACTTGGTCCAGCAAACCCACTGTGACAAGTTCATCTAGACAGCGGCCAGGCTTCTCAACACATCAGCAACCTTGCTGTGAAGAATACAGATGGACAGCCGACCGGTCTTGACCGGTCGGCCAGGCTTTTCAAGTTATCAACAGAGGCTTGCTGTGATGTATTCAGCTGGACAGCCGACCGGTCTTGACCGGTCGGCCAGAGACATTATCAAGACAATAAAATTGCTGTAAAACGTTCAGATTGACAGCTGATCGGTCTTGACCGATCGGCCAGCAATATACACTTTGTCCAGCAAGCATAGCCGACCGGTCTTGACCGATCGGCCTACTTTCTGCAAGTTGTCCAGCAAGCTCAGCCGACCGGTCTTGACCGGTCGGCCTGTTTTCTACAATTGATCCAGCAAGGTGAGCTGACCGGTCTTGATCGGTCGGCCTGTATTCTGTATTCCTCCAACAAGGGGATCCGACCGGTCTTGACTAGTCGGCCAGTCCCAGATGTGGCTTTGGATTTTGAAATACGACCGGTCTGTCCGACCGGTTGAGACCTCTCTCTGACAGGTCCGACGTGACCGTTTTAGATCCATTGGGGCCATCATTTGGGGCTCTATATAGCCATGACTTGTGGTCTTTCATGGCATGCATTCAACATCCTTCAAGAGCTAAGAGAGAGAGCTTTTACTCACATCCTCCTACCCTCTTTGCTCTTGTTCCTCTTGAGTTCATCATTCAAACTTAGCCATTAATGGCTTATCAATGAGTATTCAAAGCTCGGTTTGAAGTATGAACTCAAGACCTTCATTCATGGCTGACCTACCTTCAAAATATATTTATGAGGTCGTTTATAGCGATTGAATGTTTGTAGTTTGGTAGTTCCCTCATTACCATTGCATTGAATAGGCAAGAGGAACTAGACCAACTCTCTCCCAACTACCCGGCATCAACATAACCTCATCATTTGCATCGGTAGCTGATCTTGGGAGCACAAAGAGAAGCTGAAGCACGTGGAGCTGAAGCTACTCATCAAAGGCATCGAATCGGGGCTCAATCGTCTAGGTATGTCTAGTATTTGAGAGTCCATTTATTGAATCTCTATTCCCTGGATTGGGAAACTTCGGCGGGAGTGTACGTGACCATCTTTGGATTAGGATTGGTGAGAGTTTGAGATTTAAACTCGTCAAGTCCCTGGATTGGGCCATCGGCGGATGGTAAACGCGGTCCAAGATCAAAGGATGTCAAGGTTGATGGTTAACCTGATTTAAAACCAAGACTATAGTGAAATCCGGTGGTCTCATAGGTTGAGATCGTGAACCGGGAGTGGAGTAGGGAAACTGAACCACTATAAATCGATGTGCATTGTGAGATTGAATGATTGCTATGTGTTGAATGGTTTAGTCAATCATGAATGCTAACTGTTTGATGAAATGCCTATGATAGTCCTTGCTTACAAATTGCTCATATAAGTTCCTTGAATGTTATTGTGATAATCTTAGTTGATAAGATTGACTTGATTAGTTTTTAAATTGTAATTGGAATTTAAAAAGTCCTATTCACCCCCCTCTAGGACATTAGGCATATCTCCAAGTATATCTATAAGTGGTAAAACCGCAATTTCAAAATCAATCACGATCTTAAAGACGCCGAGGCAAAGCTGAAGTACTCAGGCTATCTAACAGCCGAGTTAAGCATTTACGGGGCACCGATCCCCATCATTCATAAGAAATTGGCATGAACAGGAGTCCATCGGACCCTATACTTAGCCACTTGCAGGCATCGGAGATAGCCGATCCAGCTCATTGAATTTGGATCCTCAAAAGATCTTGGCTCGATAAAGCCTACTTGATCCCGAACAGATCATTGAAAATACTCAGAAGAAAGAGTGTTCTCGAAGACGAGTCGCCCGACTCCAGAAGAAATACATTTACTTTACTGTACAAAGCTCTATTCATCCCGGCTAAAGGTCCGAGGCTAAACCTAAGGGGTTATGGTTACCACGAGAAACCACAAACAAAGAGTTCTAACTAAGCTTGAAACACCTTGTTATGGACTGCCACTATGAAAAAGGCAGTCGATGCCCTACCATCGATAACGGGTCCGTCGGTTGAGCTGATGAGGCAGTTGCGGATTGCTTTCCTAAGGTCACCTGTTCACAGTAACAGGCGCGGGCTTTAGGTTATGCCGACCAACATTTCGATGTTCGTGTATTCCATCAGTCACTTGTTCACAGTAACAGGCGCGGGCCCAGAATTGCACCACTCAATTAAAAACCTCGTTCGGGAATGTTGCGGAGTGCTCTCCTAAGGTCACCCGTCATAAAAGTACGGGCGCGGGCCTTGGGTTATGCCGACCAACATTTGAGGATCGTGTATTCCAGCGGTCACCTGTTCACAGTAACAGGCGCGGGCCCCGAGTTGCACCACTCGAATCCTAACAGTCTCTCAACCCGGATAGTCCGAAAGAAAATGGGACATAGACATCCGGCGTGTTTAACAAATGTGACTCAGTCCATAACAAGAAAACAAAGCTCTAAACGACCATGAACTCAAGACCATAATCCCCGGTGGATTAGTCTTTTGCCTTCCAATCAAGGGTGATCAACCATTGATGTAATTAAAGGCTCGTGACCAGTATCACAGCCTGGAATGTAAAAGATCCTAGAATCTTTGGAATAAAATTCGCCTTGCGATATCTCTCTCTTGTGTACACTTTGTGATTGCTTATGATTATCTATGAATGTCTCTATACTCAGAATTCCCCCAGAATAAAAGAAACACAGGAAAAAAACAAAAGAAGGATTGTTGACGAGCAAGTTCTGATTTTCTCTTTTTTTCTAAGTTCTAACAATTATACCATTATCTTATCTGAGGATTAAGGGGATAAGCTTCTTATTCCCCCAGATTAGCAGTGATCTCAATAGCTTGCGTAACAAACTGGACCATCTAGACTTGTATAAATGGATGACCTATTGGTGATAAAGGTATGCAATCTCAAAATCCACGTCTTACACTTCATCTTATTATCGAGTCCTATCTGACTTAAGCTTTGGAGGGCTAACGGCTAAGCACCGGCCACCCTTAGTTTCCTTCTTTGGCTTTCAGGTCTAAAGGGGAGCTCGCCTGAAGGAAGGTGAATGTTTCAAGGAGCCTGTTACCAAAATCAGACGTTAACAATCATCTCTACAAATTGGCACATGTTGGAATTTAATCCATCATAAAATAAGTTTATAATTCACCAACTTTCGTATCCATGATGTGGGCAAGTGAGTAAGAGTTCCGTAAACATTTCCCAACTTTGAAAGAACGACTCACCCTCTTTTCCCATGAAGTTCATTATGGATCTTTAAAGGGTGTTAGTTTTATGAGCCGAGAAGAACCTTTTCAAGAATTTCTAGGTCATCTCAGTCCATGTCCTAATCGAATGTGGTCTAAGAGAGTGAAGCCAACCATTGGCTCTTTCTTTTAATGAGAAGGGAAACAATCTAAGTTTGATGACATCCTTAGACACATTATTGTATTGCAAGGTAGCAACAAATTCATCAAATTCTTTTAAGTGTAGATATGGGTTCTCAAAATCTAGCCCATGGAACTTTGGTAAAAGTTGAATTACCCCCAGATTTATATCAATGTTCCCCCAGTGGTTGAAAAACCATGCAAGAGGGTATAATCGTACGGGCCGGTTGTAAATAATCACGTAGAGCTCTCATTGGAGGAGCATTATGCACCTCATTCTGTCCTACTCCCTAATGATTTGCATTGGTAGTTGTAGTAGGGTGGGGAGGATTTGTCACGCCCCAAATTTGGTTCTCGACGTCCATTTGCCGTAACCCGAATTCAGAGGTAGTAGCCTCTGTAGTACCCCAATCTCGGATCCTAACCCCACACGCCAGGTTCCGATCCTGAGATACCACAAGGAGGATTTTAGGGTCTGGATTTTTTTTTTTTTGAAACATGAGCATCACCATATGAGTACCATCAAAGACAAACACAATATTTTCACTAAGTCATTTCGTTTACATACAGTACTGAAAGGTAAATACACAATGCGTAAATATAAAAATTATGCACGATCCGGCACCTCCCGCTATTGCACTCCTAACTCCAACTCAACGTTGCTGATACACTCTGGTATAACCTGCAACGTAACAAACATGCATAAGCTTCAAACGAAGCTTTGTGAGTGCGTGTGTGCGTGCACAATGTGTATGACAAGCATGATAAATATCAGAGTAAGCAGTAAAGCATGATAAGAACTTTAAACCAAGACTTCGCCTAATTAGGCTACACGATCATGTGATATGAATAACCAGTCTACCACGGCTATGCAAGCATGCAATACATATAACTAGCCTACCATGGCTATGCAAGCGTGCAATACAGGTAACCAGCCTACCAAGGCTATATACTCATACTATGCAATGGCCTATAAGGCCTAATGTCACATACAATGATCCAATGCATGTATGCAAATCACCACCTCTCAGTACAGTGGTCCAGATACGAACAGTCATAACGCGATCACCTAAGCAATGCAGGACTCGGAACTGGTAGCTCGCCCAGTGTGGTAGCTCGCCCAGGCTTACAGCCCCGCCCACATCACACCCGCCCACGTCAGGACCGTCCAACACCATACAGTGATACCAATACCATCTCTGAAATGAAACATCACCGGGGTCTCACAGACCTCACTACTCACCAGTAGAATGCCAAAGCCTATCTGGTGCAATAGTGGACGTACTCACAGCTGGTCAAACTCAACCCACTTTGCCAACACTCTTCCGGCAGGTTAGTGTTGAGCCTCCAATTTATACATTTGCCAACCCATTACATCACATTATATGCATGGTTTTCATATTTAAAGACTAATCTAATACATGTTTTTGTGATTGTAGGAATGAGAGGGAGATGTCACCAATTCATGGTTAAAGGAGTTACTTTGTATGCATTGAGGATCAATAGAACAAGTGTCAAAAGGTTGAAGAAAGAAGCAAGAAAGAAAGAGAAGAGAAAAAGAAGAGAATCTGAAATTTTTGTCTTAGACCTGTCTGTAGACCGGCCGCCAGACAGGTCTACAGTGTAATTTTTGGACTATTTTTTCTTCTTAGACCGGTCGCCAGATAGGTCGAGGGTAGTCCAGAAACACAAAACTCACTGGACTGATTTTGAGGTTTTGAGACCGGTTGTGCGACCGGTCGTTCATGAGCTTAGACCGGTCGTGCGACCGGTCGTCAACGTAACAGAGCTTGTCCATGAAGCTCCAATTTTCTCTGCGCAATTGCGTGATTTCTTGCGTAATCTGGAATCTTCCGCTCCAACTTATAAAAGGCCACCTCCACTCTCTTCCTAGGGCATCTAGCAACGTGGGGAGCAAAGAGATCAAGACCTAGGAGGCTTCCTAGCCTCCTACAACTAGTTTTCTTCTTCTTCTAATTCTAGTTTCTAGTTTTTAATGTTTTCTTCTAGTTAACCTCTTAGCTTGAGCTAAGAGGTGAAGTTTGTAGTTTGTTTCAATGCTTTAATTCGTTCTTCAAGTACCCATTATTTCGATTATAGATTTTCAAGTTCTAGTTTGAATAAAGTTTGGTTTTTTTAGAAGTTTTGTGAGATTTTGTGTACTCCGGACATGAGTTCCTTGCAATTCTCTGAGATTACCATGATTGGGTTGATTGAATTCGAATTGTAGTAACCCTTGAGCATGTCATAGTCTCTTGGCATGGCTGTTACTCCGAAGGCTACAAGTTCAAGTTCTATGTGCTTCATTGAACTAGAAATCTGATTTACATATTTAAGTGGGACCATTTGTGCTTGAATGTTATATCTTCCAATTAGATGAGAGGTAGGACTTTGATTCTAATTATGTTGCACTTGGATGAATGGATTAGCATTAGACTACTACAAGTGGATCATTGATACTCTAGTTCTTCTTATTTTTAGATTTTCCTATTTCATGTGAAAAACTACTTTCTTAAACTTCTTAGATTCTAGTTATTAGAGTACTTGGAATTGTTTACCTCTTTCCCTGTGGATCGACGTCGGTCTTACCGAGATTTATTACTACATCGCAGCCTTACACTTGAGGCGAGCGAACAAGTTTTTGGCGCCGTTGCCGACGAAAAGGTTAAACGGTTCTAATTGTTCTAGTAACTATAGAGTAGTTTTAGTTAGGTAAGATTTTCAGTTTTTATAGAAGTAGATTTTCTGATTTTTTTTTTCTAGACTACTAACAATTTTTTTTTTAATTTTGTAGGACATTGTTGCTGACATAGATCTCACTCTATTGGGTAACATCTCTCCATCTCCCTTATTTTTGTTCTTTTTTCTAGATTAGGGTAGTTTTCAATTTCTTAAAATTTCATCATGCATGATTGGACGAATGGTGCGTACCTTTTGGAGGATGAGACGTCGGATTGGGGGACCCAAACACATTGTTGTCGGGATCCCTCCAAGCATGAGTATTTTCTTTTTTTTTAGATTCAAAGAACCTCCACTACCCCCCCCCCCCCCCCCCCCCCCCCCACGTAAGACGATGCGTGATTACATTAATGAAAGCAATATATATGTTGAGACACGACGTAAGACGATGGGGGAATACCGAAACGAAGCAAAATTGAATAATCATCCGGGAAAAACATTACGTGATTACCGGATTGAAAATAACATGAATGTTCCACCGGTTATGGTAGGAGGTGTGCAACAACAAAAGGAACGGGTGAATAGTGGCCAATCGGTTAAGACAATTCACAATCACTTGTATGGATATGCCTATCAACCATCATATAACTCTTCATCCTACAATGCGTACAGTCTTAATTGGGGAAACCACCATTCTCCTTGTTCAAGGGAAGAACCAACCATGGTTATTAACAATCACCCTAAAACGTCTTCCTCTTGTGATGATAAGTATACACAAATACTTGAGGAAATACGGAATGAGTATGTAGATGAACAATCAAATCAAGCCTACTCACCATCTTGTGAAGACGTTGAGCCCGAAATTAGGGGCATCGAGTCAATCCCCTCTAATGAGGAGGATGGGGCTACCCACGCCCCACCTCCTTCGGATTTAATGAATAGACGTTTAGAGGAGATTGATCTTGATGATCCCAATATCATCATCAATTATGGTGAGTCCACTATCTCTTTTAGATGCTTTGAACTTAATGATGAAGAGATTTCAATGACGATTGATGAACCCTAGGAATCCATAAAATTTGAAAGCGGTAGTGGGGTTGGCTACAATGAGGGTTTGGTGAATGCTTATGGACCTATGGTTTCTTTTTCCAGAGGGCATAATGATTATGAGTCTCTAGAGGATATGCATGTTAGAGAGATGGCTGAAGTCGATCTTTTTGAGTCCTTTCCACCAACAACACATGCCAAATTCTAGTGCGGTAGACCTCCCTTTGATTGAAAATTCTGTTCCTTTAGATGATGAGGTGGCACAATCTGAAATTTTAAAAGATCAACCAATGTTAGATGATGTGCTTACCACTGAATCTGAAGAATTCTCTTTGGAAGACCTCCTCTCTATAGAGGAGGAATTCCTTACCATTGAAACAGAATTTCTTCAATCATTAAGGGAGGATGAGGACCCTTCATCTGACTATCTCGATTTTCTAGAGGAATGCTTGGCCCACTCTTATGATCTTGATGATGAGATGATTAAGGAGTTGGATATTTTGTTAGACACGGTATCGGTGCCTGAAGAACACCTTTCCACTGATTTACACTCTTTACCATTGTTTGTGAAAGCACCGTACAATTATGAAATTGTGGAAGAGACAACTTTAACCAATGAAAACTCGATAAATGTCTCTCCACCATCATGGGTCCTTCAGCCCATTGAAAATTTTGATTGGGAGGACCCATTTTTAATCAATCATAACCCAAATCAGAATTTGAGGAGATATCTTTTTGCTACTCTTATCTCCTCCTTTTATGCATGTGGTGCACAATACGATTGGACTTCAATGATAAGAAGCACACATGTTTACTGTCGAGCAGGACTTTGGATGGTCCTCATGAGAAATTTATTGAAATTCATGAAGATCCTGCTCAACTTTGATCATGTAGTTGATCGGACTAATCAAAGGTAGGTAGGTAGGTTAGGAATTATTTTTCTGCAATTAGGATTGAATAAGTCTCATCGTGACAATGGAAGATGCTAGAATTGATCAACTTGCCACCTCAGGTATTCTCGTTCTCACTCTCCTTTATTTTATTTCATTGCTCTCATGTCATGCTTATTGCATATCTTATTACATTGAGGACAATGTAAGATTTTGGTTGGGGGGTGAGATGAGATTCCTCATCTAGCAGTTTGCAACATTTCGAGCATCATATGTGCAAATTTTTTTGAATTTTCTAAAAATTCAAAACTTTTTTGAAAAACTTTGTTTCTATGCATTCGAGATGATATGAGTATAAGAAGAAGAGATACGAAGTGCGTGATGTTGTAAATTTTGAACTTCTCTTAATATAATAGTTTTATATGCGAATTCCCCTATTTATGTGATTGATAGAAAATTTGAACACTCTTACATCTAGTTGACATTACACGATTTTCATGGTTGAAGGGATTATGTGATTTGTGGGTTAGCTAGACTTAGATTTGAGGTGTTGAGGAGCCAAGCCGGGGTACTTTGTCCATCCTTGTCCATGGGAAAATAACGAAAGATATGGATTTCTAAAAATCCTATCTAATTTAAAAGAAAAGGAAAAGGAATGATGAAATTGGGAATGATGGAAAAATGGTGGAAAATTCCTAAATAGGCTACCTATTACCAACCGGGGGATGGTCTACCCGTAACCAAAGCCGGAAATGAGACGTAGTGTGAAAGCCGTCGGAAGGACGGTAAGACAAATTCCTGTCATAGGCTTGTTGTTACTCTGCCCACCTTGAGATCTATAGTTTAGTTGATCTATAAAGAAGATAATCCCAGAAACTCATGAGATGAACTTTCACCGTGCACACTGGATTGAATTTTGTTCGAGTTCTTCTATTTTTCAATCAATCAGCGGGAATTTCATATGGACACTTATTATGTTTTAAGAGTTTAAGGTTTCAACGTCTATCACCTAATTTTTCTGAATTTATACTTGTAAGTCTTAGAGTAGATAAAAACATAGTTTCTGAAGGAGAGTTGGTTTTGGAGGTTTGAACTTATTCACGCATGTTTTGCTCGGGACTAGCAAAAAGTTGGTTGGGGGGTGTGTTGAGCCTCCAATTTATACATTTGCCGACCCATTACATCACATTATATGCATGGTTTTCATGTTTAAAAACTAATCTAATACATGTTTTTGTGATTGTAGGAATGAGAGGGAGATGTCACCAATTCATGGTTAAAAGAGTCACTTTATACGCATTGAGGATTAATAGAACAAGTGTCAAAAGGTTGAAGAAAGAAGCAAGAAAGAAAGAGAAGAGAATATGAAATTTTTGTCTAAGACCTGTCTGTAGACCGGTCGCCAGACAGGTCGACAGACAGGTCTACAATGTAATTTTTGGACTATTTTTTCTTCTTAGACCGGTTGCTAGAACAGTTGCCAGACCGGTCACCAGACAGGTTGAGGGTAGTCCAGAAACACAAAACTCACTGGACTGATTTTGAGGTTTTAAGACCGGTCGTGCGACCGGTCGTTCATGACCTTAGACCGGTCGTGCGACCGGTCGTCAGCGTTGTTGGGGCTCAAATTTGTACCCATTATAAAATGGTATTCAACGGTCCATCTACGATGATTCGGACTGATTTTGAGATTCGAAATACTTGAAAAATGGCAGTGCAGCCCTAACATGCGCAATCGTGACTGAAAACCTACGAATGCTATTTCGGGGTGAAATCGGACATACGGATTACCGCCAAATGATTCGGAACGCCCTAAAACCCTTAACCTGCAAGTTTCGAGGTCGCACGATGCATATCTTTACCCGTGCGCTTCCAAATGCATTTTTGCCCTGACTGCATCCGTCTATAAGGGCCCAAAAGCCTACAGGTACCATTTCGGGCTGGAATCAGACATGCGGATTACCGCCAAATGATCCGGAATGCCCGAAAAACCTTAAGTAGCAAGTTTGAAGTCGTTGCGGTGCATATTTCCACATGCATTCGTTCACTCTCTCTCCACATGCATTCGTTCACTCTCTCACCACATGCGCATGAGAGCTCTCTCTCTCCCTTTTCAATATTCTAAAATTACAAAAATCATGAGAATATGCTAAGTGGGGTCACATGCGGCCAAAATAGAGGCCACATGCGCCCATACCAGTGGCACATGCGCCCATGCTATGCCACATGCGCCTGGTGCATGGGGACATGCGCATGATCCCATCACATGCGCATGACTCGTCTCTCCAAATATTTCCATGCGCATGATCCCCACAACATGCGCATGACTCGTCTCTCCAAATATTTCCATGTGCATGCCCTCCCTTTTGCAAACAACATGCGCCCGGTACCCGATACCCGATTAACACGCTATAAATACCCCTCCACTCGATAAGACAAAGACGACAAGATCATCACTCCCAGAGCACTCTTCTTGCAGAGGTAAAAATTCCTCACCGGAATCCTCACCGGGAAAGGGACATGCGCCCATTTCCTGACATGCGCCCATTCCTTCGCCGGATGCCCTTGCCGGAAAGGGATTTCTCCCACCGGAGCAAAATCCTCCAAGTCACATAGTGACATGCGCTCACCCATTCTTGGGAGGGGAAATGTGCAAAAATCCCTAAGTCCCATGGGGACATGCGCCCATGGCTGGAATGTTGGGCGCATGTGCATGTCACATGCGCTTGATAACCATGCATTTATAGCAGGACATGCGCCTGGGGCGAACAAGTGCATCCACCTAGGACATGCGCCAAGGGCGAATAAGTGCATCCACTTAGGACATGCGCCCATGTCTAATGCAACATGCGCCCAACCCAACCTCCCATGCGCCTGGACGCTGATGGGGAGGTGGGGCCTTCTGTGATGTGGCTCGCCTTCGACGTGGCCCGCCTTCCGATCGTGTCAGCACTCCTAGACACACATCAATGCCCTCTATCCATCCCCCGGGTCGGATTCGCCAACGGTCGATGTTAAGTGGGCCAAATCAGCAATTTGATCGAAAAGGCCTACACTTAGCCAATATTGCAAACCTCAAAAATCCCTCCAAAAGAACCGAAAATGGCCGAAATCGAGAGGAATCGGGCGGAATTTGACCGAACCCGAGAGGGAGACTTCTCTCCGCCATAACATGATACACCATAATCATGCATTACAATGAGATTACCTGATCTCAGGATCTCCGAGAAACCTTGATCAGACCATAAGCAGGTCCACTACTTAGTCGTTTTTAGCCTTGGGAAGTGCCCTATTGGCCCAGAAATCGACTTACACTAAACAAATCGAAATGCGATCGCACTGTGACCCTCGTGGACATAATCCACCTCCATCCAAAGATGATCGTGACAGGTATTCACCAAATCCTTCGATCAGATCGTAAACAGGCCCTGGGAAGTGCCCTGATGGCCCGAAAATCTACTAATGCCAAATGAAATCAATCGCGATCTCAAAGACGCAAGGGCAACATATCGATGACACAAAGATATATACGAAGCCGATTGATCGAATCAAATGCATAATTTTTCCGATCCACTGAACATCTAGCATGAATGCGATCTTCTCTTGAGCATACATAAAGCATAGTTACTTTGTACTGTACTCATTTGCATCCATTGCATGAATTTATTTCATCTCGGATTGAGTTACGAAACTAAATCGAAGGGGACTATGGTTATCATCGAAAACCATAATGAAAGAGTTCTAAACGTCTGAAATACTTCATTGTTAAGACCAGTTGATGTGCGTCCTGTCCAAGGCGGGATTCGTCAGTTGACTGGCTAAGGGAATGAGTGTCTTCCAGCAAGTCACCCGTCCAAGCAGAGACGGTCACTGGCCCTGGTTGCAATAAGTGGACGCCGTGGAGTGTATTTCTGAAAGTTATATCGTCCATAGAGACGCGTCATGACACTGAGATATACGACTCGGCCGAAACCATGTTTGCACAAAGACCCAATGGAGTACCCTCCAGTAAGTCACCCGTCCAGCAGAGACGGTCACTGGCCCTGGTTGCAGTAAGTGGACGCCGTGGAGTGTATTTCTGAAAGTCATATCGTCCATAGAGACGCGTCATGACACTGAGATATACGACTCGGTCGAAACCCTGTTTGCACAAAGACCCAATGGAGTGCCCTCTAGTAAGTCACTCGTCCTAGCAGAGATGGTCACTGGCCCTGGTTGTAGTAAGTGGACGTCGTGGAGTGTATTTCTGAAAGTCATATGGTCCATAGAGACGCGTCATGACACTGAGATATACGACTCGGTCGAAACCCTGTTTGCACAAAGACCCCATGGAGTGCCCTCCAGTAAGTCACCCGTCCAACAGAGACGGTCACTGGCCCTGGTTGCAGTAAGTGGATGCCGTGGAGTGTATTTCTGAAAGTCATATCGTCCATAGAGACGCGTCATGACACTAAGATATACGACTCGGTCGAAACCCTGTTTGCACAAAGACCCCATGGAGTGCCCTCCAGTAAGTCACCCGTCCAGCAGAGACAGTCACTGGCCCTGGTTGCAGTAAGTGGACGCCGTGGAGTGTATTTCTGAAAGTCATATCATCCATAGAGACACGTCATGACACTGAGATATACGACTCGGTCGAAACCCTGTTTGCACAAAGACCCCATGGAGTGCCCTCCAGTAAGTCACCCGTCCAGCAAAGACGGTCACTGGACCTGGTTGCAGTAAGTGGACGCCGTGAAGTGTATCCCTGAAAGTCATATCGTCCATAGAGACGCGTCATGACACTGAGACACACTACTCGGTTAAAATCCTGGTTGCTACTCAACTAGGAATGCCCGAAGAGTATGGGACCAACATCTAACCGGTCTTACCGGTGAAGTATTTCATAATAAATCCTAGACTTGGTCTCGGCGACCATGAACTCGAGACTATAATCCCTGACGATTTAAACTACTTGCTCGATCTATCCGAGCTTTATCCCTTTGATATTCCATCTATTGTATAACTGAAATTCATAGTGGAATCTTGTCGCTTTGTGCTGTGGTTTTCTCCCGTAAGGGTTTCCACGTAAAAATCTCTGTGTGGTCTATGCTGTGCTTTATTTATATTTATGCTCCTTTAATGCTTTATTTAATTCATTTATGATACATGCATGCATTTACTTTTGCCTTTTAATCAAGGGTGATCATCCATTGATGTAATTAAGGGTTCGTGACCAGTTCACAGCCCGGAATGTAAAAGATCTCGGAATCTCTGGAATAAAATTCACCTCGCGGTGCTTTCTCGTGTATACTTTGTGATTGGTTATGATTGTTTATGAATGTCTGTATACTCAGAATTCCCCAGAATAATGAAACACATGAAAAAGACTGCTGACGAGCAGTTTCGATTTTTCTTTAGTTCTAACAAACTGGCGACTCTGCTGGGGAATCGAATAATACCAGAATCTCTGGTTATCTCTGAGTAAAGAAACATCCTAAGATAAATCATTCACAAACACAGATGTATACGTAAGAAAGTTCCGCTAGGAGAAATGTTCGGCGCCTTTACGGGCGCCAAACTGGCGACTCTCAACGGGAACGTTCTTCCCTTCATCTTTAAAGCAAAAGTTTTCTAAAAGAATTTCAAAATCTCGCAAGGCATGCATATGATTCGTACTCATATACTTCTGTTGACCATTGAGCCATATCGCTACTGGTAAGGACGCGTCTTCTCTCCGTTGAGAGGTGCAGGGTGTTCTAATGTGCGTATGACTGTGCAGAGAGAAAGAGAGAAAGACAGAAAGACAGAAAAGAATCAAACATCAAAACTATACAAATGGCAGCCACTATGGTCTTCCTAGCTTCTAGGGGATTTTATTTCCCTCACCTCGCGATAGCAGAAATAACAATTCCCGAAGCCGGATGGCAAGTTGTGCAGAAACGCCGATCACTGAAGGGGGCTGAAAAGAAACAATTAACTTCAGTCGGAGAAGAAACAGTGAAGACACAGAGCAGTGTGAGAAGACAGTGGAAGTCGGTTCACAGGAATGAAACTCGCAATGTTATCAGAGCTACTGTGTCACCCAGGCCAGAATTCTCCTTCGTCGCTGCTGATTTCCCAGTAATGACAGGAACAACATTACCAGTCAAGACACCGAATCAGTTCACTATCCGGGAATTGACCAAGACTACAATGAAGGCATGCTCTGCTAAAACTACCATGACCAGGGCAAGGCCACAGCGAGTGCAGGTCGCAGTGGTGCAAGTCATAGAGAGGGAGGCGAGTGAGCAAGACGTAGAGCTGCCTCAAATCCAAGAGCAAATAGATGAAATCATTCGGGTCCAAGAATATACAGCTAGAGAGATCAGAGAAATAAAAGAAGCATTGGTGGCTCTAGTCGCCCAAGGGGCAATCAGAAGCCCAACCGTTCCCTTTGGACAACCACTGGGAGAGTCGCAGGATACGACAGGAGAACCAGTAGCCGTAGAACCACAAATTCACCCAAGGAATGTTGCATTCGAGCGTGCACCGCCGCAATCATCTCATGCCACGAAAGAAGAGTTGTCCCAGACAGTCGCGAACCTGATGCGTCAGGAAAGAGAAAAGGAGAAGAGAGGAAAATATGTATATCGGATACCGTATACATCCGAAGTTAATGAAATCCCGTTCCCTGACGACTTTAGTCATCCCGACTTCCCACACTTTGACGGTAAAGGGTCACCAGAGGAACATATGACCCAATTCATGACGGTGCTAGGGAATTTGTCCGTAATACCTCAATATTGCCTCCAATTGTTTGGGTCGACGCTGACTGGAAAGGCATTTCAATGGTATATGTCATTGCCCGCAGGGTCTATCAAGACCTGGGATCAGATGCAAGATTTGTTCATTTCTAAATTTTTCTCCACTGAGCAAGAAGTCTCGCTGACGGATTTAGCCTTAGTCCATCAGAGGCAAGGAGAGTCAATCGAGGCGTTTATTGATAGATGGGGAGCCATAGCAGCGTGATGCCGAGAGTTGCCTAGCGAGCCTGAGCAAGTCAAGATGTGTACGCAAGCCATGGACCCAATAATCTCGTTCGGTTTATCTGGACACAATTTCTCAACGTTCAGGGACCTAGCGACAAAGGCCCATATGGTAGAGGAAGCCGCGCTGAGAACGCAGTTCAAAGCAAAAAGACCGAAGCGTGAGGTCTGGAAGATGGTCACATCAAGTTACGTCGATAAAAGCAAAGCCTCGAAAGATCGAAAACGGCTACATCTAGAACACAAGATTAAAGGTAAGCCAGCAGAAATTCAGTTCAGAGCCAAAGGGCCAGGAAAATTGAAAAAGATAACGATCGTCGGACGGGGCAGGGTAGAAGGACGTTACTCGTTTGACCCGGAAGACCTTGTTCCAATAATGGAACACCTAGTCGAAGAAGGGGAACTACAATTGCCAGAACTGATTCGACCAGAGGAAGCAGGACAAACGGATGCCCCCAATTATTGTAAGTATCATCGAATCCTGGGACATGAGACGGGGGAATGCCTCATCTTGAAAGGGAAAGTGCAGAGATTGATCGACCAGGGTACCATTAAGCTAATGACAGAAGAAATCAGTCGGGCAACGTCAGCCGTAGTGACAATGTCACCTATGATACCACCAGTTCATGATGAAAGACTGGTACAAACAACAATGGTACAGGCTGTCGAAGAAAGGGAATCGGCAGGACACGATGTTGAATTGTCGGCAATTCGAGAGAAAGTCAGCGAATTGGCCCAAGCCCATATAGAGCTATCCGAACAGATGGGAGAAGTTCGGGAGGCTTTAGCCATCTTGATCTCACAGAAAGTAACCCCTAGTACCGCTATGCCTGTCCAACAGTTGGAAGAAGAAGCATTGGGGGCAGCCCGTAATGTTGTTGAAGTAAGACAACAGAACCACACTGAACAAACGAATGCGCGTATGTTGGGTTCAGACTCCATGATCCCATACGAACTGCTAGGCAATATCTCTTTCACCCTTCGTAACCTGGCTGCAGAGGTTCGCATGATAGAGCAATCCGTTTCGGAAACACGATCTCAAGCAGAAAAGTCAAGACGCAAAATGAGAAAGAGGACACAGGTAGACGTAAGAAAGAACCCTAGAAACCGAAAACGACCGAATCCAGGACATGAGGCAGAGACCAGTGTAATGAGGACACAAGACAAGGGCAAAGAACTTCAGAAGTTGCGGCACATGACAATCAGTGAGCGAGACGAAAAGAACGGACCGTATACATTTGACATTAAAGACCTTGTCCTAATTATGGAGCGGCTAATCGAAGAAAGAAAATTGCGACTCCCAAAGTCTATTCGACCAGCAGAAGCAGGACGCGTGGATGATCCCAACTATTGCAAATATCACAGATGCATAGGCCATAAAACCGAGCAATGCTTCGTTCTGAAAGGAAAGATATAAAAGATGATAAACCAAGGCGTCGTCAGTTTGAAAATGGAAGGGTCCGATGGAACCCCGGCCAGTACGGTTCCAATAGATATCACTTAGGAAGAACTTCGCTCGAAGAACTCCGTTTCCTAAGCTTCAATAGTCGTGAACGTTTACAAATAGTTCTGGCAGTTTGTAAAGTAGATAGGAATATACTTATGTTCACTCATGCATCAACTTCATCTGTATACTGTGCTTCATACTTGTTTACATGTTCACTCACATCATACTGTTGTGCATATGAAAATAAAATGTTCGTAGAGCTCTTCTTAATGACAGGTACCATAGTCGGAGAATATTAAAGAATTGACTCCACGAATCATCAACCGACTTATTATATCCTCATCAGACAGGTCGAATCAGGAGAGAATATCTTATAGAAAGTCTACGCGAATCACAATATCCCCATATTATGGTATCTTCGTCACAAGTTCTCATATTAAGTATCTTGGTATTCCGGCATTCTTCTGCTTAATAGGAGAATACTTTAGAATTGATGGATTCTCATATATATATATATATATATATATATATATATATATATATATATATATATATATATATATATATATATATGTATATGTGGTTCTCTACATGAAGACGGCTGAGATACTCTATTATTATCGATCTCTTATACTTATGCACAATGTTTTATATGAAGATAATCGGAACATCGCTATCTATATCCAGCTTTCGTATTATGTCATGGATCTCCCATCATTATCGCATTATTCTTCTACTGAATATGAAGATAAGTCATGACTGGGAATCTCCTGTATACATATTTATATATACAGCCTTATATGAAGACGATTAGGGCATTCTATTATGTATCACTTTACCTTGAAAATATTGACAACTTTCTCTTATGAAGAATTCTGCGACAAGAATATGCAATTAAAGATTATGATCGGACGGGTATTCGGCACGGATTCCTAAAGCACAAGATCTGTCTCATTAGAATGAAGTGGTCTTACAGAGTGACGAGCCAGAAGCACCGGGGGCAAGCCCCAATATATTATGAGAAACTCGAGTTTATAAGAAGAAGACGACTGGGGGTAAGCCCTAATATATTATCAAACTATCAAGTCTGCAAAAAGAAATGACTGGGGACAGGCCATGAAGGATGACATATAAACCTGAAAACATGGAGATAAAAGAAAGTTTTGGACTTATGACACAAATGTCTCTCGAAAGTGATGACCCAAGGATACACAGGTTGAGTAAAAAGGGAAGTATTATTCTTATGGGTTCTTCCATTTTTATGCTTTGGTATATTCAGCTTACATTAGATTCATACATAATACATCATTTCATGCATACTAGTCTTAAACACATAACACCAAGTAGTGGTTTAGCAAAAGAATCATTGTCATTATTTTAGATCATGAAGCATGCAGCTAACAAGTTCTGATGTCAATTACGTCGGATACAAGTGACAGTTGGGTATTCAGGACAGCTGTCTAATACTATTTTTGTCTGACAATGACCGTAAAAGAAAGCAAAAGAACAGAATTACAGTTTCTCCAGGCATCCTGTTATGAACTTCATCACATCCTTCCGCGTTGCCTCCATGGTGGCCTTTACCTCCGTTAGCGTCAGCGTAGGATTCGGAATATCACGAAGTTCGATTTCTAAATCTTCCACTTGCTTGCGTGCCGCCTCTCCTTCACTCTCGAGTTGTATGACCTTGGCACGGTTTTGATTGACGACAAGATCAAGGCGGGCAACCTCAAGATTTATGGCCGTTTCTTCCGCTTGTAGGCCCGCGATCTCAGATTTAACGTCAGCAAGATGATTAATACACCCGCGACGTTGATTCTCGCTATCTTCTAAGGTTGTTCTAGCATTAACCGCCGAATGTTCTCGCTGCTCTATGACAGGCCGCAAAGAAGACAGCACTCGCCGTTTCTCTTCAGCCGTAGGGTCAGGTTCATTCCGTTCAGTCATAATAACCTGCGTAACAGAATCCTCGAAAGAAGAAATACGACAGACTATTTCGGATACATCAGGCCCGATTACTCCTGCACAAGCTTCCAATGCCTTCACCCCTGCTCCTAGTGAATGCCACTCGCTTGGTTCAGCCAACGCCCTTGAAATATTGGATAGTAAACCCCTCAATACGCTCTGCCCGAAACAGTCTAAATGATCGAAACAGGGAACATCGAATGATCCGTGGGTAGCCACCTCAAAATTGACAGTATCTGCAACAAGAGGAATAGAGCGAGTATGCAATGAAATGACAAGTATAGAAAAAGAATACACCAAGGAACTATGAAAGAACTATACCGAAAGATGGGTTGAATACAGGTTCTGAGGAAGTTGCAGTATGTATCGTCGCATCAGGGAAAGGCTTAATAGTCTCAGTCAGTGGTGTCGAGGTCACATCCACAAGTTCAGTAGTGTCACTATCAGTATCGATTATTTCGGTTACCGCTGGCGACTCCGCCATACCCTCAACACTGGAAGCACCAGGGACTATAGATACAGTCGTGTTATTCCCCGGCGTAGTGGACCCTTGCAGATTATCCTCTCCAATCGGCTCAGCCTGCTCTCTCATGCTAGCATGGTCTGATATTGCCTTCGTCGGCCCAATCATCGTCGGGTCATCATCACTAATTAACCGACCGGCATCCTTATCACCTCCAATCACCAGAAGACGTGTGAACCCGGCTTCTTGAGACCATTTCACTAAAGGTACTCCGAAAGTAGGCCAGCCATCCAACGCGGTATCCTCCTTACGATGGTCAATTGACACACTCAGGGAGATCTTATGCTTAATGCTCGACGATAAATACGCTTCAGCCTGCTCTCTATAATAACCCAATCCATCAGCGAAGACCTTTGTCGGCCCTGGAGGAGGAATGTAGAGTGGATCAGCAACAGAGCTGTTTTTCCGGACCAGAGCATACTGATGCACCCACCATCTCAACTAGCTATAAGAACCACTAGTCTTCCGATAGAGGCCGGGAAGCATGAATCTCGCGCCTGTTCGCGTCATCAAAAGTTGATGCCATATCCACTCCCAATGAACAGGACCTGTACCATATGCCCGCTCTACTTTAGTTACATCTGGTAACGTCATCGGAACACTCTGATCGTACCCAAATTGCCTGGCAAACCGACTAGGGTAATAAGGTTCTCGCCAGAACTCTATTCCTTCGCGTAGCGGAAGTGAGGCAGTACGAATAGACACCAGAAATTCCCTACTAGTGACATCCACAGAATGTTCATTATCAACAACTTCTCGATCTTCTCCGGCATCAGAAACAGGAAAGTGGTAGAAACAAATCTCCGCGCAATTGCCAATTTTGGAAGCTATCCAATCAGACGACCGCGTTATCATGTTAAGTTTTCTATAGCGATAAAGAGGTGCGTGATCAGTGTGAAAATACTGGAAGAGATCCACTTCGTAGGTCCACAGGAAATATATGCCTAACCACCCGCAGAAGAAATGCCATGGGCAATAAGCCACATTCATCCCTCGCCAGGGTTGATCTTTGTTACTCGCAATATTGCCAAAAGCCCTATATAAACTGCATAGCACCGGCGGTGCTAGAGAAAATTGACGACCACTTGCAAGAGCTCCCGCCACAACGAAGTAAGAAACCCTGATGCCATCAACACTCTTGGAGCTAGGCAACATAACCGCCGACAGCCAGTATGCTAAGAAACCCGCCAGTTCACAAGACGGTGTAAGCTCGTTCGGATTGCTAAACTTTCGCTCAAAACGTTCCTTCATCAAAGCCTGGTCTGCGGGTAAGGTCTTATACACTTCGTAATCAATGCTACAAGAAGAAAGAAGTGCCCATGTCAGAAACAAAGAAATTAAAGTATGCAGAGCACGTAATACAAAAGAAGGCATTGGAAGAAGTATTACTTCATCCTCTGGCTGAAGTAGACAACCAGTCGTCATAATGAATCTTTATAATATTGTCGAACTGCGACAACTCAGCAAACAACTCTAGACAAGCCTTTGAATGATAAGCATCTCGAGGACTTTTGAGCTGAAACGAAGACAGCTCTTCATCAGTTGGGACGTATTCTTGGTAATATTCTCCTATCACAGACAACCCAGCCATCATCCGGAGATCCCATAAAGTTATGCTCATCTCTCCACATGGAAAGTGGAACGAATTGGTAACAGAAGACTAGTAGTTCAAGAAGCTTCGAAGAATTGTTGGATCTCGGGAGAAATGTTTGGAGGTCACATCAATAGCCTGGTACAGGCCGACTTGCTTTAAAATTGTCTTATGCCGGATTAAAATCTCTTTTGCCCACGGCTCATAACCAACTCGCTCATTCAAATGACCCCGCGTACGAAAGCTCTTCGTTGCCCACATCGTCGCCTTGTCCATGTGTCGAAACATGTTGCTGCACTGTCTCAAAATAATGGACTGGAGAAGGAGTGTGAGGATCACAAGTAGGCACAAGGAAAACCATTTCTCTCGAGGAACCTACCCGCTGTTCTCTCCCATCGTCGACCAGTATGGTAGTGAACAACTGCTCGGGGGCAGATGTCCACCTCTCGACTCCATAGAATTGAAAAGGGCCTTGAACGTTGGATGGTTCGATGCTCGGGAAGGGCTTGTGCCTCGTAAGAGATTTCTCATGCAAGATGACTCGGTTGGTATAAGGGTTGACGATGGAGAAACCGCATGTAGTAATGATCTTGTTTCTATTCCAGCCGATCTTCATCCGCTCATTCTTCGGATCAATGAGCTGTGGCGATTGCTCCGCCTTGTCAACTTCCTCAGCCGGCTTCGTACCTTGATTTCGTCTCTTCTTCTTCTGACCTTCCTGTTCATCCTTGGAATGTTGGCCGCGCACGCTAGAAGGGCCTGCCTCAACGACATTGGCAGCATCAGTAAACTGACAATACCAGGTGAACCATTCCCCTTCAGTCCCTTGCGTCGGAGGCTCAGATATGGTTTTGTCCACATAGATATGCAGTAATACTTCATGGGAGAGTTGCTTAATTCGATCAGAGAAATCCTCCACTTCGGATTCGATTGTCTCGAAGGATTGCGAATGACACTCTACCGGAGACGGGTTAGCAGTATCTCCAGTCGCCCTCTTTTTACCGTGTCGTATAGACGAAGAGCTGGAAACTTGCGATTTGGAAGCTTCACTAGAAGAACCTGCTGCTGTCGCCATGATTCACTACAATACGTAAACAAAAGTGCATCAAACAGAAGACCAGCGCATGCAACAGGGAACACAATAAGGTAAGCATTGCATCATTCAATCACAGATTTCACACACAAAATACATCAGTAAACACATGCATAAAGTCATGACCCACAACAATATGGAAACAGTGGAATTCGAGCACACATCCGACAAGCAAGCGCGCACATATCATAGCGCAACAAATACAGTAGCAACCCTACATGTACACTCGGAGTGCATGCCAATTCGCACTAACCATAAATGATTCATGCACGCCCGCTCGGAAGCGCACATCATATAACCGCTTAAGGGAGCAATTACAAGCCATCAAAGACCAGCATAAGCAACATATTATGGGCCCCGAGCACCAAGTCCCAATCATATTCGAGCATTGAGCGAGGTAGCCACAAACGGCATCGAATTCGGTCGAGAATAAGGCTAGATGCATGAGTTTTCACCAAGGGCAATGGAAAATGCCAGAATTTAGAAATTTTGGCTAAGTAGTGGAGTCACATGTGCCCAAGCCAATACCCCAGGCGCATGTGACCCCACATGCGCCCACTCCATGTAAATGGAGTTATAAGTTCATAGCATGTGACTCCAAGTGCACCCATATTTACTTCACCAAAGAGAAGCTCACATGCGCCTACATTATGAGAGGTTTCCACACATGCATGGGTACATGCGCTTACCCCATAACACTTACACATGCGCCTGGCTCTTAACATACTCCTACATGCGCTAATGCATCAACACAACATGCGCTTGAGTATGAGCACATGCGCCCATAAAGATGCACTATTACATGCGCTTAGAGCCAAGGGCGTGTGCCTGGAGCAAGATGCAATATGCCCATTATCAGTTGGAGGGGCACATGCGCCCATGGGAAGGCCACATGCGCCTACTTCCTCATGAGGAGCTCTCTCACCATGGAAATTTTACTTTTTCTTGATTCGAAAATGTGCAAATGACTCAGTGAGTCCACTATTTATACTTAAGCCTGGGGACCAGTGCACCGCACTGGCCTGACATAAGCATCCATCGTAGCGCACCGGGGGGGCACTTGTTGGGGCTCAAATTTGTACCCATTATAAAATGGTATTCAACGGTCCATCTACGATGATTCGGACTGATTTCGAGATTCGAAATACTCGAAAAATGGCAGTGCAGCCCTAACATGCGCAATCGTGACTGAAACCTATGAATGCTATTTCGGGGTGGAATCGGACATGCGGATTACCGCCAAATGATCCGGAACACCCTAAAACCCTTAACCTGCAAGTTTCGAGGTCGCACGATGCATATCTTTACCCGCGCGCTTCCAAATGCATTTTTGCCCTAACTGTATCCGACTATAAGGACCCAAAAGCCTACAGGTACCATTTCGGGCTGGAATCAGACATGCGGATTACCGCCAAATGATCCGAAATGCCCGAAAAACCTTAAGTAGCAAGTTTGAAGTCGTTGCGGTGCATATTTCCACATGCATTCGTTCACTCTCTCTCCACATGCATTCGTTCACTCTCTCACCACATGCGCATGAGAGCTCTCTCTCTCCCTTTTAAATATTCTAAAATTACAAAAATCATGAAAATATGCTAAGTGGGGTCACATGCGGCCAAAATAGAGGCCACATGCGCCCATACCAATGGCACATGCGCCCATGCTATGCCACATGCGCCTGGTGCATGGGGACATGCGCATGATCCTATCACATGCGCATGACTCGTCTCTCCAAATATTTCCATGCGCATGATCCCCACAACATGCGCATGACTCGTCTCTCCAAATATTTCCATGCGCATGCCCTCCCTTTTGCAAACAACATGCGCCCGGTACCCGATACCCGATTAACACGCTATAAATACCCCTCCACTCGATAAGACAAAGACGACAAGATCATCACTCCTAGAGCACTCTTCTTGCAGAGGTAAAAATTCCTCACCAGAATCCTCACCGGGAAAGGGACATGCGCCCATTCCTAACATGCGCCCATTCCTTCGCCGGATGCCCTTGCCGGAAAGGGATTTCTCCCACCGGAGCAAAATCCTCCAAGTCACATAGTGACATGCGCTCACCCATTCTTGGGAGGGGAAATGTGCAAAAATCCCTAAGTCCCATGGGGACATGCGCCCATGGCTGGAATGTTGGGCGCATGTGCATGTCACATGCGCTTGATAACCATGCATTTGTAGCAGGACATGCGCCTGGGGCGAACAAGTGCATCCACCTAGGACATGCGCCGGGGGCGAATAAGTGCATCCACTTAGGACATGCGCCCATGTCTAATGCAACATGCGCCCAACCCAACCTCCCATGCGCCTGGACGCTGATGGGGAGGTGGGGCCTTCTGTGATGTGGCCCGCCTTCGACGTGGCCCGCCTTCCAATCGTGTCAGCACTCCTAGACACACATCAATGCCCTCTATCCATCCCCCGGATCGGATTCGCCAACGGTCGATGTTAAGTGGGCTAAATCAGCAATTTGATCGAAAAGGCCTACACTTAGCCAATATTGCAAACCTTAGAAATCCCTCTGAAAGAACCGAAAATGACCGAAATCGAGAGGAATCGGGCGGAATTTGACCGAACCCGAGAGGGAGACTTCTCTCCGCCATAACATGATACACCATAATCATGCATTACAATGAGATTACCTGATCTCAGGATCTTCGAGAAACCTTGATCAGACCATAAGCAGGTCCACTACTTAGTCGTTTTTAGCCTTGGGAAGTGCCCTATTGGCCCAGAAATCGACTTACACTAAACAAATCGAAATGCGATCGCACTGTGACCCTCGTGGACATAATCCACCTCCATCCAAAGATGATCGTGACAGGTATTCACCAAATCCTCCGATCAGATCGTAAACAGGCCCTGGGAAGTGCCCTGATGGCCCAAAAATCTACTAATGCCAAATGAAATCAATCGCGATCTCAAAGATGCAAGGGCAACATATCGATGACACAAAGATATATACGAAGCCGATTGATCGAATCAAATGCATAATTTGTCTGATCACTGAACATCTAGCATGAATGCGATCTTCTCTTAAGCATACATAAAGCATAGTTACTTTGTACTGTACTCATTTGCATCCATTGCATGAATTTATTTCATCTCGGATCGAGTTACGAAACTAAATCGAAGGGGACTATGGTTATCATCGAAAACCATAATGAAAGAGTTCTAAACGTCTGAAATACTTCATTGTTAAGACCAGTTGATGTGCGTCCTGTCCAAGGCGGGATTCGTCAGTTGAGTGGCTAAGGGAATGAGTGCCTTCCAGTAAGTCACCCGTCCTAGCAGAGACGGTCACTGGCCCTGGTTGCAGTAAGTGGACGCCGTGGAGTGTATTTCTAAAGTCATATCGTCCATAGAGACGCATCATGACACTGAGATATACGACTCGGTCGAAACCCTATTTGCACAAAGACCCAATGGAGTGCCCTCCAATAAGTCACCCGTCCAGTAGAGATGGTCACTGGCCCTGGTTTCAGTAAGTGGACGCCGTGGAGTGTATTTCTGAAAGTCATATCATCCATAAAGACACGTCATGACACTGAGATATACGACTCGGTCGAAACCCTGTTTGCACAAAGACCCCATGGAGTGCCCTCCAGTAAGTCACCCGTCCAGCAGAGACGGTTACTGGCCCTGGTTGTAGTAAGTGGACGCCATGGAGTGTATTTCTGAAAGTCATATCGTCCATAGAGACGCGTCATGACACTGAGATATACGACTCGGTCGAAACCCTGTTTGCACAAAGAGCCCATGAAGTGCCTCCAGTAAGTCACCCGTCCAGCAGAGACGGTCACTGGCCCTGGTTGCAGTAAGTGGACGCCGTGAAGTGTATCCCTAAAAGTCATATCGTCCATAGAGACGCGTCATGACACTGAGATACACGACTCGGTTAAAATCATGGTTGCTACTCAACTAGGAATGCCCGAAGAGTATGGGACCAACATCTAACCGGTCTTAACGGTGAAGTATTTCATAATAAATCGTAGACTTGGTCTCGGCGACCATGAACTCGAGACTATAATCCCCGACGATTTAAACTACTTGCTCGATCTATCTGAGTTTTATCCCTTTAATATTCCATCTATTGTATGACTGAAATTCATAGTGGAATCTTGTCGCTTTGTGCCGTGGTTTTCTCCCGTAAGGGTTTCCACGTAAAAATCTCTGTGTGGTCTATGCTGTGGTTTATTTATATTTATGCTCCTTTAATGCTTTATTTAATTCATTTATGATACATGCATGCATTTACTTTTGCCTTTTAATCAAGGGTGATCATCCATTGATGTAATTAAGGGTTCGTGACCAGTTCACAGCCCGGAATGTAAAAGATCTCGGAATCTCTGGAATAAAATTCACCTCGCGGTGCTTTCTCGTGTATACTTTGTGATTGGTTATGATTGTCTATGAATGTCTCTATACTCAGAATTCCCCAGAATAATGAAACACAGGAAAAAGACTGCTGACTAGCAGTTTCGATTTTTCTTTAGTTCTAACAAGCGTAACAGAGCTTGTCCGTGAAGCTCCAATTTTCTCTGCACAATTGCGTGATTTCTTACACAATCTGGAATCTTCGGCTCCAACTTATAAAAGGCCACCTCCACTCTCTTCCTAGGGCATTTAGCAAAGTGGGGAGCAAAGAGATCAAGACCTAGGAGGCTTCCTAGCCTCCTACAACTAGTTTTCTTCTTCTTCTAATTCTAGTTTCTAGTTTTTAATATTTTCTTCTAATTAACCTCTTAGCTAGAGCTAAGAGGTGAAGTTTGTAGTTTGTTTCAATGCTTTAATTCGTTCGTCAAGTACCCTTTACTTCAATTATGGATTTTCAAGTTCTAGTTTGAATAAAGTTTGGTTTTTTAGAAGTTTTGTGAGATTTTGTGTACTCCGGACATGAGTTCCTTGCAATTCTCTGAGATTACCATGATTGGGTTGATTGAATTCGAATTATAGTAACCCTTGAGCATGCCATAGTCTCTTGGCATGGCTGTTACTCCAAAGGCTACAAGTTCAAGTTCTATGTGCTTCATTAGAACTAGAAATCTGATTTACATATTTAAGTGGGATTATTTGTGCTTGAATGTTATATCTTCCAATTAGATGAGAGATAGGACTTTGATTCTAATTGTGTTGTACTTGGATGAATGGATTGGCATTAGACTACTACAAGTGGATCATTGATGCTCTAGTTCTTCTTATTTTTAGATTTTCCTATTTCATGTGAAAAACTACTTTCTTAAACTTCTTAAATTCTAGTTATTAGAGTACTTGGAATTGTTTACCTCTTTCCCTGTGGATCAACCTCGGTCTTACCGAGATTTATTACTACATCGCAGCCTTACACTTGAGGTGAGCGAATAGTTAGGTCAGACCTCCTTCCAAACTGACCACGTGCAGTGGAAAACACCGCCGTTTAATATTCGGCATACTGGTGTATGATTAAACCACCCGGTCCTTGAATGGAGCACCCACCTTAGTACCAACGGGATCAGGGACTTTCACCCAGGGACATCTTTGGCATCCAGTTTAAAAATCACATATTTTCGGTGTTTTGCAAACCACAAGGAGCTGTGGTTGCAACGTAGAGCACCATAAAACTATAGGGTCTCAAATACAATGTCACCGTCAACTGGTAATGAACTGCACGACAACGCGACCGCTATGGCCGGTTGATATAAGATAATCAGATGAGCCAAGCATTCATGATGCATGAGCCAAGCATACAGTATGAGTGCCAATAAGTAGTCAATCTACCACGATGGCAATAAAACAATCTAGTCCAACCTATTTGAGATATGATTAAAATGAGGGGACACATATAAATGATCGAGTCATAGTGCGAGATGTCGCTAGCCAGGGAATCTCGTACCAAGGGTACAAGGTATAATAAGCTATTTGTTGAGCTCTTAATTGTGCATATTCTAACCTCAATTCATCACTCATTATGTAAGGATTTTATGTTTAAAGACTATTCTAATGCATGGTTTGTGATTGTAGGAATGAGAGAGAGACCTTTTGAATCTAATGTTAAAAGACCGATTTAGGACACCTTGAGGATCAAAGGAAGAAAGCCTAAGAATGAAAGAAAGAAGCTATGGAAGATGGATTTGAGAAACAAAGAAAAACACTGAAGAAATCATGTTAAAAGACCTGGCAGGGCCAAAAAACCAAAGTGCAGAGCTGTAGGGCCATTAAAGTAAAATGCAGGAAGTTGTAGGTTCTAAAGATTGATCCAGAGATTGATCCGTCGATTGATCGCTCAGCCTGAGCGATTGATCGACAGACTTGAGCGATTGATCGTTCACAGCAGAAATTGATAAAATTGTTGCTGGACTGAAGTGCAGAATTGCGATTGATCACCTAGCCTGAGCGATTGATCGCCCAGCCTGAGCGACTGATCGCCCATCCCATAGATCAATCGCCAGAAGGCAGATTTTTAGGAAATTTGAAAAAAACTCTCTCGACACTTTTTGCACCCTCCGATTAATCACTGGACACTGATCGATTGATCGCCAGAAGTGACCTGATTGATCTCTCGGCCAGTCGATAAATCGCCAGAACCAAAAAAGGCAGTTTTTACAGTTATTTGAACTAGTGATTGATCGCCCAGTCTGAGCGATCAATCGACAATGCGCCCAGTTTAGAAATTTTCAAGTCTGGCTCCGATTTTCTCTGCGCAGTGCGTAAATTCTACGCAAATTCTCGAAGATTCTTCATTTGTGGGGTGTGAAAGCTATAAAAGGGACTTCTCCTCTTCATACCAAGGCATGCTAGGACATGGGGATTGCTTGGGAGACGGATTCTACTTCAAGTTTTCTTAGTTTTCTTCCTGTTTTAGTAGTTTTTATGTTTTTGAGGCTTCTAGTTCAAGGATGTTAGAGATGAACTAAAACCTCTTAGCTAGGGCTAAGAGGTGAAGCTTTTGATTTGTTTTTGATGGATTGATGCAACCTATGTTTCCTTTTATGTTTTAATTGAAGAATTTTAGTTCAATATGACTTTGAATCAAGTACTAGTTTGGTTTTACTTTGGTCTCTTGATGACTCCGGGCTCATGTGATTCTTAGTGATTCTAAGCTTGGTAGCTTACCTTCTGAGCATTGTTTATGCTTGTGTAGTTCATTGATCTATCATCGACTCCGGGCATGGTAGACCCTTTGATTGCCTTGTGTACAATGGCCCGATCTTCATGTGGGAACTTATTCAACTAAAGTTCTTATCTTTTTATTATAATCTGAAATAGCTGTTTGCTGATTGATTTTGATTTAATTAGAGTTCTAATCATTAGTTGTAATCAAGTCTAGTGACAGAATTTGATGAAAGCTATGGTTGTGAATCTCAACTAGATTGGAAAGAGGCTTGGCCTACACAATTGAGTGTGCCCAAGGCCTGAGTATTATTGTGGGAATCGAATCAATGAATGAGCAACTGTTTTAGATAATTGTTGATTGAACCGCTCTATATTCCCATCGGATAGAGATATGAATTCGATTCCGATTGAGTTATGTGAGATCTAGTTGTGTTTATGCATTGAAACTTATCAAAAGTGGATCTTTGGCGCTCTAGTGCCTTTTTAGATTGATATTACCTTACACATTCACTATTTAAACCCAAATCATTATTTTCCAGCTTTAGTTCTTAATAAAATCTTAATTATTAGTTGTTTTAGTTAAATTCTGAGAATACCCATTCATAAATCTCTGTGGGAACGATATTCGGTCTTACCGAGATTATTACTACATCGCAACCCTACACTTGGGGAGTGAACACTATTCCTACCATACAGTGTAAGTCAGGATGATAGACTCCTGTCCTCGAATAGTCACATACCTATTGGAGAGGTTTGCGATAGAGAGCACGTGAATTACATTTGCGCGACTACAACTCGAATGCTTTATGAATGCGTTTATGCCCTAGTGGTCCCCAACTAACAATGGTGATTCAGGATGTATACTCATTACACATGCATGGTGGTCGTCGAAGCATATAGTATAAAGATCACATATGAGTATTCCAACAACACTACGTGTGGCAACAGACATACTAAAAACATCATAAAAAGATAATTCACTTATAACACAAACAAACACAAAGAGATAGGACCCTAAATGGATGGTATACAACAACACAGATGGTCCAACAATTGAACGGTGTGGATTAACCTTCAACATTCAGATAACCCAAATGGAAAGAAAAATGATTGAATACACTACCGACACATCAGAGGTAGAACCTACTTGAGCGGCAAGAGTAGAATACCTAAAATCATGCCGAGACCCATTGTGCGATAGTACAGTTGAGATAAATACAATATGGTCCCTAAAAGAAATGTCATAGAACAGGTTGCAAGATAGACAGGTCATGGCAGAGAATCATACATGGTAGGGTAATCTGAGATAGATGGTCAATACGATGAGGTCCAAAAAGGGACGACAGGTCTAACCTCATACTGCAAGATAGGCTCCATATAATGGATGGCCTAGATGACATACTAACGTCGAGGATGAGCCCCACACTCGCCCTAAAGGTAAACGGACGGTGTGGATGGGATATACACGATGTGGTGGTCTTTAATAGTTGGGTACAAGGGTAGGAGGGGTGAGTCATATGAGTATACAACAAGCTGAGTTACTAGGATCATTCAACATGGTGAGTCAATAAGGCAGGTTGACAAGGCGGGTCAACATGGTGAGTTAACAAAGTGAATTGACAAGACAACTCAACAGGGTGAGTTTAAGAAGGTAGCCCTGTGACTTGGAATGAGCAAACTCTAAGGATGACCTTTCAATAAGGGTTTACACAACTAATTATCAAGTTGGATCCATGGGATAGACAACGCGGTCATTCGAACACGCACACTAAGGTGGTCCCAGGCCATCCTGTACATAACATGCTAGGGACTATTCATTTGGATGGTTTGGATCAAGCACAAAATTAAGGCGGTCCTAATCGATGGGCAACATACATATCGCACCATAGTGGTCAATGGCTAACGTGGATAGAACACATGCATAATAAGGTGGACCCGTAGTTGGGATAACCGCACAAAGGAGTGGGGAAGCCACATACATCAATGGGCCCCAACAGTTTGGGATCAACCCGATATTTGTACTTTCCCACTAATTAAGTGAGATGGCAACCAAACACCATGGTGGGGCCCGCACACCACACGTGTGGAACCCCACCCATGGCTGGGTGACTTATGAACAGGAAGGATGGCAAATAAACATAACAGATGGGTCTTACAAAGTTTCCAATGGTAGGCGTTCAACCACCCTTATTTTCTACGTGTGACACACCCAAAACTGGGCCCACACCCCTGCCAAGAAGAACGACAAGGTATACCCAACATTCATCAAGGTGGGACCCAAAGTTGGGCCCCATCACCTTTGGTTAGATGGATAAATAAACATTACAATGGCCCCAAGAAGGTTTCAAAGGTGGGCATCAATGACCACTGTTTCCTACAATGTGGTCCACTTGAGGTTTGTATTTACCTCATTGTGAGGGCCCGCGGCCCTAAAATAAAATGAAAAAATAGATGGTTGGCATAGATAAAACAGATGCATCGGGTGGGACCCACTAGGGTAGGCCACCTGCTAGGCAGCGTGCCAAAGCATGCTGCTTGGAGCATGGCACCCAAATGGGCCCCAAGAGTTTTGAATCAAACTGATATTTTTGCTTTCTCCTTCATCCATATCCATGTGATATTATGAACAGGTTGGATGACAAATAAACATCACTGTAGGGCCTGGGAAGGTTTTGTTCGCTTCCCAAAGTGTAGGGTTGCGATGTGTAATAATCTCGGTAAGACCGAGGTCGATCCACAGGGACTTGTGTAAGAATTCACAAACACATCCAATAGTGTCTATTAAAAGCTAACAACCAGATTTTGTATGAAATTGATGTGAGTAACAAAACTTAAACAAATTTGAAGGTAAACAATTATAAAAAGGCACTAGGGGTTCAAGGATCCACTTGTAGCAATCCTTGATGTTCAATCCGTTGTGGTTTCTCATTCTCTCAACTAGAATCAATATTAAGATCTATCTAGTCGGATGATAGAGCTGTTAAACCAAACAATCTGTCATATGTAAGTCCAATGCATAGGATTCACTCAATGTAAGCTAAGCTGAGCATTCTCAATTACATAGGTCAGTCCCAATTCCAAAAGGCTCAGTTCACAATCATAACCATCCTCAAGTCCTATCACAAGACAAGGCTAGATCATGATTTGAACTTGATTCAAATCACATGCATAGTCCATACACATTACAGAAATTCAGAAAAGTAGAACTTTGGTAGGAAGTCCCCACATGAAGATCATAGTACTAGAGCGTACTCCAATTCCTCGGATCATACAGGTCTAGACTAATACAAACCAATTAAGAATTTAAGTAATTCTCCCAAACATCCATGAGTCATCATAAGACTAAGAAAAACTACTTAAAACTTGTATTAACTTCAAACCATTGTTCATAATCATGAAAACCAATCTTAAAACCAACTTAAAATGAATTGAAACATCTTAAATTCACTACAAGCTTCACCGCTTAGCCTAGCTAAGAGGTTTAGCCGTTCATGATCCAAGGAAACATGAAACAACTAAGAAAAACATAAAAACAAACTAGAACTAAAACTAGAAGAAGAAGAAGAAAACTAGTTGTAGGAGGCCGGGAAGCCTCCTAGGTCTTGAATCCTTTGCTCCCCACGTTGCTAGATGCCCTAGGAAGAGAGTGGAGGTAGCCTTTTATAAGTTGGAGCGGAAGATTCCAGATTGCGCAAGGAATTACGCAATTGCGCAGAGAAAATCGGAGCTTCACGCACACGCTGTTGCACTGACGACCGGTCTGAGACTGTGGATGACCGGTCTAGCGACCGGTCTATAGAGGAGAAAAACAGTCTAAAAAATACACTGTAGACCTGTCTGTCGACCGGTCTATAGACAGGTCTAAGCACAAAATTTCAGATTTTCTTCATCATCTCTTCTCTTTCTTTCTTGCTTCTTTCTTCCACCTTTCGGCACTTGTTCTACTGATCTTCAATGCATACAAAGTGACTTTTTTAACCATGAATTGGTGAAGTCTCCTTCTCATTCCTACAATCACAAATCCATGCATTAGATTAGTCTTTAAATCATGAAACCATGCATAATGGGTGATGAATTGGGGTTAGAATATGCACAATTAAGAGCTCAACAGGTTTCAACGTTGGAAATCATCATTCCCACTATTTCCCGTGACATGGTCCATTTGACATTTGGATGTGCTTAAATTTTGGGCTCAACCACTAAAATGAGCTGGAAAAAAACATATGGACGGAATAGATAAGGCACATACATTCTAGGTGGGTCCCACAAGTGGGCCACCTGCTGGGCAGCCCAGCCAACATACGGCCAGCGCCCCCTTCCTTCTCTCTCTTCTTTTATTTATTTATTTATTTATTTATCTATTTCTTTATTTATTTTTTTATCTCATCAAGAGGAGCCCACAGAAGTTTTTGATCAACCTGATATTTTTGTTTTCCCTTCCTACACACGTGTGTGAGCTTATGACCAGGTTGGATCTCAAATAAACATCATGGTGGGCCGTAGGAAGGTCTCAACGGTCTGTCACTGTCCCCACTATTTGCTTACAAGTGGGGTCCACTTGAGATTTGGATCTATCTCATTCTTCATATCATGCCCTAAAATGATCTCCCCAAATGGATGGACGGTTTGTATATAACAAGTACAACACGGTGGGGCCCATTGAAGTTGGTGACGTCATGACAGTAGCGAGATAGCTACTCAACTTGCCGCTATCTACTCCCAGCGTCAGAGACGCTAGGAGCGTTGTTTTTATTATTTTTTTTAATTTTTCTGTGGTTTTAGTCCAGTGGGGCCCACAAGGGGACGATCCATTCCATCTATCTCATTGCTCATCACAAGGTGGGCCCAAGGAAATAAAATGAAAGGTAAACGAGAAAAAAGGGGGGGGGGGGGAGTTTGCACTCACAATGATGGTTGGACGGTCGGATGGGGTTGGACGGTCCGGATGATGATTAGGGTCCTCCAAGCTTGGATCTCCTCCTTCAATCTCTCTCTTTCTCTCTTGATCTCCTCTCTCTCTCTCTCTCTCTCTCTCTCTCTCCTTTCTCTCTTTCTCTTTTTCTCTCCTTTCTCTCTTTCTCTTGCAAATATGAAAAAAAAATGAGAAGGCCTCCTCTCCCCTACGAATGGACTTGTATGGGTAGAGAGGAGGAAGCATGGGGTGATGATGATGATGGTGGTGGCTAGCATGGGAGGGGGGGTATGGGAGGTATGGCTTGAGTTGACTTTGGAGGTGAGAGAGTGATGGGGTGAGTATGGTGTGTGTAGACCAGGGTGATGAGAGGGGTATGGGTGAGCGTGATGGTGATTGATTTGACATATTGTTGGGATTTGTGCAAGTGGGGCCCACACCACACGCGCGTTGCGCGGAACACCTCGGATTGTGCAAAAGTAAGCATCTTTCACACTGGGTATTGCAATGGGGCGTGCCGCGCAGCGTTGGAATCGTAGCACCAGCGCGGTCGCCGAGGCATAGGTCTTGGGTCGATGTGGTACTAAAATAAGGTCGCGATAAAGGCTTGCTAATCTGGTCCATCCGGGACATACCGGTACCGGAAACTAAACGTACGTTCGGTTAATTGGGGTACGAGTCTTACAGGATTCCTTAATGGACTTTGATCCATATTCCCTGAACTTTCATAATGTTCTACATATTTTCTGACTCGTCTATGAACGGAGATTGGTCTAACTAAACCACCTTCGATTGGAGACGATTTGCATGGTCGCGTTCCCAACGGGACATAAACCACACAAGCAATGATCTAAACTAATCCTAAGTCCTAAAAACAAAATCTGAAAATAAGAACTGAAAATTCTAAAAACTGAAATTGAAATAGTTCAAGTTGGAAGGATAGTACCTGATTTACTTGAACTAAAAGAACTCCCTACAAAACAAAACAAACCTTATTAGTTCTAAGATTCATAAAAACTAGTCCTGGGAAAATAGTAAACCTTAACTACTTCTACTTCTATAGCTATTAAAATAATTTAGAACCGTTTAACCTGAATTCCCCAGTGCTAAGCTCTTAATTGTGCATATTTTAACCCTAAGTCATCACTCATTATGCATGGTTTTCATGATTTAAAAACTAATCTAATGCATGGATTTGTGATTGTAGGAATGAAAGGGAGACTTCACTAATTCATAGTTAAAAGAGTCACTTTGTATGCATTGAAGATCAATATAACAAGTGACACAAGGTGGAGGAAAGAAGAAGAAAGAAAGAGAAGAAAATATGAAAAAATTGTCCCAAGACTTGTCCTAAGAACGGTTGCCAGATCGGTCTCTCAACCAGTCGCCAGACAGGTCGTCAGGAGTCCAGAGAAATATAGTATGCTAGATTGTTTTTTGGTTTCTTAGACCGGTCGCCCGACCGGTCGCCAGACAAGTCTAAGGTGCTCCAGAAACTCTATTTTTCAATACTAAGTTTCCAAATTGTGGAAGGACTCCGTCAATTCTCGAAGTTTCCAAGTTTGTGTGGGATTTCTCTTATAAAAGGCCACCTCCACTCTCTTCCAAAGCATCTAGCAACATGGGGAACAAAGGATTCAAGACCTAGGAGGCTTCCTAGCCTCCTACAACTAGTTTTCTTCTTCTTCTAGTTCTATTTTTAGTTTTATTTTTATGCTTTTCATTAGCTAACCTCTTAGCTAGAGCTAAGAGGTGAAACTTATAGTTTACTTAGATGTTTTAATTCGTTTTATTGGTTTCAAGTTGGATTTATTGAAGAATAATGGTTTTTGGAAGTTAGAATAAAGCTCTAAGTAGTTTTTCTTAATCTTATGATGGCTCATGGATGTTTGGAAGAATTGCTTTAGTTCTTAATCATTTTGCATGGCTCTAGACCTATATGCTCCGAGGAATCAGATTCAATACGCTCTAGACTTGGATCATCATGTGGGAACTTCAAACCAAAGTTTACCTTTTTGTTCTAAATTCTGAATATTGTGTTGATTGTTCATATGATTTGAATGAAGTTCAAATCATAATATAGTCAAGTCTTGTGACAGGGTTTGATGATTATTATGGTTAGTGCTCAAGTCCTAACTTGAATTGAGGGAATCATGTTGATGAATAACACATGTGTTAGATTGCTTTGATAATATAACTGCTCTATAATCCCACTAGATAGGATTTGATTTCGATTCTAGTTGAGTAATTGAGAAACATATGAATTATACATCCAAGGAGAGCTATAAGTGGATCCTTGATGCTCTAGTTACCCTTTCATTATCAGATTTTCCTGTTTCATTTTTAAAAACTGATTTCACAAACCTTTTAGATTCTAGTTATTACGATAGTTCGAATTGTTTACTTCCTTTCCTATGGATCGACCTCGGTCTTACCAAGATTATTACTACATTGCAACCCTACACTTGGTGAAGCGAACAAGTTTTTGGCGCCATTGCTGAGGAAAGAGGTTAAGCGATTCTAATTGTTCTAGTAGCTATAGAGTAGTCTTAGTTATGTACGATTCCAACTTTTCTTGAAGTAGTTTTCTGACTTTTTTTTTCTAGATTACTAACAATTTTCTATTTTTGTGCTTTGAAGAAACTTAGTTGCTAACATAGTTCTCACCTTCATGGGTAACATCTCCCTTTCTTCTTTTTGTTTGTCTTCCTAGATTAGGGTAGTTTCAACTTTTTATAATTTCATTATGAATTATTGGATGGGTGGATTGTCTAAATACCTTTTGGAATATGAAAGGTCGGACCATGGAATCAAAACTCATTATCATTGGAACCATTACAAGCATGAATATTTTTCTATGACTCAATCTACTTCTAATACTCCCCCATGTAAGACATTACGAAATTACCGTAATGAAAACAATGTATATAAATCTTCACCAGATAAAACAATAGGAGAGTATCAGAAAGAGATGAATAATGTTCCATTGGTTAGGACATTGTATGATCACTTGTACGGCTACACATGTCAGCAATCCTATAATAGCCCAACATATGACATGCATAACCCTAATAGGTGGGAGCATCAAAATTTCATTTTAGGAGACGAGCCAACCATAGATGCTAACAATTATCCTCAAGAGTTTCTTTCTCATGAGCCCCAACCGACACGAACTCTTGAGGATACGCTGCGAAAGTTTATGAAAATAACTGAGTAATGCATACAAAACCTCTTGCCATCTCAAAATCCTGAACCCGATATTGGGAACACTGAATCATTCCCCAACAATGAGGAGGATGGGGCTATACAAGCCCAACCTCTTTCGATTTGATGACTAAATTTTAAGGGATGTAGATCTTAGTGATCCCAACATTACCATCAAATATGGTGAATCAACTATCTCTTTTAGTTATTCCAATTTGAATGATGAAAAGATTTCAAGGAAGGTTGACAAACCTGAGGAATCTACAAAATTTGAAAGTGATATCTTGATTAACCACAATGAGGGTTCAATGGATAATTGTGAGTCCATGATTTCTTCTTCCGAAGGGCTGAATGATTATGAGTCGCCAGAAGATATTCTTGCTAGAGAGATGGTCGAAGTGGATCTCTTTAAGTCCACCCACCAACATAACATGACTGTTTACGTCGAATTCTGTAACAAGGTCCTCCGAATGTTCAACTTCTCTCCAAGGGGTTTTCTCCGTGGACCTGAAAGAAACAGAAAGCAAGTAAGGGTGGCTGGCGTCCAGCCGTTAGCCCTCCGATGCTTAAATTAGATAGGAAAAAGAGAAGGAATGACCAGAGCGGAGTTAAAGATTGAATATCGTGTACCTTTATCATCAGTAGAGTCATCTATTTATACAGATCTCAACGATCCAATCCACTACGCAAGCTGTTAGATTAACACTGATTTCACGGGATAAGGAGCTTATCTCGCTTAATCCTTGAATAAAGATGTTGTCAAAACATCCTAGACGTCTAGCTGATTACGTCTCTAGATATTCGGAGATAAGAATAGATATAAACCAAAACCAGCCTATACGGGCTGCTGGTACTATTAGACGAAGCTTCCATACCAGAAATCACGAACCACGATCATTTAGATGCCGAGGGCTGCTCATATCTAGAGTGCTCGTATTTAACATACGGAATGCGACCCCTCCTGTCGAGCGCGAGCCGGACTACTCGCATTCTGGATGTGCGACCCCTTCCGTCGAGCCGAGCTGAGCTGCTCGCATTCTGGATGTGCGACCCCTTCCGTCAAGCTCGAGCTGAGCTGCTCGCATTCTGGATGTGCGACCTCTTCCGTCGAGCCCAAGCTGAGCTGCTCACATTCTGGATGTGCGACCTCTTCTGCCGCGCCCGAACTGAGCCGCTCGTATTTCTTTTACATGCCAAACTTATCTACAACAGATGCCCACCAAAACCCTTGGCGTTAAGAAGCTATGCCAAAGGTTTTGTTTGTATGTGTAGCTGGCGGCTGGGAGAGAGTGCGCATGATTCTGCATTTATGATAGCCAGCTTTATGCAGCTTTTTCTGCAGCAAGGAATGAGGCGTCGGTCGCCACGTGCCTCCGTATTTAATGCTAGTGCCCGTTAGTATATCGTGCCTGATGGGAAGCCGTCGCGTGTCCACCAAATCAAACGAAATGATTGCGTATAAATATCAAATCCTACAGAAAAAACTCTTCCATTTTCGAATTCTATCTACTGCGGAGCTTTCCTTCCTTCTCCTTCTTTGTTTTCGGAGCAAAAAACCTCTTTGCAGAGGTATTCTTTCTTCTTACTTACTTCTCCCATCCCACTTTTTCTTTGTAATGGCGGAGGTCTCTGACGAAGAGATTGTTCCTCTGGGAGACGAAACCCCGGATTCTTCTGAATCCAACAACGCCAGAGTACCGGCTGGGAGATATTCCGCCTCCGATTACTCCTCCATCTTGACGGAGGAAAGGCGCTCTAACCTTAGAGAGACATATCGGGTCCCAGACTCTGTTTCGTTTAGATTACCTGGGAGAGGGGAGACAGCCGATGCACCACCACTAGGGTGCGTGGCTTTTTATGAATATTTTTTTCAAAGTGGACGTACGTCTTCCCCTCCACCCTTTCATACGAAACTTCCTCCTTCTCTACAAGATTGCCCCGAGCCAACTAATGGTTAATGGCTGGCGAGTGCTTCTGAGCGCTTTTATCCTCTGAAAGCAAGCGGGTAACGATGAGTTAACCGCTGAGGAGTTTTTAAGGTTATTCCAGCTGAAGAAGGTGCCAGCTAGCGAGGGTTGGTACTACCTATGCTTCTGGCACCGGAATAACTTTATCTTGGGAAACCCTTCTTCCAACTGCCCGGGGTGGAGAAAAAAGTGGTTCTATGTCTCCGGCAACTGGGAGTCCGAAATGGGCTCCCACCCCAAAGGCCATAACGTTAATCGCAATTTTGGCGAAGGTGGGCTAAATGTTTGTTTATCTGTCTGAAACAAACAATACCTTTGCTCCATGATGATTTAATGTGCCTTCTTTTTTGTTCGTAGGAATCCCAACTGGTGTGAAGCCAAACCTGCGAGGAGGACTCAACGAGAAGTTAGTTAGAGTCTACAAGCTCCCCGTGGCTACACGCCACGTCAACATTGCATTAGAACCTCGTCATCTCTGTGCGGCTGGTCTCATCTTTCGAGAAGAGATGACGAACGTTGGAGATAAGAGAGGTGCACTGGGGGTACTTCCCCGTCTGAAGGGTACGGCCTCGAAGAGGCAAAAGAAAACCGCGGGGAGTCCTTCAAATGCGCCTGCTCCCGCAGAGGGGTCTGCTTGCGGTGCACAATCGCGTGTGGCTGCCTCGGGAGGGGTCGCTATGACCTCTCGTACGACCGCGACCCCTACGGTCAACGCGACCCCTCTATCAACTGCGACCCCTCCGGCTGACATTCATGGTCAGCCAATTATCGAAGTCGTCGATAACTCGCCGAAAGGCGATCGAAGAGGAGGAGGACTCCCTCCAAGGGGAGCTACATGCGAGCCGACTGTTGCTCGTGAAGTGCTGACACCCTCTTTGGGTACAGCGGGTGCTCGCGAGGCGGGCTCGAAGGAGATGGTGGTGGCCCAACCTTCTGGGTCGGGAACTTTTGTCATCCCACCGCACTTGCATCCAATATGCGAGTTCATGTTTGACAAAATATCTCCCAACTCCTTCGGAACCCTCCCCGAACCGAGCCCAGAAACTCTTTCCACAAATATCGGGGTGAGATTGCTACAGGTAACCAACCTTACACCGTCTTTCTTTATTTATTTATTTTTTATTACTAATATGGCGGGCTGCTCTGATTTTTCTCCTCTCCCACATTTTTTTTCTAGAGCCTGGATCTCACGCTTCAAGTCAGACGTGACATCGAAGCAGCCCGCCGCAGCCTGGAGGATGCGGAGAAGAAGAAGAAGACGATGGAAGCCGAGGTCCAAGGGCGGGACCGCTTGGTGAAGGCTTTGGAAGCCCAAATCGCCAAGCTGGACGAAGAAAAGAGGATTCTCCTTGTCAAAATCCAATCCATGACTGATCTCTTTCAGTCACTGGATCTCCAACTCACAAAGCTTCAAGAGCTTCATACTAAGAGCGAGAGGGAGAGGGAGATCTTCCGCCAAGACAAGATCCAGCTTGAAGAGCAGCTCAAGAACGCTCGGACCAAGCTCGAGGAGGCCCAACAGCGACTTAAACAGCTGAAGGATGACTCCATCCACTGGGAAGAGGAGCGGGTGGCTCTCGTCCAGATGGTATCTGATGAAGGTCCTCGCGCAGTCCAGGAGTTTCGAACTTCTCAACTTTATGACGAGAAGCGATATGAAGCGTATATTGCTGGTCGCGATTTTGCGGTCAGAGTTATGCAGCAGATCGCTCTGACCTTTAATGTTGAGGAATTCGACAGGATAGCTTTCGAGGTTGCAGCCAGAGAACGAGCTGCCGCTGAGAATGAAGTCACCGGAGCTACAGATGTTGCTCCTGCTCCCGAAACTGGTCCTGAAGCTGAGAGTCACGAGCCTGCCTAAGAGGGGGATAACCAGCCTTGACTTTGTTGCCTTCCTTCGTCTATATCGTGAATTTTTTATTTTTTTTCTTTTATATACTCTTGAGAAGAAATTTGTATGTAACGACTATGTAATGACTTGACCTTTGGTCCATTATAATGAACATCTACTTCTTCAATGTCGTGTATTTTTCCTAGTTTTCATTTTTGCCTTGTGTAAATCATATGCTGACTTATTAGGGGATGCGACCCCTTACTTCGAGCACGAGCTGAGCTGCTCACATTTAGGATATGCGACCCCTTAATTCGAGCACGAGCTGCGCTGCTCGCATTTGGGAATGTGACCTCTTATATCGAGCACGAGCTGAGCTGCTCGCATCTAACTCATAAAAAGGTGAATTAGACTCAATCCGGGGGTCGCATGACCGTGTCCGCGTTGAGATAGACTGGTCTATCGATTGAGATTTTGATTCCACCAAGGGCAGAAAATTGGTCAAGAGAGCACGTATGCTCTCTTCAGGGCTATTTTTTATCCATAGAATGGAGAAGCAACCAACTAATAATAATTTCAACCCTACCAAGGGTAGGCAATCGGCCAAGAGAATGTGTATATTCTCTTTGGAGCTATTCGAGTCCAAGTAAATGGAGTAGCGACCAAAAGATGTCTTCAAACCTTAATTCATTCGAATATCGTTACGAGTTACATCGCATCAAGGGAAGTATTGCAACAAGTGTTCCACATGCCAAGGGCGACGTATAGGTCTTCCTTGCATATCTTCAAGATAGTAAGTGCCGGGTCGCACAATTCTGACGACTCGATACGGGCCTTCCCAGTTCGGATCAAGTGATCGAGCAGGGACCCCAAGGTTTTGTCTGAGAACCAAATCACCTAGTTGGAAAGCTCGAGGTCGAACTTTAGCATTGCGATAGCGAGCAATGCACTGCTGATACGCTGCTACTCGCATCTGAGAGGCAATCCTTCGTTCTTGCGAGAGATCGAGGTGAAGTCGAAGATTCTCTTGGTTATAAGTGGGATCGTACTGCTCAACCCGGTACGAGGGTATTTGAATCTCAACTGGTACTACCGCATCGGTACCGAATGCTAAGGAAAAGGGGGTTTCGCCCATAGACGTACGAGCCGTAGTCCTATATGCCCATAAGACTTCTGGCAAGAGTTCTGGCCACATGCCCTTACACTCACCGAGCTTGGTTTTCAAATGATGCTTGATAATTTTATTCACTGCCTCGACTTGCCCATTTGTCTGAGGATGATACGGAGAGGTGCGGAGGTTACGTATCTTCCACTTTTCACAAAATTCGTCAAAGGCTGCATTATCGAATTGTGTTTCGTTGTCGGTAATTATAGTGTGGGGGAGTCCATAACGGCATATGATATTTCTCCATATGAACTTAGTAGTTTGTTTCTCAGAAATCTTGGCTAGTGGTTCTGCCTCGGCCCATTTGGTGAAGTAATCGACCCCCACTATCGCGAATCTGTTTTGTCCTTTTCCAGTAGGCAAGGGCCCGATGATATCGACCCCCCATTGTGCGAAAGGCCAAGGGCTATCAACTGGAGTCATTTGCTCGGACGGTGCGTGAGGTATAGGAGAGTATCGCTGGCACTTGTCACATTTTTTAGAGAGTTCAATCGCGTCTGCCTTCATAGTGGGTCAATAGTATCCTTACCTCATCGCTTTATACGCTAGGGATCAACCCCTTGGGTGGTTACCACATGCCCCCCGGTGTATTTCATCGAGAACATGATGTGCTTCTTCTGGGTGAAGACACCTTAAATAAGGCAAAGAAAAACTTTTACGTAATAGGATCCCATTTTGTAAAGTGTACCTGGTAGATCGATATCGGATTTGTCGCGCGGATCTTTTATCGTCTGGAAGAATCCATCTCTAAGATAAAGGGTGATGGGATCCATCCAACATGGAGACGGATGTATTACAACCACCTGCTCGAGAGTGGCTTGGTCGATACTCAAGTCTTGAAGATACTCAATAGGAATCGAATATGGTAACTCAGATTCTGATGCAGAGGCGAGCTTTGCCAGTGAATCAGCGAGCTTATTCTCCTCGCGGGGAATGCGGATTATTTCGTAATTCTTCAATTTTGCGAGCAAAATGAGAACTCGAGATTTATACAAGGCCATCCTTTCTTCTTTAGCCTCGAATTCACCGAGAACCTGATTGACAATAAGCTGAGAATCGCTGTGAATGAGTAGATTTTGAATCGAGAGGACGTTTGCTAGTTCGAGGCCAATGATCAAGGCTTCATACTCTGCTTCATTATTTGAGATGCGGGAATCGAAGCGTAATGCATATTGAAAATGCGACCCGTCTGGAGCGACTAGAATAAGGCCCGCTCCACTACCGATGGCCCGTGAGGACCCGTCCACGAAGAGTGACCAGGAAGGCTGGTCGCTGATCGCGATACTTTCATCGAAAGAAGAATAGGTGAATTCGGCGATAAAGTCAGCTACGGCCTGGCCCTTGATAGCAGTCCTGGGGCAGAACGATATGTCATGCTCGTTAAGCTCGACCGCCCATTTAGTTAATCGTCCGGAAGCTTCAGGTTTCTGAAGGATCTATCGTAGCGGATGATTCGTTGGTACTAAAATTGCATGGGCTTGAAAATATGGTCGCAACTTTCGAGATGCCGTGACTAGAGCGAGAGCCAGCTTTTCCATATTAGAGTACCGAGTTTCAGCATCTACCATTGCTCGACTGATATAATAAACGAGCCTTTGTATCCCAGAATCTTCTCTTATTAATGCGGCGTTAATGGCCGTGCAGAATACAGATAAATAAAGGATAAGTTGTTCGTGCAACACAGGTTTAGATAAAACGGGGGATGTACTCATATATTGCCTTAGTTGTTGAAAAGCTTCTTCGCACTGTGGTGTCCACTCCCAATCAGATTTGACCGTGGCACGGAGGAGTTTGAAGAAGGGTAAGCACTTGTCAGATGCTCGCGAGATGAACCTGTTCAACGATGCAATGCGACCAGCCAGACGTTGGACGTCCTTAAGAGTGGTTGGGGATTTCATCTCTATTAACGCTTTTATTTTTTCAGGATTTGCCTCAATTCCTCACTGGTCGACCATGAATCCGAGAAATTTTCCAGCAGATACTCCGAACGCACATTTTTCTGGATTTAGCTTCATCTGATATTTCTTCATCAGGTCGAAGGCTTCTCGAAGATCAGAAAGATGATCGTCTTCTACGATACTCTTCACGAGCATGTCATCAACGTAGACTTCCATATTCCTGCCGATTTGGGCGGCGAATATTTTATTGACGAGACGCTGATAAGTGGCCCCTGCATTTTTAAGACCAAACGGCATTACCTGGTAACAATATAGTCCTCGATCCGTGATGAAGGCAATATGTTAGCTATCGGGTGGATGCATCATGATCTGGTTGTAACCAGAATAAGCATCCATAAAACTAAGCAGGGCATGCCCAGCTGTTGAATCGACCAGCTGGTCGATCCGCGGCGTCGGGAAGCTATCTTTGGGGCACGCTTTGTTCAAATCTGAATAATCGACGCACATTCTCCATTTGCCATTAGCTTTCCGGACGAGAACTACGTTCGCAACCCATTCTGGGTAGTCAACTTCTTTTATGAAATTGACCGTAAGCAGCTTCTCGACTTCAGCTTTTATTGCCATTTGCCTCTCTGCAGTGAAGGCGCGTCGACGCTGGTGTACGAGCTTATGCTTCGGGTCGATGTTCAGACGATGTGCGATGATGTTGGGGTCGATGCCTGGCATATCTTTGTGAGACCAAGTGAACACGTCTTGATATTCGGTGAGGAGACAGATCAACTCATCCCGGAAGGCACTCTTCAAAGAGGATCCCGTGTAAACAACTTTGGAGGTGTCGTCTTGGGTTAAGTGAATCGCCACTGTATCTTCCCCAGGAGTTCCCGATTGGAGGGCATTCTCTCTTGGATCTAACGAGTTGTCCGTCGAGGAGTTAGGTGAATCTTGTGCTATCATCATAACGGGTGCTGATTGCGCTTTCTTTCGGTCTTGTAGGGCTATCTTATAACAGGACCGGGCCTCTTTTTTATTTCCTCGTACAACCCCGACACCATTTGGGGTAGGGAACTTGACGTATAAATACAAAGGATGTAAAGCTACCCCAACCTTATTAAGTGATGGTCGCCCCAAAATGGCGTTATATGCTGACTTTCGATCTACCACAAGGAAGTTTATGAAGATGGTAGTCTTCGCTGGACTTTCCCCAAAAGTGACTGGAAGATCAATGCTTCCTTCAGGCGTTACCACCTCGCCCCCGAAACCGACGAGGGGAGTCGAGACTGGCTTGAGTAGGCTTCTGGCAAGTGCCATTTTGTTGAAAGCCTCCAGGTACAGAATATCGGCTGAGCTACCTGTATCCACCATAATACGATGAGTTAAATAATTAGATACCTTTAGTGCGACCACGATGGAGTCTTCGTGAGGGAAGTGAATTCCCTCAGCATCTTCGAGGGAGAAGGAAATTGGTGGATGATTGATTTTTGACGCGTTGGGTGTTTGCTCTAGCCAATAAATATGCTGGGGCTTCTTGGACGCCTTACGAGCGTATGCTTTCCTTGAGGCTCGAGAATCTTCGCCACAAGCAGGTCCCCCGACGATGGTCCGTATCTCCCCAGTGGGCTCGGCGTCTTCTTGCGGATCATGTCGATGAGGTGATTTCTTTTGTTGTTGCGAGGCTTCTCCCCTTTTTGGCGAGCGACCTTACCGGACAACTGTTCGCTCGCCTCAAGTGTAAGGCTGCGATGTAGTAATAAATCTCGGTAAGACTGAGGTCAATCCACAGGGAAAGAGGTAAACAATTCCAAGTACTCCAATAACTAGAATCTAAGAAGTTTAAGAAAGTAGTTTTTCACATGAAATAGGAAAATCTGAAAATAAGAAAAACTAGAGCATCAAGGATCCACTTGTAGTAGTCTAATGCCAATCCATTCATCCAAGTACAACACAATTAGAATCAAAGTCCTATCTCTCATCTAATTGGAAGATATAACATTCAAGCATAAATAATCCCACTTAAATCTGGAAATCAGATTTCTAGTTCTAATAGAGCACATAGAACTTGAACTTGTAGCCTTTGGAGTAACAGCCATGCCTATGGACTATGGCATGCTCAAGGGTTACTACAATTCGAATTCAAACAACCCAACCATGGTAATCTCAGAGGATTGCAAGGAACTCATGTCCGGAGTACACGAACTCTCACAATTCATCTAAAATTCCAAACTTTATTCAAACTAGAAGTTCAAAATCCAAAATTAAGAAAAGGGTACTTGAAATAAAAGAATTAAAGCATTGAAACCAACTACAAATTTCACCTCTAGCTCTAGCTAATGTTAGTGCACTTTTCTATGGCATACTAGTGCACCTTGTTTGTCAATTACTTAGGTCAGTGGGTCTAGTGTCGGTTGAGCTTAATGAAGACGAAGAACGAAGACTCAAGACGGACCGGCTGCATCAAGGAAGAAGAAACAGGTAAAAGTGATGCCTTGGTGTGCCTTGCCTTGACCAAAACCTAACCCATAACCTCTTAGATGACTTGCACCAACTAGGTATACCTTTAGTCATCATCATTAGTCTTAGAACTCCATGAAAAACATGATAAATTAGACTAATTAAAGAGGTGGAAGATGCTGTAATCAAATAGGCTCAAACAGCAGTTTCCGATAGGACTCCGATCAATCGGACAGAAGCTCCGATCAATCGGAAATTTTTCCAGCAACCTTGAAAATCCACTGGACATATTTCCGATCAATCGGACAGATTTCCGATCCATCGGAAGGGGTCCGTCCGATCAATCGGACAATGTTCCGATCAATCGGAATATCTTCTAGAGACTTCACTGGATAGATTTCCGATCAATCGGACTTGTCTCCGATCAATCGGACAGGTCTCCGATCCATCGGACCTTCTTCCGATCAATCGGAGATGCGCAAATCTGCACGTTTTTTTTACCGTTGGAAGAAAATCTATTTAAGATGGGGGATTCGTTTTTGAGCCAAGTGAGGGAATTTTGAGGAGATAGAAGCCACCATTGCTAGAGATCATTAGAGGCTCTATCCCAAACCTAAAGCAAGCCATTCTCCTTGTGGTTTCATCACAAGCTTAGGCCATTCAATGGCATCTTGAGAATAGGACTTGTTCCCTCTTGATTCCTAGGGTTTAGACACCTTGATAATAGTTAAATCCTTTGTCTAAACACTACCTAGGAGTCCATTTAGGTGCATTCCTCTAGGAAACCCATTTCCTACCATTTGTAGAGGTTTCACCATTCCCTAGCACCTTGGGCATCTCCAATGGAGCATCACATGCAAGGTAGCTGATCTTGGAGCTGAAGCCTTGGCAAAGCGGCGGCGTCAAAGATCGGGGGAGCACAAGGGGAGCTGATTCAAGCACGGGAGAGCGAGAAGAAGCAACCCGAAGCGGCGCTGAACAAGGGCCTCAATCCGACAAGTAGGTTGTCTTGTTAAGAGTCCATCCACTCAATTCCCTGTGGGAGTTGAGTGTAGAGTTTGTTTGACAAACTCGCCCCGGGGTCGTTAGCCGATCCTTGGCCTATTAGTTGGGCCTAAAATCTAGGGACGTCAGCCGTTCCTTGGCACGTTAGTCGGGCCTAAAACAAAGTCTCCAAGGGGGAGCCACCAACACGGGTGCAAACGTGTAGGTTGGGAGGAACCTGTAAACTCCCCGGTTGGGTGGATCCGAGTTAAAACACCTTGGTTGGGAGGAACCAGACTTAAACTCCCCAGTGAATGCCGGTGTGCTCAAAGGGGTTGAGTACTTGAACCGGGAGTGGAGTAGACAAGTAGTCGAACCACTATACATCCTTGTGTTTGTGATTGTTCTTGAGCACATTTCTCTTTATGCATTGTGTTTAAATTGGTTAATTATGAATGCTTAGTTAGGAATGCATGCTAGGCACTTGATAGGCACATCCACACTCACAAGATGTACTTTCACTACCTCATGTTGACTTGAGCTCATTGATCCATCCTCTATAGTCCACATGAGTCGTTTAGACTAGGTTGCTTATTGCTCTTATCTCTTGCTAGTCTTTTATTTGGACCCACTTAGGCTTGGAAGCCGAAGTGTTAATCGCTTACGTAGTTCAATTTGTTAAATTTGTTAAGTAGGTGAAAAGATTTTTGAAAAGGTCCTAATCACCCCCTCCTATAGGTTTAGCTATAATTCTAGTTGCTCCTCAAGCTTCCGCACGTGTATGCGTAGGGTGTCGTGTTAGGCTACCCGACGCAATTTCAGCTAAGAGGTTAGCTAAGGAAAAGCATATTAAAACTAGAACTAGAACTAAGAAAAGGAAGAAAAACTAGCTGGAGGAGGCTAGGAAGCCTCCTATGACTTGAACTCCTTGCTCCCCACGTCCTTGGTTGATTTGGAATAGAAGAGAGCACCTCCTTTTATAGTACAGCAATAGTACAGCAACATAGCAGAATTTGTTTCGCTTGGTACGGCTTAACCAATGGTCGGATTGCCTTCAAATTTGATTTGTAGCTTCCTTGTAATGTGATCTTCCTCATAGATGATTTAGATTTCCAATATTATCTTCTGAATGGGCCCACCAATCAGATTACCGACCGCCTCTCAAAATCGCGCACTTCGGGTACCTTCAGAACCAATCATCTTGCTTTCAACGCTCCGGAGTGTACAGATGTCGGATTGATCCCAAATTTTGAACATTGGTAGAACACTTCCTCCTCTACATGATAGATGGATTATATTGTCCAAAACAATCCCAGAATGTGGTCCAAAAATTAGAACACTTAGGGCTTTTATAAACTCTGCGCAGTTGGATCTTTCTGGATGGTCCATCTTTCTTCAACCGGTACGATCAAACCACACATCCTTTTGATCTGAAACTTTTGTGGTTATTCATATATGGATGTGGTCTAAAAGATGGTCAAAGTAGATTCTTCATATCATCAATGATGGGTCACCTGGACCAGCCCAGAGTGGAACAGTGAAATCTGGAACTTTCTGGACAGTTCGTATTGTTTTGGCCACCACGATCAATCCGTAGCTCCGATCGACACGAAACCACTTGGGTTATTTCGGCGTCGAGCTCCTCTTCGACATGAATGTGTTGGATTTCTAAATATCATCAAGATGACTTCAGAAAACTATTCTGAAAATCTAAAAACGGGAATAGCTTGCTGCCTGAAATCTGGAAGTGTAAAATTGCATGGCCGACCGGTCTTGACCGGTCGGACAGGTTGGCCGACCGGTCTTGACCGGTCTAGACCTGTCTGGCAGGTGTCCAGGGAGTGCAGCCGACCGGTCTAGGCTGGTCTTGACCAGTCGGACCCAGTTTCTGCATTGTTTCTTCTTTCTTTTCTTCTCTCCTTCCTCTCTCTTTGCTTTCTTCTTTCTTTGGCCCACCTTGGGTCTTCATCCAAGGCTCCTAAATGTCTCTTCTTGGTCTCCAATTAGATGAAGTCTGCTCTCATTCCTACAATCACAAAACCTGCATCAGATGGGTCTTTTAAACATGTAAACCATGCATATAATGTGATGTAATGGGCCATATCATGTATAAATTGGAGGTTCAACAACAACATAATCTTGAAGATGGCCTTTCCGAATAAGAGCCTCAATGTGGTCACGCAAAGTTATACAATCTTGGGTAGTATGCCCATGGTCTTTATGAAAATAACAGAACTTGCTCTTGTCCCTCTTCTCCGGGTCGGATTTTATTTTTGCGGGCCATTTCGCATATGGTTTATGCTTAATCTTCATTAGCACCTTTTCTGGAGGGGGATTAAGGGGAGTATAGTTGCGATACTTACCGGAGTAAACTTTCTTGGGAGAGCGATCTCGCCGATCGCACCTATACTTCTTGTCCGAAGAAGAGACCTCCTCCGGCTTGCGTTTCTTGCCTTGTATACCATGACGTGTTAATGCCACCTCTTCTGCATTGATATATTTCTGAGCTTTAGCTTGGAATTCAGTCATAGTTTTGGGAGGATTCTTATCTAACGCGAATCTGAATTTTTCACTGGTGATCCCCGCTATTAGGGCGATGAGGCCTTTTTCTTCAGTATAACCTTCAGTTTGGACTGCTTCGGTTGTAAACCGTACTGTAAACTCCTTTATTGTTTCCCCATACTGCTGTTTCAAATCCATTAGGTGAGACGGTGGTTTTTTGATACGGATGCTTCCCATAAATTGGGAGAGGAACAGTTCCAATAGCTGTGAAAAGGAGACGATAGATCGAGGCTTTAACCCTCGGAACCACGTACGAGCTGCTTCCTTCAATGTTAGGGAAAAAGCCCTACACATGATCTCCGAGCCATGTCCCTCCAGATCCATAAGAGACCTATATGTTTCCAGGTGTTCAAGAGGGTCTCCAATACCTGTATATGGGGTGATAACAGGCGTACGATACTTCTTCGGCAATGGTGCCTCCATGACTTCACTGGTGAAGGGGGACTCGGATTGATGTACCGTTGCCACAACGGCAGACGATCGATTTGCCTGGTAGCGCTGCTCCATGTTGTCAAAACGATCATGGATTCTTTGGAGATCTCCTTCCCATGGTAAAGTATAACCTGACGTTTCGACGGTGGACCCTTGAGGTTGCTGTTGGTGAGAAGCGCTAGAATGTATAGAATGTGGAGGTTGCACAGGGGGTTGGTTGCCAACCGGCATTCGGTTGGATGGAGGATGATTTGGTTGGACCTGTGGTTCGTCCACAGAGTGTCTGGAAGCCACCGGTATGGGTTGTGCAGGTAACCCTTCGGAAGGCAGCCTCTGAGGCCCCAAGAAATGCTGATCGAGTCGATTTCACAGGGCTTGAAATCCAGCGCTGAGGTTTAAGAGTGTGTTTCAGAGGAAACGCATAACATCTTCTTGACTTCCGGAAGCCTCAAGTAACGGGTTTGCCGATGGCGCGTTTGGAGCTCCTTGAGGGATGTTTATGGAAACGGTTTGAGGAACAGGAACTGATTCCATCACGTCAGGCGGAGGTAATGTTTGCCTTGATGTGGAAGGATGAACTGTCTTCTTAGGAGGCATAGTGGAAGGGGTTTGATCGGTGGTGGAACGATTGACTGTGATGATCAAATCTTTCCCACAGACGGCGCCAAACTGTTTACGTCGAATTCTGTAACAAAGTCCTCTGAATGTTCAACTTCTCTCCAAGGGGTTTTCTCCGTGGACCTGAAAGAAACAGAAAGCAAGTAAGGGTGGCTGGCGTCCAGCCATTAGCCCTCCGATGCTTAAATTAGATAGGAAAAAGAGAAGGAATGACCAGAATGGAGTTAAAGATTGAATATCGTGTACCTTTATCATCAGTAGAGTCATCTATTTATACAGATCTCAACGATCCAATCCACTACGCAAGCTGTTAGATTAACACTGATTTCACGGGATAAGGAGCTTATCTCACTTAATCCTTGAATAAAGATGTTGTCAAAATATCCTAGACGTCTAGCTGATTACGTCTCTAGATATTTGGAGATAAGAATAGATATAAACCAAAACCGACCTATACGGGCTGCTGGTACTATTAGACGAAGCTTCCATACCAAAAATCATGAACCACGATCATTTAGATGCCGAGGGCTGCTCATATCTAGAGTGCTCGTATTTAACATACGGAATGCGACCCCTCCTGTCGAGCGTGAGCCGAACTGCTCGCATTCTGGATGTGCGACCCCTTCCGTCGAGCCCGAGCTGAGCTGCTCGCATTATGGATGTGCGACCCCTTCCGTCGAGTCCGAGCTGAGCTGCTCGCATTATGGATGTGCGACCCCTTCCGTCGAGCCCGAGCTGAGCTGCTCGCATTCTGGATGTGCGACCCCTTTCGTCGAGCCCGAGCTGAGCTGCTCGAATTCTGGATGTGCGACCCCTTCCGTCGAGCCTGAGCTGAGCTGCTCGCATTCTGGATGTGCGACCTCTTCTGCCGCGCCCGAACTGAGCCGCTCGCATTCCTTTTACACGCCAAACTTATCTACAACAATGACCAATTCTATTGTAGAAGATCTCCCTTTGACTGAAAATTCTGTTTCTTTGGATGATGTATTAGCACAATCTGAAATTTTAGATCAACCAATGTTAGATGATGTGCTTACCACTGAATCTGAAAATTTTTCTTTGGAAGACCTCCCCTCTATAGAGGAGGAATTCCTTGCCATTGAAAAAGACATTCCTCTATCACTTAGGGAGAACGAGGACCCTTCATTCGACTCTCTCGATTTCCTCGAGGAATGCATGACCCACCCCTATGATGTAGATGATGAGATTATTATGGAGTTGGACATTTTGTTAGACATGGTGTCGGTGCTTGATGAACACCATTCCACTGATTTACACTCTTTACCATTATTTGTGGAAACACTGTGCAATTCTGAATTTTTAGAGTAGACAACCCAAACTAAAGAATACTTAATGAATATCTCTCCACCATCATGGGTTCTTCAACCCATTGAAAATTCTGATTGGGAGGACCCGTTTTTAATCACTCACAACCCAATTCAAAATTTAAGGAGATATCTTTTTGTTGCTCTTATCTCCTCCTTACATGCGTATGGTGCACACTATGATTGGACTTTAATGAAGAAAAGCACCCATGTGTGTCGAGCAGGACTTTGGATGGTCCTCTTGAGAAACCTATTGAAATTCATGAAGATCCTGCTTAAATTTGATCATGTAGTCGATCAGACTAATCAAAGGTAGGTAGGTAGGTTAGGATTTCCTTTCTATATTTAGGTTTGAATAAGTCTCATCGAGACAATGGAAGATGCTAGAATTTATCAACTTACTAAATTAGGTACTCTCGTTCTCACTCTCCTTTGTTTTATGTTATTGCTCTCATGTCATGAACATCGTATATCTTTGTATATTGAGGACAACGTAAGATTTTGGTTGGGGGGGTGAGAGATTCCTTAGATGAATCTATTAGCTTTTGTGACATTTAAAGCAATTATGTAGAAATTTTTTTATTTTTCTGAAAATTCAAAACTCCTTTGGAAAACCATGTTTATATGCACTTAGAATGTCGTAAGTAAGGAAGGAAGAAAGATATAGTGAGATGATTTTGAAACTCTTAAAGGACTTGTAACATGATGATTTTCTAATTGGATTCCCTTATTGATTTGATTGATAGAAAAATTGAAACACTTTTACACCTAGTTCACTTTACACGATTCTCATGTTTTAAAAAGATTATGTAGATTTGTGGATTGGCTAAGTTTAGATTTGAGGTCTTGAAAAACCAAGCCGGGGTACTTTGTTCATCCTTGTCCATGGGAAAATAATGAAAGATGTGGATTTCTAAAAATCCTGTCTAATGTGTATGAAAAGGAAAGGAAGGATGAAAATATAGGAATGATTGAAAATATGGTGGAAAAAATCCAAAAAGAGCTACCTATTACCAACCGGGGGATGGTCTACCCGTAATCAAAGCCGGAAATGGGATGTAGTGTGAAAGCCGTCGGAAGAATAGTAAGGCAAATTCCTATCATAGGCATGTTGTTGATCTGTACACCTTAGATCCCTAATTTAGTTGATCTATGAAGAAGATAACCCTAAAAATTCATAAGATGAACATTCACTATGCATATTAGGTTAAATTTTTTTGGATCCTTCTATTTATCAATCAATCAGCTGTTCACTCCCCAAGCGTAGGGTTGCGAAGTAGTAATAATTCGGAAAGACCGAGTATCGTTCCCACAGAGATTTATATATGGGTATCTTCAGAATTTAACTAAAACAACTAGTAATTAAGACTATATTAAGAACTAAAACTAAACAAACAGTTATTTGAGTTTAAACAGTGAATGATTAAGGTAAATTCAATCTAAAAAGTCACTAGAGCGCCAAGGATCCACTCTTGATACGTTTCAATGCATTAACACAACTAGGTCTCATATAACTCAATCAGAATCAGATTTCCATCTCTATCCGATCGGAATATAGAGCAATTAATCACAGTTATCTGAAATAGGTGCTTATTAACTGATTTGATTCCCACAACCATGCTCAGGCCTTGGGCACACTCAATTGTATAGGCCAAGCCTCTTTCCAATCTAGTTGAGATTCATAACCATAGCCTTCACCAAGTCCTGTCACTAGACCTGATTACAACTCATGATTTGAACTCTAATTAAATCAAAATCAATCTCTAAACAAATATTCCAGATCATACACAAAAGATAAGAAATTCAGTTACATGAGTTCCCACATGAAAATCAGGCCATTGCATACAAGGCAATCAAAGCGTCTACCATGCCCGGAGTCGATGGTAGATCAATGCATTACACAAGCATAAACAATGCTCAATAGCTAAGATACTAAGTTAGGATCACTAAGAATCACATGAGCCCGGAGTCATCAAGAGATCAAAGTAGAAACCAACATAGTACTTGAATCAAACTCAATTTGAACTAAAATTCATTCATTAAAGAATAAAAGGAAACCTAGGTTGTATCAATCCATTAAAAACGAATCAAAAGCTTCCCCTCTTAGCTCTAGCTAAGAGGGTTTAGTTCATCTCTAACATCCTTGAACTAAAAGCCTCTAAAAACATAGAAAAATACTAAAACAGGAAATCTGAAGTAGAATCCGTCTCCTCAGCAATCCCCACGTCGTCGCCTTCTCTGGTATGAAGAGAAGACACCCTTTTATAGCTTGGAGGAGTCCAATACGCAAGAACATTCCAGAAATTGCGTAAGCTTACGCAATTGCGCAGTAAAATCTGGAGATCCTAATTTAGAAGGTGCTTGTTATGCATGGTCGACCGGTCTGGACCGGTCGGCCTCAATAAACAGCTCTTCCAGCAACGTTGTCCGACCGGTCATGACCGGTCGGAGGTCTTCACAAGGTCTCAGCAACCATGGCCGACCGGTCATGACCGGTCGGCCTTATTCAATCTTTCTCCAGCAGCTATGCCCGACCGGTCATGACCGGTCGGGCTGGGTAGTCCTTCTTCTTTGGTCTTCTCTTGAGTGGCCGACCGGTCATGACCGGTCGGCTGGCTTTTTCTTCTTTATTTCTTTCTTTCTTTCTTTCTTTTCTCTTCTCTCCTTGCTTGTCTTTCTTTGGTCTTCAATCATGCTTGATCCAATGGTCCTCAATGCTCATAAAGAGCTCCACTTAGCCCTCAATATGTGAAATCTCCATCTTCTTCCTATAATCACAAATCATGTACTAAGTTGGTCCTTTAAACATGTATATTATGCATAATGAGTGATGAATTGGGGTTAGAATATGCACAATTATGAGCTCAACATCAGCGGGAATTCCATATGACCACTTGTTATGTTTTTGGAAGTTTAAGGTCTCAACTTCTATCACTCAGTTTTGCTGATTTTTGTACTTGCATGTCTTGGAATGTATAGAAACATAGTTTTCGAAGAAGAGTTGGGTTATCGAGAATGAAACTTGTTTCACTCATGTTTTGCTTGGGACTAGCAAAATGCTGGTTGGGGGGTGTGTTGAGCTCTTAATTGTGCATATTCTAACCCCAATTCATCACTCGTTATGCATGGTTTTCATGATTTAAAGACTAATCTAATGCATGGATTTGTGATTGTGGGAATGAGAGGGAGACTTCACCAATTCATAGTTAAAAGAGTCACTTTGTATGCATTGAAGATCAATATAACAAGTGCCAAAAGGTGAAGGAAAGAAGAAGAAAGAAGAGAAGAAAATATGGAAAAACTGCCCCAAGACCTGTCCCAAGACCTATCTCAAGACCCATCCCAAGACCTGTCCTAAGACCGGTCACCAGACTGGTTGTTGAGCTCATAATTGTGCATATTCTAACCCCAATTCATCACTCATTGTGCATGATATACATGTTTAAAGGACCAACTTAATACATGATGTGTGATTGTAGGAATAAGATGGAGAGTTCACCATTTGAAGGCTAATTGTAGCTTCTTACAAGTATCGAAGACTATAGGATGAAGCAGGAAGAAGGATCAAGGAAAGACAAGCACGGAGAGAAGAGAAAAGAAGAAAGAAAGAAAGAAATAGAGAGAAAAAGAGGCCAGACCGGTCGGCTGACCGGTCGGCCACCCCCTTTGACACACTCTATATGATGGATAGCTTGGTCCGACAGGTCATGACCGGTCGGCCATAGTCGCTGGAAGAAGAATATACAAGCCCGACCGGTCATGACCGGTCGGGCATAGTTGCTGGAAACATCAGGAACGCAGCCGACCGGTCATGACCGGTCGGCCATGGTTGCTGAGACCCTGCTGAAGACCTCCGACCGGTCATGACCGGTAGGACAACGTTGCTGGAAGAACTGTCTATTGAGGCCGACCGGTCCAGACCGGTCAGCCATGTGTAATTGCCACTTTCTATTCCTGGAACTCCGATTTCTTCTGCGCAATAGTGTAAGATTACGCAAATTCTGGAACGTTCCTGCGTATTGGACTCCTCCAGGCTATAAAAGGACCTCTTCCCTTCATACCAGAGGAGGCTACGACGTGGGGATTGCTCAGGAGACGGATTCTACTTCGGATCTTTAGTTTTCTTCCTGTTTTAGTAGTTTTTCATGTTTTTAGAGGTTTTTAGTTCAAGGATGTTAGAGATGAACTAAACCCTCTTAGCTAGAGCTAAGAGGGGAAGCTTTTGATTCGTTTTTAATCGATTGATGCAACCTAGGTTTCCTTTTATGCTTTAATGAATGAATTTTAGTTCAAATTGAGTTTGATTCAAGTACTATGTTGGTTTCTACTTTGATCTCTTGATGACTCCGGGCTCATGTGATTCTTAGTGATCCTAACTTAGTATCTTAGCTATTGAGCATTGTTTATGCTTGTGTAATGCATTGATCTACCATCGACTCCAGGCATGGTAGACGCTTTAATTGCCTTGTATGCAATGGCCTGATTTTCATGTGGGAACTCATGCAACTGAATTTCTTATCTTTTGTGTATGATCTGGAATATTTGTTTAGAGATTAATTTTGATTTAATTAGAGTTCAAATCATGAGTTGTAATCAGGTCTAGTGACAGGACTTGGTGAAGGCTATGGTTATGAATCTCAACTAGATTAGAAAGAGGCTTGGCCAATACAATTGAGTGTGCCCAAGGCCTGAGCATGGTTGTGGGAATCAAATCAGTTAATAAGCACCTATTTCAGATAACTGTGATTAATTGCTCTATATTCCGATCGGATAGAGATGGAAATCTGATTCTGATTGAGTTATATGAGACCTAGTTGTGTTAATGCATTAAAACGTATCAAGAGTGGATCCTTGGCGCTCTAGTGACTTTTTAGATTGAATTTACCTTACCCATTCACTGTTTAAAACCAATTTCCTATTTTCCAGTCTTAGTTCTTAATAGGGTCTTAATTATTAGTTGTTTTAGTTAAATTCTGAGGATACCCATTCATAAATCTCTGTGGGAATGATACTCGCTCTTACCGAGTTTATTACTACATCGCAGCCCTACACTTGGGGAAGCGAACAAGTTTTTGGCGCCACTGCCGGGGATTTCTATGCGGTATTTTTAGAATTTTCTGAAATAACTCTTGGTTGAGATTGTGTTAAGATAGATTTAGGATTTGTTTTGCTTTTTAGAGTAGGTTTTCTTCTAATTACTAACTTAGTTGTTTTGATTTTTGCAGGATTTTAACATAGGTCTAATCCAGGGATTTTTAGGAAGTTGAAGAAGAACAAGGCATCTTAAGTTGCAAATCAGGTTTTATTGTCCTAACCTTACTCTTCTTCTTCTACTCATTCCTATCACATTCATCTATTGTAGAGTGGGTGGGGACTCCTTTTGGATCTCTGAAAGGTAGGCCTTGTGCCACCTGGATTCCTATTGGTCGGCTCTGCCGCCTTGGATCACCTTGTGCTTATAGATTTCTCTTCTCAACCTACTCCTCTTTCTTCTTTTTCTGTACTTTCTCTCAAAAGACTCAAAGAGTGGGTGGGGAGTTCTTTGAACCCCTATTGACCAGGAGAAATCGGTCTCTATCCTTGCTTCTGGCTCAGCCATTGCAAGACACCCTGTGCTTAAGTTTTAGAGAGGAGTAAAGGAAGGAAGGAAGAATTCTTTTTCCTTTTCACTCATTCTTTTTGGTTTTGCATGCCACATTGGGCTAGGACTTATAATAACTGACTTGTAAGGGACGGCGTAATTGTTGAAGGGATTGATAGAGAGCCACGTGCTAGGAGACATCTAGACTCTCCAATTTTATCTGAAAATATGGCTGCAAATCAACCTAACCCGGTCCAAAATCAAACTGAAACAGGGGAGAATGTGGTTGAGGATGTTCCCCGACCAAGGACTTTACGTGATTTCTTGCAACCTGCAAGAACGAGCACTCCCGCATGCATAATTTTTCCACAAAATGCAGGAAATGTGGATTTGAAACCGGGAGTGATCAATCTTCTCCCTAAATTCCATGGTTTAGACAGTGAGAGTGCCTATCAACACCTTAGGGAGTTTGATGAGGTAATCACCACCATGCACTTTGCAAATGTGACTGAAGACATAGTAAGACTTAAATTCTTCCCTTTCACTCTTAAGGATAAAGCCAAGGGTTGGCTTTATGCATTGAGGCCAAGATCAATTGGTTCATGGACTGATATGCACAGAGAATTTATAAAAAAATTCTTCCCTACTCACAAAACAAACATGCTTAAGCGCCTTATCATGAACTTTGCCCAAAAGGAAGATGAAACCTTCTCCCAATGTTGGGAGAGGTTTAAGGACCTATTAAACACATGCCCACATCATGGCTATGAAATTTGGCGGATCATAAGTTTTTTCTATGAAGGACTGACTTCATCCATGCGCCAATTTGTAGAGATGATGTGTAATGGGGAGTTCATGAATAAGGAAGCTGATGAAGCATGGGATTATTTGGAAGAATTGGCTGAGAGTGCACAGTCTTGGGACACATCCAAACCAACAAGTTCCAAGACTGGCCAACAAAAGGAAAAGGGAGGAATGTATGTCTTATCAGAAGAAGATAGCATAAGTGCACGATTGGCTAACCTTACAAGAAAGGTCGAAGCCATGGAATTAAGGAAAGGAGAAACAATCAACTCCATTGACGTTGAAACTGTTTGTGGGATTTGTGCTGGAAATCAACATGCTACACAAGATTGTCCCACAATTTCAGCAATCCAAGGCATCTTACAAGAACAAACGAATGCCATAAACAGTTATCAACAGCAATATGATGCTCCAAACTCAAACACGTTTAATCCTAATTGGAAGAACCATCCCAACTTCAGTTGGAGGAATGGGCCCAATGCAAATGCAAACAACACTCCAAAAGTATCACTAGAAGAGATGTTGGGTGCATTCGTATCAGTCCAGCATGAGTATAACAAGACGAATTCTCTAAAAATAGATGGGTTCATGCAGGAGCAATTGAAATTCAATCAAAATACAACCCAAGCCATCAATGACTTGAAAACCTCAATGGCTAGGGTTGAATCTCACCTCAGTGCTAGGGAGAAAGGCACACTTCCTGCCCAACCTCTTCCTAACCCAAGAACCCAATTTGAGATACATGATGCAAGCTCAGCTTCCCAACACATGGAGCATGTTCAAGCTATCACCACTTTGCGAAGTGGGAAAATAATTGATAAATCTAATCCGGTGAAGGCCCCACAGCCTAATGATCCAGAAAATTCCAAAGAGGATGATAACATGAACAACACTTCACAAGAGAAGGAACCGGAAAGGCAATACAAGCCGGTTGCCCCATTTCCCCAAAGGTTGATTTCACCCAAACCTTTGGATAAAAATCTGGAAATTCTAGAGGTTTTCAAGCAAGTGAAGATTAACATCCCATTGTTGGATGCCATTAAACAGATACCGTCATATGCTAAGTTTTTAAAAGACCTTTGCACGGTCAAAAGAAAAATACATGTGTAAAAGAAGGCAATTTTGACAGAGAATGTGAGTGCCATTATCAACCACGGGATGCCCAAGAAATACAAAGATCCCGGTTGTCCAACCATATCATGTATGATTGGAGATCACCGTGTAAAACATGCTTTACTTGATCTAGGGGCAAGTGTGAACTTAATTCCCTATTCGGTCTATGAACAATTGGGTTTAGGTGAATTAAAACCCACCAAAACCACATTACAACTTGCTGACCGATCAATTCGTATTCCAAGAGGGGTAATTGAGGACGTCCTTGTCCAAGTTGATAAAGTTTACTACCCGGTGGACTTTATTGTCTTGGACACGCGACCCATGGTTAATATTGGCCCTCAAATTCCTGTCATACTTGGCCGCCCATTCCTAGCTACATCAAACGCTATCATAAATTGTAGGAGTGGGGTCATACAAATGTCTTTTGGCAACATGACGATTGAGTTGAATGCTTTCAATGTTGATAACCAACATGAGGATGAGGATGAGGAGGTTCACGAAATAAACATGATCAATTCTATTGTGGAAAATGAGTCCCTCTCACCTTTTTACTCCGGTCCCTTAGACGAAGAAGTGACTCACTCCCTTGATGAGAACGATGATATAATACGGGATATGGTCACACTTTTTGAGTCAGTATCAGCACATGACACTAGCCGAGAGAAGGATGTGGAAACAATACCTTGTTAGGCTGAAAAATCAATTCAGATTTCCACACCTTTGTGGATCATGCATACCGAACTCCACCAACCCTGGGATGATCCTTACTTGCAATATCATTGCCCAGGAAAATCTGATTGGAGACATGTTTTTTCTGATAATTATGATGGTGTCTCCCCTGTTACATGTGGTGCGCCCGCTAAGGAACCCACTGAAATTCCTTTTTGGGATTTTGAGTGGTTTATCTCAATCACCCACACACATGTACATTGCAAAGCAGGATATTGGATGACCTTACTGCGAAACCTTTTGATCCATCTAATGATTCTGCTTGACTTTATACTTTTGGATGAGTTGTTGGGATTAACCTCCTAGTCTGACGGAGGATAATTTGCTAGAATACTTTCCCATTAGGATTTGCTTTGATAGTTGATTTAATTGTGAAGTAATCCATCTCCAAAAGCTAACCTTGCCATATGCTTCAGGTGATATCTCTCTTTCTCACTCTCCTTTATTTTATGTCATTGCTCTCATGTCATACATACTGCATATCTTATTACATTGAGGACAATGCAAACTTTTGGTTGGGGGGTGAGAGATTCCTCTGATGAATCTGCTAGCTTTTGTGACATGTCGAGCAAAGATGTAGAAATTTTTCGATTTTTCTGAAATTTGAAACTCTTTTGGAAGACTTTAATTCTATACATTCGAGATAGCATGGGTATAAGAAGATGAGATACGAAGTGAGGGATGTTGTAAACTTTAAATTTCTCTTAATATAATGGTTTTATATGTGAATTCACCTATTTTTATTGATAGAAAATTTGAACACCTTTTGCACCCAGTTCACGTTACACGATTTTCATGAGTTGAAAGGATTATGTGATTTGTGGATTAGCTAGACTTTGATTTAAAGGTATTGAGAAACCAAGCCGGGGTATTTTGTCCATCCTTGTCCATGGGAAAATAACGGAAGATATGGATTTCTAAAAATCCTATCTAATTTAAAAGAAAAAGGAAAGAAAGGATGAAATCGGGAAGGAAAGAAAAATGGTGAAAATTCCGATTAGGGCTACCTACTACCAACCGGGGGATGGTCTACCCGTAACCAAAGCCGGAAATGGGACGTAGTGTGAAAGTCGTCGGAAGGACGGTAAGGCAAATTCCTGTCATAGGCTTGTTGTTACTCTATATACCTTGAGATCGGAAGTTTAGTTGATTTATGAAGAAAATAATCCTGGAAACTCATGAGATGAACCATCACTATGCACACTGGGTTGAAATTGTTCAAGTTCTTCTATTTATCAAGCAATCAGCGTGGATTTCATATAAACACTTGTTATGTTCTAAGAGTTTAAGGTTTCAACCTCTTTCACTGAATCTCTCTGATTCTTATGCTTATGTGCCTTGGAATGTATAGAAGAATAGTTTCCAGAGGAGAGTTGGATTTTGGAGAATGAAACTAGTTTCACGCATGTTTTGCTCGGGACTAGCAAAATGCTGGTTGGGGGGTGTGTTGAGCTCATAATTGTGCATATTCTAACCCCAATTCATCACTCATTGTGCATGATATACATGTTTAAAGGACCAACTTAATACATGATGTGTGATTGTAGGAATAAGATGGAGAGTTCACCATTTGAAGGCTAATTGTAGCTTCTTACAAGTATTGAAGACTATAGGATGAAGCAGGAAGAAGGATCAAGGAAAGACAAGCAAGGAGAGAAGAGAAAAGAAGAAAGAAAGAAAGAAATAGAGAGAAAAAGAGGCCAGACCGGTCGGCTGACCGGTCGGCCACCCCCTTTGATACACTCTATATGATGGATAGCTTGGTCCGACCGGTCATGACCGGTCGGCCATAGTCGCTGGAAGAAGAATATACAAGCCCGACCGGTCATGACCGGTCGGGCATAGTTGCTGGAAACATCAGGAACGCAGCCGACCGGTCATGACCGGTCGGCCATGGTTGCTGAGACCCTGCTGAAGACCTCCGACTGGTCATGACCGGTCGGACAACGTTGCTGGAAGAACTGTCTATTGAGGCCGACCGGTCCAGACCGGTCAGCCATGCGTAATTGCCACTTTCTATTCCTGGAACTCCGATTTCTTCTGCGCAATAGTGTAAGATTACGCAAATTCTGGAACGTTCCTGCGTATTGGACTCCTCCAGGCTATAAAAGGACCTCTTCCCTTCATACCAGAGGAGGCTACGACGTGGGGATTGCTCAGGAGACGGATTCTACTTCGGATCTTTAGTTTTCTTCCTGTTTTAGTAGTTTTTCATGTTTTTAGAGGTTTTTAGTTCAAGGATGTTAGAGATGAACTAAACCCTCTTAGCTAGAGCTAAGAGGGGAAGCTTTTGATTCGTTTTTAATCGATTGATGCAACCTAGGTTTCCTTTTATGCTTTAATGAATGAATTTTAGTTCAAATTGAGTTTGATTCAAGTACTATGTTGGTTTCTACTTTGATCTCTTGATGACTCCGGGCTCATGTGATTCTTAGTGATCCTAACTTAGTATCTTAGCTATTGAGCATTGTTTATGCTTGTGTAATGCATTGATCTACCATCGACTCCAGGCATGGTAGACGCTTTAATTGCCTTGTATGCAATGGCCTGATTTTCATGTGGGAACTCATGCAACTGAATTTCTTATCTTTTGTGTATGATCTGGAATATTTGTTTAGAGATTGATTTTGATTTAATTAGAGTTCAAATCATGAGTTGTAATCAGGTCTAGTGACAGGACTTGGTGAAGGCTATGGTTATGAATCTCAACTAGATTGGAAAGAGGCTTGGCCTATACAATTGAGTGTGCCCAAGGCCTGAGCATGGTTGTGGGAATCAAATCAGTTAATAAGCACCTATTTCAAATAACTGTGATTAATTGCTCTATATTCCGATCGGATAGAGATGGAAATCTGATTCTGATTGAGTTATATGAGACCTAGTTGTGTTAATGCATTAAAACGTATCAAGAGTGGATCCTTGGCGCTCTAGTGACTTTTTAGATTGAATTTACCTTACCCATTCACTGTTTAAAACCAATTTCCTATTTTTCAGTTTTAGTTCTTAATAGGATCTTAATTATTAGTTGTTTTAGTTAAATTCTGAGGATACCCATTCATAAATCTCTGTGGGAACGATACTCGGTCTTACCGAGTTTATTACTACATCGCAGCCCTACACTTGGGGAAGCGAACACCGGTCGCTAGACAGGTCTACATAGCTAGACCGGGTCACCAGACATATCGTCAGGAATCCAAAGAAACACAACTTACTGGAATTTATTTAGTTTCTTAGACCGATCGCCCGACCGGTCGCTAGACAGGTCTAAGGTGCTCCAGAAACTCTGTTTTTCAATACTAAGTTTTCAAATTGCAGAAGGACTCCACGGATTCTCAAAGTTTCCAAATTGGTGCGAGATTTCTTTTATAAAAAGCCACCTCCACTCTCTTCCTAAGGCAACTAGCAACATGGGGAGCAAAGGATTCAACACCTCCTGACCTCCTAAAGCTAGTTTTCTTCTTCTTCTAGTTTTAGTTTTAGTTTTGTTTTTATGCTTTTCATTAGCTAACCTCTTAGCTAGAGCTAAGAGGTGAAACTTATAGTTTACTTAGATGTTTTAATTCGTTTTATTAGTTTCAAGTTGGATTTATTGAAGAATAATGGTTTTTGGAAGGTTGAATAAAGTTCTAAGTAGTTTTTCTTAATCTTATGATGGCTCATGGATATTTAGAAGAATTGCTTTAGTTCTTAATCATTTTGCATGGCTCTAGACTTGTACGCTTCGACGAATCGGATTCAAAACGCTCTAGACTTGGATCATCATGTGGGAACTTCAAACCAAAGTTCTACCTTTTTGTTCTAAATTCTGAATATTGTGTTAATTGTTCATAGATTTGAATGAAGTTCAAAGCATGATATAGTCAAGTCTTGTGACAGGGTTTGATGATTATTATGGTTATGATCTTAATATATTGACCTATGCAATTGAGTATGCTCAAGTCCTAGCTTGAATTGAGGAATCATGTTGATGAACAAATGGTCGCTTCCCCAAGTGTAGGGTTGAGATGTAGTAATAATCTCGGTAAGACCGTAGTCGATCCACAGGGAAGGAAGTAAACAATTCGAACTATCATAATAACTAGAATCTTAAGAGGTTTATGAAATCGGTTTTGAACATGAAACTGAAAAATCTGATAATGAAAAGATAACTAGTGCATCAAGGATCCACTTATAGCTCTCCTTAGATGCATAATTCGCTATGGTTTCTCACTTACTTAACTTGAATGAAATCAAATCCTATTTAGCCGGATGATAGAGCGGTTCTATTATCAAATCAATCCAACACATGTGTTGTTCATCAACATGATTCCCTCAATTCAAGTTAGGACTTGAGCACACTCAATTGCATAGGTCAATCCTAGTTCCAATAGATTAAGATCATAACCATAATAATCATCAAACCTTATCACAAAGCTTAACTAAATACCATGGTTTGAACTTGATTCAAATCACATAAATAAACAATACATGTTTTAGAATTTATGGAAAAGATAGAACTTTGGTTTGAAGTTCCCACATGAAGATCCAAGCTCTAAAGCGTCTTGAATCCGATTCTTCGGAGCGTACAGGTCTAGATCTTTGCAAAACAAGTAAGAAACTAATGTAATTCTTCCAAACATCCATGAGTCATCATAAGATTAAGAAAAACTACTTAGAACTTCATTCAAACTTAAGCAAACCATTGTTCAACATTAAATTCAAACTTGAAACCATTAAAAACGAATTAAACAATCAAAGAAAACTATAAAGTTCACCTCTTAGCTCTAGCTTAGAGATTAACTAATGAAAAGCATATTAAAAACTAAAACTAGAACTAAAAAAAAAGGAAGAAAAACTAGCTGGAGGAGGCTAGGAAGCCTCCTATGACTTGAACTCCTTACTCCCCATGTCCTTGCTTGATTTGGAATAGAAGAGAGCACCTCCTTTTATAATGCAACAATAGTACAACAACATAGCAGATTTTGTTTAGCTCGGTACTGCTTAACCAATCATCGGATTGCCTTCAAATTTGATTTGTAACTTCCTTGTAATGTGATCTTCCTCATAGATGGTTTAGATTTCCAAGATTATCTCTTAATGGGCCCACTAACCACTCAGATTAGCGACACTTGGACTGGCCCAGAGTTGAGTAGGCGGAATCTGAAAACTTTCTGGACAGTTCGTATTGTTTTGGCCACCACGGTCAATCCGTAGCTCCGATCGACACGAAACCACTTGGGTTATTTCAGCGTCGAGCTCCTCTTCGACATGAATAAGTTAGATTTCCAAATATCATCAAGATAGGCCCCAAAAACTGGGCCAAAAAACCAAAAATGGGACTGTTGGTATTTGAAATCTGACTTCTGAAAGTGCATTGCCGACTTGTCAGCCGGCTGGCCGGCCGGACCACAGGTCGGCCTTCATAATATTAGTCCAGAGAATTTGTTGTTTCTGGAGGGTTTAGCCGGCCGACCGATGGCTGTGGCCGGCCGGCCGGTCAAGCTAAAAACATGTGTTTTTCTTAGTTTTTCCTCCTCCATCTTCATTACTCCTTTGCTCCACCTTTTAGTTCTTTGTTCTTTGGTCTTCCAAGCATGTAGGACAGGCCTCTAAGCATCCGAATGGTGAAGCCTCTCTCTCATTCCTACAATCACAAATCCATGCATTAGATTAGTCTTTAAATCATGAAAACCACACATAATGAGTGGTGAATTGGGGTTAGAATATGCACAATTAAGAGCTCAACACACCCCCCAACCAGTATTTTGCTAGTCCCGAGCAAAACATGTGTGAAACAAGTTTCATCCTCCAAAACCCAACTCTCCTTCAGAAACTACACTTCTATACATTCCAAGAAATGCAAGTACAAAAATCAGCAAAATTGAGTGATAGAAGTTGAGACCTTAAACTTCCAAAAACATAACAAGTGGTCATATGGAATTCCCGCTGATTGATTGATAAATAGAAGGATCTAAACAAATTTAACCTAATGTGCATAGTGAATGTTCATCTCATGAATTTTCGAGGTTATCTTCTTCATAGATCAACTAAATTAGGGATCTAAGGTGTACAGATCAACAACAAGCCTATGATAAGGAATTTGCCTTATCGTCCTTCCAACGGCTTTCACACTACATCCCATTTCTGGCTTTGGTTACGGGTAGACCATCCCCCAGTTGGTAATAGGTAGCCCTTTTCGAAATTTTCCACCATATTTTCAATCATTCCCATATTTTCATCCTTCCTTTCATTTTCATACATATTAGACAAGATTTTTAGAAATCCATATCTGTCGTTATTTTCCCATGGACAAAGATGGACAAAGTACCCCAGCTTGGTTTCTCAACACCTCAAATCTAAACCTAGCTAATCCACAAATCTACATAATCCTTTTAAAACATGAGAATCGTGTAAAGTGAACTAGATGTAAAAGTGTTTCAATTTTTCTATCAATCAAATCAATAGGGGAATCCAATTAGAAAACCATCATGTTACAAGTCCTTTAAGATTTTCAAAATCATCTCACTACATCTTTCTTCCTTTCATACTTACGACATCTCAAGTGCATATAAACGCGGTTTTCGAAAGGAGTTTTGAATTTTCAGAAAAATTAAAAAATTTCTACATAATTGCTCGAAATGTCACAAAAGCTAGTAGATTCATCTAAAAAATCTCTCACCCCCCAACCAAAATCTTATGTTGTCTTCAATGTACAAAGATATACGATATGCATGACATGAAAGCAATGACATAAAACAAAGGAGAGTGAGAAGGAGAATACCTGAGGTAGAAAGTTGATAAAATCTACCATCTTCCATTGTCTCAATGGGACTTATTCAAACCTAAATACAGAAAGGAAATCCTAACCTACCCACCTACCTTAGATTAGTCCGATCGACTACATGATCAAATTTGAGCAGGATCTTCATGAATTTCAATAGATTTCTCATGAGGACCATCCAAAGTCCTACTCAACACACATGGGTGCTTTTCTTCATTAAAGTCCAATCATAGTGTGCACCATACGCATGTAAGGAGGAGATAAGAGTAGCAAAAAGATATCTCCTTAAATTCTAAATTGGGTTGTGATTGATTAAAAACGGGTCCTCCCAATCAGAATTTTCAAGGGGTTAAAGAACCCATAATGGTGGAGAGACATTTATTAAGTATTCTTTAGTTTAGGTTGTCTCCTCCACAAATTCAGAATTGCATGGTGTTTCCACAAATAATGGTAAAGAGTGTAAATCAGTGGAATGGTGTTCTTCAAGCACCGACACCGTGTCTAACAAAATGTCCAATTCCATAATTATCTCATCATCTGGATCATAGAGGTGGGTCAGAAATTCCTCTAGGAAATCGAGAGAGTCGGATGAAGGGTCCTCGTTCTCCCTGAATGATTGAGGAAGTCTGTTTCAATGGCAAGGAATTCTTCCTCTATAGAGGGGAGGTCTTCCAAAGAAAATTTTTCAGATTCAGTGGTAAGCACATCATCTAATATTGGTTGATCTAAAATTTCAGATTATGCCACTACATCATCCAAAGTGGGAGGACTCAAAGAGATCCACTTCGGCCATCTCTCTAGTAAGAATATCTTCCGGCGACTCATAATCATTCAGCCCTTCGAAAGAAGAAATCATGGACTCACAATCATCCATTGAACCCTCATTGTGGTTAATCAAGCTATCACTTTCATATTTTATAGATTCCTTGGGTTCGTCAACCGTCCTTAAAATCTCTTCATCATTCAAATCGAAATAACTAAAAGAGATAGTTGATTTACCATAATCGATGGTAATGTTGGGATCATTGAGATCTACATCCTCTAAAAGTTTAGTCATCAAATCGGAAGAGGGTTGGGCTTAGATAACCTCATCCTCCTCATTGTTGAGGAATGATTCGGTGTTCCCAATGTCGGGTTTAGGATTTTGAGATGGCGAGAGGTTTTCCCAAAAACTTGTTCGCTTCCCCAAGTGTAAGGTTGTAATGTAGTAATAATCTCAGTAAGACCAAGGTCGATCCAAAAGGAAGAAAGTAAACAATTCGAACTATCCTAATAACTAGAATCTAAGAGGTTTGTGAAATTGGTTTTGAACATGAAACATGAAAATCTGAAAATGAAAGGGTAACTAGAGCATCAAGGATTTACTTATAGCTCTCCTTTGATGCATAATTCACTGTGGTTTCTCAATTACTAAACTAGAATCAAAATCAAACCCTATCTAGCCGAATTATAGAGTGGTTATATTATCAAAACAATCTGTCCTATGTATGATTAATACACATGATTCCCTCAATTCAAGTTAGGACTTGAGCACACTCAATTGCATAGGTCAATCCTAATTCTAATAGGTTAAGATCATACTCATGATAAACATCAAACCCTGTCACAAGACTTGACTATATTATGATTTGAACTTCATTCAAATCATATGAACAATCAACACAATATTCAGAATTTAGAACAAAAATGTAAACTTTGGTTTGAAGTTCCCACATGATGATCCAAGTCTAGAGCGTATTGAATCTGATTCCTCGGAGCATACAGGTCTAGAGCCATGCAAAATGATTAAGAACTAAAGCAATTCTTCCAAATATCCATGAGCCATCATAAGATTAAGAAAAACTACTTAGAACTTTATTCAAACTTTCAAAAACTATTATTCTTCATTAAATCCAAACTTGAAATTAATAAAACGAATTAAAACATCTAAGCAAGACATAAGCTTCACCTTTTAGCTCTAGCTAAGAGGTTAGCTAATGAAAAGCATAAAAACAAACTAGAACTAGAACTAGAAGAAGAAGAAAACTAGTTGTAGGAGGCTTGAAAGCCTCCTAGGTCTTGAATCCTTTACTCCCCACATTGTTAGATGCCTTAGGAAGAGAGTGGAGGTGGCCTTTTATAGAAGAAATCTGAGAATTTACTGGAGAAGTATTGCTCTTGCGCAGCGAAATCCGAATTTGGAAACATCCTGGTGCAATCAGGACACTGGCCGGCCGGTCGGACCCCCTGGCTGGCTGGCCGGAGCTTGAGCGAAAAGAAGCCCAACTCTCTGGATGTTTTACTACACTGGCCGACCCACCAGTCGGCTGGCCGGCCGGACCAAGGGTCGACCTTCATAAAAATTGGACAACAAAATTGTTGTTTCTAGGCAGTTTGACCGACTGGCTAGTGGCAGTGGCCGGCCGGCCAGTCAGGCATGAAAATTGTAGATTTTTCATCTTTTCATCCTTCATCTTCATTGCCGCTTTGCTCCACCTTTTATCATTTATTCTTTGGTCTTCAAAGCATGTAAGACGGGCCTCTAAGCATCCGAATGGTAAAGCCTATCTCTCATTCCCATAATCACAAATCCATGCATTAGATTAGTCTTTAAATCATGAAAACCATGCATAATGAGTGATGAATTGGGGTTAGAATATGCACAATTAAGAGCTCAACAACAACACGTGTTGGATTGCTTTGATAATATAACCGCTCTATAATCCAGCTAGATAAGATTTAATTTTGATTCTAGTTGAGTAATTGAGAAACCATATGAATTATACATCCAAGGAGAGCTATAAGTGGATCCTTGATACTCTAGTTACCCTTCATTATCAGATTTTCATGTTTCATGTTTAAAAATTGATTTCACAAACCTCTTATATTCTAGTTATTAGGATAGTTCAAATTGTTTACTTCCTTCCCTGTGGATCGACCTTGGTCTTACCGAGATTATTACTACATCATAACCCTACACTTGGGGAAGCGAACAAGTAGTGGGTTGGCAGAGAGTGCAATGGGTTGGCCGACCACATGGCCGACCGGCCTTGATTGGTTGGACCAAACTGGTCCTTGCTCCTGTGACTTCACAGGGAGGGCAACAACATGGTCAACCGGTCTTGACCGGTTGGACCACTTTTTCTTCCTTTCTTTCCCTCTCTTTTCTCCTCCTTTCTTCCTTATTCTTTGGCCCACCTTTGGACATCATAAAAGGACTCCTAAATGCAGTCTTTTGAACATTAATTGAGTGAACTCTCTTTCTTATTCCTACAGTCACAAAACATGCATTAGATAGGTGTCTTAACATGCAATTTCATGCATACACTGTGATATAATAGGTTATAAAATGTATAAATTAGAGGCTCAACACTCATCTCCCCTTGAGGAAGGTGGAAGGAATTGGTGATGGAACTCCAGTGATTTAAGAAGCCCCTGAGAATCATTGAATCTCGCGGAAAGAAGCCAGAAGTCGGGTCGATGGCGTGATAAAGCCCAATCTCCCTCAGCACATCTTTGTGTTAGATCAGAATCTCCTTCGCCCATGGATCGTAACTGACGCGACGATTCAAATGTCCCCGTGTGCGAAAGTTTGAAGTCTCCCACATTGCAGACATGCTCGTATGGTTGAATCTTTGACGGATCGTCTTGAAGAAGTGAGTCGGGTAAGCTATATGAGGATCACACATCGGCATGAGGAAAATCATTTCCTTAACCTCACCTATCTGTTGCTGCTTCCCGTTGTCCTTGTTAGAACTAGGAAAAATTGAAACTACTCGTCAGCAGTCTTTTTCCTTTCCTGTGTTCCTTTTATTCTGGGGGAATTCTGAGTATAGAGACATTCATAGACAATCATAAGCAATCACAAAGTATACACGAGAAAGCACCGCGAGGTGAATTTTATTCCAGAGAGTCCGAGATCTTTTACATTCCGGGCTGTGAACTGGTCACGAACCATTAATTACATCAACGGATGATCACCCTTGATTAGAAGGCAAAAGTAAATGCATGCATGTATCATAAATGAGTTAAATAAAGCATTAAAGGAGCATAAATATAAATAAAGCACAGCATAGACAACACAGAGATTTTTACGTGGAAACCCTTACGGGAGAAAACCACGGCACAAAGTGACAAGATTCCACTATGAATTTCAGTTATACAATAGATGGAATATCAAAGGGATGAAGCTCGGATAGATCGAGCAAGTAGTTTAAATCGTGAGGGATTATAGTCTCGAGTTCATGGTCGCCGAGACCAGGTCTAGGATTTATTATGAAATACTTCACCGTTAAGACCAGTTAGATGTTGGTCCCATACTCTTCGGGCATTCCTAGTTAAGTAGCAACCAGGATTTTAACCGAGTCGTGTATCTCAGTGTCATGACACGTCTCTATGGACGATATGACTTTCAGGGATACACTCCACGGTTTCCATTTAGTGCAACCAGGGCCAGTGACCGTCTCCGATGGGACGGGTGACTTGCTGGAAGGCACTCCATGGGGTCTTTGTGCAAACAGGGTTTCGACCGAGTCGTATATCTCAGTGTCATGACGCGTCTCTATGGACGATATGACTTTCAGAAATACACTTCACGGAGTCCACTTACTGCAACCAGGGCTAGTGACCGTCTCTGCTGGACGGGTGACTTACTGGAGGGCACTCCATTGGGTCTTTGTGCAAACAGGGTTTCGACCGAATCGTATATCTCAGTGTCATGACGCGTCTCCATGGATGATATGACTTTCAGGGATACACTTTACGGTTTCCGTTTAGTGCAACCAGGGCCAGTGACCGTCTCTGCTAGGACGGGTGACTTATTGGAAGGCACTCCATGGGGTCTTAGTGCGACCAGGGTTTCAACCGAGTCGTATATCTCAGTGTCATGACGCGTCTCTATGGACGATATGACTTTCAGAAATACACTCCACGGCGTCCACTTACTGCAACCAGGGCCAGTGACCGTCTCTGCTAGGACGGGTGACTTACTGGAGGGCACTCATTCCCTTAGCCACTCAACTGACGGATCCCGCCTTTGGACAGGACGCACATCAACTGGTCTTAACGATGAAGTATTTCAGACGTTTAGAACTCTTTCATTGTGGTTTCCGATGATAACCATAATCCCCTTCGATTTAGTTTCATATCTCGATCCGAGATGAAACAAATTCATATGGATGCAAATGAGTACAGTACAAGGTAACTATGCTTTATGCATGCTTGAGAGAGGATTGCATTTATACTAGATGTTCAGTGTATCAGACAAATTATGCATTTGATTTGATCAATCGGCTTCGTATATATCTTTGTGTCATCGATATTTTGCCCTCGCGTCTTTGAGATCGCGATTGATTTCATTTGGCATTAGTAGATTTTCGGGCCATCAGGGCACTTCCCAGGGCCTGTTTACGATCTGATCGGAGGATTTGGTGAATACCTGTCACGATCGTCTTTGGATAGAGGTGGATTATGTCCACGAGAGTCACAGTGCGATCGCATTTCGATTTGTTTAGTGTAAGTCGATTTCTGAGCCAACAGGGCACTTCTCAGGGCTAAAAATGACTAAGTAGTGGAGCTGTTTATGGTCTGATCAAGGTTTCTCAGAGATCTTGAGATCAGGTAATCTCATTGTAATGCATGATTATGGTATATCATGTTATGGCGGAGAGAAGTCTCCCTCTCGGTTTCGGTCAAATTCCGCACAATTCCTCTCGCTTTCGGCCATTTTCGGCTCTTTCAGAAGGATTTTCGAGGTTTGCAATATTGGCTAAGTGTTGGCCATTTTGATCAAATTGCTGATTTGGCCCACTTAACATCGACCGTTGGCGAATCCGATCCGGGGGATGGATAGAGGGCATTGATGTGTGTCTAGGAGTGCTGACGCGATCGGAAGGCGGGCCACGTCGAAGGTGGGCCACATCATGGAAGGCCCCACCTCCCCATCAGCGTCCAGGCGCATGGGAGGTTGGGTTGGTTTGGGCGCATGTGACTCCTCCTCAAGCGCATGTGGGAGAAAAGTGAGGAGAAAGAGGAAATGGAAGGGACGTAAGCGCATGTGCCTGCCCCTTAGGCGCACTTATGCGCATGTGGCCTCTCCATTGAGCGCACTGAGCGCATGTGGCCTCTCCCTTGGGCGCACTTGAGCGCATGTGGCATGAGGGAATGAAGAGAAAGATGGCACTATGGGCGCATGTCCTCCAAGGACTAGGGAAATTTCCCATTTGCTTCCAACAAAAGGATGGGCGCATGTTGCTTCTCTTCCTCTTATTGCAACTCCGGTGGGAGAAATCCCTTTCCGGTTGTGGCATCCGGCGAGGTGTGGGCGTATGTGGATAGTCTACTGAGGATTCCGACAAGGATTTTACCTTGCTCTGCCGATCCTTTCCAGATAATGAAGCCTCTCTCTTTCTCAACAAGTGAGTGGGGTATTTATAGCACTTAATCGGGTAACTACTCGGGTACCGGGGCATGTGGTTTGCAAAATGGAGGGCATGCGCATGGAAATATTCTGGAGAGACGAGTCATGCCCATGTGGGGATTATGCGCATGGAAATATTCTTGAGAGACGAGTCATGCGCATGTGGGGATTATGCGCATGGAAATATTCTGGAGAGACGAGTCATGCGCATGTGGGGATTATGCGCATGGAAATATTCTGGATAGACGAGTCATGCGCATGTACCCATGCACCAGGCGCATGTGGCATGTCGTGGGCGCATGTGCCACTGGTATGGGCTCATGTGGCCTCTATGTTGGCCGCATGTGGCCCCACTTAGCATATTTTCATGATTTTTGTACTTTTTTATTTTATTTAGAATATTGAAAAGGGAGAGAGAGAGCTCTCATGCGCATGTGGTGAGATAGTGAATGCATGTTTCCTTAAGACATTCGCATGTGGAGAGAAAGTGAACAAATGATTGTGGAAATATGTACGCAATGACTTCAAACTTAATACTTAAGGTTTTCCGGGCATTCCAGATCATTTGGCGATAATCCGCATGTCTGATTCCAGCCCGAAATGGTACCTGTAGGCTTTTGGGCCCTTATAGTCGGATAAGTCAGGGTAAAAAATGCATTTGGAAGCGCGCTGGTAAAGATATGCATCGTGCGACCTCAAAACTTGCAGGTTAAGGGTTTTAGGGCGTTTCGGATCTTTTGGCGGTAATTCGCATGTCCGATTCCACCCCGAAATAGCATTCATAGGTTTCAGTCACAATTGCGCATGTTAGGGCGGCACTGGCATTTTTCGAGTATTTCGGATCTCGAAATCAGTCCAATTTGTCGTAGGTGGATTGCCGAATACTGTTTTATAATGGGTGCGAATTTGAGCCCCAACAAGTGCCCCCCCGGTGCGCTGCGATGGATGCTTATGTCAGGCCAGTGCGGTGCACCGGTCCACAGGCTTAAGTATAAATACCGGACTCACTGAGTCATTTGTTCACTTCCGAATCAAGAAAACCAACATTCTAAGAGGTGAGAGAGCTCTTCATAAGGGAGTAGGCGCATGTGCTCTCCTTGGGCGCATGTGCTCTCCAACTTGTTAATGGATGCATTGGGCTTTGGTCCAGGCGCATGTAGGAACATTTTTTGCGCATGTCTCTTGCTCCATGCGCATGTAATAGCGCATCTTAATGGAGTGGGCGCATGTGCTCATACCCAGGCGCATGTATTTTAGCAATCAGGTGCATGTGAGAGGCCACATGCGCCTAGGGCATCTCCTTGGGCGCATGGGGTTCCACTACTTGTGAATTTTTCAGAACTTGGACCCCACTTCTGCCCTTGGTGAAAAAGTGGTATATCTGGCTCTATTCTCAGCCAAATTCGATGCCGTTTGCGACTGTCTCGTTCAATGCTCGAATATGATTGGGACTTAGCGCTCGAGGCCCATAGTATATTGCTTATGCTAGTCTTTGATGGCTTGCAACTGCTCCTTTAAGCGGTTCTATGATGTGCACTTCTATGCAGGTGCACACGCATCATTTGGAGTTAGTGCGAATTCGCACGCGCTCAGAGTGTACATGTAGAGCTGCTATTGTATTTGTTGCGCTATGATATTTGCGCGCTTGCTTGTCGGATGTGCACTCGAATTCCACTATTTCCATATTGTTGTTGGTCATGACTTTATGCATGTATTTACTGACGTATTTTGTGTGTGAAATCCGTGATTGAATGATGCAATGCTTACCTTATTGTGCTGCCTGTTGCATGCGCTGGTCTTCTGTTTGATGCACTTTTATCTGCGTATTGTAGTGAATCATGGCGACAGCAGCAGGTTCTTCTGGTGAAGCTTCCAAATCGCAAGTTTTCAGCTCTTCATCTATACGACGTGGTAAAAAGAGGGCGACTGGAGATACTGCTAACCCGTCTCCGGTAGAGTGTCATTCGCAATCCTTCGAGACAATTGAATCCGAAGTGGAGGATTTCTCTGATCGAATTAAGCAACTCTCCCATGAAGTATTACTGTGTATCTATGTGGACAAAACCATATCTGAGCCTCCGACGCAAGGAACTGAAGGGAAATGGTCCGCCTGGTATTGTCAGTTTACTGATGTTGCCAATGTCGTTGAGGCAGGCCCTTCTAGCATGCGCGGCCGACATTCCGAGGGTGATCAGGAAGGTCAGAAGAAGAAGAGACGAAATCGAGGTAAGAAGCTGGCTGAGGAAGTTGATAAGGCGGAGTAATCACCACAGCTCATTGATCCGAAGAATGAGCGGATGAAGATCGGCTGGAATAGAAACAAGATCATTACTACATGCGGTTTCTCCATCGTCAACCCTTATACCAACCGAGTCATCTTGCATGAGAAATCTCTTATGAGGCACAAGCCCTTCCCGAGCATCGAACCATCCGACGTTCAAGGCCCTTTTCAATTCTATGGAGTCGAGAGGTGGACATCTGCCCCCGAGCAGTTGTTTACTACCATACTGGTCGACGATGGGAGAGAACAGCGGGTAGGTTCCTCGAGAGAAATGGTTTTCCTTGCGCCGACTTGTGATCCTCACACTCCTTCTCCAGTCCATTATTTTGAGACAGTGCAGCAACGGTTTCGACACATGGACAAGGCGACGATGTGGGCAACGAAGAGCTTTCGTATGCGGGGTCATTTGAACGAGCGAGTTGGTTATGAGCCGTGGGCAAAAGAGATTTTGATCTGGCATAAGACGATTTTAAAGCAAGTCGGCCAGTACCAGGCTATCGATGCGACCTCCGAACATTTCTCCTGAGATCCAACAATTCTTCGAAGCTTCTTGAACTACTGGTCTTCTGTTACCAATTCGTTCCACTTTCCATGTGGAGAGATGAGCGTAACTTTATGGGATCTCCGGATGATGGCTGGGTTGTCTGTGATAGGAGAATATTACCAAGAGTACGTCCCAACTGATGAAGAGCTGTCTTCGTTTTGGCTCAAAAGTCCTCGAGATGCTTATCATTCAAAGGCTTGTCTAGAGCTGTTTGCTGAGTTGTCGTAGTTCGACAATATTACAAAGATTCATTATAACGACTGGTTGATCTACTTTAGCCAGAGGATGAAGTAATACTTCTTCCAATGCCTTCTTTTGTATTACGTGCTCTGCATACTTTAATCTCTTTGTTTCTGACATGGGCACTTCTTTCTTCTTGTAGCATTGATTACGAAGTGTATAAGACCTTACCTGCAGACCAGGCTTTGATGAAGGAACGTTTTGAGCGAAAGTTTAGCAATCCGAACGAGCTTACACCGTCTTGTGAACTGGCGGGTTTCTTAACATACTGGCTGTCGCGGTTATGTTGCCTAGCTCCAAGAGTGCTGATGGCGTCAGGGTTTCTTGCTTCGTTGTGACAGGAGCTCTTGCAAGTGGTCATCAATTTTCTCTAGCACCGCCGGTGCTATGCAGTTTATATAGGGCTTTTGGCAATATTGCGAGTAACAAAGATCAACCCTGGCGAGGGATGAATGTGGCTTATTGCCCATGGCATTTCTTCTGTGGATGGTTAGGCATATATTTCCCGTGGACCTACGGAGTGGATCTCTTCCAGTATTTTCACACCGATCACGCACCTCTTTATCGCTATAGAAAACTTAACATGATAACGCGGTCGTCTGATTGGATAGCTTCCAAAATTGGCAATTGGGCGGAGATTTGTTTCTACCACTTTCCTGTTTCTGATGCCGGAGAAGATCGAGAAGTCGTTGACAATGAACATTCTTTGGATGTCACTGGTAGGGAATTTCTGGTGTCTATTCGTACTGCCTCACTTCCGCTACGCGAAGGAATAGAGTTCTGGCGAGAACCTTATTACCATAGTCGGTTTGCCAGGCAATTTGGGTACGATCAGGGTGTTCTAATGACGTTACCAGATGTAACTAAAGTAGAGCGGGCATATGGTACAGGTCCTGTTCATTGGGAGTGGATATGGCATCAACTTTTGATGACGCGAACAGGCGCGAGATTCATGCTTCCCGGCCTCTATAGGAAGACTAGCGGTTCTTATAGCTGGCTGAGATGGTGGGTGCATCAGTATGCTCTGGTCTGAAAAAACAGCTCTGTTGATGATCCACTCTACATTCCTCCTCCAGGGCTGATAGAGGTCTTCGCTGACGGATTGGGCTATTATAGAGAGCAGGCTGAAGCGTATTTATCGTCGGGCATTAAGCATAAGATCTCCATGAGTGTGTCAATTAACCATCGTAAGGAGGATACCGCGTTGGATGGCTGGCATACTTTCGGAATACCTTTAGCGAAATGGTCTCAAGAAGCCGGGTTCACACGTCTTCTGGTGATTAGAGGCGATAAGGATGCCGGTCGGTTAATTAGTGAAGATGATCCGATGATGACTGGGCCGACGAAGGCAATATCAGATCATGCTAGCATGAGAGAGCAGGCTGAGCCGATTGGAGAGGATAATCTGCAAGGGTCCATTATGCCGGGGAATAACACGACTGTATCTATAGCCCCTGGTGCTTCCAGTGTTGAGGGTATGGCGGAGTCGCCAGCGGTAACTGAAATAATCGATACTGATAGTGACACTACTGAACTTCTGGATATGACCTCGACACCACTGACTGAGACATTAAGCCTTTCCCTGATGCGACGATACATACTGCAACATCCTCAGAACCGGTATTCAACCCATCTTTCGGTATAGTTCTTTCATAGTTCCTTGGTGTATTCTTTTTCTATACTTGTCATTTCATTGCATACTCGCTCTGTTCCTCTTGTTGCAGATACTGTCAATTTTGAGGCGACTGCCCACGGAGCATTCGATGTTCCTTGTTTCGATCATTTAGACTGTTTCGGACAAAGCGTACTGAGGGGTTTACTATCCAATATTTCAAGGGCATTGGCTGTACCAAGCGAGTGGCATACACTAGGAGCAGGGGTGAAGGCATTGAAAGCTTGTGCAGGAGTAATCGGGCCTGATGTATCCGAAATAGTCTATCGTATTTCTTCTTTCGAGGATTCTGTTACGCAGGTTATTATGACTGGACGGATTGAACCTGACCCTACGGCTGAAGAGAAACGGCGAGTGCTGTCTTCTTTGCGGCCTGTCATAGTGCAGCGAGAACATTCGGCGGTTAATGCTAGAACAACCTTAGAAGATAGCGAGACTCAACTTCGCGGGTGTATTAATCATCTTGCTGACGTTAAATCTGAGATCGCGCGGCTACAAGCGGAAGAAACGGCCATAAATCTTGAGGTTGCCCGCCTTGATCTTGTCATTAATCAGAACCGTGCCAAGGTCGCACAACTCGAGAGTGAAGGAGACGCGGCACGCAAGCAAGTGGAAGATTTAGAAATCGAACTTCGTGATATTCCGAATCCTGCGCTGACGCTAACGGAGGCAAAGGCCACCATGGAGGCAACGCGGAAGGATGTGATGAAGTTCATAACAGGATGCCTGGAGAAGCTGTAATTCTGTTCTTTTGCTTTCTTTTACGGTCATTTTCAGACAAAAATAGTATTAGACAACTGTCCTGAATACCCAACTGTCACTTGTATCCGACGTAATTGACATCAGAACTTGTTAGCTGCATGCTTCATGATCTGAAATAATGACAATGATTCTTTTGCTAAACCACTACTTGGTGTTATGTGTTAAAGACTAGTATGCATAAAATGATGTATTATGTATGAATTTAATGTAAGCTGAATATATCAAAGCATAAAAATGGAAGAACCCATAGGAATAATACTTCCCTTTTTACTTAACTTGTATATCCTTGGGTCATCACTTTCGAGAGACATTTGTGTCATAAGTCCAAAACTTTCTTTTAGCTCCATGTTTTCAGGTTTATACGTCATCCTTCATGGCCTGCCCCCAGTCATTTCTTTCTGCAGACTTGATATTTTGATAATATATTAGGGCTTGCCCCAAGTCGTCTTCTTCTTATAAACTCGAGTTTCTCATAATATATTGGGGCTTGCCCCCAGTGCTTTTGGCTCGTCACTTTGTAAGACCACTTCATTCTAATGAGACAGATCTTGTGCTTTAGGAATCCGTGCCAAATACCCGTACGATCATAATCTTTAATCGCATATTCTTGTCATAGAATTCTTCATAAGAGAAAGTTGTTGATATTTTGAAGGTGAGGTGATTCGTAATAGAATGCTCTAATCGTCTTCATATAAGGCCGTATATATAAATATGTATACAGGAGATTCCCAGTCGTGACTTATCTTCATATTCAGTAGAAGAATAATGCGATAATGATGGGAGATCCATGACATAATATGAAAGCTGGATATAGATAGCGATGTTCCGATTATCTTCATATAAAACATTGTGCATAAGTATAAGAGATCGATAATAATAGAGTATCTCGGCCGTCTTCATGTAAAGAACCACATATACATATATATGAGAATCCATCAATTCTGAAGTATTCTCCTATTAAGCAGAGGAATGCCGGAATACCAAGATACTTAATATGAGAACTTGTGACGAAGATACCATAATATGGGGATGTTGTGATTCGCTTAGACTTTCTATAAGATATTCTCTCCTGATTCGACCTGTCTGACGAGGATATAATAAGTCGGTTGATGATTCGTGGAGTCAATTCTTTAATATTCTCCGACTATGGTACCTGTCATTAAGAAGAGCTCTACGAACATTTTATATTCATATGCACAACAGTATGATGTGAGTGAGCCTGTAAACAAGTATGAAGCACAACATACAGATGAAATAGATGCATGAGAGAACATAAGTATATCCATATCTACTTTATAAACCGTCAGAACTATTTGTAAGCGCTCACGATTATTGAAGTAAAATCCCCCAGAAACTAGGAAGACCATAGTGGTTGCCATTTGTATAGCTTTGATGGTTGATTCTTTTCTGTCTTTCTGTCTTTCTGCACAGTCACACGCACATTAGAACACCCCGCACCTTTGAAAGGAGAGAAGATGCGTCCTTACCAATCACGATATGGCTCAATGACTGACAAAAGCATATAAGTACAAATCATATGCATGCCATGCGAGATTTTGAAATTCTTTTAGAAAACTTTTGCTTTAAAGATGAAGGGAAGAACGTTCCCGTTGAGAGTCGCCAGTTTGGCACCCGTAAAGGCTCCGAACATTTCTCCCAGCGGAACTTTCTCACGTATACCTCCGTGTCTGCGAACGATTCATCTTAGGATGTTTCTTTACTCAGAGATAACCAGAGATTCTGGTATTATTCGATTCCCCAGCAGAGTCGCCAGTTTGTTAGAACTAGGAAAAATTGAAACTACTCGTCAGCAGTCTTTTTCCTTTCCTGTATTCCTTTTATTCTGGGGGAATTCTGAGTATAGAGACATTCATAGACAATCATAAGCAATCACAAAGTATACACGAGAAAGCACCGCGAGGTGAATTTTATTCCAGAGATTCCGAGATCTTTTACATTCCGGGCTGTGAACTGGTCACGAACCATTAATTACATCAACGGATGATCACCCTTGATTAGAAGGCAAAAGTAAATGCATGCATGTATCATAAATGAGTTAAATAAAGCATTAAAGGAGCATAAATATAAATAAAGCACAGCATAGACAACACAGAGATTTTTACGTGGAAACCCTTACGGGAGAAAACCACGGCACAAAGTGACAAGATTCCACTATGAATTTCAGTTATACAATAGATGGAATATCAAAGGGATGAAGCTCTGATAGATCGAGCAAGTAGTTTAAATCGTGAGGGATTATAGTCTCGAGTTCATGGTCACCGAGACCAAGTCTAGGATTTATAATGAAATACTTCACCGTTAAGACCGGTTAGATGTTGGTCCCATACTCTTCGGGCATTCCTAGTTGAGTAGCAACCAGGATTTTAACCGAGTCATGTATCTCAGTGTCATGACGCATCTCTATGGACGATATGACTTTCAGGGATACACTCCACGGTTTCTGTTTAGTGCAACCAGGGCCAGTGACCGTCTCCAATGGGACGGGTGACTTGCTGGAAGGCACTCCATGGGGTCTTTGTGCAAACAGGGTTTCGACCGAGTCGTATATCTCAGTGTCATGACGCGTCTCTATGGACGATATGACTTTCAGAAATACACTTCACGGAGTCCACTTACTGCAACCAGGGCTAGTGACCGTCTCTGCTGGACGGGTGACTTACTGGAGGGCACTCCATTGGGTCTTTGTGCAAACAGGGTTTCGACCGAATCGTATATCTCAGTGTCATGACGCGTCTCCATGGATGATATGACTTTCAGGGATACACTTTACGGTTTCCGTTTAGTGCAACCAGGGCCAGTGACCGTCTCTGCTAGGACGGGTGACTTATTGGAAGGCACTCCATGGGGTCTTAGTGCGACCAGGGTTTCAACCGAGTCGTATATCTCAGTGTCATGACGCGTCTCTATGGACGATATGACTTTTAGAAATACACTCCACGGCGTCCACTTACTGCAACCAGGGCCAGTGACCGTCTCTGCTAGGACGGGTGACTTACTAGAGGGCACTCATTCCCTTAGCCACTCAACTGACGGATCCCGCCTTTGGACAGGACGCACATCAACTGGTCTTAACGATGAAGTATTTCAGACGTTTAGAATTCTTTCATTGTGGTTTCCGATGATAACCATAATCCCCTTCGATTTAGTTTCATATCCCGATCCGAGATGAAACAAATTCATATGGATGCAAATGAGTACAGTACAAGGTAACTATGCTTTATGCATGCTTGAGAGAGGATTGCATTTATACTAGATGTTCAGTGTATCAGACAAATTATGCATTTGATTTGATCAATCGGCTTCGTATATATCTTTGTGTCATCGATATTTTGCCCTCGCGTCTTTGAGATCGCAATTGATTTCATTTGGCATTAGTAGATTTTCGGGCCATCAGGGCACTTCACAGGGCCTGTTTACGATCTGATCGGAGGATTTGGTGAATACCTGTCACGATCGTCTTTGGATAGAGGTGGATTATGTCCACGAGACTCACAGTGCGATCGCATTTCGATTTGTTTAGTGTAAGTCGATTTCTGAGCCAACAGGGCACTTCCCAAGGCTAAAAATGACTAAGTAGTGGAGCTGTTTATGGTCTGATCAAGGTTTCTCAGAGATCTTGAGATCAGGTAATCTCATTGTAATGCATGATTATGGTATATCATGTTATGGCGGAGAGAAGTCTCCCTCTCGGTTTCGGTCAAATTCCGCACGATTCCTCTCGCTTTCGGCCATTTTCGGCTCTTTCGGAAGGATTTCCGAGGTTTGCGATATTGGCTAAGTGTTGGCCATTTTGATCAAATTGCTGATTTGGCCCACTTAACATCGAACGTTGGCGAATCCGATCCGGGGGATGGATAGAGGGCATTGATGTGTGTCTAGGAGTGCTGACGTGATCGGAAGGCGGGCCACGTCGAAGGCGGGCCACATCATGAAAGGCCCCACCTCCTCATCAGCGTCCAGGCGCATGGGAGGTTGGGTTGGTTTGGGCGCATGTGACTCCTTCTCAAGCGCATGTGGGAGAAAAGTGAGGAGAAAGAGGAAATGGAAGGGAGGTAAGCGCATGTGCCTGCCCCTTGGGCGCACTTATGCGCATGTGGCCTCTCCATTGAGCGCACTGAGCGCATGTGGCCTCTCCCTTGGGCGCACTTGAGCGCATGTGGCATGAGGGAATGAAGAGAAAGATGGCACTATGGGCGCATGTCCTCCAAGGACTTGGGAAATTTCTCATTTGCTTCCAACAAAAGGATGGGCGCATGTTGCTTCTCTTCCTCTTATTGCAACTCCGGTGGGAGAAATCCCTTTTCGGTTGTGGCATCCGGCATGGTGTGGGCGTGTGTGGATAGTCTACTAAGAATTCCGACAAGGATTTTACCTTGCTCTACCGATCCTTTCCAGATAATGAAGCCTCTCTCTTTCTCAACAAGTGAGTGGGGTATTTATAGCACTTAATCGGGTAACTACTCGGGTACCGGGCGTATGTGGTTTGCAAAATGGAGGGCATGCGCATGGAGATATTCTGGAGAGACGAGTCATGCACATGTGGGGATTATGCGCATGGAAATATTCTGGAGAGACGAGTCATGCGCATGTGGGGATTATGTGCATGGAAATATTCTGGAGAGACGAGTCATGCGCATGTACCCATGCACCAGGCGCATGTGGCATGTCATGGGCGCATGTGCCACTGGTATGGGCGCATGTGGCCTCTATGTTGGCCGCATGTGGCCCCACTTAGCATATTTTCATGATTTTTGTACTTTTTTATTTTATTTAGAATATTGAAAATGGAGAGAGAGAGCTCTCATGCGCATGTGGTGAGATAGTGAATGCATGTTTCCTTAAGACATTCGCATGTGGAGAGAGAGTGAACAAATGCATGTGGAAATATGCACGTAATGACTTCAAACTTGATACTTAAGGTTTTCCGGGCATTCCGGATCATTTGGCAGTAATCCGCATGTCTGATTCCAGCCCGAAATGGTACCTGTAGGCTTTTGGGCCCTTATAGTCGGATAAGTCAGGGCAAAAAATGCATTTGGAAGCGCGCTGGTAAAGATATGCATCGTGCGACCTCGAAACTTGTAGGTTAAGGGTTTTAGGGCGTTCCGGATCTTTTGGCGGTAATTCGCATGTCCGATTCCACCCCGAAATAGCATTCGTAGGTTTCAGTCACGATTGCGCATGTTAGGGTGGCACTGGCATTTTTCGAGTATTTCGGATCTCGAAATCAGTCCAATTTGTCGTAAGTGGATCACCGAATACTGTTTTATAATGGGTGCAAATTTGAGCCCCAACAGTCCTCTAAAGTGGTAGTGAGCAATCTCTTAGGGACTGAAGTCCATCTCTCCACTCCGTAGAATTGGTAAGGTCTATGAACGTTAGACGGTTCGATGCTCAGAAAAGGCTTATACCTCATAAGGGATCTATCTGCAAGGTGGTTTGATCGTTGTAAGGATTCGTGATGCAGAAACCATGCTTGGCAACAATCTTGTTACTCTCCCATCCAATTTTCATCCATTCATGTTTTAGGTCAATAAGCTGTGTCAATCGCTCCGCTTGACTGAACGCTTCGACTAGCTATTTACCGCAACCTCCTTTTTCTTAGTTTTCTGACCTGCCGGATTTTCCTCTGTATGATGGACAGGCAAGCCTTGAAGATTCGCTTCAGTGGCACTCACGGCGCCGGCAAGCTGGCAATACCAAGAAGCCCATTCCTGTTCTGTTCCCTGTTTTGGAGGTTCGGACGCAGTCTTACTTACAAAGATGCGCAACAACACTTCATGCGGAAGCTGCTTGATACGATCTGAGAAGTCTTTGATCTCAAGTTCAACCGTAGGAAAGAAGCGAGAGTTACACTTCAGCAAAGGAGGATTCAAAGTAGCTTTAGCTGTTCTTTTTCGACCACGCTTTATCAGTGTTGGACCAAAAGAATGCGATCCAGAAGTTTCACCAAAAGATCTCATTATCGTTACTATGATTCACTACAACGCGCAAGTGAGATAACATTAGAAGACAATCCGATTTACACGAGTAAATAACTTAATAAGATCATACTGCACACGTAAGCAAGTCTCATATAATCACAAACAACAAAGCATAAAGGCGGCAAGTTCAGATGCATAGCAAAATTATCCAACATGCATGCTTTGTGACAAAAGTAATTATAATCATACGCATGCATACATGTGATTAATGCGCACACAAAATCACAATTAAATCCACAGCACACTCATGCATTCAATAATCTCGACAATTTCAGGCATTTACAAACAAGCGCTGGGCAGAGTCAAGAATAATCACAACATCAGATGTACACAATTATTCACACACAACAATCTTGCATGCATTCAAAGCACTATGAGCACACTTTGACAGGTACATTCCAAACCTGCCTAAAATAGACAGTCATAGGCTATAAAAGACCAAAACAAGCAGCATATTATCGGCCTAAGGCACTGAGTTTCAATTATGTAAGAGTGTTAAGCGAGATAGCCACAAACAGCATCGAATTTGGCTGAGAATAGAGCCAGATGCATGAGTTATTCACCGAAGGAAAAAGAGGCGCCAAAACCACAAAATTTGGCTAAGTAGTGGGCTGACATGCGCTTGGGGAGGTGCCCCAGGTGCATGTGCCCTCTCACATGCGCCCAAACCGCCAAGTGGAGAAGATGATGAAGTATGGAGGAAGCCCCAAGCGCATGTGCACTCCCACATGCGCCTAGATCACAAAGAGGTAAGATGCAAGTCAAGCTAAAATGCCCCAGGCACATGTGCACTTTCACATGCACCCAATTTGAATATTTTGAAGAAATACCAATCCAGAACAAGGCCCTGGGTGCATTCCATAGCTACATGCGCCTGGTACATGCGCCCAGCCCCTATAATCCTTTCACATGCACATGGGGTATGAAGTTCATATGCCGAAAAATGGCCGGAAAGACACATGCGCCCATGGGAAGGCCACAGGCGCCCAAGACCTGAGAGAGAGCTCTCTCACCTCGAGGAGCTTTGCTTCTTCGACTCGAAAAGTGAATGAATGACTCAGTGAGTCAACTATTTATACTTGAGCCTAGGGAACCGGTGCACTGCACTAGCATGACATAAGCATCTAGCGCAACACACCGGGGGGGGCACTTGTTGGGGCTCAAATTCATACCCATGATAAAACAACATGTAGCAGTCCATGTACGATGATTTGGATGGATTTTTAAATCAAGAATAACCAGAAAACACCAGCATAACCCTAACCCGCGTAATCGTGACCAAAACCCGCAAATGTCATTTTGGAGCGAAACCGGACATGCATATTGCCGCCAAATGATCCGAAATGCCCAAAAACGCTTAACTAGCAAGTTTGAAAGTCTTGAGGTGCGTATTTTTATGTTCGCGCTTCCCGGAACAACGTTCCTATACGAAGAGCCGACCCAGAGACTCCAAATTAGGAAGGAACTACCAAAATTCATAACATCTGGTCCTCCATACCCCATCTCGTTCATTTGATAGGTCAATGATGGCTTAAAAGTGGCTTGGCGTCAGTGACTTCGGTCCCTGAAAAGGTAGCTGTCCTCTGGAGGTCGCCCGTCGGAGCAAAATCCTGAAATATTCTAAATTTGAGAGCTGGTTCTCTCTTGTAAAGTGAAGAATCTGAAAAATGGCTAAGTAGTGGAAATTTTACATTTTCAAAAGGGACATGCAGGAGCTCCAGAACCACATGCGCTCACTACATGCGCCCGGAACAGAGCTACTTGGAAAATCTCCTGGAAACTGCCCAAAAAAAGTCTGGATCGGAGACATGCGCCCGGCCTGAGGGAGACATGCGCTCGGCCTGAAACAACATGCGCCCAGACACATGCGCTCACCACATCTGCCTGGTACATTCACCCAAGCCTCCCGGAAACACATACGCTAGAAAATACCCGCTGGATCGGACCCGAACCCGATTAAACAACTATAAATAGCAAGCTCACTTGATGACCATTATCAACATCATTCCCTGACAACCTCAGAGCACACAAGAGGTAACATGCACTCGCTCTGTCACCCCTCCTCAGATGCCCTGGCCGGAATGGAATTCCTCGCCGGAAAGGGATTTCTCCCACCGGAACCAAAATGCAGAGGGAGAGAGGGAGAGAAATCCTAAAATAAAACTAAGTAGTGGACTTTTCCCACTTCCAAGAGGGACATGCGCCCACCACCTTCTTGTCGGAAAATTCGGAAACAAAGCTAAGTAATGGGAAATTCCCACTTCCAAGAGGGACATGCGCTCACTGCCCGATGGTCTGAAATAGAGAAAAAATGCACTAAGTGCAGGGGGGACATGCGCCCACCCTTTTGGCCGAAAAAATATAGAAAAATGGCTACGTGCCATGTGCACATATGCTCATCACAATGGCCCAGGCACATGTGCCATAGCACATGTGCCCGGGAGGAGCTCTCTCTCTTTCTCCACCTGATTTTTTAGCACATGCGTCCACTTCCAACTCCACATGCGCCCACTCCCTACCAGGTGCGCCCAGACGCTGGTTGAAGCCTGAGAACTTCGGTGGTGCGGCCCACTTTCGATCTAGTCCGCCTCCCGATCATACCAATGACCCTAGACACACATTGACGATGTCTATCCATCCCCTGGGTCGAATTTCCCAACGGTCGATGATGAACGGACCAAATCAATGATTTAATCAGAAATGACCAAGACTTAACTAAATTTGCAAACTTGAAAATCCTTCTGAAAGAGTGGGAAATGGCCGAAATTAAGAAGAATCGGGCGAAATTTGACCGACGCCAAAGAGAGACTTATCTTCTCTATAACATGACACATCATAATAATGCACTGTGATGAGATTATTTATCTTCGTAATCCTTGAATACCTTAATTAAGTGGTAAATAGGCCCAGTACTTAGTCATTTTCAGCCCTGGAAAAGTGCCATGTTGGCTCGAAAATCGACTGACGCCAAGTGAAACGAAATGCGATCGCACTGACACCAAAGTGGATCTAGCATCATTGCAATCCTAGTGGACATGATCCATCACTGTTTGAGGATGATCGCTACCAGTATTCACCAAATACCCTGATCAGACTGCAAACAGGTCCAGTACTTAGTTATTTTTAGCCCTAGGAAGTGCCCTATCGGCTCGAAGATCGACTAATACTAAGTAAAACTAACCGCGATCTCATCGACGCCAAGGAAAACTTAACATCCTCATGCTACAAAACAGTTGAACCAAGCATTCGAGGCACCGATCCCTATCATTTATCAGATATTGGCATAAACGGGTGTTTATCAAACCTGGCACTTAGCCATTTACAGGCATCCGAAATGGCCGATCTAATCCATTGGACTTGAATCCTCAAAGGAGAATGGCTCAATACAATCTATTTGATCTTGAATCAATCATTGAAAAGCATCCGAAAGAAAGAATGTTCTCAAAGATGAGTTGCCAGACTCCGAATTGTATATATTTACTTTACTGTATAAGTTCTATTCATCACGGGATAAAGGTCCGAGGCCAAATCTAAGGGGTTATAGTTATCACGAAAAGCCACAATCAAAAGAGTTCTAGCAACACTCGAAATATCATGCTATGGACTACCATTATGAAAAGACAGTTGATGCCCTACCCATCGACAATGGGTCCGTCGGTTGAGCTGACGAGGCAGTTGTAGAGTGCCTTCTCAAGGTCACCTGTCATAAAAATTCGGGCGTGGACCTTGGGTCGTGCCGACCAACATTCGATGCTCATGTATTCCAGCGGTCAATGACCCAGAGTTGCACCACTTGATTAAATCCTCGCTCAAGAAGTTGCAGGGTGCCTTCCTAAGGTCACCCGTCATAAAAATAGGGCGCGGACCTTAGGTCGTGCCAACCAACATTCTATGCTCGTGTATTCCACCGGCCAATGGTCCAGAGTTGCACCACTCGATAAAATCCTGACAGTCCTTCAACCCGGACAATTCGAAAGAAAATGAGACATAGACAACCGACTTGTCTAAAAACGTGGCTCGGTCCATAACAAGAAAACAAATAGGTCTCTACGACCATGAATTCAAGGTCATAATCCCCGGTGGGTTAGTCTTTTGCCTTCTAATCCAGGGAGATCAACCATTAATGTAATTAAAGGCTCGTGACAAGCATCACATCCTGGAATGTAAAAGATCTCAGAATCTTTGGAATAAAATTCGTCTTGTGATATCTCTTCATGTGTACACTTTGTGATTGCTTATGATTGTCTATGAATATTTCTATATTCAAAATTCCCAGAACAATGAAACACAGGAAAAACTGTCAATGTGCATTTTTCTAGTTTTAACAATGGGCAGCCTCCATCTACTCGGTGAAGTAATCGACTGCCACCAAGATGTACTCATGGTCATTAGATGCTTTGGGGCTAATTTTGCCGATGATATTGATACCGCACATAGAGAAGGGCTTGTTAGTGCACTTTTTTGTGGCATACTAGTGCACCTTATTTGTCAATCACATGTGTCCATGTATTGTAATATCAATTGAGCCTTGGCAAGCTGAAGACCAAAGATTCAAGTGGACAAGAAGCATCAAGGAAGAAGAAATAGGTAAATGAGATGCCTTGGTGACCCTAACCCTTAGAACCAAGACAACCTAAACCTCTAGATGACTTAGGATTTTATAGGCATACTTTTAGTCATTCTAGAATGGCAGTAGGAGTCCCAAAAGACCACCCTTTATAAGGCTCAAGAGGTTCATGAGCAGTTGTAAAAAGAAACCCCACACAACAGAACTCATTATGCTATTGGCTGTAGGATCAGTCGACCGACAGCTAGTTTGGCCGACCGACTGACTAGGTCGACAAGCTGATAAGGACCATCTCTAGATAACAATTGAACATTTTGTTCATGTCTAAATCAATTGGTCGATGGTTAAAATTGATCGGCCGACAAGCCTTGTCGACCGGCCAACAAGTTGGGTCGACAGGCCGAGTATGTGGCTAAATGAGATAGTAGCCATATCATGGGGAACGACTGGCCAATGCCCAAATTCGGTCAGCGAATAGCTCAGGTCGGCAAGTTGATAGGTAGCCGTTATGTCCAAATTCTATCTGTTAGAGCTCGAACTCTATATATATGGAGCTCCATTTTTTGGCATTAGGAGAATGAATTTAGTATATTAGAAGCCACCATTATAGCAACCATTATTAGGCTCTAATATTAAGTTACCCAAGTCATCTTTCTTGTGATTCATCACATGTTGGAACATTCAAAGGTCAAATGAAGATGAACTTGTTTCCTTTGTGATCTCTAAATATTTAGGCACCATAACTCATAAGTAAATCCTTTGTCCAAATCTCTCTAGAGATCCTATACGGTGAATACTACTAGGCATACAACTCATCATTAGTTGTAGAAGATTTAACCTACGTCCCATCACCTTGGTCATCTCAAAGGAAGATAAAATACAAGGCAATTAATCGTTGAAGCTGAAGCATTAACAACAAAGATCAGGGGAGCATGGGGAGTTGATTCAAGCATGGGAGATTATTCCCTCGCCTCAAGTGCAAGGCTGTGATGTAGTAATAATTCTCGGTAAGACTGAGGTCGATCCTCAGGGATTGTCGTAACAATTCTAAGTTTTATAACTAAGATGGGCTAAATTCGGATTTGTATCGATGAATAAAAATTAATAACATAAAAATATCAACTTAAGAACTAAATCAGGAAAACAAACACTAGAGCACCAAGGATCCACTAATAATCATTCACAATGCCAATTCAAACTATTCAAGCTAATCACTTAATTGGAATCAGAGTTCTATCTCTATTCAATTAGAATATAGAGCAATCAAATCATCATAATGCATCTAACATAGATGAATCATCCACTAATATGGTTATCTCATAATCAACTAAGGCATTGGGTGTATTCAATCACACAACCTAATCCTTCACAAAATAAGCAAGATCACATTCATGATTCTTCATCAAGCCTTATCACTAGACTTGATTTAGAAGCATGAATTGAACTTCTATTGAACTAAAATCAATACATAAACACCTATCTCAGATCTAATCAAAAGATAAGAACCCCTTCTAGTTTAGTTTTAGATAAGCACTTAGGAAACTTAGTTTGTAAGATCCCCTAGATCCAACATGTCATGATGGATCTAGGATCTCTACAACCCAAAATTCTATCAATCAATACCCCATTAAGCAATCTCAGTAATCAAAACATCCCATGTAAGAGCAATCACAAGAGATAGAAGATTAACTAAAAATACTAATTTTATTTCAAACTAGAACTAGAAGTGTTCTTCATAAAATCAAAAAGTACTTGAACTAATTCGAATTAAACATTGCAAACAACTAAAAGCTTCACCTCTTAGCCCTAGCTGAAGACCCTCAACTTCTTTACGTCCTCCCCTCGATCCACGTGCATAGCTGATATGCGACACAGTACGGAAGATTGGCTTTCACCGGATGGGTTCTCTCGTTGTGCGTGTGCGCTTGATTATTTTGGGGTAACGACATCCTGATGTATATGATATGTTTAGTTGGCCTTAGCTCCCTTGGGTGTGCAATACCTTTCTAAAATGGCTAAAATAGTACATTTGAAATGACTAAAGTCGCCATTAGCCGATTTGGCCAGATATCAGTTCACGGTCGGCCAGAGTCGTAAACTTTCCGGTGAGGTCAAAGAATTGTGAAAATCCTTCAACCTAAAATGACTCTCGTGATTGGCTGCGATCTTGGGGATCAGGGTAAGGGTTTTGGTTACAAGAGAAGAAGGCGTTAGGCACCTTCTCTCGCCCGTACTTGCGTACGGTCTCTACTTTAAGGGGCGTGTAATTTTCAAGGGAATCGTATATCTGCAAGGAGGTTATTCATATGGTCATATTACGCATAGCACCATGAGGGAGCCAAGTAAAGAAAGAATAAAGCAATCCTAGCATTGCTTCACAATGTGAAAAGACAAAGGTTGAATTATCTTTTCAACAAGCCCAAGATCGCGCTCAACTGACCTATAATGAGGATATTATAAGTGTTTTCATAGGATCACACTCTACTAAAAAATTAGTGATTGCGACAGTACAAACTAACGATTATGACAGTAAAATTTAGAGATTGTTATTTTTGTACTGTTGCAGACACTGAGTTTTCCAACATTGCAATACTACAAATTCGTGATCCTGAACTTAAAATTTGATTAAGGATAGTATAAAGTTTGCAACCACCAACCTAAAAATAGTGACCAAGGGCAATACAAATTAATGATCCGGCAATCTTTCATGCTTTCACCTGTGAAAAAACCTCTCTTAGAAGAGCTTCATTCGGTGGTTGGTGCTACAAAAGGTACACTTGGAGAGAAGACTTGTTATATTATCAGGGACTTTGCGCTCATTTTTTAAAGGTCAAATGGCTCCCAATTAAAGAGGTTTATAGCTCATTGAAATGCTTATCGAATTACTTTTCCAAAAAGTCAAAGATCACTCAGATCCAAAGTCACCAAGGGAGATTTAGTTCATTTAGCAAAGTTGAGCGGTGCTAATTGTGCAAGTAATGTGGTTATGAAATCAAGATTTTGGGCCCACTGAAAGGTTAAATGATCTCCAAATAAGATGATTCCTATCCTAATTAAAAGCTCACTTAGTTATCTTTCCAACAAATCTAAGATCGCTCAATCCGACCTTTAATAGGGGAGTTATGAGTGTTTTCATTTACATTACAAACTTTAGTCTAGCACGGGCCCTTAAATAACATCTCTAGGGAGAAATCTTGATTACAAGAAAAAACCAGAGTTAGAGTTCTATGGGCATATTTAGGTCCTTAATTTTTTTATATTCATAAGTGTCTGAACCAGGAGGTGTTAGTGCACTTTTCCGTGGCATACTAGTGCACCTTGTTTGTCAATCACTTACGTCAGTGAGTCTACTGTCGGTTGAGCCCAATGAAGACGAAGACCGAAGACTCAAGACGGACCGGCTGCATCAAGGAAGAAGATTCAGGTAAAAGTGATGCCTTGGTGCCTTAACCTTAACTAAAACTCAACCCCGTGGTTCCTTGATGACCTTGACCATATTAGAGATCTTTTAGTCATCATAGATTGGCCCTAGGTGTCCCAAAACATCACCTAAACCTTGGCCAAAACCTTGGGTTGTGATAGAGTTGGGTCAGCAAACAAACCGAGCTGACCCCAGGCATGTCCGACCGGTCTAGACCGGTCGGCTGGACTGGTCCGACCGGTCAAGACCGGTCGGCCAGGCTGCCAGACCCTTGTTGTGATGAATGGCTGGGTAGCCGACCGGTCAAGACCGGTCGGCCTGTTTTCACTATATGTTCCAGCAAGCATAGCCGACCGGTCAAGACCAGTCGGCCTGGATTCAATAGCCTGTCCAGCAAGGTGAGCCGACCGGTCTTGACCGGTCGGCCTGTATGATTTTTGAATGCCTTCAGCAAGGGGATCCGACCGGTTAGGACCGGTCGGGACAGGTCGGCTCAGAGCCGTTTTCTGCCCGTTTTATGACCGTTGGAGCTCTCCTTTCTTACATATAGAGCTCGGTTTTTTGGGCATTGAAAATGGAATTTCGAGAGGAGTGAAGCCACCATTGTTGGAGACCATTTGAGGCTCATTCCCAACCCATGCAAGGCATCTTCCTTGTGCTTTAACACAAGATTAGAGCATTCCAAGCTCATGAAAAAGATGACCTTCATCCCCTCTTGATCTCTAGAGTTTGGAGCTGTCTTGATTGGCATATTCTAGTCCAAAACTCTAAGATGAGATCATTGTAGGAGAGAGACTCTAGGCAACCCATTCCCACTAAGTTGTAGAGTTCTCAAACCTACCCTCCTAACACCTTGGGCATCTCAAAGGCATCGCATGCAAGGTGTTTGATCAAGTGTGGCTGAGGCATTGGCGACGCAACGGCAACACGATCGTGGGAGCAAGGGAAGCTGATTGAAGCGCGGGAGAGCGGAGATCAAGCAACCCAAATCGGCGCTAAACAAGGGGCTCATCTGACAAGTAGGTTGTCTCAATTGAGAGTCCATTTAGAGTTTGTTTGTCGAACTCGACCAAGGGACGTTAGCCGTTCCTTGGCCCGTGAGCCAGGCCTAAACTAAGTCTCCAAGGGAGAGCCTCCGACACGGGAGTAAACGTGCGTTGGGTTGAGAGTTAGTCTATGTCTAAAACTCTGGTTATGGTTGAGAGGTGAACTGGTAAAACCTCCGTGTAAAGGTTGAAAGGTGAACCTCATTTAAAACCTCCGATAGTGAATGCAGGTGTGCTCGAAGGGGTTGAGTACTTGAACCGGGAGTGGAGTAGACAAGTAGTCGAACCACTATACATCCTTGTGTTTGTGATTGTTCTTGAGCACATTTATATCTTAGCATTGTTAGTTTAATTGTTTAATTATGAATGCTTGATAGGAATGTATGCTAGGCACTTATTAGGCTCATCCACACACAAGATGTACCTTCACTAGTTGTGTAGACTTGAGCTCATTGATCCACTCTCATAAGTCTACACAAGTTGCATAGGTTAGGATCTTGATTAGTTGAATCTTTTATTTACCTATGCATGTTTTAGACTAGGATTGCTTATTGTTTAACCTTATGCTAGTCTTGTGATTGGACCCACTTTGGCTTGGAAGCCTAAGTGTTATTGCTTACTTTGTTTATTTGATAAAATATATTAGTAGGCGAAAAGAATTTGATAAGGTCCTAATCACCTCCCCCCCCCCCCTCTAGGTCCTTAGACATATCTCCGAGTATCTCTACAAGCGATTAAACCGCAATTTCAGGAGGATCATGATAGTCTTGGCATACACGAGTGATTATCTCAATAATACCATGGGGGCTCACATGTCAATGACGAATAGGAGGCAGCTCATAACTCTCACCATGAGATTATTAGGCTATCTGCGCCTAGTGTAAACTGTAAGGGGAGAGTATATGCCTCATTTGGCACATGACTATATGAGAGGCTTATCATGTGTTTCTTGTGCCCATAGCTGTTTTGTAGGTTAAAAAAGAACTATGTGCCTATGTGTAGATGTTGATGGTGGGTCTGTGTCTGAGCACAGAACTCGATCAAATAACGCCCAATGTTGGCATCAAGGCTTGCATTATGAGGCCTCAAGACTGATGTGAAGCCTCTCTATTCATTGGAGTCCCTAATGCATGACGTAGAGCCATCCTAATGAAGGGGACAAAAGGTTAAGGCAAGTGAAGCCCACCTTATGAGCACCTACTCCTGAAAGTTTGGGTCTTGCTTACTCACTCTCTTTTCTCCGATTTTTCTATATCTCGTCTCATCACTTTTGTGTTCGCTTATGTCATTGTGGTTTGAGTGCCCATGGTATTTATAAGGTTGTGGGCTCGATTTTTTCAGTGCCCGGTCTCTACGCTTACCTTGGTAGTTCACATCACAGAGGATTATGCGCATAACGCATAGCCATCTTTTAATATCCTACTTCCTCATCATGACATGATGATATCATCGTTCGATGTAGAACTACTAGAGCTAAGTTGGTGTAGTACAATGGTGTCATTAGATGCATGAAGGTTCATTTTGGGCTTGATCATTCAATGTAATTAAGAACTCATGCCAAATCATGACCTAGAATGTACAAAATCTCATAATCTCTGGAATAAAATTTGCCTTGCAATATCTTCTCTCGTGTGTACTTTTGTGAATGCTTGTGATTGTCCGTGAATGATTCCAATACTCAGCACCCTAGAGCAACAATACACAAAAAATCCTTCCATCGCATTTTTCATTTTAACAATTGCTATAAGTGGATCCTTGGCATCCTACTTCTTCTATTTTTTTTTATATTTAATTCTTAAATCGTCCATGTTATTTACTTCAATTCAATCCAGTAATTCCTTTTAGTTTAGTTAGTTCTTCAGGATTTACTTTCCTTATAATCCCTGAGGACGATCTCAATCTCACAACCGAATTATTACTACAACGCAATCGTACACTTGAGGTTGTTCAACATGCCTTGTCATACACTTCCCTTGCCCAAGTTGTCAGGCATTAGTATTGCAGCGGAGCATATGATGAATAGAATTATGGGTATTCATGCAGATGTTCCAGCCAGGTTGCGAGCTTTAAATGACAAATACAAGGAGCATGCTGATAAACATCGGCGATCGAAAGTTTTTAAAGTGGGCGACAACATTAAGGTTTATCTTTGCAAAGAAAGATTTCCAACCGGGACGTATAACAAGTTAAAGAACAAGAAAATTGGACAAATGCCTATCCTCCGTATGATTAATGACAACACCCGCGTGTTGATCTTCCGAACGACATGGAGATCTCGCGTACATTCAACGTCGCAGACCTATATGAGTATCATGAGCTGACTTCATAAGATAACTTGATGACTAGTTCTTTTGAAGTGGAGGGGACTGATGTATAACGGGTCGTGGCTTCGTTCATGGCAAAGATGGATCGAAGGAAGGAGCCCAAGTTCAAGAGAAACTGACAACTGACAGCATGATTTGGTGCCACTAAATTACCTGTCAGTGCCACCGAATTTCAACATAAATTTCAATTTGTCATTGTGCAAATTTTGAGGCTTTTGGTGCAACTGAAGATGCCTTTGGTGCAACTGAATTATGGTGGTTTTCGGAGTCTGCATGCTATAAAGTTTTGGCCGATTTTAGTGCCACCGGAGATGTCCTTCGGTTGGCTTTGGTGCCACCAAAGGTTAAGTTCAATGACACCGAAGGTGCGACCATGATATGTGGTTTACGCGATTTTTCAATTTTTCTTTCTATTTTTGTTTAGGACTTTCTTAATACGTTCTTAGGGTTTCTCTAGACTATATAAACTCTTTAAACTTGTTTCAAGGTTTTATCACTTATATTATTAATACAAAGTTGACTTTTGTCATTTTATTCTCTCACGGATTTGAGAAGTTACCTATGGATTCGGGTTTACCTTGTGGATTCGAGGTAATTATTTCCAAGGAAGACAGTGATCGACCTCATCATGTCCTTCCCACGTCAATATCCATGCTCAACTGAAAATGGACCCAAGTGAAATCAGACGCTACTTTCTAGGCAAGCTCGAAGTGAAGCTCAGGAGATCTTGACTGCTAAACTAGTGGGACACCACCCCCATTGAACAATAGCCCAAAAGATAAGTTAATATTGGACCACCCTAACCATCTATTTATTGTGAGTTTTTCAGGTTGGATGCAAATGGCGACTCTAGTTTGTGTCAACTGTCCCCTTTCCAGACCACTGATAGAGTTAAATACACAGTCCAATAGGGGTTGCCATGGGCCGTGTCAGTGTTGGCTGTAGCCCAGCGTTACCCTTAAGTCATGGCCCTAGCCCAGCCCTGGCCGATGGGCTGAAAACACCTTGGCCCTGGCCCTAGCCAATCTGGGCCGCGCTGCGCCCAAGCCATCCCAATCAGAAAAAGAGACAAGTAATTAATTGTTTTTAATGGGGCTAACTTCAGAATTTTTTTTTATATATCCTCCATCAACAATTAAATCCTACACATACATGTTTTGGAACATTGAAACATGACCCGAATCCAATAATTACATTTAAACTACACATGTAAAATCAATGAGGAACCATTAACGAGTGTCTTTAAACCATTATAATGATGGCCCACTTAATGATCAGATTAGGCCAGTGGACCAGGCAGGGCCATTCATTATTGTCCCTAGCCCAGCCTGGCCCTATAAATGGGTCTAGATTTCAGGCTTGGGACAGGCCTTTAGGCCAATTTAGGGCCCAAGCCCTAGCCGGCCCATTGCCATCCCCAAATCCCTAAATTTTCAGTGTACGGCCATCCAAATGGTGGTCATGGTACAACAGAGTATCAAGATTTATAGACCACAATTCTCCCTTAGTCGGTGACTGCTGTGTCTACTCTCAAGTTGCAAAGGATAACCAGAGAAATCCTCCTTTAACACATGTTCATGTATTTCTAAGATACCCCTGCATGTTAACTATGGCATTGAAACCTATCAATTTTAGACTCCTGATCATCACAATCAATGGTCAAAATCATAATATCATTGGATAACATCCATGTCATCAATGAGTAAGATTCATTTGATTTTCCGGACCCAACTCCAACACTTACTCCTCTTAGGATCGAGTTGGTTTTTGCTCATGCTCAACAAACCCAACCCATCCAAGCTGGACTCCTACCTAAGTGGTGTCGATGGCTGGCCTCGGGCCTGCAAATATTAGAATTTTGAATAAGTGCTCGGCCTGAAACAGTTCAAAATCCGGGCCGAGACCAACCCCAGGCTGGGCCCGTTGACAGCCCTACTCCTACCCCTACCTTTGCAGCATCACTAAATTGGACAACTCATCCATGATACACATGGGATGCAAGTATGTTGATCCAGACCGTCCAAATTGTGGGCCTAACCGTGGACAGAACATTCCTGAAGAAACTGATCAAAATGACCAATCTAAGATCATACAATCAGTATGACGATCAAGCTATGCTCTATCCAAAACGGGGCCTGCGATTTGAATTCCCTGCATATACATTCATGTTTAATCGAAGTGTCATTTGCAACGCATACCATGACCTGACCACTAAAGGCCTGGCACTTTCTATACTAAAAGATTTGCTGTTTCCCAATGACCCCAACCTTAGAAAATGCAAATACCTATAGCATTATCTCAAATCCAGGTTTAAAATAAAGGGAGCTATTTAATACTCTGGCAGCGGCACTCATAAATTGTACATGTGGAATGCATTAGCTCGCATTAAACTGCCCAGATTGAATGACCCACTCTAGCCCATGATTTAAAAGGGAGATTGATCGAATGATACTAACATCTGATTAATAAACAATTGTTGTTGAATGCTGACCGTTGGCTAGCTATTTTTCATTTCAAGCGTCTGCTAAATGTCCACATATTGACCTATTAGGGAATTCAATCGGAGTAATTTTCAGTTAGTAGGACATCTAAATTAGGACCCATGATATGGATGGTTTAATTTAAGACACACACACACACACATATATATATATATATATATATATATATATATATATATATATATATATATATATATATATATATGCCACATGTGCCAGATCTTACCCCTCACTCATGTATCAATAGCGTCATGTTCGGCCACAGTATCAGAGTATTTCTCTCTTTTTTTCTTATAGAATACCATATATATATATATATATATATATATATATAATTTTATTTTAAACCTTCAAATAAACGATTGTGTACTAACTTAACATATTCTTGCCATTTTCCAACAAGGTAACAAACATCCATTTATTTCTTTACTTCTTGGTTACCAGGCCTTGTTTGTTGTACTTAAATAAATGAATGTATGGTTTCCACGTGAATGCTCGAAAGCCACCCATTTTATAATGGGGGTGGACTGGACCATCAAATCACATGCATGGCAATACCAAATAAAATACTAGTATTCCTTGATTTCAGCATTAATCTTAAATAGAAAATTAAGTAGCTCAGGGTGGCCTACAATTGTACTGCATTTGGATGTGGGGACGGTGACAACGTGGCGTGGGCGTATATATGTAGAATCATGGTTGCGTGGCAAGGACTTGGGAGAACATAGCTGGCGGCTTAGAAAACGGCCAAAAGGCATCACCATTGCGTGCGATGGTGGTGGCTGTTAATAGGAAAATAAGTAATCTGGGAGAAAACAATGGTTGTTTTTCCTTAAGAAATCATTATAAACCATAACACACTGTTGTTATATCTAAAGGGAGTTTTATGCTTCGAAAATGGTCAACACTTATGTTGCTTTTTTTGTTGTTTGAATAGTAAAAACAACAGTGGATTCAACATAGCAATTTTCTACAGTAGATTTCTTTAGAAGAATAATAACTCTCTTACAAATATGATATTTATATTTTCACTTGTTATCCAAATAAGATCCCTAAAACTGAAATATATGGATATCAAAGTTTAAATTATGCTAAAAGAAATAATCATTAAATAACTATTACTTTTTTTTCTGACAGGCATAGAAATTGTAAAACAGTTGTTAATGGATATACTACAATTGTTAAGTCGAAAGTAAATGTCATTGCTTAGCATGGATTTTTCATTACAAGTACAACATATGCAGATGGGTGGGTGCACTTCCCTTTGGAGCACCAGTGGTCCTAAGCCCAATGTGGAAAGATGACTTTGTATCCAATGCTCTATAGTCTCATTAGCTGGCCTGATCATTATATATATATATATATATATATATATATATATATATATATATATATATATATATATATATATATATGAGTCACTGTCAAGTCCAACCGGTGGACCACATTTTCCAGTCCACTCAGTTGATTACTCTAAACCTCTTAAGTGCTCCTGACATCCAATCCTCCTAAAATGGCCCCACCATGAGGATCTTCTAATGCAAAAATCAGTCCTATCCAATCATTACGTGAGCTACAATATAGAAAATAGTGTATAGCCATTGATTAATAGCAAAATTTTAGTGTAGTATATTGAGTTACGGGATGAAGTTGATTTTTGTATGAATTGTTCCTCATGGTGGGGCCAACTTATTAGGAGGATTGGATGTCACAAGAGCTTAACAGATGGGGAGTAATCCACAGGGTGGACTGAAAACTGTGGTCCAACCGGTTGGACTTGAGAGTGCCACACACACACACACACACACACACACACACACACACATATATATATATATATATATATATATATATATATATATATATATATATATAATCGGACACATATGACTAATTAGCTGACACCATCAGTGGCTTTCCTTGGTATGGTTATGTCAGTAAGGTTGCTTAGAAAAAGCTCATCTTATATTAGGGGTGGTGATACTCTGGCAAGATGTGATGCTTGACATGCAAGCACTTGGAAATTTTATGGGTGGAATCCATTAACCCAAAACTAAATATCATGATATTTCACAATTAATCAGTCTAATGGTGCGTTTGGTGCAAAGTAATATGAAATTTCGTGATATTTAAGGTGTGTTTGGATGCCACCTATTTTTCATTTCTCATTAAATTTGTGGAGTAGCATTTGCCTCTCTCTCTCTCTCTCTCTCTCTCTCTCTTTCAAGAAAATGAGATTAATGCAGGGATTGACTGTCTCTTACACATGGGTTCACATGTCTCATGCGTTGGAAAATACAAACCATTCATGAAACTAGCTAGGCATCACAGAAAACCCATTATGCTAATATTTCAGGCTTGTAGAACACCTAAGTGGGCACAATCTTAAACACAAATCCAGCCGGATGATGTAAGAAAATGTGTCAAACGCATTCTCGACAGCTAGTTTATGGGAGAAAAGCGGTAGTCTGAAGGCTACCAGCTACCTTAACAAGCGTGAGTTCAAAGAAAATTGGCTTTGGACATCTCAACATGGGCCACGCATGTACGTTGGATGTAGAAACTCATGTCGTTGTCACCGCCTTTCCTAACAGGCCATTTTTCTCATATACTCGTGGCCCACCTGATAAGTGGACCAACCTCCTTTTTTTGGGATGGGCATGTTCTGATGAATTGCCAGGATCTAACACTAGTGTGCCATGCTGACACTTGTGCCATAAATTGCCTATTCAATTTCTGATTGCAGGCATTCATGGAGCACTTATATATAGTTTAATATCAGGGGAGTTATTTGATACTGTGCCGTGTGACACTTGATACGCAGGCACTTGATAAATCGACAACATAGTGTATATTAACTCAAATTAAACCGACTAAATTTGGGAAACCACTATTGGTAAGTTGCAGTATAAAAATGAGATTGGTTGAATAATCCTAAACAATGATTCGTGGAAGCTTTTTTTTTTTTTTTTTTTAATGAAATAAGACCATTGGATGTTTCATTTCGAACCATACAATGAATGTCCAGCAATATGATAATTAGATAACTAAATAAGAATAATTATAGTTAATGATACAAATAAACTGTTGCCTATAATTTGCACGGTTTAGATTTAATTACTTTTATGCTACGAATGCAATTTCTAGCAACTGCTAAGTGCCTGCACATCATCCACACGCTCTGCCAGAGTATCAAAGTATTTCTATTAGGATTATCTCTGCTGCACCTGCTTTCACCTTTGAGTAAATCTAAGCCGTGCAGGTGGAACCATAATGTCTGCTATAATAGTTGTCTCAGGAAAGGGCAAAAAGAGGCAATGCCGAGCGCGACATGGCTGCGACCGCAGAAGGCCAGAACCAGCAATGGCGCTGGGACCTTAACCGTAGGGCCCAGCTCGATCCATATATCGTATATCCATGTTGTCCATCTGTTTTGCCAGCTTATTTTAGAGCTTCCTAATAAAAAAAAAATGAAGAAACAAATTTCAGGTCGATCACACATACGAAATAGTGGCCGTTGAAAGCTTACCATTAAAACTTCCTAGGAACCACCATAATGCTTTTCGTCCATCCAACCTATTGAGAAGATAAAACAGACATTGATGAAAGGAGAAAACAAATATCAACTTCATCCAAAACTTTTGTGGCTCACAAAAGGTTTTTAATGGTCAATAACCACTGTTTCATGTGGTGTGGTCCACCTGAAATGTATACCTGTTTTATTTTTAGGATTGTGCCCAAAAATAAGCTGGGAAAATAGATGAACGGCGTGGATATACAATGCATGCATTGAGATAGGTCCTATGGTTACCGTCTCACCGACATTGCTGGTTCCTGGGTCGCGCCCAAGTTGCGCTCGCCGAAATTGGCCTGGTGGCCATCATCATGTTTTAACGTCTGAAATAACTTTTTCTTTCTTCTGGATTTTTCCTTTATGTAACAACCATTTCTTAATGTAGAGTACATCCCTCTAAAGTGACTGCACATGTAAGCACAATGGAAGCCGTTCATCACGTGACCAGATTTTTGGACGTTTTGGGCGTTCAAATCGAGTGCCGGTGTATTTGTATGCTTTTAGAGGGCGACAAACACGCTTAAAAAAAATATCCTGGCCTTTTTTTTTTTTTTTTTCCTTCCTTTTTTAAGGGGGAACCATTATAAATGTCACCCTTCCATCTACAACTTGTGACGGGCAGAATCATTCCTTCGGTGCTGCAATTTAACCACATCCCTTTTGGAGTAAGACTAGAAGATGTGCATCCCTTCTAGAGTAAGATGAGATCAAATATACGGTTCCGATCATTATACCATTCTTCCTGTGGGCCCCAGTGGAACAACACCTGCTGGCCATCTAGACTTTCCCCAGTTAGTTAAAGAACCCGAACTTCTGGTGCGGTGTAGCCCCGAGATTGACTTCAGCTTGGATTAGATACTAACCTCACCAAGACACAGTGGGAGACGGACGGGTACGTGGCAGCTCGGCATTGGTGGAGAGTATGGGCCTGCACCTCAGCATTGGTGAAGAGCAGAGGTCCGCACCTCAATATTGATGGAGTGCTAACAGACCTGTCACATCAGCAGATAGAGGTGCAGGTCCCACCGACTCTCTACCAATATTGAGCTGCTGCGTACCCGTCCGTCTCCAGCTGCGTCCTGATGGAGGTAGTACCTAATCTGAGCTCGGGTAGTACCTAATTCGATCTCAATTGACCCTTAACAGGTGGCGCTCAATGATCCAGTAGCCTTGCCACCACACCAAAAGTGTTAATATATTTGTCGTGGCTCTAGGACTTAACCCTCCTAGCATGTGTTAATCATGGTTAGAAGACCCGATGTTTTTCTTGGATGAGTCGAGTTGTGACATGGGAGGCAACCTGTGGTATCCAACTAGATCGAGTCCAACCGAGTCAGAGTCAACTCAGATCAGTCGCATCAGATTGCTCAAGGTAAAACCTTAGTGTTGAGCTGGGACTCATCCAAGTCAGGACTTGAGACGGTGACTCGTATTGGGCCCGACTGAGTCTGAGTTGACTTATACAAATGGCATTAGACTCGCCCAAATCTTAAAACCGTGGTGTTAATATATTTGCAGGGTACACACTGCGCATATCAGGTAGACCCGTTGTATAAGGCATACTTTGTAATTAGTTGAACCACACTTATCCAAGTAGATTGCTTGGTGATTTGGTCACCAGGGATATCCTTGGTGGCCTAGTGTGATGGGATTTGATTGGGCCATGTGTCTTTGATAATTCGGCCTGATAATTCGGCCACAAGGTAAGTTAATTGGTTTCTTTCCATAAACGCTCAAGGATGGATTCCTTTTCCTTTGAAATACCCACATGGCGTCCAATGTTTTTTTTTTTTCTTTTGGACCGCTTGATGGTTGCACTGAATCCAACGATGAGTATGTATGATAGAATAATAGATATAGGACTAGAATTACTTCGATTTCTGATGTTATAGGATTTGGAGTCCCGGCAAGTCATAGAGCATACGTCCTTCGTAACCCTAGAATACGCATACATGGGTGCTCAGCTGCCATGGGCTGTTCTATTAGGACATGATCCAAAATTTTGGCAAGTTCCAAAGTTAAGGCCTCCACAAAAAGCCTCACAAGAGGTATTAGGAGAGAAATAATGATGAATGAATGCCGCCCATAACACCTCATGTAGCTTGCTCGTATCCTTGGACACTGAGCCCCGGAGGAGGGTGTAATTGATTTGATTGGCTTAGTTTAGTTTCATTGACTATGCAATAGCTTTTATAGATGTTGACAAAATAGCTTGTCCAGGCATTTTATGGAGTCGTCACTAGTCAAAAAAGGCTTTAGAATCCACAGTTGACTAGAATTCATGGAATCGCCTAAAGATCAGGAGAACTGTGGTCTTCTCGACTCGAGTAATTGTTGACTTGATCTGCACAATAGATTCTGGGTAAGGGTCGTGGTTACGAAAAATGAAAGTGTTGGGTACCCTTTTTCGTCTGTGTAGAATACGGTATCTACTTTGCCAGGTTGTCCGCTTTCAAAGGGGACTCAAGAAACTTTCAGTAAAATACCAAAATTTACATATGCAAATAGAAATAACCCACCAATCTTAAGTAGTCGAAACAGAAATGAAAAAAAAATAAAGTTTTTTAATCAAAGTGTTAGAAGAAAGAACAATGAATTTTTTGTTATTCCTTTAAGTCACGTTTTCTAATACAGAAGATCCCTAAGAGAGTTAACCGTAGAGCATACTTTTCGCGCTGTCGAAGCAGAGCCTAATAATAAAAGTGCTCGAAAAGAAGGAAAGAAAATAACACCAAATCCTAAGTACATAGCAAAAGAAAACTACGAAAAATGAAAGATAAAAAAAAGGTTAAATAAAAATCGTGATACTGAATTTTCGAATCTTCCTCTAAATCACATTTTCTGATACAACATATCCTTCGAAGATGTAATTTTAGAGCATACTCCATGTGGAGATAGAGTAGATCTTACTAATAACAGTATTCTAAACTACAATTGAATAAAATAAAGAAGAAAAAAAAATGAAAGGGATTTGTAATGGATGTGCGGACTAGGATACGAGCATATTAGATTTAGCTAAAGAAAGGGGCTGAAGAAAGGAAAGGGAGAGTTCAGAGAGTGATGGCCAAGGTAGAGAGTTCTGCCTCTAGAGTCGACTCTCACTCTCTTTTTTTCATCCCCTCTGTATCAAACTTTCTTTCTCTCTGTATCGAAACTCCCTTTGATTATGATCCTTCCCTTTTTTTCTGAGAGCGAAACCTTCCTTAAATAGGCATTTGTAGAGAGACACATAAGGTTGTTTAGTGGGTTCGATTTTGCCGAGCCTCTGTTTTATCGTGCTGACTCATCTTGAAAGTATTGGTTTGGAATAACTGAAGTACAATTGGAGGGATTGGAAAAATCGAACCACAATTGCAAGGCAAAATTGGTCTAGCATAACATACCTGAAACCGACTAAAGGGTGGCTAGTTTTGATCAAAGTCGACCAAAAGATGCCCGATTTTTATCAAAGTTGGCCAAAGGGTGGCCGATTTTGGTCCAAGTCGGCCATTTGGTAGCCAAAAGACCAAAATCGACTACCCTATGGTAGGCTTTGAGCTGGTTGTTGTAAATGGACCATCCTGGGTCGTCAACTATCTTTTAAGCATGTTTTCAACCGTGTACAAGGTCAAATGAAGTCCATAGTCAATCTTTAACCATTGGTCGAGTATGGACTACACCTTCTGTCATGAGCCCAAATCTATAACCAAGGTTAACCCTAACCCTAGCCTCGAATTCAGGGCCATGACTCAAGTTAAGGAATTTTCTTACACTCATAACCATAATCACATTCAATTACATAACTGAGATAACTAATTTATTTAAATTTCATTATTCACCAACACTTAAACATAAAATAATTCTTAAATGTCACACATTTTCAAATAAAAATTTAGAGTTTAAGAGTATTAGATGATCTATATTATCCACTTCATTTGTCAACTCCTAAGCATCTCCACCTGTTCTTTAGTCTGCAATTTTTTCATCAACGAAAAATCCATAAACACGAAGCTCGTGTAAATGGTTCTATATATAAGACAATATAAAAATGAATTTGACAATTGAAAAGAAATCATGATAAAGCATTTTAAGCAGATGGAAAAAAATGATTCATGTTTCTCAAATCGAATTTATCAAGTAGTACCAAAAATAAATGGCTAAAAACACTCAGGTCACTTAGTATTACTCTTCACTCAAAATGAGCCAACACTCAGCAAAAGCCAATGTCTGGCATAAATAGTCACTCAACATGGCCAACACGAGGATCAAATCATATCACTCGGTATATAGCCAACATGAGGCTTAAATATCACTGAACATTTGCCAACACTCTTCAGTACCTCACCATCACTTTATAAAAATTAATTCTCACCAACCCCTTAAGTAAAATATGTAGTTTTACAATTTCTTCTTAAATCAATGTCCAAAGTAAAGCTTGACAAAAATTAGATCATAGCATGACTATTTCTTAAATAGAGAGTAATTCTTAAGGATTTTCAAATAAGGCATCATTTCCAAGTAAAAAGACTTCTATAAATAGGATGCATCACCAAACTTTCCAAATAAGGCCACATTTTCAAATAAGAAAATTTTCTATAAATAAATTATAACACAAGATTTTTCCCAATTAGGTACCATTTCTAAATTGAAGGAAACATTTTATGGATGGCACAATATCAACATAACTTTTCAAAATATAAGATATATCACAAAAGTTTTCAAATAAAGGACTTTCCAAATATAGATATCACAAAACCTTACCAAATATGAAGCACTTTGCAAAATAATACAAGTTGCAAATAACAACTTTCCTAATATGAATCATAGATAGATAAATTAAAGTAGAAATAGTTCATCTTAAATTTAGAACCACTTACCAAAAAAATTACCATAAGTATATAAATGACTTTTATTGGCATCCATTTTGTAACACGTACAACTAGGATCTCACTTATGTTTCTTTACATCCTTCTCCTTATCCTTCATTCTAAATCAAAAGTTTTCCATAAATAACTTTCCCACTTAGAAACTTTTTTCAATTACGAACACTTAGTATTTTCCTTGGGTTACTCCTTAATCTTCTAACCTACCTTAAGTTTGATCAATGCATAAATAGCTTATGGTAGAATCCCTGGTTTAATCCACATGTCAACCATCCATGTTTTTTTTAGTCTACCTAAGTTAAGTTATAGGATGGGGTTCAAATCTACTTTTAGGATGTTGGGGTTTAAAACTTAGTTATGTTTCATTTTAGGATTTTTATATCTACTTTAGAGTCAGTCCATTATCCTAGGCCAAACAAGGTAATCCACTCCATTTAGAATTAATCAAACTAACATAGGTTTCTCTAATTCTGAATATTCCAACCCTTACATGAAGTTATATTCATCATTATTGGCTCATTAGTGGGCTCTGATCAAGTCATTAGGTTCACTAGGCCCAACTTCAACAATCGGCCTAACATGGTCCAACACAAAGAATAATAGGCTTGGTGCAGACCCAGCAAGCCCACCTTCATTTTTAAATGCCTCTAATGAAATGGGTTCGCCCTACTGTCCCATAATCATAATTATTTTATAGGAAAAGACAAATTCTATAAGTCAATAATATTATGAATTAATTTCCTCAAAAGTTCAACTTATGGTTATTATTTTTCTCTATAAGTCCAAACAAATAAATAGATAAATGAGTCGAGGTACCAGTGGGCAATATATAAGACCAGTTTTGTCCAAGAGGTCCACTAGACCCCTTTTACTTATATAAAGGAATCGACCCACAAAAGTTTTGGTATGAACCAACCAGTAGGTGGCCCCACACATTAACCCGACTGTGGAAACGTGTGTGCATTCTACTTGGCCTAGACTTCAGATTTTCTTTATTACAACAGTTATAGTATGTGGGACCCATGAGTTTTCTCAACACATCAATAACTTAAGGAGATTGGGCCTGCCCCGTCGCTTCTCGGGGAATTATCAACAATGTCAATAACCGGCGGCTCTGGAGGAACCACTGGAACATCTGTCGTAGACTCAAGAAGAGGCTCGCATGGTTGCGAGCTTCGGGCAGGCTCACCCGACCGACCAAATGGGTGAGATGGACCGGCCGTCGTCTTCTTCTGTCTCTTCGAGCCAGTACCCCTCAGGCGGGGCAACAATCCTCCCTTCTCTCTAACGTTTACCATGGTAACTTCCTCCTGAGATATCAGTCTAGAAGCAGCAAGTCGTGGGAGTGAGAGACAGGACTCGATATTCCTGTCACTAACTGACAGCTTGTAGATTTTAAATATCTTATCGTTGATCACCCCTTTCAAGCTCGGCTTTCCTCTAGTCGAAATACCTGCAAATACGAGCAGAGTTGGGTAAATAGGAGTTTAAGACTACTACAAAAATTATGGCAAGCAGTCTGAGGGAGATTGGGCGTTGGTTCAGGGATGTCAGGCGGAGGTAACATCTGCCTTGAAGTAGAAGGATGAGCCGTCTTCTTAGGAGGCATAGTGGGAGGTGACAATCAGTGATGAGAGCGGATTGAATTCTGGGAAGTTCTCACAGACGGCGTCAATCTGTTAACGTTTGATTTTGGTAACAGGCTCCTCTAGACATTCACCTTCGTTCAGGCAAGCTTCCCTCTAGACCTGAAAGCCAAAGAAGAAAGCTAAGGGTGGCCGGCGCTTGGCCGTTAGTCCTCCGAAGCTTAAGTTAAAGGTGACTTGATAGTAAGATGAAGTGTGAAACGTAGGTTTTAAGATTGCGTACCTTTATCATCTGTGGGAGCATCTATTTATACAGATCTGGGTGATCCAGTCTGTTATGCAAGCTGTTAAGATCACTGCTGATTTGGGGGGATAAGGAGCTTATCCTGTTAATCCTCAGATAAGATAATAGTATAACCAATCTAGACGTCTAGCTAGTCACGTTCCTTGATAGAGGCCTCCCGTGGTCCGGATCTATGAATAGAAACAAACCAAAGCCGGCCTATACGGGCTGCTGGTACTATGAGACGAGGGACGTCCCCAGCAAACGACCAGAGACCAGGGCTGCTCGAATTTGGAAACGTCCTTGTCTGATGACCAGGGAACAGAGCTGCTCGGATAGCGGAGGTATTCCCACCCGGCGACCAACGACCAGTTCTGCTCGCATATTCGGGAGTGTGTACGGACGTGTCTACACGACATGCGAGCTACGACCATAAGGGCTCCTTGGTCGAATGATTGGGTCATGCTTTCACGGAGTTAAAAGGGCGCTCACGGTTCTTGGGTCTTAAACCTCTTTGATGACCAACTTTATCCTATAACGGATGCCCCCCAAGTCCTTGGAGTTAAGGAGTCTAAGCGAAGGGCTTACTTATCTACGCATGTAACTGCCTAATGTGTTTCTTGGAGGAGAAGCCGTACATGATTGAGCCCTCATTTATGAGCGCCAGCTTTCGGCAGCTTTTCGACTGGGAGAAAATGAAGCGGCGCCCGCCACGTGTCTCCGGAGTTAATGATCGTGCCCGTTCAACTGTCGTGCCAAACGAATGGTCACCACGTGTCACACAAATCTTGAAGGAATGATTGCTTATAAATATACAAAGCCTGCGAAGATTTCTTCATTTCGAAGTTTCATCGGAGGATTTAAAAAAAAAAGGTTCTTCTTCTTCCTTGTTCTTGTCTCTCTCTGGTGTCCCTGCCTTCCTTTGACGTAACCTTCATTTTTTCCTTTTGAGGTGTTCTCCTTTCCTTGTTCTCCTCCTTGAACGGAAATGGTGAGAGATTCCGATGATGAGGCTGTCCCTTTAAGGGACGCAACTCCGGATTCTTCTTCTTCAAACAACGCAAGAGTTCCTGCGGGGAGATACTCTGCGTCTGGGTACCCTTCAGTAATGACGGAGGAACGATTAACTGAGTTACGGAAGAGATACCGGATCCCTGACTCGTCATTCTCCGATTACCTAAGGAGGGAGAGACTCCAGATTCCCCACCTCCGGGCTATATAGCCCTATATGACTACTTTTTTATTCTTGGTGTGCGTCTTCCCCTTCACCCCTTTATCCGAGACGTACTTCGTATCTACAAAATTGCCCCCGGACAACTCATTGTAAATGGCTGGAGGGTTGTTCTGAGTGCTTTCGTTCTCTAGAAGCAAGTCGGCAATGGAGATTTAACCGCCGAAGAGTTCTTTAGAATGTTCCAACTCAAGAAGGCTCCTTCCAGTGAGGGTTGGTATTACCTATGTTATTAGCACTGAGATAATTATGTTTTGGGGAAACCCACTTTGAATTACCCCGGATGGAGGAAACAGTGGTTTTATGCCTCCGAAAATTGGGAATCTGACATAGGATCCACCCCTGGGGGCTATAACATGAGTCGCTTCTTTGGTGAAGGTGGGTGAATCTCATTTTGCGGCAATTTTCGTAGTAGTCTTAAACTCCTATTTACCCAACTCTGCTCGTATTCGCAGGTATTTCGACTGGAGGAAAGCCGAGCTTAAAAGGGGGGATTAACGAGAAGATTGTTAAAATCTACAAGCTATCAGTTAGTGATAAGAATATCGAGTCCTGTCTCTCACTCCCGTGACTTGCCGCTTCCAGACTGATATCTCAGGAGGAAGTTGCCATGACAAAACGTTGGAGAGAAGAGAGGATTGTTGCCCCGCCTGAGGGGTACCTACTCGAAGAGACAGAAGAAGATGGCGGCCGGTCCATCTCACCCGTCTGTTTGGTCGGGTGAGCCTGCCCGAAGCTCACAACCATGCGAGCCTCTTCCTGAGTCTGCGACAGATGTTCCGGTGGTTCCTCCAGAGCCGCCGGTTATTGACATTGTTGATAATTCCCTGAGAAACGACGGGGCGGGGCCAAGCCAAGTCGCCCCCCAAATGAAGAGCATCGTGAGCCTGAAGTTGCTCATGAGTTGATCCTGCTCGCAAGCCATCCGTTGCTCAAGCTTTTTGCACTGCTGGGCTGGTCGTGGCTCAGCCTTCTGGAGTTGGGACATTCAATGTCCCGAGTCACTTGTACCGGATTTGCAAGTTTATATTTGACAACATCACCCCATAGACCTTCGATACTCTTCCTGAGCCTAGTCCTGAGGATCTTTCCCCAGATGCGGGGGTGAGGATGATCTAGGTAAAAGTACTTTGAATTCGACTTGTTTCTTGCTTCCTTCCTTTGTTTTTTCTTTTGTGATCATCTGATAACCCTTTTACTCCTCGAACAAGGACTGGACCTCATTATACGAATGAGACGTGACATCATCGCTGCTCGCCGTATCATTGATGAGGCTGAGGAGAAGAGGCTCGCACTGGAGAAAGCAGTCCAAGGGAGAGACCAAGTCATTAAATCTCGCGAGACCTTGATCGCGAAGATGAATGAGGATAGAAAAATCCTCATCGAGAAGATCCAGGTCTTGAACGACAGGTATCAGGCCTTGGATACGAACTTCGCAAGGCTTGTGAAGATGAAGGAGAAGATGGAGAAAGAGAGGGAGATTTTCCGCCAAGATAAAATCTCTCCAAAGGAGCAGCTCGCTGAGAGCAAGTCGCAGCTACAAGAAGTTAGCGACAGCCTAGAGAAAGAACAGTCCACCCTCACGCAGCTCAAAGATGTTTCCATCTATTGGGAGGAGGAGAGAGTGGCCTACGTCAAGATGCTATCTGAAGAGGGACCTCGAGCTGTTATGGAGTTCCGTACTTCACAGTTGTATGATGACAAGCGGTATGAGTCATACGATGCTGGTTGTGACTTTTCATTGAGAGTAGTGCAACGGATATCTCCATCTTTCAATATGGAGGAATTCGAGAGGGTCGCGGCCATCGTCACTGTTGAAGAGAGAGCGGCCGTTGAGAATGAAGTTACGGAAGCTACCAAACTGCAGGGGTTCCAGAGTTGGGCCCTGAGGTCGAGAGTAGCGCTCCTCCTCCAGGCGACGTACGAGAATGATCGCCTCCTCTTTTTTCTTTTTCTTTCTTATGTTGATTTTGGTCATGCCCTCATTGTGTTAGTGCACTTTTCTGTGGCATACTAGTGCACCTTGTTTGTCAATCACTTAGGTCAGTGGGTCTAGTGTCGGTTGAGCTTAATGAAGACGAAGATCGAAGACTCAAGTGGCCCTGCTGCATCAAGGAAGAAGAAATAGGTAAAAGTGATGCCTTGGTGGGCCTTGCCTTGACCAAAACCTAACCCATAACCTCTTAGATGACTTCGACCGACTAGGTATATCTTCAGTCATCATCATTAGTCTTAGAACTCCATGAAAAACATGATAAGTTAGAATAATTAAAGAGGTGGAAGATACTGTAAACAAAACAGCTCAGACAGCAGTTTCCAATTGATCTCCGATTAATCGGACATTGGCTCCGATAGGACTCCAATCCATCGGACAGAAGCTCCGATCAATCAAAAAAAATTTCAGCAACTTTGAAAATCCACTAGACATATTTTCGATCAATCGGACAGTCTTCCAATCCATCGAAAGGGGTCAGTCCGATCAATCGGAATATCTTCCAGAGAATTCATTGGACTGATCTCCGATCAATCGGACAGGTCTCCGATCAATCGGACCTTTTTTCGATCAATCGGAGATACGCGAATCTGCCCGTTTTTTTACCGTTGGAAGAAAATCTATTTAAGATGGGGGATTCATTTTTGAGCCAACAGAGGGGGATTTTGAGGAGATAGAAGCCACCATTGCTAGAGACCATCAGAGGCTCTATCACAAACCCATAACAAGTCATTCTCCTTGTGTTTTCATCACAAGCTTAGGCCATTCAATGGCATCTTGAGAATGGACTTGTTCCCTCTTGATTTCTAGGGTTTAGACACCTTGATCATAGTTAAATCTCTTGTCTAAACACTACCTAGGAGTCCAAATAGGTGTATTCCTCTAGAAAACCCATTTCCTACCATTTGTAGAGGTTTCACCATTCCCTAGCACCTTGGGCATCTCCAATGGAGCATCACATGCAAGGTAGCTGATCTTGGAGCTGAAGCCTTGGCAAAGCAGCAGCGTCAAAGATCGGGGGAGCACAAAGGGAACTGATTCAAGCACGGGAGAGCGAGAAGAAGCAACCCAAAGCGGCACTACAAAGGGGCTTAATCCGACAAGTAAGGTTGTCTTGTTAAGAGTCTATCCACTCAACTCCCTGTGTGGGAGTTGAGTATAGAGTTTGTTTGACAAACTCGAACTAAGGTCGTAGCTGATCCTTGTCCTGTTAGTCGGCCTAAAATCTAGGGACGTTAGCCATTCCTTGGCACGTTTGTTTGGCCTAAACAAAGTCTCCAAGGGGGAGCCACCAACACGGGTGCAAACGTGTAGGTTGGGAGGAACTTGTAAACTCCTTGGTTGGGTGGATCCGAGTTAAAACACCTTGGTTGGGAGGAACCAGATTTAAACTCCCCAGTGAATACCGGTGTGCTCAAAGGGGTTGAGTACTTGAACCGGGAGTGGAGTAGACAAGTAGTCGAACCAGTATACATCCTTATGTTTTTTATTGTTCTTGAGCACATTTCTCTTTATGCATTGTGTTTAATTGGTTAATTATGAATGCTTAGTTAGCAATGCATGCTAGGCACTTGATAGGCACCTCCACACTCACAAGATGTACTTTCACTACCTCATGTTGACTTGAGCATTTCTTGATCCATCCTCTATAGTCCACATATGTTGATGAGACTAGGTTGCCGATTGCACTTATCATCTGCTAGTCTTGTGATTGGACCCACTTAGGCTTGAAAGCCGAAAGTGTTCTTGCTTACTTAGTTTAATTTGTTAAATTGTGTAAGTAGGCGAAAAGAATTTCAAAAGGTCCTAATCACCCCCCCCCCCCCCCCCCCCCCCCCCCCCCCCCCCCCCCCCGCTCTAGGACTTAGCCATAATTCTAGTTGCTCCTTAAGCTTCCGCACGTATGCTTAGGGTGTCGTGTTAAACCACCCGACACAATTTCACATTGTCAAACAATCTTGATATTTTCCTTAATCGAATTAAACAATTTTAATATTTTGGCTTCTTCTAGTAATAGATCCTTTGTATGTTGAATGCGCAAATGCTTAACCCATGAGAAATGAGTTAGACTCAATCCGGGGTCTTGGTGACCATGTCCACGTACAGACAGACTGATCTGTCGATTGAGGCTTTGGTTCTGCAGTTAGCAGAAGATTTGTTCAAGACAACATTTGTCTTCTCTTCAGGGTTATTCTGGTCCAAAGCGGAGCAGCAACCAAGTTATGAAATTTACAGTTGATTAGCTGTAATGAAAGAAATGATCTTTATTCGAACACGATTGTTTGCTCGCCTCAAGTGTAAGGCTGCGATGTAGTAATAAATCTTGGTAAGACCGAGGTCGATCCACAGGGAATTAGAAAACAACTTCTAAACTATTCCAGCAACTAGAATTGCAATAATTAAGAGATTCAATTGATAGAGTTATCTTAAACGGTAATTTAGGAAAATCAGGAATTAAGGGAACTAAGGCTTTCAAGGATCCACTTGTAGTAATCCCATGTCAATCTAATCAATGCAAGCATAAACACAACTAGATTTGAAGTTCTATCTCTCATCTAGTTGGAAGGTAAAGCATTAAACACATTCGATCCCACTTAACTTGAACTTCCAAGTTCTAGTCCCATTCAATCACATAGCATTCAAAATCATAGCCTTCGGAGTAACAGCCATGCCTATGGACTATGGCATGCTCAAAGTTTACTATAATTCGAATCTAATCAAGCAAAACATGATAATCTCAAAGAATTGCAAGGAATCCATGTTCGAAGCACATGAAGTCTCATAAAACTTCTAAAAATATCAACTTTATATGAACTAGAACATTCAAAATTCAAACTTAAAGTGAAACTACTTGAATCAAACTGAATTAAACATGAAATTGGCTACAAGCTTCACCTTTCAGCCCTAGCTGAGAGATTCTAGCCGAGCATTGTCATACTATAACTAGAACTAAAAAAAAAACTAAAAAGCATAAAAACCCAGAGTTGGGAAGGTTGCAAACGCTCCATGATGGCTTCCTTCACCTCCCACAAAGTTCCTCAGCTTCTATGATATCCTAGGAAGAGACCCTAGGTGTCCTTTTATAGTGGGGAAGCTCTACCGCCTCAGAAATGTCCAGAAGTGTGTAGCCTTATGAACTTGCGTAGAAAATTTTGGAGTTTCAAAATAAAAACTCTATTTACGCATGGCCGACCGATCGTGACTGGTCAGACTGGGCTGGCCGACCGGTCTTGACCGGTCGGACCTATCTGTTAGGAGTCCAGGGGGTACATAGAGGTGGCCAACCTGTTGGCCGACCGGTCGAACCAGGCCAATCCTTTGTCCAGCGTCCAGAAGGGGGATTGCAGGGTGGCCGACCGGTCAGGACCGGTCGTGGCTCCCTTGGCCGACCGGTCATGACCGGTCGGACCTCTATTTTCTTCTTTTTCTTCCTTTTTTTCTTCTCTTTTCTCCCTCTTTCTTCTTCCTTCTTTGGTCCACCTTGGGCCTTCATTCAAGGGCTCCTAAATATGTTCCTTTTGGTTACCAATTGGGTGAAGTCGCTCTCATTCTTACAATCACAAAACATGCATCAGATGGGCCTTTTAAACATGCAAACCATACATATAATGTGATGTAATGGGCTAGATCATGTATAAATTGGAGGCTTAACACACAACCTAACCAGCTTTTTGTTAGTCTCGAGCAAAACATGCGTGAAACAAGTTCAAACCTCTAAAAACCAACTCTCCTTCAGAAACTATGCTTCTATCCATTCCAAGACATACAAGTGTAAAATTCAGAAAAATTAGGTGATAGAAGTTGAAACCTGAAACTCTCAAAACATAATAAGTGTCCATATGAAATTCCTGCTGATTGATTGATAAATAGAAGAAATCGAACAAATTCAACCTAGTGTGCATAGTGAAAGTTCGTCTCATGAGTTTCTGGGATTATCTTCTTCATAAATCAACTAAACTACGGATCTCAAGGTGCACAAAGCAACAACAAGCTTATGACAGGAATTTGCCTTACCGTCCTTCTGACGGCTTTCACACTACGTCCCATTTCGGCTTTGGTTACGGGTAGATACCACCCCCAGTTGGTAATAGGTAGCCCTTTTCGGAATTTTCTACCATTTTCTCCATCATTCCCATATTTTCATCCTTCTTTTCCTTTTACTTTTTACATTAGATAGGATTTTTAGAAATTCATATCTTTCGTTATTTTTCCATGGACAAGGATGGACAAAGTATCCCAGCTTGGTTCCTTAACACCTTAAATCTAAGTCTGGCCAATCCACAAATCACATAATCCTTTCAAACCATGAAAATCGTGTAATGTGAACTAGGTGTAAAAGTGTTCAAATTTTCTATCATTCACATAAATAGGGGAACTCACATATAAGACCATTATATTAAGAGTAGTTCAAGACTTGCAACATCACTCACTTCGTATCTCCTTTTCTTATACTCGTATCATCTCGAATGCATAGAAATAAGGTTTTCTAAAAGAGTTTAGAATTTTTAGAAAATTCGAAAAAATTTGCACATATGATGCTCGAAATGTTGCAAACTGCTAGATGAGGAATCTCATCTCACCCCCAAACCAAATCTTGCATTGTCTTCAATGTAAAAAGATATGCAATGAGCATGAACATGAGAGCAATGGTACAATACAAAAGAGTGAGAACAATAGTACTTGAGAGAGTCGATCATGGAAGTCTGCAACTCCGACAACTAAATCCACTAAAGCAGTAGAACTAAAATAGAAAAAAAAAACTAAACCTAACCTACGCTATACCTTCGTCAGACTAGGAGATCAATCATACTGATACATAGGATCATTCAGAGTGATGGAAATGTCCTCCGAATCAAATTTCTCAACAAATGGTTTAAGGCGTTGTCCATTCACTTTAAAACAGTTACCATTTGCGGCGTTCTCTATCTCGACAGCTCCATGAGGAAAAACTTCTTTAACAATATATGGGCCGGTCCATCGAGATCATAATTTTCCAAGAAAAAGATGAAGTCGGGAATTGTACAAGAGCACTTTCTGACCTTCATGGAAGGATTTCCTAAATATATGTTTGTCATGAAAGGCCTTCATCCTATTCTTATAAATCCTCGAGTTCTCCGAAGCATCTTTCCGGATCTCGTCAAGCTCATTAAGTTAGAGTTTGTAAAGCGATCTAGCCTTGTCGATGTCAAAATTCAATGCCCGAATTGCCTAATAGGCTTTGTGTCCAATCTCCACAGGCAAGTGACAAGCTTTCCCATAGACAAGTCTATAAGAGGACATTCCAATGGGGGTCTTGTAAGCGATATGGTGAGCCCAAAGCTCATCATCTAATCTCAGTGACCAATCTTTGTGATCCGGCCTCACCGTCTTTTTCAAAATCTTTTTGATTTCTTGATTGGAAATTTCAACTTGCCCACTCATCTGTGGGTGGTATGGGGTACTCACTTTATGCCTAATTCCATATTTCTTCATTAAGGCTTCAAAAGGCCTATTACAAAAGTGAGAACCACCATCACTAATGATGGCTCGAGGCGTTCCAAATCTGGAAAGTATATTTTCTTTAAGGAACTTTAGAATTGTACGATGATCGTTGGTTCTACATGGAATAGCCTCTATCCATTTAGACACATAGTCTACGACAAGCAATATATAGACATATCCAAAAGATGAGGGGAACGGTCCCATGAAATCGATGCCCCAACAGTCAAAGACTTTAAGATGTTGAATTGGGGTAAGAGGCATCATATTTCGACGGGATAATCCTCCTAACTTTTGGCAATGCTCGCATGCTTTGCAAAACTCGTGGGTATCTTTAAATAAAGTGGGCCAATAAAAACCACACTGCAGAATTTTTGCAGTGGTTTTCTTAGCAGAAAAATGACCCCCGCATGCTTGATCATGACGAAAGGAGATGACGAAATTTTGTTCATCATTAGGGACACATCTCCTAATAATTTGATCTGGGCAATATTTAAAAAGTCAAGGTTCATCCCAATAGCAACAAAGAATTTCTCATCAGGAAATGAGTCCTCAATAGGTGACTCATCAATGGAATTAGGTAGGACTAGGCGGGATAGATGATCCGCGACCACATTTTCTACTCCCTTCTTGTCCTAGATCTCCAAATCGAATTCTTGAAGGAGTAGGATCCGTCTAAGCAAACAGGGCTTGGCATCCTTCTTAGAAAGAAGGTGTTTCAGCGCCGCATGATCTGGTAATTAATGACCTTGGATCTATTAAGTAAGGCCTAAATTTATCTAAGGCAAAGATGACGGCTAGGAGCTCCTTCTCCGTAGTCGAGTAATTGACTTGGGCGGGATTCAAGGTCCTACTATCATAGTAGATAACATGGGGCTTCTTATCCTTCTTTTAGCCTAACACCGCCCCAATAGCATAATCGCTCGCATCGCACATCAACTCAAAAGGTATGGACCAATCCGATGGTTGCATGATAGGAGTGGTTGTCAACATGTTGTTTAGCTTTGAAAAAGCTAATTGCCATTCGGCACTCCACTCAAATTGGTTCTCCTTTTGGAGAAGGTTACATAAAGACCTTGAGATATGACTAAAATCCTTTATGAACCTTCTATAAAAACCGGCGTGTCCAAGGAAGGACCGCACATCGTGTATGCTTTTGGGTTGTGGTAGATTGAAAATTATATCGATTTTTGCCCGGTCTACCTCTATTCCATTAGACGAGATGATATGTCCAAGGACTATTCCTCTTTGTACCATGAAATGACACTTTTCTCAATTTAAGACGAGGTTCTTCTCCTCACACCTTGTCAAGACCAACTTCAAGTGATTGAGGCACTCATCAAAAGTACAACCAAAAATAAAAAAAAATCATCCATGAATACCTCGAGAAATTCACCCACCATGTCTGAGAAAATACTCAACATGCATCGTTGGAATGTGACAGGTGATTACATAGCCCGAATGGCATTCTTCTGTATGCGAAGGTGCCAAACGGGCATGTAAAGGTGGTCTTTTCTTGGTCCTCTGGGGATATTTCAATTTGGTTGTATCCGGAGTAGCCATCTAGGAAGCAATAATAGGAGTGACCTGCTAACCTCTCCAAAATTTGATCCATGAATGGGAGAGGGAAGTGGTCCTTCCTAGTGACCGTGTTTAACTTTCGATAATCAATGCACATATGCCAACCGGTGGTCACTCTAGTTGGTATAAGCTCATTGTTGGCATTTTCTATGATGGTAATACCGGAGTTCTTAGGGACAACTTGGGTAGGACTCACTCATTGGCTATCCGAGATGGGGTAGATGATACCCACATCTAGTAGCTTTAACACCTGTGCTTTGATAACCTCCATCATGTTTGGATTTAGCTTTCTTTGAGGTTGTCTAGTCATTTTCGCATTTTCTTTAAGATGTATACGGTGAGTACAAACCAAAGAGTATATCCCCTTGAGGTCCGCTATTGTCCAACTTATGGCTCCCCTATGTTCTTTGAGTACCTCAATCAACTTGAGCTCTTACTCTTTCCCTAGGTGAGAGGCAATGACAACGGGGAACGTTTCTTCTTAACCCAAATATACATATTTAAGCTCGGATGGCAATGGTTTAAGGTCAAGTTTCGATGGTTTGATGTTAGACGGTAGAGGCATTGATGTGGTTGGTGGTAATCTTTCAAAACGGGGCCTCCACCGGCTATTACCAACTACCGGTTTCTCAATATTCAATGCTAGCACAATTTCACTAATGATGGGGTCTTTGAAATCCTCGAAATATACCAAGCATGTCTCCAAGCTTTCTTGTGGTTCAATTTGGAGGAGCTCTTCTTCTTCAAAAGATTCGAGCATGTTTACCTCGAAGAGCTCGTCGTCATCAACATCCCTATGCCTTTTGTTCAAGTGGAACACATTCACCTCTAATGTCATGTTCCCAAAAGATAATTGCATCACCCCGTTCCGGCAATTTATGATTGCGTTTGATGTAGCAAGGAACGGGCGGCCTAAAATTACCGATATTTGAATGCAACATCTATAGCCAGTTGTATGTCCAAGATGATAAAATCCACCGGGTAGTAGAATTTTTCAACTTGGATAAAAACATCCTCAACTATCCCTCTCGGTACACGGATGGATCTATTAGTGAGTTGTAACATGGTTTTGATGGATTTTAATTCACCAAGACCCAATTGCTCATATACCGAGTACGAGACTAAGTTTATGCTTGCCCCCAAGTCTAGCAATGCATGCTCAATCCGGTAGTCTCCAATGATACATGAGATTGTGGGACTACCGGGATCTTTAAATTTTAGGGGGGTGTTTTGAGTGAGAATGGCACTCACTAGTTCATTTAAGAAGGCCTTTCACTGAACATTATATCTGCGTTTAGTTGTGCATAAGTCCTTTAGAAACTTGGCATAATAGGGGATTTGTTTGATCGCATCAAGCAATGGAATGTTGATCTTGACTTGTCTGAAAATCTCTAAGATGTCATGAGAGTTTGGGAGAGATTTTGGAGCAACCAATCTTGAAGGGAATGGTGCTATAGGCTTGTAAACGTGTTCCGTTTCTTGTGGGGCTAAGTTAGATCCGTCCTCATCCTCAGAATTTACCGGATTATTAGGCTTGTCGACCTTCACCGGAATAGTTTTGTCAATTTGTTTACCACTTCTAAGAGTGGTGATGGATTTGGCTTGCTCCATATGTTGATTGGAGAGATTGGGGGGTGCTTACTTCATGTGCTTGTTTTGGATTAGGCTGAGGTTGGGCTAGAAAGGTCCCTTCCCTAGCATTCAAGCGTCCCTTAATCTCATCAACCAAGACTTTAATCTCTTGGAACATTTGCTGATTTGATTGATTGATTTGCGTTTGCCCTTGCATAAACGCCTTAAAGTATCTTCCATTGAGAATTGTGGTGGGGCCATATTTTGCATGGGTGGCCCTCCTTGAGAGTTGGTAGGATTGCCTGTAGGAGCATTCTTCCAACTGAAATTTGGGTGGTTCTTCCAAGTAGAGTTGTACGTGTTACCCACCGGTCCATTGAAGGGTCGTTAATAACCTTATGTGTCATTTTCATGTTCTTGTAACACCTCTTGAAACGCAGGAATTGTAGGACAATCTTGCGTAGCCTGTATATTAGTGAAACAAATCCCACATGTGTTCTCAATAGCTTCATTGGACTTTGAAACTCTACTCTTACTAAGTTCCATGGCCTCGATCTTTCTTGTGAGACTGGCTAGCCTTGCATTCACATCATCTTCCTCCTTGAGGATATAAATCCCTCCTTTCTCTTTTTCTTGAGGAGGCTTGAGGCTATTAGATTTGTCCGAGGTATCCCATGATTGGGCATTCTCGGCCAACATATCCAAATAACTCCAAGCTTCATCTGGATTTTTGCTCATAAACTCGCCGTTGCACATCATCTCTATGAATTGGCGCATATTGGAACTTAATCCATTGTTGAAGAAGTTTATGATTCGTCAGCTTTCGTAGCCGTGATGTGGGCAAGCAAGTAGGAGGTCTTTAAACATTTCCCAACATTGAAAGAATGATTCATTCTCTTTAACCGAAAAGTTCATTATGGCTCTTCAAAGGGTGCTTGTTTTATGGGCCGGGAAGAACTTTTTCAAGAATTCCCAGGTCAACTCGTTCCACGACCCTATCGAGTGTGGTCTAAGAGAGTGAAGCCAAGTCTTGGCTCTTTCTTTCAATGAAAAGGAAAAGAGTTTGAGTTTTATGGCATCTTCAAAGACATTAGTGTATTGCAAAATAGCCACCACTTCTTCAAATTCCTTTAAGTGTAAGTATGGGCTCTCAAAGTCTAGCCCATGGAACTTTGGTATAAGTTGAATCACACCTGGCTTTATATCAACATTTCCCCCAGTTGGTGGTAAAACCACGCATGAGGGTGTAGTTGTATAGGCCGGTTGTAGGTAGTCCCATAAAGATCTCATTGGAGGAACATTGTGTGCCTCATTCTCTCCTACTCCTTGATTTGCGTTTGTATTTGGAGTAGGGGGGGGGGGGGGGGGGGGGGGGATTCCTGAAAGGTGTTTGATCCATACTCCCCAAACTATCACAATGCTCTTGGTATTTTCGGACTCGTCTATAGACTGATAATGGTCCAATTAGACCAACTTCGGATTGGAGACAATTGGAGTGGTCACGTTCCCAACAGGACATAAACCACTCAACTAAAAACTAAACTAATCCTAAGTCCTAAAATCTGAAATTAATCTAAAAATTGAAAATCTGCAAAAAACACTAAGTTAGAAGGATATTACCCGATTCGCTTGAACTAGAGAAGAAGTCCTACAAAGCAAAACAATGTGTTAGTTCTAGGAAATCAGAAAAACCTATCTACTTCTACTTCTACAACCGCTAAAACAATCTAGAACCGTTATCTAAATTCTCCGGCAAAGGCACCAAAAACTTGTTTGCTCACCCCAACTGCAAGGCTGCAATGTAGTAATAAATCTCAGTAAGACCGAGGTCAATCCACAAGGAATTAGAAAACAACTTCTAAACTATTCCAGCAACTAGAATTGCAATAATTAAGAGATTCAATTGATATAGTTATCTTAAACAGTAATTTAGGAAAATCAAGAATTAAGGGAACTAAGGCTTTCAAGGATCCACTTGTAGTAATCTCATGTTAATCCAATCAATCCAAGCGTAAACACAACTAGATTTGAAGTTCTATCTCTCATCTAGTTGGAAGATAAAGTATTAAACACATTCGATCCCACTTAAGTTGAACTTCCAAGTTCTACTCCCATTCAATCACATAGCATTTAAAATCATAGCCTTCGGAGTAACATCCATGCATATGGACTATGGCATGCTCAAGGTTTACCATAATTCAAATCTAATCAAGCAAAACATGATAATCTCAAAGAATTGTAAGGAATCCATGTCCGAAGCACATGAACTCTCATAAAACTTCTAAAAATATCAACTTTATATGAACTAGAACATTCAAATTTCAAACTTAAAGTGAAACTACTTGAATTAAATTGAATTAAACATGAGATTGGCTACAAGCTTCACCTCTCAGCCCTAGCTGAGAGATTTTAGCCGAGCATTGTCATACTATAACTAGAACTCAAAGAAAAACTAAAAAGCATAAAAACCCAGAGTTGGGAAGGTTGCAAACGCTTCACGACGGCTTCCTTTGCCTCCCATGAAGTTTCTCAGCTTCTTTGATATCCTAGGAAGTGACCCTAGGTGTCCTTTTATAGTGGGGAAGCTCTTCCGCCTCAGAAACGTCCAGAAGTGCGTAGCCTTACGAACTTACGTAGAAAATTATAGAGTTTTAAAATAAAAACTCTGTTTACGCATGGCCGACCGGTCTTGACCGGTCGGACCTATCTGTTAGGAGTCCAAGGGGTACATAGAGGTGGCTGACCCATTAGCTGACCGGTCAAGACCGGTTGGACCAGGTGTTAAGCCTCCAATTTATACATGCCATACCCCATTACATCACATTATATGCATGGTTTGAATGTTTAAAAGGCCCATTTAAGGCATGTTTTGTGATTGTAGGAATGAGAGCAGACTTCACCCAATTGGAGATCAAAAGGGGCCATTTAGAGCCATTGGATGAAGGTTGAAGGAGGAGCAAAGAAAGAAGAAAGCAAGGAGAGGAGAGAGAAGAAGAATGAGGTGGAAAGAAAGGAAGAAAATATGAAAAGAAAGAAGGTCCGACCGGTCGTGACCAGTCGACCAAAGGAGCCAGACCGGTCAAGACCAGTCGGCCAGACATGCTATACACGCTGGACCTTGAGACAAGCAAGTCCGACCGGTCGTGACCAGTCGGCCAGCCCTGTCCGACCGGTCAAGACCGGTCGGCCACGCAGTTTCAGATTTGCAGATTTCAAACAGCAGGCTATTCCTGTGTCTGGTTTTTCGGCCAAGTTTTTTGGGCCCATCTTGATAATATTTGGAAATCCAACACATCCATGTCGAAGAGAAGCTCGACACCGAAATAACCCAAGTGGTTTCGTGTCGATCGGAGCTACAGATTGACCGTGGTGGCCAAACCAATACGAACTATTTAGAAAGTTCTAGATTTCGCCTACTCCACTCTGGGCCGGTCCAGATGACCCATCATTGATGATATGAAGAATCTACTTTGACCATCTTCTAGACCACATCCATATATGAATAACCACAAAGTTTTAGATCAAAAGGATGTGTGGTTTGATCGTACCGGTTGAAGAAAGATGGACCATCCAAAAAGATCCAACTGCACAGATTTTATAAAAGCCCTAAGTGTTCTAATTTTCGGACCATATTCTAGAATTGTTTCGGATAATCTAATCCGTTCATCATGTAGGGGAGGACGTTTTCTACCAATTTCAAAATTTGAGATCAATCCGACCTCTGTACACTCCGGGGCGTTGAAAGCAAGATGACTGGTTCTAAAGGTACCTGAATTGCGTGATTTCGAGAGGCGGTCGCTGATCTGATTGGTGGGCCCATTTAGAAGATAATCTTGGAAATTTAAATCATCTATGAGGAAGATCACATTACAAGGAAGCTACGAATCAAATTTGAAGGCAATCCGACCATTGGTTAAGCCGTAAGAAGCGTAACAAAATCTGTTATGTTGCGGTACTCTTGCTATATTATAAAAGGAGGTGCTCTCTTCTATTCCAAATCAGGCAAGGACGTGGGAAGCAAGGAGTTCAAGTCCTAGGAGGCTACCTAGCCTCCTACAGCTAGTTTTTCTTCCTTTTCTTAGTTCTAATTCTAGTTTTAATATGCTTTTCCTTAGCTAACCTCTTAGCTAGAGCTAGAGGTGAAATTTGTAGTTGGTTTCAATGCTTTAATTCTTTTATTTCAAGTACCCTTTTCTTAATTTTGGATTTTGAACTTCTAGTTTGAATAAAGTTTGGATTTTTAGATGAATTGTGAGAGTTTGTGTACTCCGGACATGAGTTCCTTGCAATCCTCTGAGATTACCATGATTGGGTTGTTTGAATTCGAATTGTAGTAACCCTTGAGCATGCCATAGTCTCTTGGCATGGCTGTTACTCCGAAGGCTACAAGTTCAAGTTCTATGTGCTTCATTAGAACTAGAAATCTGATTTCCATATTTAAGCGGGATTGTTTGTGCTTGAATGTTATATCTTCCAATTAGACGAGAGATAGGACTTTGATTCTAATTGTGTTGTACTTGGATGAATGGATTGGCATTGGACTACTACAAGTGGATCCTTGATGCTCTAGTTCTTCTTATTTTCAGATTTTCCTATTTCATGTGAAAAACTACTTTCTTAAACTTCTTAGATTCTAGTTATTAGAGTACTTGGAATTGTTTACCTCTTTCCCTGTGGATCGACCTCGATCTTACCGAGATTTATTACTACATCGCAGCCTTACACTTGAGGCGAGCGAACACCAGGCTGATCCTTTGTCCAACGTCCAGAGAGGGGGATTGCAAGGTGGCCGACCGGTCAGGACTGGTCGTGGCTCCCTTAGTCGACCGGTCATGACCGGTCAGACCTTTATTCTCTTCGTTTTCTTCTTTTCTTTCTTCTCTTTTCTCCCTCTTTCTTCTTCCTTCTTTGGTCCACCTTGGGCCTTCATTCAAGGGCTCCTAAATATGTTCCTTTTGGTCACCAATTGGGCGAAGTCGTTCTCATTCCTATAATCACAAAACATGCATCAAATGGGCCTTTTAAACATGCAAACCATGCATATAATGTGATGTAATGGGCTAGATCATGTATAAATTGGAGGCTCAACAACGATCCACATATTTAATACATGAATGTTTTATGGATAATATTAGAGTAGATACTCTACGTGCCAAGGGCGACGTAGTGGTCTTCATCGCATGTCTTCTAGATAATATGTACCTGGTCGCACAATTTTGATAATCTGATAGGGGCCTTTCCAATTTGGATCCAACAAACGAGCAGATGTTCCAAGATTTTGCTTAAGCACTAAATCGCCGAGCTGAAAAGCTCTAGGTTTGACCTTTGCATTGAGGTAGTGAGCTATACGCTGTTGGTAAGCTGTTGCTCGAAGTCGGGATACGTCCCTTCTTTCTTCCAAAAGGTTGAGATGAAGTCTCAGATCCTCTTGGTTGCTCGCTGGGTCATATTACTCGATTCGATACGAGGGTACTTCAACTTCGACTGGAACAACTGCTTCGGTATCGAATGCCAAAGAGAAAGGGGTTTCTCCAGTTAATGTGCGAGCCGTCGTTCTGTAAGCCCATAAGATTTCAGGTAGAAGTTCTGGCCACATACCTTTACGTTCATCAAGTTTAGTTTTCAAATGATGTTTAATAATCTTATTGACTGCTTCAACTTGTCCATTAGCCTGACGATGATATGGGGAAGTTCGAATACTTCGTATTTTTCATTTTTCACAAAACTCTGAGAACACAGCGTTGTCGAACTGTTTTCCATTGTCAGTGATCATAGTATGGGGGAGCCAATAGCGGCATATGATGTTTCTCCATATGAATTTAGTAGTTTGTTTTTCAGTGATTGTGGTTAAAGGTTCTACCTCGACCCATTTGGTGAAGTAATCGACTGCTACAATTGTGAACCTATTCTGGCCTTTCTTGGTGGGTAATGGCCCAATTATATCGACTTCCCATTGGGCGAAGGGCCAAGGGCCATCCATCGACGTCATTTGCTCAGATGGCATCCGAGGGATTGGAGAATATCACTGATATTTGGACATTTCTTGAAAAATCCGATTGCGTCCGCCTTCATGGTGGGCCAATAGTACCTTTGCCTCATCGCTTTATATGCTAAAGATCGTCCCCTGGGACGGTTACCGCATGCCCCCTGGTGTATTTCATCAAGAACACGGTGTGCCTCTTCTGGATGAAGACACTTTAAGTATGGTAAAGTAAAGCTTTTGCGTAATAATATTCCGTTTTGTAAGGTGTACCTGGCAGCACGGTAACGAATTTGTCACGCAGATTTTCTATCGTCTGGGAGTTGTCCACTTTTGAGGTAAAGGACGATAGGGTCCATCCAACACGGAGACAAATGCACTGTGACCACTTGCTCTGGAGTGACTTGATCAATAATCGGAGTATGGAGATACTCAACAGAAATAGATTGCGTTAAATCAAACTCTGGTGCGGTAGCTAGCTTAGCTAGAGAATCTGCGAGCTTATTCTTCTCGCGAGGAATGTGAATTATTTTATATTTGCTTAACTTTGCGAGAAGGATAAGTACTCGAGATTTGTACAAAGCCATTCGCTCTTCTTTCGCCTCGAATTCACCGAGCACTTGATTGACTATGAGTCGAGAATCACTGTGAATAAGTAAATTCTGTATTGCGAGCACATTCGCTAATTTGAGGCCGACGATCAAAGCCTTATATCTTGCTTCATTGTTAGAGACATGAGTGTCGAAGCGTAAAGCATATTAGAATTGTGAGCCATCAGGAGCGATTAGGATCAAGCCGGCTCCGCTGCTAGTGGCATATGAAGACCCATCTATAAAAAACGACCAGGGTGCCTGCTCGCTAGTCGCAGGGTCATTGTTGGAGGTGGAGTCAGCGGGGGTCGAATACGTGAATTCGGCAATGAAATCAGCTATGGCTTAAGCCTTAGTGGCAGTTCTTGAACAGAATGTAATGTCATGTTCACCGAGCTCAATTGCCCATTTAGTCAACCGCCATGATACTTCAGGCTTTTGAAGGACTTGTCTTAATGGATGATTCGTAGGTACTAATATAGAGTGGGCTTGGAAATAAAGTTGTAGTTTCCGGGTTGCAATCATTAAGGCGAGAGCTAATTTTTCCATATCGAAATATCTAGTTTCGGCATCCACCATTGCTCGACTAACATAATAAACGGGCCTATGCACCTCAGAATCTTCTCTTATTAAGGCGGCGCTAATGGCCGTGGAAGATACAGATAAATAAAGAGAAAGCTACTCGTGTGGAACTGGTTTGGATAGGATAGGAGGCGCGCTCATGTATTGCTTCAGTTGGTAAAATGCCTCCTCACACTGTTGGGTCAATACCCAGTTGGTTTTTGCGATAGTGTGGAGAAGCTTAAAGAAGGGAAGGCACTTATTAGAGGTGCACGAAATAAACCTATTCAACGACCCAATGCGACTAGCCAATCGTTGGATATCTTTGAGGGTGGATGGAGACTTTATTTCAATCAAGGCTTTTATTTTCTCGAGATTTGCTTCGATCCCCCATTGACTGACCATGAATCCAAGAATTTTTTCGGCAGAAACCTCGAAGGCACATTTTTTTGGATTTAACTTCATCTGGTACTTCCTCATTAGGTCGAAGGCTTCCCAGACATCTGCGAGATGATCATTGGCCGCGATGCTTTTCACGAGCATGTCATTGACGTAAACCTCCATATTCTTGTCAATTTGTGGAGCGAGCATTTTGTTGACCAAACGTTGATAGGTGGCCCTTGCATTCTTGAGACCGAAAGGCATTACCCTGTAGCAATATAAGCCTCGATCAATGATAAAGGTGGTATTTTGATGGTCGGGTGGGTGCATCATGATCTGGTTATAAACAGAATAAGCATTTATAAAGCTGAGTAAGGCATGTCCTGCTGTTGAATCGACCAATTGATCGATGCGGGGAGTTGGAAAGCTATCTTTTGGACATGCCTTGTTTAGATCGGAGTAATCTATACACATTCTCCATTTGCCATTGGCTTTGGGGACAAGAACCACGTTCGCGACCCATTCTGGGTAGTCAACTTCTTTGATGAAATTGACGGCCAATAATTTTTCGACCTCAGCTTTAATCACCTATTTCCTCTCTACCGTGAACGCTCACTAACGCTGATGAATGGGTTTATGCTTCGGATCAACATTTAATCGATGGACCGCAACGTTGGGGTCGATACCTGGAATGTCTTCATGTGACCAAGCGAATATATCTTGATATTCAACTAGGAAATTGGTTAAGTTTGCTCGAAAGATACTGCTTAGGGAGGATCCGATGTAAACCTTCTTGGAGAGATTATCTTTAGATGAATGGGTTTCGACTGTCTCCTCTCCTGGGGTCCCTGATTGATGAGCATCCTCCCTTGGGTCTAATGTCGTTACTATCGGGGGATTCGCTTAATCTCCTGTAATCGTCATAATAGGAGCTACTTTGATATTTTTTCGATCTTGTACCGCGATTTCGTAGCATGCTCGAGCTTCCTTTTGGTTCCCTCGTACTACCCCGACTCCACTTGGAGTAGAGAATTTAATGCATAGATATAGGGGGTGTAGAGTTGCTCCTAATCTGGTGAGCGAGGGTCGACCCAGAATAGCATTGTATGCTGATTTTCGATCGACCACTAGGAAGTTAACATAAACAGTGGTTTTTGCTAGACTTTCTCCGAAGGTAACTAGAAGGTCGATGCTCCCTTCAGGTCTCACAACTTCACCACCGAAGCCAACAAGGGGGTTGAGATAGGTGTAAGTAAATTTCTGGCAAGTGTCGTTTTATTGAAGGCTTCTAGACAAAGGACGTTGGCAGAGCTACCTGTATCCAACATAATACGATGAGTTAAATAATTTGATACTTTTAATACGACCATGATGGAGTCCTCGTGAGGGAAAATGATTCCTTAAGCATCTTTGAGAGAAAAAGAGATTGGAGGATGGCCAAAATTTGGCGTATCGGTCGATTTTTTCAGCCAATAAATATGTTGAGGCTTTTGAGATGCTTTCTGAGCATATGCTTTCCTTGAAGCTTGAGAATCTCCCCCGCAAGCTAGACCTCCGGCAATGGTCCAAATTTCACCAGTGGGTTCCGCATCTTCCTGTGGAGGATGATGTTGAGGCGACTTTTTTCTTCGTGATGAGGTATCGGTTCCTTTAGGCGACCGATCCTGTCACGCAACATAATCCCGGAGATGTCCCTTCCGAATGAGAGCCTCAATTTGATCTTTCAGATATATACAATCTTAGGTATTATTCCCATGATCTTTGTGGAAATAGCATAACTTTCTCTTGTCTCTTTTTTTCAGGATCAGATCTGATCCTTGGAGGCCATTTTACATAAGATTTATGCTTTGTCTCCATTAATACTTTCTCAGTAGATTGATTAAGAGGCGTGTAGTTACGATATTTACCGGCGTAAGGCATCTTAGGGGAACGATCCCGTTGATTGCGCCGATATTTCCTATCGGAGGGAGAGATCTTCTCAGACTTATGTTTCTTCCCTTGTATACTGTGACGAGCCAATGTAACTTCCTCTGCATTAATGTATTTTTTAGCCTTGGCCTGGAATTCAGTCATGGTTTTAGGAGGATTTTTATCCAGGGCGAATCATAATTTCTCGTTGGTGATTCATGCTATAAGGGCAATGAGGCCTTTATCTTCAGTATAACCTTCAGTCTGGACGGCTTCCACAGTGAACCGAATTGTGAATTCCTTAATTATTTCTCCATGTTGCTGCTTTAGATCTGATAGATGAGATGCATGCTTTTTGGTACGGATACTTCCCATGAACTGAGAAAGGAAAAGATCCGATAATTAGGAGAAAGATTCTATAGATCGAGGTTTCAGGTACGCGCTGCATCCTTTAGAGTTAAGGAAAAGGCCCTGCACATAATTTTTGAACTATATCCTTCTAACTCCATGAGAGACCTATACATATCCAAATGTTCGAGAGGATCACAGCTACCTGTATATGGGACAATACTAGACGTTCGATATTTTCTAGGGAAAGGGGCCTCCATTACATCGCGGGTGAAGGGGGGTTTAGATTGATGGATTGATGCAAAGGCAGCAGGTAGGAGGTTGGATCAATACCGTTATTCCATATCAGTGAAATGAGCTTCGATTCTCTTGAGATCTCCTTCCCAAGGTAAAGTATAACTCGACGTTTCAACACTAGATCCTTGAGATCATTGTTGTCGAGAGGTACTAGAGTGGATAGATTGTGGGGGAGGTGCTGGAGTCTGATTGCCAAGTGGCATTCGATTCGAGGGAGGATTTCGCTAAGCTCGTCGTTCATCTGTCGAATATCTGGAAGCTACTGGTGCAGATCGTAGTGGCGGTCCTTCTGGAGGTTGCTGCGATTTGAGAAAATGTTGATCAAACCGATTAGATAAGGTTTGAATTCCAGCTTTGAGGGTAAGGAGTGTGTCTCCGACGAAACACATAACGCCATCGTAGCCACCAGATATATTGTGAAACGGATTTTATGACGGTAGGTTGGGCTCTTCTGGGGGAATCCCCGTAGAAGCATTCTGAGGAAGATTGGGCGTTGGTTCAGGGATGTCAGGCGGAGGTAACATCTACCTTGAAGTAAAAGGATGAGCCGTCTTCTTAGGAGGCATAGTGAGAGGTGACAATCAGTAATGAGAGTAGATTGAAATCTGGGAAGTTTCCACAGACGACGCCAATCTGTTAACGTCTGATTCTGGTAACAGGCTCCTCCAGACGTTCACCTTCCTCAAGCAAGCTCCCCTCTAGACCTGAAAGCTAAAGAAGAAAGCTAAGGGTGGCCGGCACTTGGTCGCTAGTCCTCCGAAGCTTAAGTCAGAGGTGATTTGATAGTAAGATGAAGTGTGAAATGTAAGTTTTAATATTGCGTACCTTTATCATCTGTGGAAGCATATATTTATACAGATCCGGGTGATCCAGTCTGTTACGCAAGCTGTTAAGATTACTTCTGATTTTGGGGGGATAAGCAGCTTATCTTGTTAATCCTCAGATAAGATAATGGTATAACCAATCTAGACGTCTAGCTAATCACGTTCCTTGATAGAGGCCTCCCGTGGTCCGGATCTATGAATAGAAACAAACCAAAACCGGCCTATACGGGCTGCTGGTATTATGAAACGAGGGACGTCCCCAGTGAACGACCAGAGACCAGGGCTGCTCGGATTTGGGAATGTCCTCGTCTGATGACCAGGGAACAGAGCTGCTCGGATAGCAGAGGTATTCCCACCCGGCGACCAGCGACTAGTTCTGCTCGTATATTCGGGAGTTGTACGGACGTGTCTACACGACATGCGAGCTGTGACCATAAGGGCTCCTTGGTCGAATGATTGGGTCATGCTTTCACGAAGTCAAAAGGGCACTCGCGGGTCTTGGGTCTTAAACCTCTTCGACGACCAACTTTATCCTATAACATAGGACCCATGAGTTTTCTGAACAAATCAATAGCTTAGGTGGGTTGATAAATTCCCGTCTAATTGGCCATTACATACTATTGTCCAGTTCATTAATGGTTCAGAATTATTCTTCGCAACTAAACTCTAAAACCAGTCTTCTTAGATCAAAGAATTCCAAACTGTCATGAAGAGGTTAGATTTAGCTTCATCATATGGCCATTGGTACATTTCAAGCATGATTATCCATGATTTCTTAATTAGAGCGACATTCATGGCCCAAAGATATTTTTCCTTATTTAAAAGTTCCAAGGCCCTTAAATTTAGGTTAATATGAGCCTCTCAAATTATTGGATTGATGTCAAATCTGATTATTATAATATTTCCAACACGTGTGTGTGTCTATATAGAGAGAGAGAGTAATGCTCCATACGCAAGTAGTTGTACGTCCAACTATTGGCATTTGGGGCCACCATGTTGTTTGTACAATATCTTGTCCATTAAGATTATCCCATCACAAAAATGAGATGACCCAAAAATCAGGTTGATCCAACTATTAGGTGGGGTACACCATAGGAAACCATGAAACAACACCTATAAACTCCAACATTCACATGGGGCATCACATTTTCATGGTTGGATCGACCTGATTTTTGGTGCATCCTATTTTTATAATAAGAAAATCTTTATGTACGGACAAAATATCATACAACCACCTTAGTGGCCCCCACATACTAATTAGTTGGACGTACAACTAGTTGCGTGTGAGAGAGCGCGCGCACACACACACACTCTGCTGTCGAGCGCATAGAACACTAACGTGAAGTCGAGTCGTGTCTCCTCATCTGCCGTTGGACAGCAGATTTTAAAATTTACGGTAGCAGATTTTAAAATTTACGGTAGCAGATGTTAGCGCAATAACAGAGGAGCAAAACTCGGAAAATCAGCTCTAAGCAATTGAAATTTGTTAATCCCACCGTGATGTGCGTGCTAGATCTACTTAGAACATTAGATATGTAATAACAAGTTAAGCCCCGTGCCAAAAATTCAGGCTGTGTTGTGATTCAGGTGGTCACACCAACAGAAAAAGTTAGCAAAAACTTCCACCCTTGATTTTTAGATGGCCCACCATAATGATTATATGAAATCTACTCCATCCATTAGACTCCACGCCAAAACTTATACCTAGGCCCCAAAAATCACGCAATCTGTGATTCAGGTGGGTTGCAGGCAGAGAAACAGTTTGGAGGGTAAGTATAACCTTATATACTTTCCAATTGTGTGGTCCATCTTAATCAAATATGGGGCTGAGTTTTGAGCCCTCCACCTAATATGGGGTGATGCACCTGATGGTTGAGGTGGATTTTATATAAACAACACTCATGGGGAATTGTATTGAGGTTGCCGTTTGCACTAGTCGTGGAAACTAGTGTACACTTTTAATGTTAGTTTCCCACTGTTTAAAAAATGATGGCGTTTCTCCTCCTTGCATATGTGGCACCAATTTACATCTATCCATCCAGACCATCCAAATTGTGGGTCCCATTTTTTATTGAGCATATACCATAATGACACTGACCCACCATTCTTAGCTATCCAATTAATAATGGATATCAAATTGACCACCGGTCCACCGCACGACGAGAAACAGGAAACAGTGAGGATTGAAGCTCCACTGCCCAACATTCGCATGGCTATGGAAGCTTTGGATAAAGGCTGATATTTTTGTGTTTTCGGTTCACCCGAGTAGGAATGAACTTGTGAACGGTATGGATGGCATATAAGCATCACGGTGGACACCAGAAAGGTTTCAACGGTAGGGAAATTCCCTACCCACTTTTTCTTACCGTATGTCCTACTTGATTGTTAGATCTACCTCATATTTTGGCCCACGCCTTATCATAATCTAACAAAAATGTTGGATGGAGTAGATTTCTCACACATCCATCATAGTGGGGCCCACAGAACTTGGTAACGTCAACACACAACTAATGTGGCGTGCACACCACGCAATCTGCTTCCATCCGTGTCCGGAGTTGTAGGACCCGATTAGGTGTTACCGGATAACACGTGTTACTCTTATCACGTGCCCACTTGATGATATGTTGTATTACTCTTATCACGGGCCCACTTGATGATACGTTGTATATCCACACTGTCCATCCATGTTTTTAGTTCACTTTAGATTATGGTCCCAAATTTAAATAGATCCAAATATCAGGTGGACCACGCAACAGGAAACGGGGGAAATTGAACACCCACCACTAAAAGCTTCCCAAGCCCCAACGAAAGCAGCTTCATAATGTTTATTTACCATCCAATCCGCTTGATAATGTCAACCAGACCTGGATGAAGTCAGAATACAAAGATCAGATTGATATCATAATTTTGTGGCCTAAAAAAGCTTTTAACGGTCATTCACCAACTTTTCCTGTGGTGTTGTTGATAGGAGTTTTAGATATTCTTGAGTTTTGGTATAGCTTTCTAAAATGATCTGAAAAAATAGATGAGTGACGTAGATATCTAAAAAATTCATTAAGGTGACCCACATGGTGTAGTGAGGCTGAATACTTTATTAACAAATTTCGATTGCTTATATAGCTGGTTTCCCAGATTTTTCAGTTTTGCTACCATTTTGTTCCAAACATCTGCTGCCGTAAAATTTAAAATCCGCTATCCAACCGCGTGTCTTCACACGACTCGACCTCACAATAGTGTTCAATGCGCTCGATCGCATAGTACATAGAGAGAGAGAGCCTTCTCAGTTGAAGCACGCTATGAATATAGATAATACATTCCACTAAATATTTGTTTCGATAAATCTTAGAGCATAATGTTGACCCAAATCTCAGACTCGATCCCATCCAGAAAAATGTCCTTTTTAATGGTCCCATAAATGACTATATATTGTCCTTTTGTGAGCAATCATTTATGGGTCGATCTTGATGGTTGTGGACCTTTGGGGGCTGACTTGTGGGCAACCACTTGTGGATTGGGACCCATACGGAGTGGATTGGGAACCATAGGAAGTTATCGCATCCTTTTCCTTTCGGGAATTTGATTTTCAAATTCCGAAGGTGCTTAGATGAGATAAGAATAAACCTTATCTTATCTCACCATCTTATCCCTTTTATCTCTCGTATGAGTATTAAAAAAGGGATAGTTCTCTTCCGATACAAAACATGAAAAAGGAAAACGATAAGTGATATACGGAAAGAAAAGAGAGGAATAAGCTTCGAGAGTTCATCTGATCTATCCATCAAATTTGAGCCATAGATCTGATCCGGGGACCATCTTCACCGTAGGATCAGAGGGGTGATCAGACCCATTTGTTCCTGTAGCGAATAGGCGGACGGCTGGATCGCACCGTACATCCTCGGCTTTGCGAAAGTTTTCATCGTGTAGACCGTCGGATCCTGGAGGCTCACACTTTCGCAAATAACTTTCAGTGGTATCAAAGCATTGAACGACGGATCTCCGATTTAAAGAGGATATAATCGCAATCGAGGTAAGTGGCCTTAATTTTAGGATTATAGATTAAATTAATTTTATTCTAATAATATGTCGATCATCAAATCAATCATCTAATTAATATTCCTTTTTGTCCAAATCTCATTTTATTTATCTCTAAGGTATGGAAATTAATAAAATTGAGATTATTAATTAATTAATTTAAAGGAATTATAATTTTGTGATTAAGACCAAAAGGTTATTGAGCTAAGCCAGATACATATGGGCCAGGACCGCTGATGCAAGTATGCAAGGCAGAATTCTTAACGAATGCCTGGCACACCAAGTCATGGGCCCTCGTATCTAAAGTTTAAGTGGGCCCCTATAGGAGACAACAGTGATTTGATGACCAACTATGGAAACCAGCTCATTGATATGTAATCCGTACCATTGATCTGTTCTCCTACCGTGGATGGACCACGGATGCCCGCAGTTACTGAAAAGAGTTCCCATATGATCTTCCCATCTTGGGAGTTTCTTTGGGTTTGATCCAATCATGGTGGGATGCATCAGGTTAACGGTCTGGATTGCTTAAGCATATGCCCTAATTGTCGAAATTGAAACCCAGGTATAGTGACCCCTGTCACGTATCAAAGACTTTCTCGTTAATTTGATGACCACCACCACCAGCGACAGAGGCAGCCATGGCCGTCGCCGCCCCCGCTGTCGGCAGCAGCAGCAGTAGCCGCTGCAACCATGGCCACCGCCGCCGCATGAGCAGCAGAGGCAGCCATGGCCACCCCCGCCGCAGGTAGCAGCCACGGGCCGCCCAAACCTCTCTCTCTCTCTCTCTCTCTCTCTCTCTCTCTCTCTCTCTCTCCTTCTCTTTTTTCGTTTACCCATGGCCACCACCGCAGAAGCCGCACGCCGGCTGCTACCGCAGCAGCAGCAACAGCACGAGCCGCCGTCGCCGCAGCAGCGCCGATAATCACCCACCGCCGCGACTAGGAGCAGCGGCAGTACACGCTGCCGCCGTCACCGGCAGAAGTGGCAACGCCCGTCGATGGCCAGCGGCAGACGATTACAGTTCCTATTTAAAAAAAAAAGGTTTTCTAGAAACCCTAAAATTGTTGAAGAAGATAGAGGAGATGGCCCTTTTGGGCCTGAGTTAGTTTGGAAATGGGCCCTTTTGGGCCTGGGCTGGAGAATGGATAAGGACCTTTTCTTATTGGGCCATGGCTTAAGGATATTGGTCATGGGCCTATCCTTTTGGGCCATGACCTGATGGTTGGGCTAATGGGCCTAGTTTCCTTTTTTTTTTTTTTAGGAAACTCAAGTGGGTTTCATACTTACCCTAAAAGGGAAAGAAATTGAGCAGGCCTAATTCATAGAATTGTGAGCCTGTCCCCTATAAAAGGAAAGGCTAATTAATCTAATTATGGACCAATACAAAAAAATAACTATCATTGGACATCCATATATGGATGGATAGCCTATAATGACTATCATATATTAAACACATATAGAGATAAGCCGGACTAAGAAGCCCAAATCACTTAATATCAAGATCAAGTGTATCTTGTATAAGGGCCTTTAATCGACCATTTATGGACTGATTTAGACTAAGTAATAGGAAGTGACTTGGGGTTTTTCGGCAAGATCTAACCGATGGTGTGGTCCATTTTTGTGATTAACGGTCCAGATCTAAAATTACCATGATGATCGATGTATGTATTAAAATGAAAGCATATAATTTAAATTATGAATTTTTCTGTCTCCACATATCTCATGATTTATTTAATGTACATGTGCGTGCATTAATACATATGTGTGTGCAAATGAATGATATTTTTTATATCCATATAATCACTATTGATCACGGGTCCACAAATGAATGGAACCATCATCAATGGTGATTGATGATCAACATTGATGAGAGGATCCATCATCAATGGTGAACATTAATGGTAATGATCGGATCCATCATAAATGGACACGATCAATGTAGTGATTGTATTGTCCTTTAATCATAGAACTTCTTTTATTCGTTCAATGGACATGATTGTTTTCTTTAATCTAATGATTTATTCTTTTTTACTTTAATTTTTATATGATTAAAATTAAATCCTCATTTCATTAGAATATAGATATCAAATCCCAAGGTTGTGCATAACCTAAGTGGGAGTTTTATTCATTCCTTAAATGATGCAAAACCCATAATGGTGGGTTGTAGGTTATACAAATAGATAGTCGTAAAAGCATCAATTTCATTTTATTTAGAGAACTTGATTGATCTGCACCACCCATACAGGTATGTAGGCTTTCAGATCCCTTATAAGATGGATTGCATACTTTTATAAACTTAAAAGTTTGAATAACTAGTAGAAATTCTGATGATTAGTGCCAATACTTGAGATCATAGCTAAGTAGTGATATATGATGTGATGTAAAGATGGCCTCTAAAGCATTGATCGCCGATCAACTAAAAGGACAACATTTCGACGGCAACAACTATGAAGACTGGTCCCGCGCAGTGCGAAGCCTTCTGGACGAAGATGACATTTCGCACACTCTGGGTGGGGTTCAAGAGGAACCCATATTGGGTGAAAATGGAAATCTAGGTGAACATAGGGCCGCGATGAATCGCTACAACAAATGGTGTAAACAAAATCGCTCCACCCATAATGTTTTGATTAACACAATGCACAAAGAACTCATACCCGCGTATGAAGTGCATGAAACCGCTAAGGGGATTTGGGATGCACTGGCTAATGCCTATAAGTAGAAGTCAGATGCAAAGGTTCGGGCTATGGAATTAGAGTTCCAAGAATACAGGATGCCAGTAGGTTGCCCCATCAAGGATCATATCCGTAAGATGGAGCAGATGATAGGCGCCCTGAGGAATGTAAGGTGCAAACTAACTGAAAATCAAAAGATTATAGCTATACACCGTTCCTTAACCAAATCATGGGCCCAAATCAAAACGATTCTGAACAATATTGATTCTATCACAACGTTCAGAGACTTTTGTGGCCATCTGGTACGAGAGGTTGAAATGAATGCAATTCAGCCAGGTTCGGCCAAGGCTTTTGCAGCAGAAACCCACAAGCGGAAAGCTAACAAGAGAAAGTTCAAAGCTCGCAAGAAGGCGAAGAAGAACAATCAGGAATAGAAGACCACAACGCCTCCTCCAAATCCCAAAAAGGGGAAAGGAAAGAGGAAACCTAAAAAGACAAACATCACCTGTTTCGTCTGCGAAAATCTCGGCCATTATGCCCGTCAGTGTGCCCAGAAAAAGACGGTAATTCCTCTGTCACTAGATACTTTGTTTGTAGGCATTTGTTCTGAGATCTTTTCCATTGATATCCTATCTAACGAGTGGATTTTGGATTCAGGCGCAACAAAGCATGTGACACGAGATCGTCGAGGACTCGAGGAATTTCGACCTATAGCCACAGGGAACTACAGGGTGTACATGGGGAATAATGCTGCTGAAGACGTGCTAGGGATTGGTGTTTATCATCTCCGTATGCGCGTAGGGCACACAATAACCCTCCATGATACTCTTTATGCACTGGGCATGCGCCGGAATTTAATTTCTATTTCTAGGTTGTTAGTTAATGGTTTTGACATTCGTTTTTCTGGGACAAGAGTTTCTTTAAGACTAAATAACCTCATCTTTGCATGGGAAAATTTGATTTCAGATTTATTTATTCTAGATGTAGAAAATGATAATGCACCTCTTGCTTTGTCTGCTACATTGAATGAACATATAGTATCTGAATCTTTAAAATGGCACGCGAGGTTAGGTCACATTGGAAAGGACCGTATGACAAGACTAGCTAGATCTGATCTGTTAGGTTCATTATCCAAAGTTGTTTGCCATTTTGTGAACATTGTATGTCCGGGAAGGCTTCTAAGAAACCATTCCCTAAAGCGACTAGGTCAAAGAGTTTGCTAGAGATAATCCATACGGATATCTGTGGATCCTTAAATGTACGTGCTAGAAATAGATGCCAATACTTAATCACATTTATTGATGATTACTCGCGCTATGGATATGTGTATCTCATCTCACATAAATCTGAGGCTTTTGATTGTTTTCTCAAATTCAAAACTGAAGTTGAAAATCAGCTTGAGAAAAAGATTAAAATTCTTAGATCTGATAGAGGTGGCGAGTATACATCTGAAACGTTTAAATCATATTGTGCAAACGTTGGCATCATCAGGCAATACACTATGGCATATACTCCATAGCAAAATGGAGTTGCAGAGAGAAGGAATATGACACTATTGGACATGGTCAGGTCGATGATGGCACAAGCCAATCTCTCTACCACATTCTGGGAAGACGCAGTTCTTATAGCCGTCTACGTCCTAAATAGAGTCCCAACTAAATCCATTCCTAAGACCCCATATGAGATGTGGACTAGGAGGATTCCTTCTCTAGCCGACCTACGTCCTTGGGGATCTTTAGCATATGTTTTATTGCCTACTCAGCATAGAAGTAAACTTGATAGTAAAACTATTGAGTGCGTATTCATCAGGTACCCAATGCACTCAAAGGGATACGTTCTAGTTTATGAGGATCGTGGAGGATGGACTGGGATTGAATCTCGGGACGTAACCTTCGTCGAAGACAGATACCCCAGCCGAAAGAAACAATAGGTTTCCACAGAACTTTTTGAAATTCCTGATGTATCTCAGGAGAGTGGGAGTTCTGCTTCTGAAAATGGAGATACTCCTATAGTTCATCAGGACAGTGGGAGTACATCTCAGTAGGCTCCTGAGTTACGTCGAAGTGAAAGAGGTTTGATTCCCAGAAGATATTTCGATATCGATGGTCAATCTTTCTCTTGTGTTGCGGTTGACAATGATGAACCCGATTCTTATCTGTATGCGTTATTATCTCTGAATTCGGCTGATTGGGTAACTGTCATGGACAAGAAGATTGCCTCCATGGAGAAGAACAAAGTCTAGGAACTTGTAGATCTGCCTTTCAATCGCAAAGCAATTGGTAACAAGTGGGTACTTAAGATCAAAAGAAAGGCAGATGGTATAGTGGACAAGTACAAAGCAAGATTAGTTGTAAAAGATTTTACACAAAAAGAAGGTGTTGATTATGAGGAAACTTTTTCACCTGTTGCAAAATTTTCCTCAATCCGCATGATCTTGTCCATTGTCGCAAGTTTAGACTTAGAGTTATATCAGATGGATGTAAAGACTGCTTTCTTAAATGGTGATTTGGATGAAGATATTTACATGCAACAACCCATAGGTTATGTGGACAAAAAGTATCCAAAGAAAGTCTGCAAGTTGTTACGATGTATTTATGGGTTGAAGCAATCTTCAAGGCAGTGGTACATGAGGTTCCACTTAGCCATCACCACTTTTGGATTCACAATGAGTGAAGAAGATCATTGTGTATACATGAAACGGTCTGGAAGATCTTTTCTGATACTATCTTTATATCTAGACGATATCCTATTAGCTGGTAATGACATGCAACTGTTGATGATGTTTAAAGATTGGCTTTTCTCGAACTTTGAGATGAAAGATCTTGGTGAAGCCAATTTTATACTAGGGGTTAAAATCATCAAGAATCGTTCTAGGAGATTCTTAGGCTTGTCACAAGCCACTTACATACAGAAGATCTTAAGGCGGTTTAAGATGGAAAATTCAAAAGCTGTTGAAACCCTTATGGATAAAGCTACAAAGTTAGACAGGAAATCGTGTCCCCAAACAAAAGCTGAGAAATCAGCAATGTCCTCAGTACCTTATGCGAGCGCAGTAGGAAACTTAATGTATGCTATGTTGTGCCCCAGACCGAATATTAGCTATGTAGTTGGCATAGTCAGCCATTACCAGAGTAACCCGGGACAGTCTCATTGGCAAGCCGTGAAACGTATATTTCGCTATCTCAGAGGAACTAAGGACTTGATGCTGTGTTATGAAGGCGCAAATCTTGAGCTCAAAGGATATTCAGATTCCGCCTGGGGTAATGATGCCGACGAGGGAAAGTCTACTTCAGGATGTCTTCTTGCTCGGAGGGGGAGCTATCTCTTGGTCGAGCAAGAAACAGACATCCACGGCACTTTCATCTATGGAGGCCGAATACATTGTATGTTGTGCTGTAGTTCAAGAGTGTATATGGGTTCGCAGATTCCTAGAAGGATTGGGTGTTGTTCCAGGCATACATGAGCCTATATCATTGAGGATAGACAACACCTCGGCCATTGACTTGGCAAAGGATCCCAAACACCACCAGAAATCGAAGCACATTGAGATAAAGTATCATTACGTTCGTGATCAAGTGAAAGAAAAGAAGGTTATCCTCAGCTACATTCCTACTAAGGAAATGATGGCTGATCCCATGACGAAACCTATAGCTAGAGATCTATTTCAGGTTCATGTTAGGCAGATGGGATTGAGGAAAGCTTGATTGATATGCTTGTATCATGTATCTTTGATCTTTCATGAATAATAAATTCCATTTTATTCAGTATTGAGCAATTGTTAGACTAGGTATGTAGATCATCAGCATTTTCTTTGAGATCAAGTAGGATTTCAACTATTATCGGCAAGCCGGTTACCCACTCGCACGAGTTGACCAACCCTAAATGTACAAGAGAGGTACACTTGGGGTGATGTTCATACACTGAGGTATGAATCACCCTTTATTGAAAATAATAAAGGATGAGGATGCGAATGAGTTGTATCCGCCTTCAGTCCTATAAGATTGAAGATGAGACTGACAAAGTCGAATAACATAGTCGCACTATTACTCATAATGTGAATAATGTTATGGCCTGAATCACAGCCAAGTCGTGAGGTTATGAGATAAGTCATACCTCATGTGAGATGACTTGCGTAATGTAGACCTGACAGATGCCTAGTATTGTCTATTTTACAGCGTGGATTGTAGCCACGTGCTTGGACCTATTGCCTACAGATTGCTTTGATTCGATCTAATCATTGCAACGTGCAAGTAGCCAGTCTCGTAGGTGACTCTTTGTGTCCTCAGCTACCCTCCTCTTGTGTACAGGAGGATGAGATTGAGTGTCACTACTTTAGTATACGATGACGAAAGGCCCTTGATTCGTTAGACTCGGTTATGCTAGGAAAGTAGCTTGATCGATTTCAAATTACACATCTGCGTGGGGAAGATCCCGTGACAGCTACACCAAGTTTCTAGAACTATAAATACGCACTTGAAGACTTATCCGTCGGCAGTATCGAGTTTTCTTAGACTTTTACAAACGATATTCTGTTTTAAAATATGTATGTATATATATTACTTTAAAAAGAATTCAAATTGATATTTGTAGAAAACAAAGTTTTTTTTTTGGATAAACTCGATAAGTTGGATAAGTGCGTATCTTGGCCGAGTACTTCAGATTGGGAGTTAACTCTATCCGGTGTGGTCATGCAGACTAGGACAGGCAATGCAAAGCTTGGGTTATTGAGTGCTAGATAGGTGGTCTCTTAGTACTCAAACACCTGTGAGAAGATAACGGTGTTCCAGCTGGTCCCACGCTTCTGATTCTTTTGATCGTGATTCTTTGGTTTTGATTATTATGTGATGAGCTAGATGAACTCTCATGATATGCCTACCCTACAATGTGATTGAGTGAGAGATGATGGTTGTGGACCTTTGGGGGCCGACTTGTGGGCAACCACTGTTGAGCTCTTAATTATGCATATTCTAACCCCAATTCATCACTCATTATGCACGGTTTACATGTTTAAAGGACTACTCTAATGCATGATTTGTGATTGTAGGAACAAGATGGAGATTTCACTAATTGAAGGCTAAATAGAGCTCATTACGAGCATTGAAGTTCATTGGATGAAGGTTGAAGGAGGAACAAAGAAAGACAAAGCAAGGAGAGAAGAGAAAAGAAGAAAGAAAGAAAGAAATAACGAAGAAAGAGGCCTAGACCGGTCGGCTGACCGGTCGGCCATAGCTGCTGGAGTGCTTCTCAATGGAGTCTGACCGGTCAAGACCGGTCGGTCAAGCCAGTCCGACCGGTCCAAACCGGTCGGCCATGTGTAAAACGGAAATCTTCTATTTCGGGCGCCGGATTTCTCTGCGCAATTGCGTAACTTTATGTGAAATCTGAAACTTTCTTGCATAAAGGACACTTCCAAGCTATAAAAGGACGTCTTCCCTTCATACCAAAGCATGCTAGGACGTGGGGATTGCTTGGGAGACGGATTCTACTTCGAATTTCTAGTTTTCTTCCTGTTTTAGTTATTTTTTTATGTTTTTAGAGGCTTCTAGTTCAAGGATGTTAGAGATGAACTAAAACCTCTTAGCTAGGGCTAAGAGGTGAAGCTTTTGATTCATTTTTTATGGATTGATGCAACCTAGGTTTCCTTTCATGTTTTAATTGATGAATTTTAGTTCAATATGAGTTTGAATCAAGTACTATTTTGGTTTTTACTTTGATCTCTTGATGACTCTGGGCTCATGTGATTCTTAGTGATCCTAACTTAGTATCTTAGCTTTTGAGCATTAGTTATGCTTGTGTAGTTCATTGATCTACCATCGACTCCGGGCATGGTAGATGCTTTGATTGCCTTGTATGCAATGGCCTGATTTTCATGTGGGAACTCATTCAACTGAAGTTCTTATCTTTTGTTATATAATCTGAAATAGTTGTTTATTGATTGATTTTGATTTAATTAGAGTTCTAATCATGAGTTGTAATCAGGTCTAGTGACAGGATTTGGTGAAAGCTATGGTTATGAATCTCAACTAGATTGGAAAGAGGCTTGGCCTACACAATTGAGTGTGCCCAAGGTCTGAGCATGGTTGTGGGAATCAAATCAATGAATAAGCACTTATTTTGGATAATTGTTGATTTAACCGCTCTATATTCCGATCGGATAGAGATATGAATTCGATTCCGATTGAGTTATGAGAGACCTAGTTGTGTTGATGCATTGAAACCTATCAAAAGTGGATCCTTGGTGCTCTAGTGCCTTTTTAGATTGAAATTACCTTAACCATTCACTGTTTAAACCCAAATTGCTATTTTCCAGTTTTAGTTCTTAATAGGATCTTAATTACTAGTTGTTTTAGACAAATTCTGAGGATACCCATACATAAATCTCTGTGGGAACGATACTCGGCATTTCTGAATTATTACTACTTCGCAACCCTACACTTGGGGAGTGAACAACCACTTGTGGATTGGGACCCATAGGGAGTGGATCGGGAACCATAGGAAGTTACCGCATCCTTTTCCTTCCGGCAATTTGATTTTCAAATTCCGGAGGTGGTTAGATGAGATAAGGATAAACCTTATCTCATCTCACCATCTTATCCCTTTTATCTCTCGTATGAGTATTATAAAAAGGGATACTTCTCTTCCGATACAAAACACGAAAAAGGAAAACGATAAGTGATATACGGAGAGAAAAGAGAGGAATAAGCTTCGAGAGTTCATCTGGTCTATCCATCAGATCTGAGCCATAGATCTGATCCAGGGACCATCTTCATCGTAGGATCAGAGGGGTGATCAGACCCATTTGTTCCTGTAGCAAATAGGCGGACGGCTGGATCGCACCGTACATCCTCGGCTTTGTAAAAGTTCTCATCGTGTAGACCGTCGGATCCTAGAGGCTCACACTTCACAAATAACTTTCAGATCTAAGGTCCAGGTTTGCTGAAATTTCAAGGTCTACTTGTGATCATTCCTCCTTATAATTGGAAGTTTCTAGATGGTTAGATTCTATAGTCAGATCTGCCCAATTTCCAGCAGATTTAATGGTTTCAACACTTACATATGACAATATTACAATATGTGAAAATATCGGATATTAGCAAAAGTATAAGAGTTCTCAAAACGACATTTTTGGGACAGCAATGATGTTCTAGCCTGTTTGTTAAAACTAGAAAATGCGCAAGGTAGTTTTCTTATGTTTCCTTGTTCTAGAGAATTTATGAATATAGAGACATTCATAGACAATCATAAGCATTCATAAAGTATATACAAGAAGAGATATCACAAGGTGAATTTTATTTCAGCGATTCTGAGATATTTTACATTCCATGTTGTGATATTGATCATGAGCCCTTAATTATATCAATGGATGATCACCCTTGATTAAAAGGCAAAAGTAAATGTATGCAAGCGTCATAGATAGATTAAATAAAGCAAATGAGGAAGTATCAATGTAAATCATGCACACCATAAAGAACAAAGAGATTTTTACGTGGAAACCCTTGCGAGAGAAAACCACAACATAAAGCGACAAAACTCCACTATGAATAATGTTTGTACAATAGATGGAGTATTCGAGAAAAGGCTCGGATATATTGAGCAGGTGACTAAGTCATCGGAGACTATAGTCTTTGAATTTGTGGTCATAGAGACCTTTTAGTTTCTTGTTATGGACTAAGCCATGCTTTTAAGCAAGTTGGATGTCTATGTCTTATTTTCTTTTAGGTTGTCTGGGTTGAAGGACTGTCAGGATTTTTAATCAAGCCATGCATCGTGGGCTTTCTTCCCATGTTTTTGTCACGGGTGACCACTGGAGTACACGAACATCAACTGTTAGTCGGTACGACCCAAGGCCCTCTTCTCGTATTTTTATGATGGGTGACTTTAAGAAGGCGCGACTCGAAGCCCTCTTCCCGTATTTTATGATGGGTGACCTCGAGATGGTACAACTTAGAGCCCTCTTTCCGCTTTTTTATGATGAGTAACTGTGAGAAGACGCATCACAATTGCTTGATCAAGGATTTTAATCGAATGGTACAACGCTGAGCCCTCTTCTCATATTTTTATGACAGGTGACCACTGGATTACACAAACTACGACTTGTTGGTCGGCACGACCCAAAGCCCTCTTCTCATATTTTTATGACGAGTGACCTTGAGAAGGCGTGACTCGAAGCCCTCTTCCCGTATTTTTATGACAGGTGACCTCGAGATGGTACGACTTAGAGCCCTCTTCCCTTTTTTTATGACGGGTGACTATGAGAAGACACATCACAACTGTCTCATCAGCTTAACCAGCGGATCCCGTTGTGGATGGGTAGGGCATCGACTTGCTTTTATAATGGCAATCCATAGCAGGACATTTTGAATGTTGTTGGAATTTTTTAAATTTTAGTTTCTCGTGGTAACCATAGTCCCTTAGGTTTAGCCTCAGACCTTTATCCGGAATGTATAAAGCTTGTATAGTACATGAATAAATACAAAGTAAGCATGTTAATCTTGGAGCCTAGCGACTCATCTTCGGGAACATTCCTTCTTTTGTATATCTTCTGATTATTGATGTAGGATCGAATAAGTTGGATTGAGCCAGGCTCCTTCTAGGATTCAGGTCCGACGGACTAGATTGCATATTTTCGAGGCCTGTGAATGGCTAAGTATCGAGTCTGATAGATGCCCGCTTATGCCAATATCTGATAAACGATGGGGATTAGCATCCCATAAGTGCTTGATTTAGTTGCCTTATAACATGACGATGTTAAGTTTGCTTTAGCGTCAGTGAGATCTTACTTGATCCTACTTGGCGTCAGTCAATCTTCGAGCCAACAGGGCACTTCCCAGGGCAGAAAATGACCAAGTACTAGGTTCCTTTACCATATAATTAAGGTATTTGGCGATTAGGAAAGAGAATAACATCGTTGCGGTGCATTATTACGGTGTTTCGGCTCATGGAGAAACTAAGTCTCTCTCTTAGCGTTAGTCAAATTCCTTTTGATTCTGCTTGATTTCTATTATTTTATTCTCTTATGGAAGGGTTTTCGAACTTGTAAATTTGACTAAGTGTTGGTAATTCTTGAATTAAATTGCTGATTTGGTCCACTTAACATCGATCGTTGGAATATCTGGTCTGGGGGATGGATAGAACTCAGCGATGTGTGTCTAGGAGAGATAGTACGACAGAGAGGCAGGCCACATTGAAGGCGAGCCACACCACAGAATTCCCAAACAGTGAATGACCGTCTGAGTGCATGTAGGTGAGGTGGTGGGCGCATGTGGCCATCCCCTCCCCCCGGGCGCATGTAGGTTAAGTGATGGGCGCATGTGTTCCCCCCAGGCGCATGTGCCCGAACTTGCAAAGATGAGAGAGGGAGTTCCCCTCCCGGGCGCATGTGCCCGAACTTGCAAAGATGAGAGAGGGAGTTCCCCTCCCGGGCGCATGTGTCATAACACATTGTTAGTGCACTTTTCTGTGGCATACTAGTGCACCTTGTTTGTCAATCACTTAGGTCAGTGAGTCTAGTGTCGGTTGAGCTTAGTGAAGACAAAGACCGAAGACTCAAGACGGACTGGCTGCATCAAGAAAGAAGAAACAGGTAAAAGTGATGCCCTGGTGAGCCCGAACCTAGTACCTACCCAAAACCATAACCTCTTAGATGACTTGCACCAACTAGGTATACCCTTAGTCATCATCATTTGTCCTAGAACTCCACGAAAAACATGATAAGTTAGACTAATTAAAGAGGTGGAAGCTGCTGTAAACAAAACAGCTCAAACAGTAGTTTCAGATTGATCGGAGATCAATCGAACATTGGCTCCGATAGGACTCCGATCCATCGGACAGAAGCTCCGATCAATCGGAAATTTTTCCAGCAACTTTGAAAATCTACTGGACATATTTTCGATCAATCGGACAGTCTTTCGATCCATCGGAAGGGGTCAGTCCGATCAATCGGACCATGTTTTTTATTAATCGAAATATCTTCCAGAGAATCGCTGGACTGATTTCCGATCAATCAGATATGTCTCCGATCAATCGGACTGGTCTCCGATCAATCGAATCCTTTTTCTGATCAATCAGAGATATGCAAATCTGTCCGTTTTTTTACCATTGGAAGAAAATCTATTTAAGATGGGGGATTTATTTTTGAGGTGGCAGGGGGGGATTTTGAGGAGATAGGAGCCACCGTTGTTGAAGATCATTAAGAGCTCTATTCCTAACCCAAAGAAGTGATCTTCCTTGTGATTCATCACAAGTATGGAGCATTCAAAGCTCAAGAAGAAGATGCACTTGTCCCTCTTTTGATCTCTAGAGATTGGATTGATCTTGATAGTCATATTCCTACCCAATACTCTATAATGAGATCTTTATAGGTGAGACTCTCTAGGCAACCCATTCTCATAAGTTGTAGAGATCTCAAACCTACCCTCCCTAGCACCTTGGGCATCTCAATGGACCATCACATGCAAGGTAGCTGATCTTGGAGCTGAAGCCTTGGCAAAGCAGTGGCATCAAAGATCGGGGGAACACGAGGGGAGCTGATTCAAGCACCGGAGAGCGAGAAGAAGCAACCTAAAGCGGTGCTACAAAGGGGCTCAATCGACAAGTAAGGTTGTCTTGTTAGGAGTCTATCCACTCAATTCCCTGTGGGAGTTGAGTGTAGAGTTTGTTTGACAAACTCGAACTAGGGTCGTTAGCCGATCCTTGGCCTGTTAGTCGGCCTAAAATCTAGGGACGTTAGCTGTTCCTTGGCACGTTTGTCGGGCTTAAACAAAGTCTCCAAGGGGTAGCCACCAACACGGGTGCAAACGTGTAGGTTGGGAGGAAGTTGTAAACTCCCCGGTTGGGTGGATCCGAGTTAAAACACCTTGGTTGGGAGGAATCAGATTTAAACTCCCCAGTGAATGCCGGTGTGCTCAAAGGGGTTGAGTACTTGAATGGGAGTAGAGTAGATAAGTAGTCGAACCACTATACATCCTTGTGTTTGTGATTATTCTTAAGCACATTTCTCTTTATGCATTGTGTTTAATTGGTTAGTTATGAATGCTTAGTTAGGAATGCATGCTAGGCACTTGATAGGCACCTCCACACTCACAAGATGTACTTTCACCACCTCATGTTGACTTGAGCATTTCTTGATCCATCCTCTATAGTCCACATGTGTTGATGAGACTAGGTTGCTGATTGCACTTATCATTTGCTAGTCTTGTGATTGAACCCACTTAGGCTTGAAAACCGAAAGTGTTCTTGCTTACTTAGTTTAATTTGTTAAATTTTGTAAGTAGGCGAAAAGAATTTCAAAAGGTCCTAATCACCCCCCCCCCCCCCCCCCCCCCCCCCCCCCCCCCCCCCCCCCCCCCCTGCGCTCTAGGACTTAGCCATAATTCTAGTTGTTCCTGAAGCTTCCACACGTGTATGCATAGGGTGTCATGTTAGACTACCCGACGCAATTTCAATTGGTATCAGTGCGGGTTGCTCTTCAAGGATTTAACCGTCTAGAGTAAGATCCGGTACTGGAGCACTAACATAATGTCTAACCGAGACAGGAGTACCACCAACCGTCCACCATTCTTTGACGGGTCCAACTATGCTTATTGGAAGGCTAGAATGAGGTTTTTTCCCCAATCCATGGACCGTCTGGTGTGGCTTAGCACACAAAATGGATATACCTTGCCCACCGAGCAAGTGGAAGTTGATGAGAAATACATTGTCATTCCCAAAGATGATACTAAATGGGATGACATAGAGAGAGCTCAATACATTGCAAATGCCAAAGCTCTCAATGCGATTTGCTGTGCGGTTTCCCCGGATGAATTTCAGCACATTCTCACATGTGCAACTGCAAAAGAAGCGTGGTATATACTTGAGGTTACCCACGAGGGAACTAGCACAGTAAGATGCTCAAAGCTTTAGCTCTTATCCACCAAATTTGAAAACATTAGGATGGAAGAGACTGAAACCTTCATGGAGTTTTATACTAAATTGTCTGATATTTGCAACTCCATGTTTGTCTTGGGTGATCGGGTTCCGGAAGGAAGGACTTGTAGAAAAATACTTAGGTCCCTCCCGCATAGATTTGACACCAAGGTAGTAACTTTAGAGGAGTGTAGAGACATAGATAACATAAAAGTAGAAGAACTCATAGGTTCCCTACAAACTCATGAACTACACTTTAAGGCCCCCTCTATGAAGAAAAGCATCACTATCAAGTCCTCTATCAAACATAAGAAAATTAAGAGTGAGTCGGATGAAGATAGTGATGATGAGGATGATGAGGAAGAAAAAATGAATAAAAAATTTAAGAAATTCCTCAAATTTGATAGAGGAAATAGCCGTGACAAGAAGGACAAGAAGGGTGAAAAACATAAAGAAAAATCATCCAAACCTTCATCCGTCCGTTGTTACGGTTGCGGTCGTCGTGGCCATATCGCCCCGGAATGTCTGAATGGGCCTAAACCGAAAGGCAAAAAGGCAATGGCTGCCACTTGGGATGATACAGAGGAGTCGGACTCCAAATTCGGTGACTCCGCTAGCGATGGGAGCCAACATAAAGATCTAGCTCTCACGGCTTTCACCACTACCTCTCTTCCCGCTTATCTAAGAGGGGATCCCGACCGTTATCCCTTTTAAGAGAAGGAGTTCCCAACCCCTCACCTCATGCTACATTTTATTAGGGTGTTAAGGAAATTAGTTACCCTTAGGCTAATCAAACTAAACATAGTTAGTGAGGGTAGCTAGAAATGCCTAAATAGGAATATTTGAGGATTTTAGCCTCATTTTTGTGTGTATGGGCAAATCCGAGGATTCAAGCCTCATGAGCCCAAATTTGGTAGTTTAGCCTTGCTTTTAATTTATATATTTGCTGCTAGACTATCTCACTGCTTAGATTAGCTAATCATCTTGAGTTTTATGCTTCATTATATGCTAATCTGTGCTTAGTATTGGTCTTGATATACCATTAGGGGAGGTTGGTTGATTGGGCTATATGCCTTTTGTGCTTTTATTGCAAATGTATATCCTTGACCAATTATGCATGATTAACTATGCTTAGATAGTTACATTTTCTTGTTAATCATATTCCTTAGCATGCTCCATGTTTTTATGATTCATGCACCCTATACTCTCCTTGTTAGCATGTGCTTATAGTTATAACTATGACATACTATCCACTCTTACCTTAACCTTATTGATATATTATTAAGTGGGAGAGAATAGTTTGTCAATTGCTGACAAAAAGGGGGAGAAAGATCAAGTCCTACCAAAACTAGTTTGCTATGTTTTGTAATGCAGGGATTGACAGGTTATGGGGGAGCAAACTGAAGAGGAGCTGCTTAGTTAGGCATGTCAAGAGTCCTGTATTTAATTCATTATCAATGTAATCTCTTGTTCATATATTTTGTTTTGGTAGGTTAGGTTTTTGTAAGTAATTGACAAAGGGGGAGATTGTTAGTTCACTTTTCTGTGGCATACTAGTGCACCTTGTTTGTCAATCACTTAGGTCAGTAAGTCTAGTGTCGGTTGAGCTTAATGAAGACAAAGACAGAAGACTCAAGACGGACCGGCTGCATCAAGAAAGAAGAAACAGGTAAAAGTGATGCCCTGGTGAGCCCGAACCTAGTACCTACCCAAAACCATAACCTTTTAGATGACTTGCACCAACTAGGTATACCCTTAGTCATCATCATTAGTCTTAGAGCTCCATGAAAAACATGATAAGTTAGACTAATTAAAGAGGTGGAAGCTGTTGTAAGCAAAACAGCTTAAACAACAGTTTCCGATTGATCTCCATTGATCGGAGATCAATCGGACATTGGCTCCGATAGGAATCCAATCCATAGGACAGAAGCTCCAATCGATCGAAAATTTTTCCGGCAACTTTGAAAATCCACTGGACATATTTCCGATCAATCGGACAGTCTTCCAATCCATCGGAAGGGGTCAGTCCGATCAATCGGACCATATTTCCGATCAATGGGAATATCTTCCAGAGAATCCACTAGACTGGTTTCCGATCAATCAGACATGTCTCCAATCAATCGGATCATTTTTTCGATCAATCGGAGATGCGCGAATCTGCCCATTTTTTTACCGTTGGAAGAAAATCTATTTCAGATGGGGGATTCGTTTTTGAGGTGGTAGGGGGATTTTAAGGAGATAGGAGCCACCATTGTTGAAGATCATTGAGAGCTATATTTCTAACCCAACAAGTGATCTTCCTTGTGATTCATTACAAGTATGGAGCATTCAAAGCTCAAGAAGAAGATGCACTTGTCCCTCTTTTGATCTCTAGAGATTGGATTGATCTTGATAGTCATATTCCTACCCAATACTCTATGATGAAATCTTTGTAGGTGAGACTCTCTAGGTAACCCATTCCCATAAGTTGTAGAGATCTCAAACCTAACCTCCCTAACACCTTGGGCATCTCTAATGGAGCATTACATGCAAGGTACCTGATCTTGGAGCTGAAGCCTTGGCAAAGCAGCGGCGTCAAAGATCGGGGGAACACAAGGGGAGCTGATTCAAGCACGGAAGAGCGAGAAAAAGCAACCCAAAGCGGTGCTACAAAGGGGCTCAATCCGACAAGTAAGGTTGTCTTGTTAGGAGTCCATCCACTTAATTCCCTGTGGGAGTTGAGTGTAGAGTTTGTTTGACAAACTTGAACTAGGGTCGTTAACCGATCCTTAGCCTATTAGTCGGCCTAAAATCTAGGGACGTTAGCCATTCCTTGGCACGTTTGTCGGGCTTAAACAAAGTCTCCAAGGGGTAGTTTTGAGCTCTTAATTGTGCATATTCTAACCCTAATTCATCACTCATTATGCACGGTTTACACGTTTAAAGGTCTACTCTAATGCATGATTTGTGATTGTCGGGACATGATGGAGATTTCACTGATTCAAGGATAAATAGAGCTACTTTACAAGTATTGAAGACCACAAGATCAAGTATGAAAGGGTAGAAGAAAGAAGCAAAGGAGAGAAGAAAAGAAGACAGAGAAAAGCGATCCATGACCGGGTCGTCCAAAGCCTAAGACCAGTCATCCGACCGGTCTGGCTACTCAACAGAAGAAGCCTGTTTGCACATTGTCTCAGGACCATCTGCGACCGGTCGTCAACACCTCAGACTGGTCGTGCGACCGGTCCTTGAATAAAAATTGAAGGATGGAATTTATAAAAACTCGCTGGAGAGATTTGGACATTTTGCAACCGGTCGTGCGACCGGTCGTCCGCAGCCTCAGACCGGTCGTGCGACCGGTCGGCCATGCGTAAACAACAGTTTCTAAATCGGGCTTCGAAATTCTCTGAGCAAGTGCGTAAATCCTTATGCAATCTAGAAGTTTCTTACGCAATGGACACCTCCAAGCTATAAAAGGACTTCTTCCATACCAGAGCATGCTAGGACATGGGGATTGCTTGGAAGATGGATTCTACTTTAAGTTTTCTTAGTTTTCTTCCTGTTTTAGTAGTTTTTTTTTATGTTTTTAAGGCTTCTAGTTCAAGGATGTTAGAGATGAACTAAACCTCTTAGCTAGGGCTAAGAGGTGAAGCTTTTGATTTGTTTTTGATGGATTGATGAAACCTAGGTTTCCTTTTTATGATTTAATTGATGAATTTTAGTTAATGTGAGTTTGAATCAAGTACTAGTTTGGTTTTACTTTGATCTCTTGGTGACTCCGGGCTCATGTGATTCTTAGTGATTCTAAGCTTGGTAGTTTACCTTCTAAGCATTGTTTATGCTTGTGTAGTTCATTGATCTATTATCGACTCCGGGCATGGTAGATCCTTTGATTGCCTTACGTACAATGGCCCGATCTTCGTGTGGGAACTCATTCAACTAAAGTTCTTATCTTTTGTAGTAATCTGAAATAACTGTTTATTGATTGATTTTGATTTAATTAGAGTTCTGATCATTAGTTGTAATCAAGACTAGCGACAGGATTTGATGAAAGCTATGGTTGTGAATCTCAACTAGATTGGGAAGAGGCTTGGCCTACACAATTGAGTGTGCCCAAGGCCTGAACATTGATGTGGGAATTGAATCAATGAATAAACACTTGTTTTGGATAATTGCTGATGGAACCGCTTTATATTCCAATCGGATAGAGATATGAATTCGATTCCGATTGAGTTATGAGAGACCTAGTTGTGTTGATGCATTGAAACTTGTCAAAAGTGGATCCTTGGCGCTCTAGTGCCTTTTTAGATTGAAATTACCTTACACATTCACTGTTTAAACCCAAATTGCTATTTTTCAGTTTTAGTTCTTAATAGGATCTTAATTACTAGTTATTTTAGACAAATTCTTAGAATACACATTCATAAATCTCTGTGGGAACGATACTCGGTCTTTCCAAATTATTACTACATCGCAACCCTACACTTGGGGAGTGAACAAGTTTTTGGCGCCGTTGCCGGGGATTTTTATGCGGTATTTTTAGAATTTTCAGAAATAACTTTTAGTTGAGATTTTGTTAAGATAGGTTTAGGATTTGTTTTACTTTCTAGGGTAGGTTTTCTTCTAAATACTAACTTACTTTGTTTTGATTTTTGCAGGATTCTAACATAGGTCTAATTCAGGGATTTTTAGGAAGTTGAAGAAGGAGTAGGCATCTTAAGTCACAAATCAGGTTTTATCATTCTAACCTTACTCTTCTTCTTCTCCTACTCATTTCTACCATATTCATCTCTTGTAGAGTGGGTGGAGACTCCTTTTGGATCTCTGATAGGTTGGCCTTGAGCCGCTTGGATTCCTGTTGGTCGGCTCTGCCGTCTTGGATCACCTTGTGCTCAGAGATTTCTCTTCTCAATCTTATTCCTCTTTCTTCTTTTTCTGCACTTTTCTCAAAAGACTCAAAGAGTGGGTGGGGAGTTCTCTGAACCCCTATTGACCAGGAGAAATCGGTCTCTATCCTTGCTTCTGGCTTAGCCATTGTAAGACACCTTGTGCTTCGATCTTAGAGAAGAGTAAAGGAAGGAAGGAAGAATTCTTTTTCCTTTTTGTTTTCATTCTTTTTGGATTTGCATGCCACATTGGGCTCGGGATTCTAATAACCGTCTCAATCGTGACGGAGGGATTGATAGAGAGCCTCGTGTTAGAAAACGTTAAAATTTTCCTGAAATTACTAGAGAGATGGCTGAAAATCAACCAAATCAAGGGGCTAATCAACATCAAAATCAAGCCCCAAACCTTACTGAATTGGATGAGAATGAAGTGGGGGATGTACCTCAACCTAGAAATTTACGTGACTATTTACAACCAGCTAGGACGAGTACTCCCTCTTACATAATTTTCCCTCACAATGTGGGAAACATTGATTTTAAACCGGGGTTGATCCAACTTCTTCCCAGATTCCATGGACTCGACTCTGAGAGCGCGTATCTACACATTAAGGAGTTCGAAGAGGTTATTGTCACAATAAACTATGACAATGTGACCAAGGATACTATAAAACTTAAATTGTTCCCTTTTTCCTTGAAAGAGAAGGCCAAATCATGGCTACATTCCTTAAGGCTAAGGTCTATTGGAACATGGGCTGAGATGACTAGGGAGTTTCTTAAAAAATTCTTCCCTACTCATCGAACCAATGCACTATGAAGGGCCATAATGAACTTCGCCCAAAAAGAAGAAGAAACCTTTTTCCAATGTTGGGAAAGGTATAATGAGTTATTAAACGCATGCCCACATCATGGCTATGAACGGTGGAGGTTGATTAGTTTCTTCTATGATGGATTAAACTCAAACATGCGCCAATTTGTGAAGATGATGTGCAATGGGGAGTTCATGAACAAGGAAACGGAGGAAGCTTGGGATTATTTTGATATGTTGGCTGAAAACACACAAGCATGGGATACATCTAAGCCAACAAGTTCAAAACAACCCCAAGCCAAGGAAAAGGGAGAAATTTATGTTTTAAATGAGCAAGATGATCTAGGTTCTAGAGTGGCTAAGCTCACACGAAAGGTCGAGGAGATGGAACTAAAGAAAGTGAACACAACCCAACAAAGGGGGCTGTTGAAACTATTTGTGGTATTTGTGCTTCCAATGTGCATCAAACGTCGGATTGTCCAACAATCTATGCGTTTCGAGAACTTTTATTTCAACAATCAAATGCTTTGAATAGTTATCAACGACCTTTTAGTACTCCAAATTCGAACACGAACAATTCTAGTTGGAGAAACAACCCTAACTTCAATTGGGCAAATGAAAACGCGGCTAATCAAAATAATCCTCAAAGGGGGCCCCCAATGCAAATTCCTATGGCCCCACTTCAAATGCCTATAGAGGATACATTGAAAGCATTCATGGAAGGTCAAGCTCAAATAAATCAATCCAACCATACGATAATGCTTGAGCTTAAAAATTCGGTGGAGGAAATCAAGGCTCGCTTAAACGCAAGAGAAGGAATTCTTCCAGCCCAACCCATACTAAATCCGAAACCACAATGCGAAATAAGCGTGCCTAGTTCCTCTAACCAGCACATGGAACACGCTAAGGCCATCACCACTCTTAGAAGTGGTAAAATTATTGAAAAATCTAACCCGATGAAGGCCTCCACGCCTAATGATCCGGTAGCTTCCAAAGAGGATGATGAACCTAGCACCGCCATGAATGAAAAAGAGCCATTGAAAGAATATAGGCCCGTTGCTCCATTCCCCCAATGCTTGATTTCAGCCAAACCTCAAGATAAATATCAGGAATTTTTGGAGGTTTTTAAGCAAGTCAAAATCAACATCCCATTGTTGGATGCAATTAAACAAATACCGTCATATGCTAAATTCTTAAAAGACCTTTGCACGGTGAAAAGAAAAATACATGTGCAAAAGAAGGCATTTTTGACAGAGAATGTAAGTGCCATTATAAATCACGGGATGCCCAAGAAATACAAAGACCCCGGTTGTCCAACAATATCATGTGTGATTGGAGACTATCGGGTGAAACATGCTCTACTTGATCTAGGGGCAAGTATAAACTTAATTCCCTTTTCGGTCTATGAACAATTGGGTTTAGGTGAATTAAAACCCACCAAAACCACATTACAACTTGCTGACCGATCGATTCGTATTCCGAGAGGGGTGATTGAGGACGTCCTTGTCCAAGTTGACAAAGTCTACTACCTGGTGGACTTTATTGTCTTGGACACACAACCCATGGTTAATATTGGCCCTCAAATTCCTGTCATACTTGGCCGCCCATTCCTAGCTACATCAAACGCTATCATAAATTGTAGGAGTGGGGTCATACAAATGTCTTTTGGCAATATGACGATTGAGTTGAATGCTTTCAATGTTGACAACCAACAAGAGGATGAAGATGAGGAGGTCCACGAAATAAACATGATCAATTCTATTGTGGAAGATGAATCCCTCTCACCTTTTTACTCCGGTCACTTAGACGAAGATGTGACTTACTCCCTTGATGAGAACGATGACATGATAAGGGATATGGTCACATTTTTGGAGTCGGTATCGGCATATGACATTATCCGAGAGAAGGATGTGGAAACAACACCTTGTTGTGCTGAGAAATCAATTCATATTTCCACACCTTTGTGGATCATGCATACCGAACTCCACCAACCCTGAGATGATCCATATTTGCAATACCAATGCCCAGGAAAATCTGAATGGAGACATATTTTTTCTGATAAATATGATGTTGTCTCCCCTTATACATGTGGTGCACACACTAAGGAACTTGCTGATATTCATTTTTGGGATTTTCAGTGGTTTATCTACACACATGTATATTGTAAAGCAGGATATTGGATGACGTTACTGCGAAACCTTTTGATCCATCTAATGATTCTGCTTGACTTTATGCTTTTGGATGAGTTGTTGGGATTAACCTCCTAGTTTGACGGAGGATGATTTTAGATAGTTTTTCTAGAATGCTTTCCCCATTAGGATTTGCTTTGATAGTTGATTTAGTTGTGAAGTAATCCATCTACAAAAGCTAATCTTGCCATGAAATATATGCTTCAGGTGATATCTCTCTTTCTCACTCTCTTTTTGTCTTGGCATTGCTCTCATGTGTTGCATTCATTGTATACATTCTTACATTGAGGACAATGTAAAGTTTTGGTTAGGGGGTGAGAGAGATTCTTTAGATGAATCTGCTAGGCTTTTGTTATATTTTGAGCAATGATGGAGAAATTTTTTGATTTTTCTAAAATTCAAAAATCTTTTGGAAAACTTTGATTTTATGCATTCGAGATAGCATGAGTATAAGAAGAGGAGATACGAAGTGAGGGATGTTGCAAACTTTGAACTTCTCTTAATATAATGGTTTTATATGTGAATTCACCTATTTTTATGATTGGTAGAATATTTGAACACCTTTTGCACCTAGTTCACATTACACGATTTTCATGATTTGAAAGGGTTATGTGATTTGTGGATTAGCTAGAATTTGATTTGAGGTGTTGAGAAACCAAGCCGGGGTACTTTCTCCATCCTTGTCCATGGGAAAATAACGAAAGATATGGATTTCTACAAATCCTATCTAATGTAAAAGAAAAAGGAAAGGAAGGATGAAATTGGGAATGATGGAAAATGGTGGAAAATTCCGATTAGGGCTACCTACTACCAACCGGGGGATGGTCTACCCGTAACCAAAGCCGGAAATGGGACGTAGTGTGAAAGTCGTCGGAAGGACGGTAAGGCAAATTCCTGTCATTGGCTTGTTGTTGCTCTATACACCTTGAGATCTATAGTTTAGTTGATCTATGAAGAAGATAATCCCGGAAACTCATGAGAGGAACTTTCACTATGCACACTAGGTCGAATTTGTTCAAGTTCTTCTATTTATCAATCAATTAGCGGGAATTTCATATAAACACTTATTATGTTCTGAGAGTTTAAGGTTCCAACCTCTATCACCTAATTTCTCTGATTTTTACGCTTATATGTCTTGGAATGAATAGAAGAATAATTTCTTGAGGAGAGTTGGGTTTTGGAGAATGAAACTTGTTTCACACATGTTTTGCTCGGGACTAGCAAAATGCTGGTTGGGGGGGTGTTTTGAGCTCTTAATTGTGCATATTCTAACCCCAATTCATCACTCGTTATGCACGATTTACACGTTTAAAGGTATACTCTAATGTATGATTTGTGATTGTAGGGACATGATGGAGATTTCACTAATTCAAGGCTAAATAGAGCTACTTTACAAGCATTGAAGACCACAAGATCAAGTATGAAAGGGTAGAAGAAAGAAGTAAAGGAGAGAAGAAAAGAAGACAAAAAAGCCATCCACGACCGGTCGTGCGACCAGTCGTCCAAAGCCTAAGACCGGTCGTCCGATCGGTCTGGCTACTCAACAGAAGAAGCCAGTTTGCACATTGTCTCTGGACCATCTGCGACCGGTCGTCCACACCTTAGACCGGTCGTGCGACTGGTCCTTGAATAAAAATTGAAGGATGGAATTTATAAAAACTCGCTGGAGAGATTTGGACGTTTTGCGACCGGTCGTAGTGACCGGTCGTCCGCAGCCTCAGACCGGTCGTGCGACCGGTCGGCCATGCGTAAACAGCAGTTTCTAAATCGGGCTCCGAAATTCTCTGCGCAAGTGCGTAAATCCTTATGCAATCTGGAAGTTTCTTACGCAATGGACACCTCGAAGCTATAAAAGGACTTCTTCCCTTCATACCAGAGCATGCTAGGACGTGGGGATTGCTTGGGAGACGGATTCTACTTCAAGTTTTCTTAGTTTTCTTCCTGTTTTAGTAGTTTTTTAATGTTTTTAAGGCTTCTAGTTCAAGGATGTTAGAGATGAACTAAAACCTTTTAGCTAAGGCTAAGAGGTGAAGCTTTTGATTTGTTTTTGATGGATTGATGCAACCTAGGTTTCATTTTTATGATTTAATTGATGAATTTTAGTTAATGTGAGTTTGAATCAAGTACTAGTTTGGTTTTACTTTGATCTCTTGATGACTCTGGGCTCATGTGATTCTTAGTGATTCTAAGCTTGGTAGTTTACCTTCTGAGCATTGTTTATGCTTGTGTAGTTCATTGATCTATCATCGACTCCGGGCATGGTAGATCCTTTGATTGCCTTGTGTACAATGGCCCGATCTTCATGTGGGAACTCATTCAACTAAAGTTCTTATCTTTTGTTGTAATCTGAAATAATTGTTTATTTATTGATTTTGATTTAATTAGAGTTCTGATCATTAGTTGTAATCAAGTCTAGTGACAGGATTTGATGAAAGCTATGGTTGTGAATCTCAACTAGATTGGGATGAGGCTTGGCCTACACAATTGAGTGTGCCCAAGGCCTGAGCATTGATGTGGGAATTGAATCAATGAATAAACACTTGTTTTGGATAATTGCTGATTGAACCGCTCTATATTCCAATCGGATAGAGATATGAATTCGATTCCGATTGAGTTTGAGAGACCTAGTGGTGTTGATGCATTGAAACTTGTCAAAAGTGGATCCTTGGCGCTCTAGTGCCTTTTTAGATTGAAATTATCTTACACATTCACTGTTTAAACCCAAATTTCTATTTTCCAGTTTTAGTTCTTAATAGGATCTTAATTACTAGTTATTTTAGACAAATTCTTAGAATACCCATTCATAAATCTCTGTGGGAACGATACTCGGTCTTTCCGAATTATTACTACATCGCAACCCTACACTTGGGGAGTGAACAAGTAGCCCCCAACACGGGTGCAAACGTGTAGGTTGGGAGGAACCTATAAACTCCCCGGTTGGGTGGATCCGAGTTAAAACACATTGGTTGGGAGGAACCAGATTTAAACTCCTCAGTGAATGCCGGTGTGCTCAAAGGGGTTGAGTACTTGTTGAACCTCCAATTTATACAATGCATTGCCCACTACATGACATGGTATGCATGGTTTTCATGATTAAAAGGCCCATCTAATGCATGTTTTGTGATTGTAGGGATGAGAGCAGACTTCACTCAATTAGAAACCAAAAAGGGGCCATTTGGAGCCTTTGATGAAGGCCCAAGGTGGACCAAAGAAAGAAGAAAGCAAAGAGAGAGGAAGGAGAGAAGAAAAGAAAGAAGAAAAGCAAGCAAAACTGGGTCCTATCGGTCAAGACCGGTCGGCCAAGAAGGCCCGACCGGTCATGACCGGTCGGATGCACTCCCTGGAGCAAGGCCAGCTTTGTCCGACCGGTCATGACCGGTCGGCCAGCCCTGTCCGACCGGTCGTGACCGGTCGGCCATGCAAAGTTCAACTTCCAGATTGCATACAACAGGCCATTCCCGTTTCTAGTTTTTCAGACCACTTTTCTGAAGCCATCTTGATGATAAATGGAAATCGAACACATCCATGTCGAAGAGGAGCTCGACGCCGAACTAACCCAAGTGGTTTCGTGTCGATCGGAGCTACGGATTGACCGTGGTGGCCAAAACAATACGAACTGTCCAGAAAGTTCCAGATTTTGCTGTTCAACTCTGGGCCGGTCCAGAGGACTCATCATTGATGATATGAAGAATCTACTTTGACCATCTTTTAGATCACATCCATATGTAAATAACCACAAAAGTTTCAGATCAAAAGAATGTGTGGTTTGATCGTATCGGTTGAAGAAAGATGGACCATCCAGAAAGATCCAACTGCGCAGAGTTTATAAAAGCCCTAAGTGTTCTAATTTTCGGACCATATTTTGGAATTATTTTGGACAATCTAATCCATCCATCATGTAGAGGAGGAAGTTTTCTACCAATGTTCAAAATTTGAGATCAATCCGACCTCTGTACACTCCGGGGCATTGAAAGCAAGATGACTGGTTCTGAAAGTACCCAAAGTGCGCGATTTTGAGAGGCGGTCGGTGATGTGATTGGTGGGCCCATTCAGAGGATAATATTGGAAATCTAAATCATCTATTTGGAAGATCACATTACAAGGAAGCTACAAACCAAATTTGAAGGCAATCCGACCATTGGTTAAGTCGTACCAAGCGAAACAAATTCTGCTATGTTGCTGTACTATTGCTGCACTATAAAAGGAGGTGCTCTCTTCTATTCCAAATCAAGCAAGGACGTGGGAAGCAAGGAGTTCAAGTCATAGGAGGCTTCCTAGCCTCCTCCAGCTAGTTTTTCTTCCTTTTCTTAGTTCTAGTTCTAGTTTTAATATGCTTTTCCTTAGCTAACCTCTTAGCTAGAGCTAGAGGTGAAATTTGTAGTTGGTTCCAATGCTTTAATTCTTTTATTTCAAGTACCCTTTTCTTAATTTTGGATTTTGAAGTTCTAGTTTGAATAAAGTTTGATTTTTTAGAAGTTTTGTGAGAGTTTGTGTGCTCCGGACATGAGTTCCTTGCAATCCTCTGAGATTACCATGATTGGGTTGTTTGAATTCGAATTGTAGTAACCCTTGAGCATGCCATAGTCCATAGGCATGGCTGTTACTCCGAAGGCTACAAGTTCAAGTTCTATGTGCTTCATTAGAACTAGAAATCTGATTTCCAGATTTAAGTGGGACTGTTTGTGCTTGAATGTTATATCTTCCAATTAGATGAGAGATAGGACTTTGATTCTAATTGTGTTGTACTTGGATGAATGGATTGTCATTGGACTACTACAAGTGGATCCTTGATGCTCTAGTTCTTCTTAATTACAGATTTTTCTATTTTATGTGAAAAACTATCTTTTCAATTTTCTTAGATTCTAGTTATTAGAGTACTTGGAATTGTTTACCTCTTTCCCTGTGGATCGACCTCGGTCTTACCGAGATTTATTACTACATCGCAGCCTTACACTTGAGGCGAGCGAACAAGTTTTTGGCGCCGTTGCCGGGGAAAAAGTTAAACGGTTTTAATTGTTCTAGTAGCTATAGAGTAATCTTAGTTAGGTAGGATTTTCAGTTTTTATAGAAGTAGATTTTCTATTTTTTTTTTTAGATTACTAACAAATTTTTTTGATTTTGTAGGACATTGTTGCTGACATAGATCTCACTCTATTGGGTAACATCTCCCCATATCCCTTCTTTTTGTTCTTTTTTTTTTATATTAGGGTAGTTTTCAATTTCTTAAAATTTCATCATGTATGATTGGACGAATGTTGCATATAAGCATCTTTTAGAAGATGAGATGTCAGACCATGAAATTGAAAGTCTTTATGATTGGAACCATTATAAGCATAAGTATTTTTTCTGAGATTCAATCAACCTCCACTACCACCCCACGTAAGACGATGCATGATTACATTAATGAAAACAATACACATATTGAGACACGACGTAAGACGATGGGGGAATACCGGAACGAAGCAAAATTGGATAATCATTCGGGAAAAACATTACGTGATTACCGGATTGAAAATAACATGAGTGTTCCACCGGTTATGGTAAGAGGTGTGCAACAACAAAAGGAACAGATGAATAGTAGCCAACCGGTTAAGACAATGCGTGATTACTTGTATGGATATGCCTATCAACCATCATATAACTTTTCATCCTACAATGCGTACGGTCTTAATTGGGAAAACCACCATTATCCTTGTTCAAGGGAGGAACCAACCATAGTTATTAACAATCACCCTAAAACATCTTCCTCTTTTGATGATCAGTATACACAAATACTTGAGGAAATATGTAATGAGCATGTGGATGAACAATTAAATCAAGCTTCCTCACCATCTTATGAAGACGTTGAGCCCGAAATTGGGGGCATCGAATCATTCCCCTCTAATGAGGAGGATGGGGCTACCCAAGTCCCACCTCCTTTGGATTTAATGAATATGTCATCATCAATTATGGTGAGTCACTATCTCTTTTGGATGCTTTGAACTTAATGATGAAGAGATTTCAATGACGGTTGACGAACCCGAGGAATCCATTAAATTTGAAAGCGGTAGTGGGGTTGCCTACAATGAGGGTTTGGTGAATGGTTATGAACCTATGGTTTCTTTTTCCCAAGGGCATAATGATTATGAGTCTCTAGAGGATATGCATGCTAGAGAGATGGCCGAAGTCGATCTTTTTGAGTCCTTCCACCAACAACACATGCCAAATTCTAGTGTGGTAGACCTCCCTTTGATTGAAAATTCTATTCCTTTGGATGATGAGGTGGCACAATTTGAAAATTTCAAAGATCAACCAATGTTAGATAATGTGCTTACCACTGAATCTAAAGAATTCTCTTTGGAAGACCTCCTCTCTATAGAGGAGGAATTCCTTACCATTGAAACAGAATTTCTTCAATCATTAAGGGAGGATGAGGCCCCTTCATCCGACTATCTCGATTTCCTAGAGGAATGCTTGGCCCACTCTTATGATCTTGATGATGAGATGATTAAGGAGTTGGATATTTTGTTAGACACGGTGTCGGTGCCTGAAGAACACCTTTCCACTGATTTACACTCTTTACCATTGTTTATGGAAACACTGTACAATTCTGAATTTGTGGAAGAGACAACTTTAACTAATGAAAACTTGATGAATGTCTCTCCATCGTCATGGGTCCTTCAGCCCATTGAAAATTCTGATTGGGATGACCCATTTTTAATCAATCATAACCCAAATCAGAATTTGAGAAGATATCTTTTTGCTGCTCTTATCTCCTCCTTTTATGCATGTGGTGCACAATACGATTAGACTTCAATGATAAGAAGCACACATGTTTACTGTCGAGCAGGACTTTGGATGGTCCTCATGAGAAATTTATTGAAATTTATGAAGATCCTACTCAACTTTGATCATGTAGTTGATCGGACTAATTAAAGGTAGGTAGGTAGGTTAGGATTTATTTTTCTGCAATTAGGATTGAATAAGTTTCATCGAGACAATGGAAGATGCTAGAATTGATCAACTTGTTATCTCAGGTACTATTGTTCTCACTCTCTCACATTTTACCATTGCTCTCATGTTCATGCTAATTGCATATCTTTTTACATTGAGGACAATGCAAGATTTGGTTGGGGGGTGACATGATTCCTCATCTAGCATGTTGCAACATTTCGAGCCTCACATTCGCAAATTTTTTCGAATTTTCTAAAATTTCAAAACTCTTTTAGAAAACCTTATTTCCATGCATTCAAGATGATATGAGTATAAGAAGAGGAGATACGAAGTATGTGATGTTGTAAGTCTTGAATTTCTCCCAACATAATGGTTTTATATGTTAGTTCCCCTATTGTTGTGATTGATAGAAAATTTGAACACCTTCACACCAAGTTCACATTACACGATTTTCATGAGTTGAAAGGTTTATGTGATTTGTGGATTAGCTAGACTTTGATTTAAAGGTGTTGAGAAACCAAGCCGGGGTATTTTGTCCATCCTTGTCCATGGGAAAATAATGAAAGATATGGATTTTTAAAAATCCTATCTAATTTAAAAGAAAAAGGAAAGAAATGATGAAATCGGGAATGAAGGAAAAATGGTGGAAAATTCTGAAAAGGGCTACCTATTACCAACCGGGGGATGGTCGAACCGTAACCAAAGCCGGAAATGGGACGTAGTGTGAAAGCCGTCGGAAGGACGGTAAGGCAAATTTCTGTCATAGGCTTGTTGTTGCTCTATGCACCTTAAAATCCTTGGTTTACTTAATCTATGAAGAAGATGATCCCAGAAACTCATGAGATGAACTTTCACTATGCACACTAGGTTGAATTTGTTCGAGTTCTTCTATTTATCAATCAATCAGCGGGAATTTCATGTAGACACTTATTATGTTTTGAGAGTCCAAGATTTCAGCTTCTATCACCTAATTTCTCCAAATTTTATACTTGTATATCTTGGAATGGATAGAAACATGGTTTCTGAAAGAGAGTTGGGTTTGGAGGTTTGAACTTATTCACGCATGTTTTGCTCGGGACTAGCAAAAAGCTGGTTGGGGGTGTGTTGAACCTCCAATTTATACATTGCATTGCCCACTACATGACATGGTATGCATGGTTTTCATGATTAAAAGGCCCATCTAATGCATGTTTTGTGATTGTAGGGATGAGAGCAGACTTCACTCAATTAGAAACCAAAAAGGGGCCATTTAGAACCCTTGATGAAGGCCCAAGGTGGACCAAAGAAAGAAGAAAGCAAAGAGAGAGGAAGGAGAGAAGAAAAGAAAGAAGAAAAACAAGCAAAACTGGGTCCGACCGGTCAAGACCGGTCGGCCAAGAAGGCCCGACCGGTCATGACCGGTCGGATGCACTCCCTGGAGCAAGGCCAGCTTTGTCCGACCGGTCATGACCGGTCGGCCAGCCCTGTCCGACCGGTCGTGACCGGTCGGCCATGCAAAGTTCAACTTCCAGATTGCATACAGCAGGCCATTCCCGTTTCTGGTTTTTCGGACCACTTTTCTGAAGCCATATTGATGATATTTGGAAATCTAACACATCTATGTCGAAGAGGAGCTCGACGCCGAACTAACCCAAGTGGTTTCGTGTCGATCGGAGCTACGGATTGACCGTGGTGGCCAAAACAATACGAACTGTCCAGAAAGTTCTAGATTTCGCTGTTCAACTCTGGGCCAGTCCAGAGGACTCATCATTGATGATATGAAGAATCTACTTTGACCATCTTTTAGATCACATCCATATGTGAATAACCACAAAAGTTTCAGATCAAAAGAATATGTGGTTTGATCGTATCGGTTGAAGAAAGATGGACCATCCAGAAAGATCCAACTACGCAGAGTTTATAAAAGCCCTAAGTGTTCTAATTTTTGGACCATATTTTGGAATTATTTTGGACAATCTAATCCATCCATCATGTAGAGGAGGAAGTTTTCTACCAATGTTCAAAATTTGAGATCAATCCGACCTCTGTACACTCCGGGGCATTGAAAGCAAGATGACTGGTTCTGAAGGTACCCAAAGTGCGCGATTTTGAGAGGCGGTCGGTGATGTGATTGGTGGGCCCATTCAGAGGATAATATTGGAAATCTAAATCATCTATTTGGAAGATCACATTACAAGGAAGCTACAAACCAAATTTGAAGGCAATCCGACCATTGGTTAAGCCGTACCAAGCGAAACAAATTCTGCTATGTTGCTGTACTATTGCTGCACTATAAAAGGAGGTGCTCTCTTCTATTCCAAATCAAGCAAGGACGTGGGAAGCAAGGAGTTCAAGTCATAGGAGGCTTCCTAGCCTCCTCCAGCTAGTTTTTCTTCCTTTTCTTAGTTCTAGTTCTAGTTTTAATATGCTTTTCCTTAGCTAACCTCTTAGCTAGAGCTAGAGGTGAAATTTGTAGTTGGTTCCAATGCTTTAATTCTTTTATTTCAAGTACCCTTTTCTTAATTTTGGATTTTGAAGTTCTAGTTTGAATAAAGTTTGGTTTTTTAGAAGTTTTGTGAGAGTTTGTGTGCTCCGGACATGAGTTCCTTGCAATCCTCTGAGATTACCATGATTGGGTTGTTTGAATTCGAATTGTAGTAACCATTGAGCATGCCATAGTCCATAGGCATGGCTGTTACTCTGAAGGCTATAAGTTCAAGTTCTATGTGCTTCATTAGAACTAGAAATCTGATTTCCAGATTTAAGTGGGACTGTTTGTGCTTGAATGTTATATCTTCCAATTAGATGAGAGATAGGACTTTGATTCTAATTGTGTTGTACTTGGATGAATGGATTGTCATTGGACTACTACAAGTGGATCCTTGATGCTCTAGTTCTTCTTAATTACAGATTTTTCTATTTTATGTGAAAAAACTATCTTTTCAATTTTCTTAGATTCTAGTTATTAGAGTACTTGGAATTGTTTACCTCTTTCCCTGTGGATCGACCTCGGTCTTACCGAGATTTATTACTACATCGCAGCCTTACACTTGAGGCGAGCGAACAGTACTTGAACCGGGAGTGGAGTAGACAAGTAGTCGAACCACTATACATCTTTGTGTTTGTGATTGTTCTTGAGCACATTTCTCTTTATGCATTGTGTTTAATTAGTTAGTTATGAATGCTTAGTTAGGAATGCATGCTAGGCACTTGATAGGCACCTCCACACTCACAAGATGTACTTTCACTACCTCATGTTGACTTGAGCATTTCTTAATCCATCCTCTATAGTCCACATGTGTTGATGAGACTAGGTTGCTGATTGCACTTATCATTTGCTAGCCTTGTGATTGGAAACTTAGGCTTGAAAGCCGAAAGTGTTCTTGCTTACTTAGTTTAATTTGTTAAATTGTGTAAATAGGCAAAAAGAATTTCAAAAGGTCCTAGCCATAATTCTAGTTGCTCCTTAAGCCTCCGCACGTGTATGCATAGGGTGTCGTGTTAGACTACCCGACATAATTTCACACATGCGCCTGGCTCCTTATGGTGGGCGCATGTCTCTTCAGACTTAGTCATTTTTTTAGTTTTTCTGGCCAAAAAGGGAGTGGGCGCATGTTACTTTGGGACTTAGCCAATTTTTTATTTCTCCGAGCTCCGAAGAGATGAGCGCATATAATCCTTTCCAGTGAGGGATTCCAGCAAGGGTGATAGGCGCATGTTACCCTTTCCGGCGAGGATTCCTGCAAGGGATTAGGAGCTGGCGCATATTATCTCTTTCGTTGCTCTGGTATCCTCTCTGGATGAAGTCTGTCTCTGTCATCAGGTGAGTACACTATTTATAGTCTGTTAATCGGGTCCCGGGTCCAAATGTTGAGCTCTCAAATGTGCACATTCTAACCTCATTTCATTACTAAGTATGCTTAAAATAAGTGATTCAAGACCCAACTAATGTATGGTTTTGTGACTGGAGGAGTGAAAGAGAGAATTCATCAAATGATGGCTAAGATATGTTATTTACACACCTTGAAGATCAAAGGAATAAAGGACCAAAGGTGGAGCAAAAGTGCATTGAAGATGAAGGAGGAGAACCTGAGAAGTTTAGCCAATTTCATGACCACTGACCGGCCAAACCCTCCAGAAATAGCAAAAGCTCTGGACACATTTTATGAAGGCTGACCCCCTGATTGACAGGCCGGATAGACTTACCGATAGGTCAGCTGACCGGCCGGCTGAAGGGTCGGCCTATGCATTGTAACATCCAGAAAATTCAGCAGATTGAAGCATGTCCACCGGTTGGCCAGCCGACCGATTGGCTGGTAGGTAGGACTGTGTAAGAAATACTCCAGTGAAAATTGCAATTGCAAGCACTTTCTCCGACCGGCCGGACAACACTCAGAAACATCCGGAGCTCCGAAAATCTCTATGCAAAACGCTAATCTTGCGGGATTTCTCGAAGTTTCTTCTCACCTAGAGCTTCAAAGCTATAAAGGACTTCCCTAGCTCGTTCCTAAGGCATCCTAAAAGAGATTTAGCATGGTGGGAGGCGGCGGAAGTCAGATCCGGAGTTCTACAACTCCTCTTAGTATGTTCTTCTAGTTTTATATTTTTCTTAGTTGTTTTCATGTTTCCTTGGATCACGAATGGCTAAACCTCTTAGCTAGGGCTAAGAGGTGAAGCTTGTAGTGAATCTAAGATGTTTCAATTCGTTTGATTTAGTTTCAAGTTGGATTATTAGTGAAGAATAATGGTTGAAGTTTGAATAAAGTTCTAAGTAGTTTTTCTTAATCCTATGATGACTCATGGATGTTTAGAAGAATTACTTGATTTCTTAATTGTTTTGAGTTATTCTAGACCTGTATGCTCCGAGGAATTGGATTCAATACGCTCTAGATCTATGATCCTCACGTGGGAACTTCATACCAAAAGTTCTACTCTCTCTGGAATTTCTGCCCATGTGTGGTTGCTTATATGATTTGAATTGAGTTTAAATCATGATCTAGTTATACTTTGTGACAGAATTTAATGATGATTATGATTGTGATCTTAACCTATTGGAACTAGGATTGATCTATGCAATTGAGTGTGCTCAAGTCCTAACTTGAATTGAGAGAATCATGTATCACACATATGGCAGATTGTTTGTTTTAACTGCTCTATTATCCGGCTAGATAGAACTTAATTTCGATTCTAGTTGAGAAAGTGAGAAACCACAGCAAATTAAGCATCAAGGATTGCTACAAGTTGATCCTTGAACCCCTAGTGCTTTTTATTATTTACATTCAATTTAATTCAAAATACCTATCTACACTAAATTCCTAAATCCTGTTTAGTTAACTCTTAAGTAGAAATCATTGGAAGTGTTTTGTGAATTCCTACACAAGTCCCTGTGGATCGACCTCGGTCTTACCGAGATTATTACTACATCGCAACCCTACACTTGGCGAAGTGAATAAGTTTTTGGCGCTGTTGCTGGGGACTTTGACGGTTTTTCACAAAATTTCTGAAAATAGTCTCTATTTGAGATTTTTAGGACTCTTTTACTAACTTTTGTTTGCTTTGTTTTGTTTTTTCAGGAATTCTAGGAGTCGAAGTAGTCACTTCAAATTAGGTTTTTCTAACCCTTTTTGTTTTATTTTTCTGAGATTTGCATGCCACATTGGGTTCGGGATTCTAATAACCGACTCATTAGTAAAGGGGAAATTGTTGAAGGGATTGATAGGGAGCCATGTGCTAAGAAACGTTTAGATTTTCTAATTTTTTCTGAAAGTATGGCTGAAAATCAACCTAACCCTACGGCCAATCAAAATCTGGGCCAAAACCAAACCGAAACGGGAGAGAATGTGGTTGAGAATGTTCCCCGACCTAGAATATTATGTGATTACTTGCAACCTGCAAGAGCGAGCACTCCCTCATGCATAATTTTTCCAATTCATGCAGGGAACATAGATTTGAAGCCGAGAGTGATCCAACTCATTCCAAAATTTCATGGACTAGATAGTGAAAGTGCATATTAACATCTTAAGGAATTTGATGAGGTGATAGCCACAATGCACTTTGCAAACGTAACAGATGATGTGGTGAGACTCAAATTATTTTCTTTTTTCCTTAAAGAGAAAGCTAAGGCTTGGCTTTATGCATTAAGGCCAAGATCAATTGGCACATGGACTGAGATGACTAGGGAGTTCATTAAAAAGTTCTTCCCTACTCACAAAACAATCATGTTGAGGTGCCTTATCATGAATTTTGCGCAAAAAGAGGATGAGACCTTCTTAAAATGTTGGGAGAGTTTCAAGGACTTGATAAACGCATGCCCACATCATGGCTACGAAATTTGGCGGGTAATAAGCTTTTTCTATCAAGGACTAACTTCACCCATGTGCCAATTTGTAGAGATGATGTGCAATGGAGAATTCATGAATAAGGAAGCCGAGGAAGCATGGGACTATTTTGATGAATTGGCTGAGAATGCACAGTCTTGGGATACATCTAGACCAACAAATTCCAAGACAAGCCAACAAAAGGAAAAAGGAGGAATTTATGTCCTCTCGGGAGAAGATAACATAAGTGCACCTGTGGTTAGCCTCACAAGAAAAGTCGAGACCATGGAATTGAAGAAAGGAGAGACGATCAACTCAAAAAACTGTTGAAACTGTTTGTGGAATTTGTGCCGGAAATCAACATGCAACACAAGATTGTCCCATAATTTCAGCATTCCAAGATATCTTACAAGAACAATCAAATGCCATAAACAGTTATCAACGGCCATTTAGTGCTCCAAACTCAAACACGTATAATTCTAGTTGGAAGAACCATCCCAACTTCAGTTGGAGGAATGGACTCACTACGAATGCAAACAATACCCCCCAAGTTCAACCTTTACTAGGTCCATCCCTAGTGATTACACCAAAAGCTACGCTAGAGGAGATGTTCGGTGCATTCGTATCGGTTCAAGATGAATATAACAAGACTAATTCTCTGAAAATTGACGGGTTTATGCAAGAGTAACTGAAATTCAATCAAAATTCATCTCAAGCCATTAATGACTTAAAAACCTCAATGGCTAGTGTTGAATCTCATCTCAGTGTTAGGGAGAAAGACACACTTCCTACCCAACCTCTTCCTAGCCCAAGAACCTAATTTGAGATACAAGTGTTGAGCTCCTAATTGTGCATATTCTAACCCCAATTCATCACTCATTATGCACGTTTTACATGTTTAAAGGACTATTCTAATGCATGATTTGTGATTGTAGGAACAAGAGGGAGATTTCACAAATTGAAGACTAAATAGAGCTCTTTATGAGTATGGAAGACCATTGGATTAAGCATAAAGAGAGAAGAAAGCAAGGAAAGAAAAGAAAAGAAAGAAAAAGAAGAAAGAAAGAAAGAAAACATCTAGAAGAAGTGGCTAGACCGGTCAAGACTGGTCGGCCAAGGAAGCCCGACCGGTCAAGACCGGTCGGCCACACCCATTGGATTCATTGGACTGATCAGGAAGCCAGTCCGACCGGTCAAGACCGGTCAGCTATAGCTGCTGGACCAACACAGAACAGAGCCAGACCGGTCGTGACCGGTCGGCCATGCGTAGCAAGCTATTTCTATTTTGGGATTCCGGATTTTTCTGCGCAAGCTATTTCTATCTGGAGCTTTCTTGCGTAAATGACACCTCTAAGCTATAAAAGGACGTCTTCCCTTCATACCAAAGCATGCTAGGACGTGGGGATTGCTTGGGAGACGGATTCTACTTCGAATTTCTAGTTTTCTTCCTGTTTTAGTTATTTTTTATGTTTTTAGAGGCTTCTAGTTCAAGGATGTTAGAGATGAACTAAAACCTCTTAGTTAGGGCTAAGAGGTGAAGCTTTTGATTCGTTTTTGATGGATTGATGCAACCTAGGTTTCTTTTTTTTTTGTTTTAGTTGATGAATTTTAGTTAATGTGAGTTTGAATCAAGTACTATTTTGGTTTCTACTTTGATCTCTTGATAATTGCGGGCTCATGTGATTCTTAGTGATCCTAACTTAGTATCTTAGCTTTTGAGCATTGTTTATGCTTGTGTAGTTCATTGATCTACCATCGACTCCGGGCATGGTAGACGCTTTGATTGCCTTGTATGCAATAGCCTGATTTTCATGTGGGAACTCATTCAACTAAAGTTCTTATCTTTTGTTGTATAATCTGGAATAGTTGTTTATTGATTGATTTTGATTTAATTAGAGTTCTAATCATTAGTTGTAATCAGGTCTAGTGACAGGATTTGGTGAAAGCTATGATTATGAATCTCAACTAGATTTGAAAGAGGCTTGGCCTACACAATTGAGTGTGCCCAAGGCCTGAGCATGGTTGTGGGAATCAAATCAATGAATAAGCATTTATTTTGGATAATTGTTGATTTAACCGCTCTATATTCCGATCGGATAGAGATATGAATTCGATTTCGATTGAGTTATGAGCGACTTAGTTGTGTTGATGCATTGAAACTTATCAAAAGTGGATCCTTGGCGCTCTAGTGCCTTTTTAGATTGAAATTACCTTAACCATTTACTGTTTAAACCCAAATCGCTATTTTTCAGTTTTAGTTCTTAGTAGGATCTTAATTACTAGTTGTTTTAGAAAAATTCTGAGGATACCCATACATAAATCTCTGTGGGAACGATACGCGGTCTTTCCGAATTATTACTACTTCGCAACCCTGCACTTGGGGAGTGAACAAGTTTTTGGCGCCGCTGCCGCGGATTTCTATGCGGTATTTTTAGAATTTTCTGAAATAATTTTTAGTTGAGATTGTGATAAGATAGTTTTAGGATTTGTTTTGCTTTCTAGAATAGGTTTTCTTCTAAATACTAACTTCCTTTGTTTTGATTTTTGCAGGATTCTAACATAGGACTAATTCAGGGATTTTTAGGAAGTTGAAGAAGAAGAAGAAGGCATCTTAAGTCACAAATCAGGTTTTATTGTTCTAACCTTACTCTTCTTCTTCTCCTACTCATTCTTATCATATTCATCTCTTGTAGAGTGGGTGGAGACTCCTTTTGGATCTCTGAAAGGTAGGCCTTGTGCCACCTGGATTCCTATTGGTCGGCTCTGCCGTCTTGGATCACCTTGTGCTCAGAGATTTCTCTTCTCAACCTATTCCTCTTTCTTATTTTTCTGTACTTTTTCTCAAAAGACTCAAAGAGTGGGTGGGGAGTTCTTTGAACCCCTATTGACCAGGAGAAATCAGTCTCTATCCTTGCTTCTGGCTTAACCATTGCAAGACACCTTGTGCTTAAGTCCTAGAGAGGAGTAAAGGAAGGAAGGAAGAATTCTTTTTCCTTTTTGTATCATTCTTTTTGGTTTTGCATGCCACATTGGGATCAGAATTATAATAACCAACTTGTAAGGGAGGGAGTAATTGTTGAAGGGATTGATAGAGAGCCTCGAACTAGTAAACATCAAAATTTTCCTGAAATTACTAGAGAGATGGCTGAAAATCAACCAAACCAAGGGGTGAATCGACATCAAAATCCAGCCCCAAACCTTACTGAATTGGATGAGAATGAAGTGGGGGATGTTCCTCAACCTAGAACTTTACGTGACTATTTACAACCAGCTAGGACGAGTACTCCCTCTTGCATAATTTTCCCTCACAATGTGGGAAATATTGATTTTAAACCGGGGTTAATCCAACTTCTTCCTAGATTCTATGGACTCGACTCTGAGAGCGCGTACCTACATATTAAGGAATTTGAAGAGGTTATTGCCACAATAAACTATGACAATGTGACCAAGGATACTATAAAACTTAAATTATTCCCTTTTTCCTCGAAAGAGAAGGCCAAATCATGGCTACATTCCTTAAGGCCGAGGTCTATTGGGACATGGGCTGAGATGACTAGGGAGTTTCTTAAAAAATTCTTCCCTACTCATCGAACCAATGCACTAAGAAGGGCCATAATGAACTTCGCCCAAAAAGAAGAAGAAACCTTTTTCCAATGTTGGGAAAGGTATAATGAGCTATTAAACGCATGCCCACATCATGGCTATGAACGGTGGAGGTTGATTAGTTTCTTCTATGATGGATTAAACTCAACCATGCACCAATTTGTGGAGATGATGTGCAATGGGGAGTTCATGAATAAGGAAACGGAGGAAGCTTGGGACTATTTTGACATGTTGGCTGAAAATACACAAGCATGGGATACATCTAAGCCAACAAGTTCAAAACAACCCCAAGCCAAGGAAAAGGGAGAAATTTATGTTTTAGATGGGCAAGATGATTTAGGTTCTAGAGTGGCTAAACTCACACGAAAGGTCGAGGAGATGGAACTAAAGAAGGTGGACACAACCCAACAAAAGGGGGCTATTGAAACTATTTGTGGTATTTGTGCTTCCAATGTGCATCAAACGTCGGATTGTCCAACAATCTATGCGTTTCAAGAACTTTTATTTGAACAATCAAATGCTTTGAATAGTTATCAACGACCTTTTAGTACTCTAAATTCAAATACGAACAATTCTAGTTGGAGAAACAACCCTAACTTCAATTGGGCGAATGGAAACACGGCTAATCAAAATAATCCTCAAAGGGGGCCCCTAATGCAAATGGCTCCACCTCAAATGCCTATAGAGGATACTTTGAAAGCGTTCATGGAAGGACAAGCTCAAATAAATCAATCCAACCATACGATAATGCTTGAGCTTAAAAATTCAGTGGAGGAAATCAAGGCCCGCTTAAACGCAAGGGAAGGGATGCTTCCAGCCCAACCCATACCAAATCCAAAACCACAATGCGAAATAAGTGTGCCTAGTTCTCCTAACCAACATATGGAACATGTTAAGGCCATCACCACTCTTAGAAGTGGTAAAATCATTGAAAAATCTGATCCGGTGAAGGTTTCAACACCTAATGATCCGTTATCTTCCAAAGAGGATGAGGGACCTAGCATCACCATGAATGAAAAAGAGCCATTGAAAGAATATAGGCTCGTTGCTCCATTCCCCCAACGCTTGATTCTAGCCAAACCTCAAGATAAATATCAGAAATTTTTGGAGGTTTTCAAGCAAGTCAAAATCAACATCCCATTGTTGGATGCCATTAAACAAATACCGTCATATGCAAAATTTTTAAAAGACCTTTGCACGGTTAAAAGAAAAATACATGTGCAAAAGAAGGCATTTTTTACAGACAATGTGAGTGCCATTATCAACCACAGGATGCCCAAGAAATACAAAGATCCCGGTTGTCCGACAATATCATGCGTGATTGGAGACTACCGGGTGAAACATGCTCTACTTGATCTAGGGGCAAGTGTAAACTTAATTCCCTTTTCGGTCTATGAACAATTGGGTTTAGGTGAATTAAAACCCACCAAAACCACATTACAACTTGCTGACCGATCGATTCGTATTCCGAGAGGAGTAATTGAGGATGTTCTTATCCAAGTTGACAAATTTACTACCCGGTGGACTTTATTATCTTGGACACGAGACCCGTGGTTAATATTGGCCCCCAAATTCCTGTCATACTTGGCCACCCATTCCTAGCTACATCAAACGCTATCATCAATTGTAGGAGTGGGGTCATCCAAATGTCTTTTGGCAATATGACGATTGAGTTGAATGCTTTCAATATTGACAACCAGCAAGAGGATGAGGATGAGGAGGTCCACGAAATAAACATGATCAATTCTATCGTGGAAAATGAGTCCCTCTCACCTTTTTACTCCGGTCACTTAGACGAAGAAGTGTCTCACTCCCTTGATGAGAACGATGATATGACAAGGGATAGGGTCACACTTTTAGAGTCAATATCGGCATATGACGTTAGCCGAGAGAAGGATGTGGAAACAATACCTAGTTGTGCTGAGAAATCAATTCATATTTCCACACCTTTGTGGATCATGCATACCGAACTCCACCAACCCTAGGATGATCCTTACTTGCAATATCAATGCCCAGGAAAATCTGAATGGAGACTTATTTTTTTTGATAAATATGATGATGTCTCCTCGTATACATGTGGTGAAAACACTAAGGAACCCGTTGGAATTCCTTTTTGGGATTTTGAGTGGTTTATCTCGATCACTCACACACATGTACATTGTAAAGCAGGATATTGGATGACGTTACTGCGAAACCTTTTGATCCATCTAATGATTCTGCTTGACTTTATGCTTTTGGATGAGTTGTTGGGATTAACCTCCTAGTCTGACGGAGGATAATTTGCTAGAATGCTTTCCCATTAGGATTTGCTTTGATAGTTGATTTAGTTGTGAAGTAATCCATCTCCAAAAGCTAATCTTGCCATGGAATATATGCTTCAGGTGATATCTCTCTTTCTCACTCTCCTCTGCTTTATGTCATTGCTCTCATGACATGCATATTGCATATCTTATTACATTGAGGACAATGTAAAGTTTTGGTTGGGGGGTGAGAGATTCCTTAGATGATGAATCTGCTAGCTTTTATGACATGTCAGGCAAAGATGTAGAAATTTTTTGATTTTTAAAAAATTTAAAACTCTTTTAGAAACGTTGATTCTATGCATTCGAGATAGCATGGATATAAGAAGATGAGATATGAAGTGAGGGATGTTGCAAGCTTTGAATTTCTCTTAATATAATGGGTCTATATGTGAATTCACCTATTTTTATGATTGATAGAAAATTTGAACACCTTTTGCACCTAGTTCACATTACACGATTTTCATGATTTGAAAGGATTATATGATTTATGGATTAGCTAGACTTTGATTTGAGGTATTGAGAAACCAAGCTGAGGTACTTTGTCCATCCTTGTCCATGGGAAAATAACGAAAGATATGGATTTCTAAAAATCCTATCTAATGTAAAAGAAAAAGGAAAAGGAAGGATGAAATTGGGAATGATGGAAAAAATGGTGGAAATTCGGATTAGGGCTACCTACTACCAACCGGGGGATGGTCTACCCGTAACCAAAGCCGGAAATGGGACGTAATGTGAAAGTCGTCGGAAGGACGGTAAGGCAAATTCCTGTCATAGGCTTGTTGTTGCTCTATATACCTTGGGATCTATAGTTTAGTTGATTTATGAAGAAGATAATCCCGGAAACTCATGAGATGAACCTTCACTATGCACACTGGGTTGAATTTGTTCAAGTTCTTCTATTTGTCAATCAATCAGTGGGAATTTCATATAAACACTTATTATGTTCTGAGAGTTTAAGGTTTCAACCTTTATCACCGAATTTCTCTGATTTTTACGCTTATGTGTCTTGGAATGCATAGAAGAATAGTTTCTAGAGGAGAGTTGGGTTTTGGAGAATGAAACTTGTTTCACGCATGTTTTGCTCGAGACTAGCAAAATGCTGATTGGGGGGTGTGTTGAGCTCTTAATTGTGCATATTCTAACCCCAATTCATCACTCATTATGCACGTTTTACATGTTTAAAGGACTATTCTAATGCATGATTTGTGATTGTAGGAACAAGAGGGAGATTTCACAAATTGAAGACTAAATAGAGCTCTTTATGAGTATGGAAGACCATTGGATCAAGCATAAAGAGAGAAGAAAGCAAGGAAAGAAAAGAAAAGAAAGAAAAAGAAGAAAGAAAGAAAGAAAACATCTAGAAGAAGTGGTTAGACCGGTCAAGACCGGTCGGCCACACCATTGGATTCATTGGACTGATCAGGAAGCCAGTCTGACCGGTCAAGACCGGTCGGCTATAGCTGCTGGACCAACACAGAACAGAGCCAGACCGGTCGTGACCGGTCGGCCAGGCCAGTCCGACCGGTTCAGACCGGTCGGCCATGCGTAGCAAGCTATTTCTATTTTCGAATTCCGGATTTTTCTGCGCAATTGCGTAACTTCACGCGAAATCTGGAGCTTTCTTGTGTAAATGACACCTCCAAGCTATAAAAGGATGTCTTCCCTTCATACCAAAGCATGCTAGGACGTGGGGATTGCTTGGGAGACGGATTCTACTTCGAATTTCTAGTTTTCTTCCTGTTTTAGTTATTTTTTATGTTTTTAGAGGCTTCTAGTTCAAGGATGTTAGAGATGAACTAAAACCTCTTAGCCAGGGCTAAGAGGTGAAGCTTTTGATTCGTTTTTGATGGATTGATGCAATCTAGGTTTCTTTTTTTTGTTTTGTTTTAATTGATGAATTTTAGTTAATGTGAGTTTGAATCAAGTACTATTTTGGTTTCTACTTTGATCTTTTGATGACTCCGGGCTCATGTGATTCTTAGTGATCCTAACTTAGTATCTTAGCTTTTGAGCATTGTTTATGCTTATGTAGTTCATTGATCTACCATCGACTCCGGGCATGGTAGACGCTTTGATTGCCTTGTATACAATAGCCTGATTTTCATGTGGGAACTCATTCAACTAAAGTTCTTATCTTTTGTTGTATAATCTGGAATAGTTGTTTATTGATTGATTTTGATTTAATTAGAGTTCTAATCATTAGTTGTAATCAGGTCTAGTGATAGGATTTGGTGAAAGTTATGATTATGAATCTCAACTAGATTGGAAAGAGGCTTGGCCTACACAATTGAGTGTGCCCAAGGCCTGAGCATGGTTGTGGGAATCAAATCAATGAATAAGCATTTATTTTGGATAATTGTTGATTTAACCGCTCTATATTCCGATCGGATAGAGATATGAATTCGATTCCGATTGAGTTATGAGAGACTTAGTTGTGTTGATGCATTGAAACTTATCAAAAGTGGATCCTTGGCGCTCTAGTGCCTTTTTAGATTGAAATTACCTTAACCATTCACTGTTTAAACCCAAATCGCTATTTTCCAGTTTTAGTTCTTAATAGATCTTAATTACTAGTTGTTTTAGACAAATTCTGAGGATACCCATACATAAATCTCTGTGGGAATGATACTCGGTCTTTCCGAATTATTACTACTTCGCAACCCTACACTTGGGGAGTGAACAACAAGACACAAGCTCATCCTCCCAACATACGGAGCATGTTCAAGCTTTCACCACTTTGAGAAGTGGAAAAATAATCGATAAATCTAATCCGGTGAAGGCCCCAAAGTTTAATGATCCGAAAATTTTCAAAGAGGATGATAGCCCGAACAACACTCCACATGAGAAAGAACCGGAAAGGCAACACAAGCCAGTTGCCCCATTTCCCCAAAGGTTGATTTCACCCAAACCTTTGGACAAAAACCCAGAAATTTAGAGGTTTTTAACCAAGTGAAGATCAACATTCCATTGTTGGATGCTATAAAACAAATACCATCCTATGCCAAATTTCTAAAGGAATTATGTGCAGTCAAAAGGAAACACAATGTTCACAACAAAGTACTTTTGACTGAGAATTTGAGTGCTATTATCAGACTAAGAGGTTCCCCAAAAATACAAGGATCCAGGGAGTCCAACCATCTCATGCATCATAGGAGACTATCTGATCAAACAAGCCTTACTCAATTTAAGGGCAAGTGTTAACCTCATTCCATACTCGGTTTATGAACAACTTGGGTCAGGTGAATTGAAACCCACCAAAACCACACTCCAACTTGCTGATAGATCTATTTGTATACCGAGAGGAGTGATTGAGGATGTCTTAGTCCAAGTTGATAAATTCTACTACCCAGTAGACTTTATTGTTTTGGATACACATCCCGTGATAGGTACCGGTGCTCAAATTCCCGTCATACTTGGCCACCCTTTTTTAGCTACTTCAAATGCTATTATCAATTGTAGAAACAGGCTGTTACATATGTCCTTTGAAAATATGACACTCGAGTTGAATATATTTGATTTATGCAAACAACCACGGGAAGTTGATGACGAGATCCACGAGATAAACTTAATTGAATCATTCGTGGAGGAGACATTCCCCTTGACATTATATTCCGACCCTTTGGGGGCATGTCTGGCCTACTCTCATGAGATGAATGATGACACAATACGAGAGATGGATGCCATTTTGGATGTTATGCCGGTACTTGAGAACAAAAGATGGAAGGCACTATTTGAACTTTTACCCTTAAGTGAGAACGTGCCTCTGCCATTTAATATCAAGGCACCGAAGCTCGACCTAAAACCATTACCAAGTGATTTGAAATATGTATACTTAGGTCGAGATGACACATATCCGGTGGTGATTTCTTTCCACTTGGATGAGGAATAAGAGAGTAGGCTAATAGCCACTCTAACAGAGCATAAGAGCGCCATTTGATGGTCGATTGCGGATCTCAAAGGCATAGACCCCCTGATTTGTACTCATTGCATATACCTTGAGGAGAATGCGAAAACATCTAGATAACCACAAAGACACCTCAATCCAAACATGAAAGAGGTGGTTAAGGCCGAGGTGTTGAAACTATTGGATGTAGGTATCATGTAGCCAATATCCGATAGTCAATGGGTGAGTCCAACTCAATTGGTGCCTAAGAAATCCGGAATAACCATTGTAGCCAATGACAATAATGAACTCGTGCCAACCAAAGTCACTACCGGTTGGAGAATGTGCATTGACCACAGGAAGCTAAACACAGTCATGAGGAAAGACCACTTCCCCCTACCATTTGTTGATCAAATTTTAGAAAGGTTGGTGGGTCATTTCCATTTTTGCTTCCTTGATGGATATTCAGGGTATAACCAAATAGAGATCGCCTTAGAGGACCAAGAGAAGACAACATTCACATGTCCATTCGGCACTTTCGCTTATTGAAGGATGCAGTTTGGACTATGTAATGCCCCTGCCACTTTTCAGCGTTGTATGTTGAGTATTTTTTCTGATATGGTGGGAACGATTCTCGAAGTCTTCATGGACGATTTCTCTGTATTTGGTTGTAACTTTGATGAGTGCCTTATGCACTTAAAAACTGTGTTAAAAAGATGTGAAGAAAAGAACCTCGTGTTAAATTGGGAGAAATGTCACTTCATGGTTCAAAAGGGAATAGTACTTGGTCACATTATCTCACAAAATGGAATCGAGGTGGACAAAGCAAAAATCGATCTTATCTCTAACCTTCCACCACCCAAGAGCGTACAAGATGTGCAGTCCTTTTTGGGACATGCCAGATTTTATAGAAAGTTCATAAAGGACTTTAGTTCACTCTCTCGTCCTTTATGTAACCTACTTCAAAAGGAAAACTCATTCGAGTGGACTGAAGATTGTCAAACTGCCTTTAACAAACTAAAAGGTATGTCGACATGCACTCCCATAATGCAACCACCTGATTGGAGTCTTCCTTTTGAAATTATGTGCGATGCGAGCGATTACACTATTGGGGCTGTGTTAGGCCAGAGAAAAGAGAAAAGCCATGCGTCATCTGCTATGCAAGTATAACTCTAAACTCGGCTCAAGAAAACTACACTATTACAGAAAAAGAACTTTTAGCCGTAGTTTTTGCTTTAGACAAGTTTAGATCCTACTTGATTGGATCCAAGATCGTCATATTCACTGACCATGCTACGCTTAAGTACCTTCTCTCTAAGAAGGATGCTAAGCCATGCTTGTTAAGATGGATCCTCCTACTCCAAGAATTTAACATAGAAATACGTGATAAGAAAGGAGTAGAAAACGTTGTGGCTAACCATCTCTCTAGACTTGTCCTCACCAATTCCCCTAAGATAACCGCGATCAATGACATGTTCCCTGATGAACACTTTTTAAAGTTTCCCAAATGTCATGGTATGCGGACATTGCTAACTATCATGTTATAGGTACAATTCCAACACAGTGGAAAAAGTAAGATAAGGATAAGTTCTTCAACGAGGTGAGAAAATTCCTATGGGACGACCCATACTTATTCAAGTATTGTCTCGATCAAATCATAAGGAGATGTGTGCCGGATGATGAACAACACAGTATCATCTCCTTTTGTCATTCTCAGGCATGTGATGGCTACTTTTCAGCAAAGAAGACCACAGCCAAGATTCTGCAATGTGGGTTTTATTGGCCCACTATGTTTAAAGATACCCATGAGTTTTGTAAAATGTGTGAGCCTTGTCAGAAATTGGGAGGAATATCCCGTAAAAATATGATGCCACTCAATCCCATCTTACCAATCGAAATTTTTGATTGTTGGGGCATCGATTTCATGGGTCCATTCCCATCTTCTTTCGAAAATTTATATATATTGCAAGCCGTCGATTATGTTTCAAAAAGGGTCGAGGCGATTCCATGCCGGAACAATGACCATAAAACAGTCATTCGTTTCTTAAAAGAAAATATCATTTCCCGGTTTGGAACACCTCGAGTCATTATAAGTGATGGAGGATCTCATTTTTGTAACTGCCCATTTGAAGCTTTAATGAAGAAATATGGCGTAAATCACAAAGTGAGTACTCCCTATCACCCACAAATAAGTGGACAAGCTGAGATATCCAACAGGGAGATTAAACATATTTTGGAGAAAACAGTGAACCCCGATCGTAAGGATTGATTGCTTCGACTAACCGATGCACACTGGGCTTACGGTACTGCTTTCAAGACCTCCATTGGAATGTCTCCTTATAGACTTGTTTATGAGAAAGCTTGTCACTTGCCCATGGAGTTGGAACATAGGGCATATTTGGCGATCAAGAAGATGAATTTTAATTCCGACAAAGCAAGCTCGTTGCGCAAACTTCAATTGAATGAATTTGCGGAACTTCGGAACGAGGCATATGAAAATGCGAGAATTTACAAGGATAAGACGAAAGTGTTCCATGATAAGAACATTATTCGTAAGACCTTCACGATCAATCAAAAGGTCCTTATGTATAATTCTCGACTACATTTATTTTCGGAAAAATTGAGATCTCGATGGACCGGCCCCTACATTGTAAAAACTGTTTATCCATATGGGACCGTCGAGTTGTTAAATCCAAGGAACGGTAATATCTTTAAAGCAAATGGTCAGCGATTAAAACCGTTCTTTGAGAATTTTCCTTCAGAAGGTATGTCCATACCTCTGACTGATCCTGTGTATCAGGATGATTGATCTCCTAGTCTGATGGAGGTATAGAATAGTTAGGATTAGAATTTTGTTGCTTTTAGTTTGCTTTTTCATAGGTTTGCTAGAAGGCGGTAGAATTCCAGTTTTAGTTCTCTCAGGTACTCTCATCCCTCATCCCCTTTATTTTATATTTGCTCTTATGTTTTGCTCATTGCATATCTTTCACATTGAGGGCAATGCAAGAATTGGTTGGGGGTGTGTGGGATCACTCGGATGAATCCAGTGTTTTGTAACAGCTTGAGCAATTATGTAGAACTTTTTTAATTTTTCTACAAATTCAAAACTCCATTGGAAAACGTTGTTTCTATGCATTTGGGATGGTGTGAGTATAGGAAAAAGGAGAGGCAAAGTGAGTAAAATTGAATATCTTGAACAATCTCTAAGATACTAGTTTTATATGTGAATCCCCCAATTTTTATGTTTGATAGAATTTCTAAACACTTTTACACCTAGTTCACATTACACGATTCTCATGCTTTGACAAGATTATGTAGAATTGTTAATTGGTTAAGTTTGGATTTGAGGTGTTGAGAAACCAAGCCGGGGTACTTTGTCCATCCTTATCCATGGGAAAATAACGAAAGATATGGATTTCTAAAAATCCTATCTAATGAAAAAGAAAACGGAACGGAAGGATGAAAATATGGGAATGATGGAGAATATGGTGGAAAATTCTGAAAAGGGCTACCTATTACCAATCGGGGGATGGTCTACCCGTAACCAAAGTCGAAAATGGGACGTAGTGTGAAGGTCGTCGGAAGGACAGTAAGGCAAATTCCTGTCATAGGCTTGTTGTTGATCTATACACCATTAAATCCATACCCTAGTTAATTCATGAAAAAGGTAACCCTGGAAATCCATGAGATGAGCATTAACTGAGCACTCTAGGTTAAATTGTTTGGATTCTTCTATTTATCAATCAATCAGCAGGAATTTCATATGAGTACTTCGTATATTTTCAAAAATTCAAGGTTTCAACTTCTATCATAGGGCATTTATGAATTCTTTACACTTGCATATCATTGAATATATAGAAACATGGTTTCTAAAGGAGAGTTGGGTTTTGAAGAATGAAATTTGTTTCACGTATGTTTTGCTCGGGACTAGCAAAATGCTGGTTGAGCTCTTAAATGTGCATGTTCTAACCCCATTTCATTACTAACTATGCTTGAAATAAGTGATTAAAGAACCAACTAATGTATGGTTTTGTGATTGTAGGAGTGAAAGAGAGAATTCATCAAATGAGGGTTAAGATATGTTATTTACACACCTTGAAGATCAAAGGAATAAAGGACCAAAGGTGGAGCAAAAGTGCATTGAAGATGAAGGAGGAGAAGCTGAGAAGTTCAGCCAATTTCATGACCACCGGCCGGCCGGCCACAACCACCGACCGGCCGGCGAAACCCTCCAGAAATAGTAAAAGCTTTGGACACATTTTATGAAGGCCGACCCCCTGATCGACAGGCCAGACAGATTGACCGACCGGTCAGCCTATGCATTGTAACATCCAGAAAATTCAGCAGATTGAAGCATGTCCACCGGCTGGTTGGTCCGACCAGTCGGCTGGTAGGTCGAACAGTGTAAGAAACACTCCAGCGAAAATTGCAATTGCAGGCACTTTTTTCGACTGGCCGGACAGGGGGTCCGATCGGCCGGACAACACTCAGAAACATCTGGAGCTCCGAAAATCTCTGCGCAAAACGCTAATCTTGCGGGATTTCTTGAAGTTTCTTCACACCTAGGGCTTCAAAGCTATAAAAGGACCTCCCTAGCTAGTTCCTAAGGCATCCTAGAAGAGATTTAGCATGGTGGGATGCGACGGAAGTCAGATCCGGAGTTCAACAACTCCTCCTAGGTATGTTCTTCTAGTTTTATGTTTTTCTTAGTTGTTTTCATGTTTCCTTAGATCATGAACGGCTAAACCTGTTAGCTAGGGCTAAGAGGTGAAGCTTGTAGTGAATCTAAGATGTTTCAATTCGTTTGATTTAGTTTCAAGTTGGATTATTAGTGAAGAACAATGGTTGAAGTTTGAATAAAGTTCTAAGTAGTTTTTCTTAATCTTGTGATGGCTCATGGATGTTTAGAAGAATTGCTTGAGTTCTTAATTATTTTGAGTTATTCTAGACCTATATGCTTCGAGGAATTAGATTCAATACGCTTTAGATCTATGATCCTCATGTGGAAACTCTATACCAAAAGTTCTACTCTCTCTGGAATTTCTGCCTGTGTGTGGTTGTTTATGTGATTTAAATTGAGTTCAAATCATGATCTAGTTATACTTTGTGATAGAATTTAATGATGATTATGATTGTGATCTTAACCTATTAGAACTAGGATTGATCTATGCAATTGAGTGTGCTCAAGTCCTAACTTGAATTGAGAGAATCATTTATCACACATATGGCAGATTGTTTGTTTTAACTGCTTTATCATCCGGCTAGATAGAACTTAATTTCGATTCTAGTTGAGAAAGTGAGAAACCACAGCAAATTAAGCATCAAGGATTGCTACGAGTGGACCCTTAAACCCCTAGTGCTTTTTATTATTTACATTCAATTTAATTTAATATACCTATCTACACCAAATTCCTAAATCCTGTTTAGTTAACTCTTTAATAGAAATCATTGGAAGTGTTTTGTGAATTCCTACACAAGTCCCTGTGGATCGACCTCGGTCTTACCGAGATTATTACTACATCGCAATCCTACACTTGGGGAAGCAAATACAAAACAAATGGAAAATGGTGAGCGCATGTATTTAGGAGAGGGGCACTAGGTGCATGTGGTATGAGCATGGGAGCATGTGCCCTGCAGTGGGAGCATGTGCCTCGGTGTGGGCGCATGTGCCCCTATGGTGGTGTAGACACCCCACCTTCGGCTACAATGTTGGTAGAGATAGTTGAATGAATGGAGGACCATACCCCCAAATCCCATGTCCAATCCCTGCCAAACTCACCCTTGTAAGCCCCAATTCATAGCCCAGCTCAAGTCTGAACCCAGTCAACTCACCCCTAAACATCAGCCTGAAAAACCCTTCATAAGAAAAACTAGTCAAAAAATCCTAAAAAAGTCAAACTTGGTGAGTCAACCCGCTGAGTCAAATCATCGAGTCAGTCCAGCCCATGCACCCAGTCAACTCACCGTGTCAACCCATCTTTCAAACCTAGTCAACTCACCTGGTTCCGAGCCACAGCTTCGGAGCAGGTCCGAACCCCGAACCTCGGGCTTTTCAGGTTTGGAGGTCGTACGCTCCGAAGCTGGAGTAGTGCGACCGTACCGGCGGCCCCTAGGGTGCCGCCCAAACTTATTTACAGTAGCTGCCACTAGTCACAACTATAAATACCCCTTCTCCCCTTCACATTCAGCATCCCTCAACTCCCAGAAAAATTCCATAAGTTCCGAGTCCATCTTCCCCTCTTAGTCTATTCCTTCACCAAGGAGAGCCTGAGTGAGAAGAGCCTAGCCCTGGTCCAGCCTAGTCTGACCTTGGTCCAAGTCTCCCAAGCTATCCCAGTCCTGATGTAGCCACTCAAAGCAAATCCTTGCGACACCTTCGTCCATCCAGCTACTCTTTTACCAGCATCATCTCATTCGCATCTAGCATAAGTGCAACATTTACTTCTCTTCCAACCCCCCTGCTTATCATGTCACTACAAGCACTTTGATTATTCAAATACACAGCATGCATCCTGCATAAAGCACCTGTCAGTTCGAGCTTATGCTCTGGGCTTGCCTATTAATGGAAACCTGCCTATCAGAAACTCTTACTGTTCAGACTTGCATTCATGCATCATATCATTCATGAGAATGTATGAGGATTAAATCAGACGTTCAAGTATTAGTTCGATTTTGTGAAGTAGAGACCGTACTTTGGTACGGGGCAGTGTGGGGTGCTTAACATCTTCCCACCCTGAAACCATGATCCCTTACCTCAAATCTCTGGCCACAGATCAAAATGAGTCATTTTAGAGAAAGGGATCTTTAGATTCCATTCTCTAACGTTTCTATGGGGTCTAACAAACTGTAGATTCGAAGTAACTGGCTAGTGGCGACTCTAGTCTTACACAAACTCATCCAACATATCCAGCTTAACACGACAACAGATAAAAATCCCTCGAGAACGAGGCGAGGCAGTGGCATAAATGGCGATTCGCACGCACGCAACCCCGCTTTTCGAAAGGAAGAGAGAATCCGAGAGCGTGGAGAGGTGAGAGTCCATAGAATGGCGACTCCACTGGGGATATGCTAGTCCCACTGGTCGTGATCCAACTTGAAAAGTGAAATCCCTCCTGTATTTGAAAATCATTAATCCTCATACAATCTCATCTGCATAGCATTCCATCTAAAAATAAAAAAATAGAAAATCCTAAAACCCAAAAAGAAAAGAAAAGAGTAGAATATATTCCTCACCATTGTGCCTCCTCTGGCTCAACATCTTCGGAAACAACTTCCCTTACACAGCATAATCCGCACTCGGGCTCAGCAAGCCATGTCCGACCACGAAGAGGAAGCTCACCTCTTCCCCGCCCTTGAGATGGCCGAAACGCAACCTCCAGTGCAACAACCAATTGAGAATACGCCAATCATGCAAGAATTGGCACAAGGAATGAGAGCAATGAAAGAAATGCTCTTACAATTCATGCAAGCACAAGCTATTGCAACAGCCAACAATCAAGCTGGCCCAGTTCAGCAATCTCAACAGCCATGCCGGGTCCCTTCGGCCTCCAGTTCAAATCAAGCACAACCATCGGAGTCTGCCCAAGACTACCGACAACAACCATCTCAGCCCTTCGCAATGGGGCATCCTCCTCAATACCTTCCTACAGCAACGAGACTGTCTCAGAGCATTCCCGTTGCAGGGACTTCTAGTCAACTTCCAGTCAATCTTGTAAGCAACAATCTCAGTAGATTCCAGCACGTCCCCACCAATGGGACCCCTTTCCTTTCTCAGCATGTGTCACGCCCCAAACCCGGGGACCAGGCTCACTAAATTCCCGATCGCCGACCTTGGTGCCAACAACCTCCGTAGTACCCCATTCTCGGCTCCTAGCTCTCATGTGCCAGGTTCCGATCCTGGGATCCTACCAGGAGGATTTTCAGGGTAAATTTTTTTTTGTACAGGAGCATAATCAAAACCATAAAACATCATCAAATATCCACTAATAAGTTTGTTGAGTACAGTACTGGAAAGGGAAATACAACATGAATCAGAAGTCCAAAATATCAAATACATGAACTGCGCTCAATGCTGCTGATATGCTCTAGTACCTGCAGTGTAAACAAACGTGCATGAGCTTCCTACGAAGCTCAGTAGAGTGCGTGTGTGTGCGTGTGATGCATATGACAAGTATACAGATATCAAAGTAAGCGAAAGTAGTAGAGGGCTAAGTTACTAAGTTTATAAATGCTATCAGCCATCCCAAGGCTATGCGATGTAAGGGCCTACATGGCCGAGTGTTACATGCTAGAGATGCAATGCAAACATGTCAATCCTCAACTGATCCACATATCAAAATAGTTCTCATCTGGGACATCACCGGGGTCTAGTATATTCTAATACTGGCCGCCGCACATCGCGCGCATAACCAAGCGAGTAGAAAAGACCTCACTATCCGCCTCGTTAGTGGTATGCCAATGCCCACCCGGCTCGCCGATAGCGGACCCATTCCATGAGTTGGTCAGACTCGACCTAGCTTACAGCCCACTGCACCCTGGCGGATAAGGTCACACCCCTTTCCAACCAACCTCGACACAGTGGGAGACGCGGCCTACTGGTATTTGGCACACGGGCGCTCATGTTATCCACTCGGTCTCGACGCTGGAGCATCCTACTGGTACCACAGGGTTTAGGGACTTTCACCCAAGGACATCCATAGCGCCCACGTACTTGAACAAGTTTTCGGTGTCCAATACTGCCAACCATAATGTGACTATGGTGGCCACCACCCTGATGCTGCTAGGGTGTGAAAGCGATCGTGACATACATAATGCGAAATGCATGAGTCATACAATCCAAATCATGCACCAAACTTACGCATACTGCGCAATCATGTCGGGCGACCCTGTCTCACACGGGTCCCCTAAGTATAACAAGACAACTAGCATATGCTATGGTTAATCATGATCCATAACAGGCATACAAATGATGTGTATGGGCATATGAATGAGCATGGTATTCATTATACTAAGCATGTTATCAGTGTGACATATCAGGCTAATCATACTAGCATGTTACCAAACGTATCATGTAACATTGACCTTAAAAGGCCCAATACATATATATAGAGAGTGGGACCCGAACTGTAGATCCCATTGGAAATGTAAAAGTCTTCGTGGCATAGCCCACTTGAGACCACATCGGCCCCATACTTGGGCCTGCACATACAAGGTAGATCGACAAAATATGTGTACGGCATGGATAAATCATATATATCAAAGAAGGAACCATGGTGGGCATCAATGACCAATATTTCCTACGGGTGTGGTCCATCTAACATCTGAATTTGCCTCATTGTTGGGGCCGTATCTAAAATAATATGGAAAAATAGATAGGCAGCATGAATAAAACAGATACATCATGGTGGAGCTAATAGATACATCACGTTGGGACCCATAAGGTGGGCCACCTGTTGGGCAGCGTGGTACCCAACTGGTTCCAAGAAGTTTTGAATCAAGCAGATATTTGTGTTTTCTCCTTCATCCATATCCATGTGATCTTATGAACCGGTTGGATGGCAAATAAACATCACTGTAGAACCCGGAAAGGTTTCAACGTTGGAAATCATCATTTCCACTGTGGCATGGTCCACTTGACATTAGGATATGCTTAAATTTTTGGGCCCAGCCACTTATGAATAGGTTGGGTAACAAATAAACATCATTGTAGGACGGGGAAGGTTTCAACGATGAAGATCATTATTCCCACTGTTGTCCCGTGGCATGGCCCACTTGCCGTTTGGATATGCTTAAAATTTGGGCTCAGCCACTAAAATGAGCTGGGAAAAACATATGGAGGGAATAGATAAGGCACATACATTCTAGGTGGGCCCAACGAGTGGGGCCCATGGTGACGCCCACAATGCTGCTGGGCAGCAGCGTCCCCTGGACACTGTCTGTCCAGCGGTCCTTTTTTTTATATTTTTTTTTATATTTTTTTTTTCATGAACTCGTCAAGTGGGGCCTACAGAAGTTTTCGATTAAGCTGATATTTTTGTTCTTCCTTCTCCCTTACATGTGTGAACTTATGAACAGGTTGGATCTCAAATAAACATCATGGTGGGCCATAAGAAGGTTTTCAACGGTAGGTTCATTGTCCCTACTGTTTTCTGTGGTGGGGCCCCCTTGAGACTTGGATCTGACTCAATCTTGGGGTCATGCCCTAAAATGATCTCCCCAAATGGATGGACGGTGTGGATACAGCACATGCATCATGGTGGGACCCACGAGTGGGCCACCAGTTGGCACGAGCCAACGTCCTGGACGCTGGTACTCCCCGCGTCAGAGGCTCTGCCTCTTCTTTCCTTTTCTTCTTCTTTTCGTTTTTTTTTGTGCTTATATCAAGTGGGGCCCACATGGGTCTGATCCACTCCGTTCATCAGGTTCCTGTTGAACCTCCAATTTATACATTGCATTGCCCATTACACTACATAGTTTGCATGATTTTCATGGTTTAAAGGCCCACCTAACACGTGTTTCTGTGATTGTAGGGATGAGAGTGGATTTCATCAAATTGGAGCCAAAAGAATGTACTTGAAGACATTGCATGAAGTCCTAGGATGGATCAAAGAAAGAAGAAGAAAAAGGGAGAAAAGAGAATGAAGAAAAGAAGAAAAAGTGGAAGAAAAACCAAGGCTGACCGGTCGTCCGACCGGTCAGCCACATAAAAGATGCAAATGGAAGGAGGCCGACCGGTCTTGACCGGTCGGCCAGGAAGACTGGACACATTGCATTGGGGCCGACCGGTCATGACCGGTCGGCCATAGGCACTGGATGAAGGATAAACAGCCCGACCGGTCATGACCGGTCGGGCATGCACGCTGGAACAATGGACAATCCACGCCGACCGGTCATGACCGGTCGGCTGAGCTCTCTGGAGTAATTGAAAAGCCAGGCCGACCGGTCACGACTGGTCGGCCCTGCGTAAGAAGTCTCCTTTCTAAATTGGGACTCCGAAAATTGCTGCGCAATGCGAAGGCTTTCGCAGAATCCGACGCAAGGGGGGCTTGTTGCTATAAAAGGCCACCTAGGGACTCTCCCTAAGGCATCAGAGAGGAGAAGGAACGTGAGTTTGGAGGCTGAAGGCGACTGTGGAGCGTCTGCAACATCTATTTTCGGGTTTTTCTAGTTTTATGCTTTATTTTTGAGTTTTTAGTTGTAGCATGACTATGCTCGGCTAAAACCTCTCAGCTAAGGCTGAGAGGTGAAGCTTGTAGCCAGTTCTATGTTAATTTCAGTTTGATTCAAGTATTTTTTTAATTCAAGGTTAGAATTCTCTTATGTTCAGTTCAAAAGATGGTAGTTTGAGATGTCTTATCTGAGTTCATGTGCTCCGGACATGAATTCCTTTTAATTCTCTGAGATTATCACAGGTTGCTTGTTTAGATTCGAATTATAGTAATCCTTGAGCGGGCCATAGTCCATAGGCATGGCTGTTACTCCGCAGGCTATGAATTTGAATTCTACATTGATTGAATGGACTTGAACTTGGAAGTTCAACTTGAATTGGATGAATGTGTGTGAATGCTTTATTTTCCAACTAGATGAGAGATAGGACTTCAAATCTAGTTGTGTTCTCTACTTGGATTGACTAAATTAACATAGGATTGCTACAAGTGGATCCTTGAAGGCCTTAGTACATTATATCTCTGATTTTTCATTAAGTTACTGTTTTAATTAAACATCCTATTGAAATTGAATTTGTTCTATTAAACTGAGTTGCTGGGGTAATTAGGAAGCTGTTACTTTTTCCCTGTGGATCGACCTCGGTCTTACCGAGATTTATTACTACATCGCAGCCTTACACTTGAGGCGAGCGAACAAGTTTTTGGCGCCGTTGCCGGGGAAATTAGATAATAGTTTTCAAATAGTTTCAGTGGCTGTAGAAGTAGATAGGTTTTTCTGATTTTTCTTAGAACTAACAAAGTTTTCTGTGTTGTAGGAATTCTTCTTTCAGTTCAAGCGCATCAGGTGATACCTTTCTAACTTAGTTTTTAGAATTTTCAGATTGCAGTTTTCTAGGTTAGGATTAGTTTTGATTTCTGATTGAGTGGTTTATGTCCCGTTGGGAACGTAACCATTCAAATCGTCTCCAATCTGAAGGTGGTTTAGTTGGACCATTGTCAGTCCATAGACGAGTCCGGAATTATCAAGAGCATTGTGAAAGTTTGGGGAGTATGGAGCAAACACCCTTAAGGAATCCTCCACCCCCTACTCCAACCACAAACGCAAATCAGGAAGGAGTAGGAGAGAATGAGGTACATAATGTTCCTCCAATGAGATCACTACGGGATTACCTACAACCTGCTCGTACAATTACACCTTCTTGCATAGTTCTACCAGCTAACGGTGGGACCCTTGACATAAAACCGGGAGTAATCCAACTTTTACCTAAATTCCATGGGCTAGACTCTGACCGCCCATACTTACACTTGCAAGAATTCGAAGAAGTGTAGGCCACCTTGCATTATCCCAATGTTTCTGGGGATACAATCAGACTTAAACTTTTTCCCTTCACTTTGAAAGAAAGAGCCAAAGATTGGCTTCACTCTCTTAGACCATATTCGATTGGGTCATGGGTTGAGATGAACCGGGAATTCTTGAAAAAGTTCTTCCCAGCTCATAAGACAAACACTCTTCGAAGGGCCATAATGAATTTCTCAGCAAAAGAGGGTGAATCATTCTTTCAATGTTGGGAAAGATTTAAGGAACTCCTGCTTGCTTGCCCACATCATGGCTATGAGAGTTGGCGAATTATAAATTTTTTCAATGATGGATTAAGTCCTAATATGCGCCAATTTGTGGAAATGATGTGCAATGGCGAGTTTATGAGTAAAAATCCAGATGATGCTTGGAGTTACTTGGACATGTTGGCTGAAAATGCCCAATCTTGGGACACCTCGGATAAACCCAAGAACCCCAAGCCTACTCAAGAGAAAGGAGGGATATATGTCCTTAAAGAGGAAGACGACGTAAATGCAAGGATAGCCAACCTCACAAGGAAGGTTGAGGCCATGGAACTTAGCAAAAATGGAGTTTCCAAGTCCAAGGAAGCTGTTGAAACCACATGTGGGATTTGTCTCACCGACTTACACGCTACGCAAGATTGTCCCACAATTCCTGCATTTAAGGAAGTGTTGCAAGAGACAGCCAATGCCACATATGGTTATCAACGGCCTTTCAATGGACCGGTAGGTAATACATACAATGAGAGTTGGAAGAACCACCCGAATTTCAGTTGGAAGAATGCCCCAACAGGCAATCCTACCAACTCCCAAAGAGGGCCACCCATGCAAAATATGGCCCCACCTCAAGTCTCATGGGAGGATACTTTGAGAGCGTTTATACAAGGGCAAGCGCAAATAAATGAATCAAATCAGCAATTGTTCCAAGAGCTGAAAGTCTCGGTTGATGAGATTAAGGGACGCTTGAATGCTAGGGAAGGGACCTTTCCGGCCCAACCTCAGCCCAATCCTAAGCAAGTTCATGAAGTAAGCATCCCTAATCTTTCCAACCAAAACATGGAGCAAGCTAAATCCATTACCACCCTTAGAAGTGGTAAACAAATTGACAAAACTATTCCGGTGAAGGCCGATGAGCCTAATGATCCGGTAAGTTCTGAGGATGAAAATGGATCTAACTTAGCCCCACAACAACCGGAACGCATTTACCAGGCCACAGCACCATTCCCATCGAGATTGGTTGCCCCAAAATCTCTCCCAAATTCCCAAGATATTCTAGAGATTTTCAGACAAGTCAAGATCAATATCCCTTTGCTTGATGCCATCAAACAAATTCCCTCTTATGCCAAGTTTCTAAAAGACCTATGCACAACAAAACGCAAATATAATGTGCAGCAAAAGGCCTTCTTAACTGAGCAAGTGAGTGCCATCCTCACTCAAAAGACTCCCCCAAAATTCAAAGATCCCGGTAGTCCCACAGTTTCATGTATCATTGGAGACTACCGGATTGAACGTGCCTTGTTAGACTTGGGGGCGAGTGTGAACTTGATCCCATACTCGGTATATGAGCAATTGGGCCTTGGTGAATTAAAACCCACCAAAACCACATTGCAACTCGCAGATAGATCTATCCGTGTACCGAGGGGGATAGTTGAGGATGTTCTAGTCCAAGTTGACAAATTCTACTACCCGGTAGATTTTATAGTCTTGGACACACAACCGGTTTTGGATGCTAGCACCCAAATACCGGTGATATTAGGCCGCCCATTCCTTGCCACATCAAACGCAATCATCAATTGCCGGAATGGGGTGATGCAAATATCTTTTGGAAACATGACACTAGAGGTAAATGTGTTTCATTTGGGCAAAAGACATAGGGATGTTGATGATGATGAGTTCTTCGATGTGAACATGCTCGAAACTTTTGAAGAAGAAGAACTCCTCCAACTTGAACCACTAGAAAGCTTGGAGACATGCTTAGCACATATCATGGATTCCGAAGATCCCATCAGTAGTGAGATTGTGCAGGCATTAAATGTAGAAAGAACGGTATTTGATACTAGCCGGTGGAGGCCCCATTTTGAAAAATTACCACCAACCACATCAAGGCCTCTACCGTCTAGCATCAAACCACTGAAGCTTGACCTCAAACCATTACCATCCGAGCTTAAATACGTATATTTGGGTCAAGAGGAAACGTTCCCAGTTGTCATTGCCTCTCACCTAGAGAAAGACCAAGAGCTCAAGTTGATTGAGCTACTCAAAGAACATCGGGAAGCCTTAGGTTGGACAATAGCGGATCTCAAAGGGATAGATCCTTCGGTTTGCACTCACCGTATACACCTTGAAGAAAACGCAAAAACGACTAGACAACCTCAAAGACGGTTAAATCCAAACATGATAGAGGTTGTCAAAGCCGAGGTGTTAAAGCTATTGGATGTGGGTATCATCTACCCCATCTCAGATAGCCAATGGGTGAGTCCTACCCAAGTTGTCCCCAAGAAATCCGGAATTACCATCATTGAAAACGCCAACAACGAGCTTATACCGACTAGGGTGACCACCGGTTGGCGTATGTGCATTGATTATAGGAAGCTCAATACGGTCACTAGGAAAGACCACTTCCCTCTCCCATTTATGGATCAAATTTTGGAGAGATTGGCAGGCCATCCCTATTATTGCTTCCTAGATGGCTATTCCGGATACAACCAAATCGAGATAGCTCCGGAAGACCAAGAGAAAACCACATTTACATGCCCGTTTGGTACCTTCGCTTACCGAAGGATGCCATTCGGATTATGTAATGCACCCGCCACATTCCAACGATGCATGTTGAGTATTTTCTCAGACATAGTGGGTGAGTTTCTTGAGGTGTTCATGGATGATTTCTCTGTTTTTGGTAGTACATTTGATGAGTGTCTCAAGCACTTGAAGTTGGTCTTGATAAGGTGTGAGGAAAAACAGCTTGTATTAAACTGGGAAAAATGCCATTTCATGGTACAAAGAGGAATAGTCCTTGGACACATCATCTCGTCCAATGGAATAGAAGTAGACCTGGCGAAAATTGACATAATTTCCAATCTACCACCACCCAAAAGCATACGTGATGTGCGGTCCTTCCTTGGACACGCCGGCTTCTATCGAAGGTTTATAAAGGACTTTAGTCACATCTCAAGGCCTTTATGCAACCTTCTACAAAAGGAGACCCAATTTGAGTGGAGTGCCGAATGTCAATTAGCTTTTTCAAAGCTAAAAGACATGTTGACAACCGCTCCTATTATGCAACCACCAGATTGGTCCATGCCTTTTGAGTTGATGTGCGATGCTAGCGATTTTGCTATTGGGGCAGTGTTAGGCCAAAAGAAAGATAAAAAGCCCCATGTCATCTACTACGCAAGTAGGACCTTGAATCCTGCCCAAGTTAATTATTCGACTACGGAGAAAGAGCTCCTAGCCGTCATCTTTGCCTTGGACAAATTCAGGCCATACTTAATAGGATCCAAAGTTATTGTTTATACGGATCATGCGGCGCTGAAATACCTTCTTTCTAAGAAGGATACTAAGCCCCGTTTGCTAAGATGGATCCTACTCCTTCAAGAATTCGACCTGAAAATCAAAGATAAGAAGGGGGTAGAAAATGTGGTGGCAGATCATCTATCTCGCCTAGTCCTACCAAATTCCATTGATGAGTCACCTATTGAGGACTCATTCCCTGATGAGCAACTCTTTGTTGCTATGCATCCACCATGGTACGCTGATATAGCCAACTATCTTTCCACAGGTGCGATGCCGACTTATTGGACTGCGCAAGACAAACGTAAATTTCTAAGGGAAGTGCGCAGATTTTTCTGGGATGAACCTCTATTGTTTAAATATTGCCCAGACCAGATTATAAGGAGATGCGTCCCCGATGATGAACACAATGCAGTCATCTCCTTTTGTCATGATCAAGCATGTGGGGGTCATTTTTCAGCCAAGAAAACAACTGCAAAAATTCTGCAGTGTGGTTTTTATTGGCCCACATTATTTAAAGATACCCACGAGTTTTGCAAAGCATGCGAGCGCTGCCAAAAGTTAGGAGGATTATCCCGTCGCAATATGATGCCTCTCACCCCAATTCAACATCTTGAAGTCTTTGACTGTTGGGGCATCGATTTCATGGGACCATTCCCCTCATCTTTTGGACATGTCTATATTCTGCTTGCCGTAGACTATGTGTCTAAATGGATCGAGGCTATCCCATGTAGAACCAATGATCATCGTACGGTTCTCAAGTTTCTCAAAGAAAACATACTTTCTAGATTTGGGACGCCTCGAGCCATTATTAGTGATGGTGGTGCTCACTTTTGCAATAGACCTTTTGAAACTTTGATGAAGAAATATGGTATTAGGCACAAAGTGAGTACCCCATACCACCCACAAACAAGTGGGCAAGCTGAAATCTCCAATAGGGAAATCAAACAGATTTTAGAAAAGACAGTGAGACCGGATCGCAAGGATTGGTCCCTACGATTAGATGATGCACTTTGGGCTCACCGTACTGCCTACAAGACACCCATTGGAATGTCCCCTTATAGACTTGTCTATGGGAAAGCTTGCCACTTGCCTGTGGAGATAGAACACAATGCCTATTGGGCAATTCGGGCCCTAAATTTTGACATAGACAAGGCTAGCTCGCTTCGCAAACTTCAATTAAATGAGCTTGAAGAGATCCGGAACGATGCATATGAGAATTCGAGGATTTACAAGAGCAAGATGAAGGCCTTTCATGACAAGCACATCTTAAGGAAATCCTTCCATGAAGGACAGAAAGTGCTCTTGTATAATGCCCGACTTCATCTTTTTCCGGGAAAATTACGATCTCGATGGACCGGCCCATATATTGTTAAAGAAGTTTTTCCTCATGGGGCTGTTGAGATTGAGAATGCAGCAAATGGTGACTGTTTCAAAGTTAATGGACAACGCCTTAAACCATTTGTTGAGAAATTTGATTCAGAGGACATGTCCATCTCCCTGAATGATCCTGTTTATCAGGATTATTGATCTCCTAGTCTGATGGAGGTATAGCATAGGTAGGTTTATTTTGTTTTACTGTTTTAGTAGGATTTAGTTGTTGGAATTGCAGACCTCCATGATCGCTCTCTCAGGTACTATTGTTCTCACTCTCTCATTGTTTACCATTGCTCTCATGTTCATGATAATTGACGATATTTTAACATTGAGGACAATGCAAGATTTGGTTGGGGGGGGAGATGAGATCCCTCATCTAGCATATTGCAACATTTCGAGCTTCATATGCACAAATTTTTTTTCGAATTTTCTAACATCTCAAAACTCTTTTAGAAAATTTTGTTTCTATACATTTGAGAGGCTATGAGTAGAAGAGGAGGAGAAACGAAGTGTGTTATGTTGTAGTTTGGAATTTCTTCCAACATAATGGCTTTATATGTTAATCCCCCTATTGTTGTAATTGATAGAAAATTTGAACTCCTTTACACCAAGTTCACATTACACGATTTTCATGAGTAACAGGTTTATGTGATTTGTGGATTAGATAGACTTTGGTTTAGAGGTGTTGAGCAGCCAAGCCGGGGTATTTTGTCCATCCTTGTCCATGGGAAAATAATGAAAGATATGGATTTCTAAAAATCCTATCTAAGTTAAAAGAAAAAGGAAAGAAAGGATGAAATCGGGAAGGAAAGAAAAATGGTGGAAAATTCCGAAAAAGGGCTACCTATTACCAACCGGGGGATGGTCGAACCGTAACCAAAGCCGGAAATGGGACGTAGTGTGAAAGCCGTCGGAAGGACGGTAAGGCAAATTCCTGTCATAGGCTTGCTGTTGCTCTGTACACCTTAAAATCCTAGGTCTACTTAATCTATGAAGAAGATGATTCCAGGAACTCATGAGATGAACTTTCACTATGCACACTAGGTTGAATTTGTTCGAATTCTTCTATTTATCAATCAGTCAGCGGGGATTTCATGTAAACACTTCTTATGTATTGAGAGTCCAAGGTTCAGCTTCTAACACCTAATTTCTCCAAATTTTACACTTATACATCTTGGGATGGATAGAATCATAGGTTCTAAAGGAGAGTTGGATTTGGAGGGTTGAAATTATTTTCACGCATGTTTTGCTCGGGACTAGCAAAAAGCTGGTTGGGGGGTGTGTTGAACCTCCAATTTATACATTGCATTGCCCATTACACTACATAGTTTGCATGATTTTCATGGTTTAAAGGCCCACCTAACACGTGTTTCTGTGATTGTAGGGATGAGAGTGGATTTCATCAAATTGGAGCCAAAAGAATGTACTTGAAGACATTGCATGAAGTCCTAGGATGGATCAAAGAAAGAAGAAGAAAAAGGGAGAAAAGAGAATGAAGAAAAGAAGAAAAAGTGGAAGAAAAACCAAGGCTGACCGGTCGTCCGACCGGTCAGCCACATAAAAGATGCAAATGGAAGGAGGCCGACCGGTCTTGACCGGTCGGCCAGGAAGACTGGACACATTGCATTGGGGCCGACCGGCCATAGGCACTGGATGAAGGATAAACAGCCCGACCGGTCATGACCGGTCGGGCATGCACGCTGGAACAATGGACAATCCACGCCGACCGGTCATGACCGGTCGGCTGAGCTCTCTGGAGTAATTGAAAAGCCAGGCCGACCGGTCACGACCGGTCGGCCCTGCGTAAGAAGTCTCCTTTCTAAATTGGGACTCCGAAAATTGCTGCGCAATGCGAAGGCTTTCGCAGAATCCGACGCAAGGGGGGCTTGTTGCTATAAAAGGCCACCTAGGGGCTCTCCCTAAGGCATCAGAGAGGAGAAGGAACGTGAGTTTGGAGGCTGAAGGCGACTGTGGAGCGTCTGCAACATCTATTTTCGGGTTTTTCTAGTTTTATGCTTTATTTTTGAGTTTTTAGTTGTAGCATGACTATGCTCGGCTAAAACCTCTCAGCTAAGGCTGAGAGGTGAAGCTTGTAGCCAGTTCTATGTTAATTTCAGTTTGATTCAAGTATTTTTTTAATTCAAGGTTAGAATTCTCTTATGTTCAGTTCAAAAGATGGTAGTTTGAGATGTCTTATCTGAGTTCATGTGCTCCGGACATGAATTCCTTTTAATTCTCTGAGATTATCACAGGTTGCTTGTTTAGATTCGAATTATAGTAATCCTTGAGCGGGCCATAGTCCATAGGCATGGCTGTTACTCCGCAGGCTATGAATTTGAATTCTACATTGATTGAATGGACTTGAACTTGGAAGTTCAACTTGAATTGGATGAATGTGTGTGAATGCTTTATTTTCCAACTAGATGAGAGATAGGACTTCAAATCTAGTTGTGTTCTCTACTTGGATTGACTGAATTAACATAGGATTGCTACAAGTGGATCCTTGAAGGCCTTAGTACATTATATCTCTAATTTTTCATTAAGTTACTGTTTTAATTAAACATCCTATTGAAATTGAATTTGTTCTATTAAACTGAGTTGCTGGGGTAATTAGGAAGCTGTTACTTTTTCCCTGTGGATCGACCTCGGTCTTACCGAGATTTATTACTACATCGCAGCCTTACACTTGAGGCGAGCGAACAGTTCCCCATCTCATGGGGGACCCAATAAGCCCAATATTGGGTATATGATTTGGTCTAGAAACTTCAAAATGGGCCGAAGAATTTCTAACAGTAGAAATCATTATTTCCACTGTTTTATGCGGTGCGGTCCACATAAGATTTGGATAGGCTTCATATTTTGGCCCTGACCCTAAAATGATTTGGGAAAACAGATAGACGGAGTGGATGGAACACAAACATCAAGGTGGGTCCCACGAGTGGGGACCCATTACGGCGTCCAAGTGACGCTGGACGTTCCAGCGTCAGAACGTCCAGACGCTGGACGTTCCTTACTTTTTTTTGTTTTGTTTTTTTGTTTTTTTTTTGTAGTTATTTCAAGTGGGGCCCACTTAGGGACAATCCACCCCATTCATCATGTTCCCCAGATCGTTGGGGTCCTAATAAGCCCAATATGTGGCAGGAGATGTGGTCCACAAACATCACGGTGGGCCCAAGAAGCCTCAACAGTAGGCTTCATTAGCCTCACTGTTTTCAATGGTGTGGTGCACCTGAGATCTGGATCTACTTCATGGTTGGTGCCCATCCTTAAAATGGGCTGGAGAAACAGATGGACGACGTGGATCAATTACATGCATCAAGGTGGGTCCCACGAGTGGGGACCCACGGTCAAACCGTCCAAGTGACTTAGGCGCTGCCGGGCAGCAGCGTCCTTTGGACGCTGACTGTCCAGCCGCCGGTTCTTTTTTTTTTTTTCTTTTTTTGTTTTTCTTTTGTTTTTTTTTTTTGATGTTGCTGTAGTTGTTGTCGTCCAGACTGGTGGGGTCCACACGTGCAGGATCCACTCCATCCATCAGGTTGTCCACCACCAGATGGGCCCAAAAGAAAAGGAAATGAAAGGAAATAAGAAAATGGGGGATTTATGTCCCCCTTGCACTCACTTCGAAGGATGGACGGTTGGATTGGATCAGGTTGACGATCGAACGATCCGGACGGTCCGGATGATGGTTGGGGCCCTCCAAGCTTGGATCTCCACCCTCAATCTCTCTAATCTCTCTCTTGATCACTCAAATCTCTCTCTTCTCTCAAATCTTTCTCTTTCTCTTTCTTCTCAAATCTCTTTCTCTTTCTCTTTCTCTCTCCTCTCAAATCTCTTTCTTGCAAATATGGGAAGTGAGGAGGCCTCCTCTCCCCCTACGTATGCACTTGTATGGGGGGAGAGAGAGAGAAGGAATCATGGGGTCATGATGGTGCATGGGAGGGGGTATGGGAGGTATGGGTGAGAGTCGACTTTGGGAGGAGGGAGAGGGATGGGGGGTATGGGGTGTGTAGAGTAGGGGTATGGGATGGTTATAGGTGAGAATGATGGTGATGGATTTGACATGATCTTGGGATTTGTGCAAGTGGGGCCCACGCCACACGCGTGTTGTGTGGCCCATCTTGGATTACGCAATCGATCATAACTTTCACACCGGGTATCGCAATGGGGCGTGCCGCGCGGCGTTGGAATCGTAGCGCCTACGCGGTCGCCGGGGCATAGGTCTCGGGTCGATGCGGTACTAAAATAGGGTCGCGATCAAGGCTCGCTAATCTGGTCCATCCGGGACTACCGACACCGAAAATTAAGCGTACAGAGGGTAAATAAGGGTACAGGTCTTACAGCATGTCCCCGTCGATGGTACCTTTACTCAATTTCATCACATCCCCACTGATGGGATTTCAGTTCAATTTCTAGCAGCAGGGATAGCATTGGCGAATGCCCACAATGGGGGTCAATTTCAAGCCCACATCAATCAGCGGACAGTGGCGAATACCCAACAAGGGGTCACTTACCAGCATCTCAGCCTCCTATAAACAGGAGCACTTTTCAATTTCAGCACATCCCCGCCGATGGGACTCCAGTTAATTTTCAGCAATCTTCAATTAAGCAAACTCCAGTTAATTTCCAGCAATCTTCAATTCAGTAATCTCCAGTTAATTTCCAGCAAGTTCCAGCTCAACCTTTAGTACAGTCTCCAGTTCAGTTACAGTCCTTTCAAGCATAAGTTTGTCAGAATCCAGTTTAATCGTTAAATCAATTTCAGCAACCCACGGTTGCTTTCCAGCAAGCCTATAGGGTCGAAGACATCGACCACTATGTCGAAGAAGAACGTGCCTTACTCCGGGAGGCACCAATCGTTCGAACAGATCATGCAAGACTGGATGAGTTGCGAGAGCAGTTCCAGATCTTGCAAAATCAACTTCAGCGACAACAAGGAATCGATCTACCTTCGACCAAGTTTAGAGACTTGTATCCTTTTCTAGATGCTCAGATACCTCAAAACTTTGAGGTACCAAAATTCAAAAGATACGACGGCAGTGGTTGTCCCACAGCACGTCTCAAGGCTTTCTGTGGAGAGCTGAGTGCAATCTCAAGAAATGAAGGGGCCCTCATCCGCTTATTCCAAAAATCTCTGAAGGGCGATGCCTTAGACTGGTACACATCATTGGACTACCACCGCATCAGGTAAAGGAGTGATGAAACGTATCAGCTTATGTGTGATGTTGGTGAGCTATGACAGCCAGAATGCGGACACCTATCGACAACGAAGAACAAATCTCCATGATTGTTCATTCAACATATCTTAGCATATCTGGATATCTCATCTCGCATCCATATGCGAATTTCTCACAATTGATCCGCGCTGGAGAGCAAGTCGAAGCAGGAATCCGCGCAGGGACAATCTCCCCATGGCCTCATCAGGCCACTCCAGTCAAACGGAACAGAGTGGAAGGAAGACCTATCGGATACTGGAATGGAAACCGCAGTGGTTCTCCTCCTTGCCCGACAGAGGTAAACAACATCATCGCCACTGCTCAGGGCAACCAATATGCTCCCCCACAGGGACGTCAACCATATCAGTAGAATCAGGCTCAGCATCAACCTCAGAGGTATCAGCCATAACCAAATCCTCAACCATAACCACAACCACCTCGATAGCAGCAGCAATTCAGGGGGAACAGCCAATACTCATATCAGAATAGGCAGAATTACAGGGAACTCAGGAAATTCACTCCTCTCACTCGGCCACTCAGTCAAGTCATGGCTATGCTGGTATAAAAGCAGTTACTCACTCTAATGGCACCCAGGCCTCCTCCAAATCCTCTGCCTCCGAAGTACCGAGAAAATGAGTATTGTGCCTACCATCAAGGGCGTGGCCACACCACTGATCGATGCATGACTCTGAAGAATGCCATACAAGATCTGATTGACAACCGCAAGATAGTCATCTTGGTTCTTGGAACTCCTCCAGTAGCTTCCACCGACATCCTTCAGAATCCTTTGCCTCAGCATTTGACGTACCCCAGTTCATCTCGTGACCCTGCCGTCAACAGCATAAAAGAAGGAGAGCATCTCGATCACTTCTTTTCCCCTATCCAGTCCATTCATGCTTACACTTATGGGCTAACAAATCCTCCTCCGATCTTGCAAGGGGTAAACCCCTTTCCTCCTTCAGTCTCTGAGCCATTAGTACTTGAAGGAGCACCTCTATATGATGCACCAGTTGTTCAAGGGCTCGTCCCCCAGTAAGGGGCACCTTACAGCCATTCATGTTGGGAGCCGGTCATCCTGGAAGGAGTACAGTCGTGCATCGAGCCCGCATATGAACCTGTCATTTTACAAGGGGCAATTCTAGCTCAGGAACAATCTAATCCACAATGGAGGGATTATACTCGTCAGCAGCAAGAACCCATTCTCTTGGAAGGGGTTCCTCCAGTCGAGCGAGTCATATTGCAAGGGGCAAGTTCTGGAGATATATCAATTACACTACAACAGCTGGGCCAAACGAAGAAACCCTCCACCATATCAAGAGGACCAGTATTCATTCCATGGGAACCTCCTGATCCAGGAACAGTCAAGCCAGGACCACGACCTTATGTGATTTATGAAGACAAACCTCGACATTATCCCTTTAGCACAGGCAACAATATAGTCCTCAAGGCAAAAGCTCCATATGAGGAAGATCTGGTACCCACACCAGGATCGTTACAAGAACCAGTGGTCCTAGAAAGCAAAGGAGAGGAAAATTATAAAGAAGTCCCGTGGCACTATCCAGAATGTGCGGAAGTCGGAAACATGAATCCCAATGGGCGTTGCATCCGAAGAGATAATCAGATCAAAAGAGATTCCAAAGGCGCTCTCTCGAGCCTCGACAATAAAAACGAAGCTACATATGATGTGTCAACTCAGCTCAAGTCAATCCCTGCTCAAATCTCGGTATGGGAGCTACTCTGCACATTGCACACACACCGAGAAATGTTTGCCAAAACCCTGAGCGATGCTCATGTCTCATCTGATACAGCACCAGAAATGATAGCATTGATGATCGGACAGCTCCTGGCTCCGTGCGCCATCACCTTCACTGATAATGAGTTACCACCAGAAGCGGGATCATGGGCGATCCCTCAACATAGCCTTACGATATAAAGACCTCTGTGTCCCGCTGGTCCTTATCGATAATGGTGTTAGTGCACTTTTCTGTGGCATACTAGTGCACCTTGTTTGTCAATTACTTAGGTCAGTGAGTCTAATGTCGGTTGAGCTTAATGAAGACGAAGACCGAAGACTCAAGTGGCTCTGCTGCATCAAGGAAGAAGAAACAGGTAAAAAAGATGCCTTGGTGTGCCTTGCCTTAACCAAAACCTAACCCATAACCTCTTAGATAACTTGGACCAACTAGGTATACCCTTAGTCATCATCATTAGTCTTAGAACTCCATGAAAAACATGTTAAGTTAGACTAATTAAAGAGGTGGAAGCTGCTGTAATCAAAACAGCTCAAGCAGTAGTTTTCGATTGATCTCTGATCAATCGAACATTGGCTCCGATAGGACTCCGATCCATCAAACAGAAGCTCTGATCAATCGGAAATTTTTCCAGCAACTTTGAAAATCCACTGGACATATTTCTGATCAATCGGACAGATTCAGATCCATCGGAAGGGGTCAGTCCGATCAATCGGACCATGTTACGATCAATCGGAATATCTTCCAGAGAATCCACTGGACTGATTTCTGATCAATCGGACATGTCTCCGATCAGTCGGACAGGTCTCCGATCAATCGGACCTTTTTTCGATCAATCGGAGATGCGCTAATCTGCCCGTTTTTTTACCGTAGGAGCTCGAACTTTATAAATATTGAGCTCGGTTCTTGGGCATCATGAGAGGGTTTTGAGAGCCTATTTGCCATACCTTTTGTACATCATATGGGGCCTCAAAGAGGAGGAGATTCAAGTCATATCCCTTGTGTTTAAATCACAAGTGAGGGCATTCAAATGCAAACATAGAGATGACTTGATTCCTCTCTCAATTCTAGAGGTGAGACACTATACCACATAGTTATATCTCTTGTTCAGTACCTCTAGAAGACCCTCTAGGTGAATCTCCTAGTTAGGACAAGCTACATACCCCATGTAGGAGATTCAACCATTCCCTAGCACCTTGGGCATCTCCAATGGAGCATCACATGTAAGGTAGCTGATCTTGGAGCTGAAGCCTTGGCAGAGCAGCGGCGTCAAAGATCGGGGGAGCACAAGGGGAGCTGATTCAAGCACGGGAGAGCGAGAAGAAGCAACCTAAAGCGGCGCTACAAAGGGGCTCAATCCGACAAGTAAGGTTGTCTAGTTAGGAGTCCATCCACTCAATTCCCTGTGGGAGTTGAGTGTAGAGTTTCTTTGACAAACTCGACCTAGGGTCGTTAGCCGATCCTTAGCCTATTAGTTGGGCCTAAAATCTAGAAACGGTAGCCGTTCCTTGGCACATTTATCGAGTCTAAACAAAGTCTCAAAGGGGGATCCACCAACACGGGTGTAAACGTGTAGGTTGGGAGGAACCTATAAACTCCCTGGTTGGGTGGATCCGATTTAAAACACCTTGGTTGGGAGGAACCAGATTTAAACTTCCCAGTGAATGCCGGTGTGCTCAAAGGGGTTGAGTACTTGAACCGGGAGTGGAGTAGACAAGTAGTCGAACCACTATACATGCTTGTGTTTGTGATTGAATTGAGCACATTGATATCTTAGCATTGTAAGTTTAATTGTTTAATTATGAATGCTTGATAGGAATGTATGCTAAGCACTTGATAGGCACATCCATACTCACAAGATGTACTTTCACTACCTCATGTTGACTTGAGCATTTCTTGATCCATCCTCTATAGTCCACATGAGTTGTTTAGACTAGGTTGCTGATTGCATTTATCATTTGCTAGTCTCTTGATTGGACCCACTTAGGCTTGGAAGCTGAAGTGTTAATCGCTTATGTAGTTTAATTTGTTGAATTGTTTAAGTACGCGAAAAAAGTTTTAAAAAGGTCCTAATCCCTCCTCCTATAGGTTTAGCCATAATTCTAGTTGCTCTTTAAGCTTCCGCACGTGTATACATACGTGGGTGTCGTGTTAGACCACCCGACATACTTTCAAATGGCTCAAGCTTAAATGTCTGCCTGCTCAAGACTGCGGAACGCTTGGGAATTAGTCCCTCCACTGGAAGGAGAGGTCGACATAGAGGTTCAGATAGGTCTAGAAATCTCCACCATCACATTCCAAATCTTGGATATATTAGCCTCTTTCAACATGTTGCTCGGATGACCTTGGCTGCACAAGGTTGGAGCTGTGCCCTCAACTTTCCATCAACGGGTGAAGTACATCTGTGGAAATCAAGTGATCTCTGTCCATGTAGAGAAGGTGCCCATCATTCCTTCCAATGTTGCTGCCACTGAACCAGATATCCCTGTCATCGACATCCAACACTCTGAAGAAGACATCCCATTTCATAGTTTCGAATTCGAGACTATGAACGCTATCGCCAATCCAGAACCGATAAGTGTGGATCGTGTCTTTTCACCAGCAGAAACATTTGAGCCTCAAATATCTGATGAAGAATCATTTCAAGTCCAGAAAGATACCGCTGGTATATAATCAACGCAAATGGGGACTCGAGTATAGGGCAATCTTCATGGACAAAAGAAAGAAGAAATTTCGGTGCTCACCCATTCCATTCATCAGGCCAGGAGAGCCCTGCAAAGATCCAAGAGGAAATCAACTGAATGCACTACACAAAGGCCTCCCGATGAGCCTAGCTTGGGCCATATGGCCCCCCATTTGATGGGACTGGATCCTCGAACCATCTATGCCTCCGAAAGAAGAAGGAAAGGATGAAGACAAAGAAGAAAGTCAAATACAAGAGTTTCAGGACCAAGGTACTCTGATACTTGCAATCAACTAGGGGCATGACCTGCCCACTTCAATTCCAGTCAACCAAGGGCAGGACCTGCCCACTTCAATTCCAGTCAACCAGGGGCACAATTTGCCCATCTCAACATCAATCAACAAGGGGCATGACCCGTCCATCTCTGCAGAACTAACATCATCAATCACCAGCCAGGGGCAGAAGCAGCCCATCCATTGGACCAAGAAAGGGAAATGGCCAGCCCTGGATTGGTCCGATGTCCAGATTCTGAACTTGGCTCTCGCTGTGGAACCAAAAGAACTGCAATGTGAGGTAAGTGATCCAGGAGGGACTGAGTATGAGTCAGATCTCGAACCTAACCAGTGAGAAATCATGGTCATTGGGCCAGACTGTGATTCTTCGCCCAAATCATCAACCCCCACCTCTTCAGGGGAGGGAGTGTGGGGTCTTGAATGGCCATCTGTTCCCCTAACTTCTGAATCAGCTAGAGAGTCATCTGAGGGCTTTAGCTTCCAAAAGAAAACGTCGGTTTAAGCAGCGTGCGGAACTCTGAGACAAGCTGGGATCAATCATGGTCTGCAATGCCTGCTTGTTCAGGGTCCCGTGAATTTCAAAAATAAAAAAAATAAAAAGCTTTCAAAAGCCAAAAACATCTAGCATCTCAATTCTAGAAAATTCTCAAAAACCAAAAAACATTTCTTTTCCTGCATTCAATAATATGCCGAGTTTGTCTAAAGAGTCGCATGAGTTTGAAGTCGAATCATATGATTTTGACATCGAATTAGACTTTGAGCTCATGGGTCTGGACGAAGCTCGGGATGAGGAAGATGATGACCCAGCTCCCGAACTAGAGGATCTCCTCAAAAATTTTGAGTCCAAGGCCAATGTTGTAGCTGATGATTTTGAGGTAGTAAACTTGGGGACACCCGAGATCCCTAGGGAAGTACGCATTTGAAAATCCCTGCCACTAGAAATGAAGCAGAGGATGATAGAGTTCCTAGCTCCAAGATTGTCCAACTTCGCATTCTCATATGAAGACATGCCGGGGCTCGATGAAGAGCTCGTTGTACACCATCTGCCAACCAAGCCAGATATGAAGCCAGTGAAGCAGAAACTTCAAAGAATGAAGCCAGAATGGGCCTTGAAAGTCCGAGATGAAGTCATCAAGCAGTACAATGCGGGATTCTTGGTAGTTTCCAACTACCCTGAATGGCTCGCCAACATCGTACCAGTACTGAAAAAGGATGGCAAGGTTCGAATGTGCATCGATTTTCGAGATCTCAACAAATCCAGTCCTAAAGATGACTTCCCTTTGCCACATGTCGACACTCTGGTCGACAACACTGCCTGGTACAATATCTTCTCATTCATGGACAGGTTCTCAGGTTACAATCAGATCAAGATGGTCGTCGAAGATCACGAGAAGACATCGTTTATCACGCCCTGGGGAACCTTCTGTTACAGGGTAATGTCGTTCAGTCTGAAGAACGCAGGAGCAACATATCAGCAAGCAATGACGACATTATTCCACGATATGATGAACAAAGAGATTGAAGTGTATGTGGACGATATGATCGTCAAATCTCGCACAGTCGAAGGACACTTTGAAGATCTGAAGAAGTTATTCAACATATTAGAAAAGTACAAGCTCTGTCTTAACCCTCAGAAATGTGTCTCCGGTGCAACGGGAGGCAAACTCCTTGGCTTAATGGTGAGCGAGGATGGCATCAGGGTCGACGAAACTAAAACCAGAGCAATCATCGAGATACCCCCTCCTAGAATAGAGAAAGAAATTTGTGGCTTCCTCGGCAGAATTCAATACATCAGTCGCTTCATCGCACAGCTCACACCTATCTGTGAACCCATATTCAAGCTCCTTCGGAGGAATGTTCCAAAAGAATGAAATGTTCCAAAAGAATGGAATGACGATTGCCAAGTCGTCTTAGACCACTTCAAGAAGTATCTCATGAATCCTCCATTTTTAGTGCCGCCCACTCCCGAACGACTTCTATTGTTATACATCTCGGTAGCAACAGAAGCCATTGGCTGTATTCTCGGCCAGCACGACGAGACTAAGAAGAAGGAACAAGTAATATACTATTTAAGCCGAAAGTTCACCGACTACGAGACCAGGTATTCTCCGATCGAGAAGACTTACCTCACCCTAGTTTGGGCAAATCAGCGACTCGGTCAATACATGATTGCGTTCCCTATTCTCCTCCTCGCTCACATGGATTCGCTCAAATACCTGTTCAAGAAACCAGCACTCACTAGAAGGATAGCTAAATGGCAGCTACTCCTGTCTGAATTCGACATCACTTATGTCACTCAGAAGGGCAGGCCCCTGCCGATCATCTTGCCGCTCACTCTCTCTGGATTGTCAACCGCTCAAGACATTCTTCCCTGATGAAGATCTCTTGCTTAGCGAAGGTGAAGAAAAGAAAAAGAAAGATGAGTGGACATTATTCTTCGACGGCGCAGCAAATTCTAAAGGGAGTGGTATCGGAGCAATCCTCTACTCTCCAGATGATGTCCCTATTCCTATCTTAAGGCGCATAACATTAGAGTGCACCAACAACATGACAAAGTATGAAGCATGCATCACTGGCTTAAGGGGAGCCAAATCTTGGGCTTCAAGAAGCTACGAGTATTTAGAGACTCACAACTTATCATCAATCAGACCAATGGCGAATGAAAAACCAAGGACGAGAAGTTGATACCATATCATGTGTACCTTGAAAATCTGATCGAAGAATTCAAGGAAATCACCTCTCATACATGCCTAGGGCCAAGAATCAGTTTGCAGATGCTCTCGCTACACTCGTATCAATGCTCGAGATCCCGAAAGGAGCTTTGGAATGGGAGCTCATAGTCGAAACTCAAGATGAACCAGCTTTCTGCCTGAAAATAGAAGAAGCCGAAGCTGTCCCTGACAAACCCTGGTATGCCAACATCAAGCAATATCTCGAAACCCAGGAGTATCCGGAGGCAGCAACAGCAACAGATTGCCGAACCATCCAGCATTTGGCTGACTAGTTCACCATCAGTGGCGAAATTCTTTACAAGCGATCCTATAATCACATCCTCCTTCGATGCATCGATGAAACAGAAGCTGCAAAAATCATAAAAGAAATACACGAAGGAAACTGTGGCCCACACATGAACGGGCACATGACGGCAAAGAAGATTCTACGACTCGCCTACTATTGGCTCACCATGGAGACAGACTGCTTCTAGCACGTCAAAAAATGCTTCAAGTGCCAGGAGCACGTGAATCAAATTCATGCCCCCTCATCAGAATTGTACAACCTGACAACTCCCTGGCCCTTCTCTATGTGGGGACTCGATATCATTGGGAAGATTAGTCCCAAAGCATCAAACGGTCATGAGTATATACTTGTGACAGTCGGCTACTTCACTAAGTGGGTAGAAGCGGCCTCCTACACCACGATTGCAGCATCTCAGGTGATCAAATTCATGAAGAACAACATCATATGCCGATATGGAATCCCTAATGCTATCATCACAGATAATGGGACCCTGTTCGTCAACAAGAAGATGGATGACTTAGTAAGTTCAAAATGGTGGGGTAGAAGCCGCAAACAAGACAATCGTCAGGATACTCGAGAAGATGGTCGTGACTTATCGAGATTAGTCAGATATGCTCCAATATGCACTTTGGGCCTATCGAACGTCTGTACAGTCTGCTACAGGCGTTACTTCTTTAGAGCTTACCTATGAAATGGAAGTAGTTCTACCAGTCGAGGTGGAAATACCGTCACTACGAGTGTTACTGAAAAGCGGAATTGAAGAAGGAGAATGGCAACTGGTTAGATTCGATCAGTTACAACTAGCAGATGAGAAGCACATGCGTGCTCAAAGTCATTCCTAGTGTTATCAGAAAAGGATCAGTCGGGCTTACAACAAGAGAGTCCGAAAAAGAAGTTTCAAGGTGGGTGACATGGTCATGAAGAAGATTCTACCATCGCACCTTCCCGATCCCAAAGGAAAGTTTAAACCCTCATGGGACGGACTGCTGATCATCAGAGAAGTACTTCCCAGGAGGCACCCTCAGACTCACCAGCATGAGAGGGGTGGATCTTCTTGAGCCAATCAACGCTGACAAAGTGAAGATCTTTTATGGGTAAGTCATTCTAACCTTATCAAGAGTTATGTTAATAGAGCTGAAGTCAAGAGGTTAAAGTTAAAACTTTTGAGAAATCATTTCCGTCCACCAATAAGTGTTTCAAATAAAGGAATTCGAAAGAGAGAGAAAAAAAAGAAAAAAAAAGAAGGAATACAAACAAAAGAAAAGAAAAGAAAAGAAAATGGAGAGCCAAAACCAAACACCCGAGAAAAATCAACCTGAGAAGAAACACAGTCACCCATCCATCCATCTCAGAAGGGTCCATGGCTAAGACCGACAGCTCTATCATCGTAACTTAAGATAAGGGCTGAAAGACTGTCATCGGCGGATTCCTGACCCCTAGCCGTCGTAGTTATCTAGAAATTCAAAAAAGAAAAAAAAAGTGTGCCTAAACAAAAAGGGTGGAGTGAAAACCCGAAAGGGCGCTCCAAGTAAAAACAGTGGGCATACAGCGGACTCAGTGAAAATTCGAAAGGGCACCGAGGGTAAAAACAACATTTTTGCCAAGAGACAGGCGAGATCAAAGACCCGAGACGTGGTGAAAACCTGACAGGGCACTACAGGAAAAAATGACGGGAAAAAACCAGCTGTGGTGAAAACTCGAAAGAGTGCTGCAGGAGAAAATGACTCGAATAGAAAAAAAAGTGCAGGTACCAAGAAACCAGACGATGCAAATCAGTTCAACCAGTTGCAATTCAAGAATAAGAAGAAGTACAGTCGGAAACAAAGAACTCTACAAACTCTGACAATCTCAGGAAGTAACAGCTTCCATTGCCTACACCTCTAGGGAACCAAAGGGATCTCATACAAGTCTATCTCGAGACATCAGTCAAAGCATTGGCCGAGCCTCAGTTCTGATTCCTATGTCTCGGCACAAAATTCAGACACACACTCACATGACAACTCATGGCACAATAAGGTCTCAAAAAAGCTTTCTCTTTTCATTAAACGTATCATATTTCTTTTACATATATCATGTCATCTTTTTCAAAAATACAAAAAAATGCATCATTACCAGTCATGTACTATGCAAAAAGGAATGTACAGACGGTTGACACAACTCTAGAAAGTAAAAAAATCAATCTCTGCCCTCCTCCTCGGCCACATCAGGTAAATCCTCTGACTCATAATGAAATAACCTTGCTCTCAACCTGCTCACCTCCATACACAGGTAATGCACCTCATCTCGCTCAGGGCTACGGATCGCTGTCTCCTCATCAGACAACCTTTGATCAGCGGCCATTCTCCTCGACATCATCTCACAATGATATCGGAGTGCAGAAATCTCGGACAACAAGTGGCCATGAGTGGCCAAGAGGAAGCGGGGATCAATAAATGGGCGCTCCTCAAAGGGCTCATATGAACCAGATGAAGAACCAGCATCCCCAAGAATATCATGCTCGTCCTCATCAGCAGTCAAGTGCCAGTAAGGAATGCGCCGGTATAGAGACTGCTCAGCAACCCAATGCTAGTATGGGGTAATCGTCATCGGAAAAGTCCGCAACTCAAAACCAAGCAAGTCAGGAGTCAGGTGACTCACCCAGGACCCATTGATCCGAGTCCTAAAGTCAGACGATCTGGTTGGAAGTGCTCGACGCCCGATACTCGAAAAAGCAAAAAAGAGGAACATCCTGCTCATACCCGAACTGTTGCAGGAACTGGATAGGGTGATAAGAAAAGTAAGATCGAAAGCCTACCAGCATCATAGGAAGGCGGTACGCATCACAAAGTACTGAAGGAAGCGAAAGCCAAGATGACTCCCAACGAACATTCTAGTCACGCAATTCAGTAAACATCCTGCGATACAAGGGATCACTCACCCTAGTTGTATGCGGAAGAAACTCCATGATATTTCGCACAAGGTCAGAGCTACGGGTGCCAGGAAATGGTACAGGAACAGTCAGTGAAAGACGCTCCCATAGCCAGATTTGATCATAAGAAGGAAAAGAGGTTCAGATAAAGCAAATCAATTCCCAAAAGACAAGAAAAGAAAAAGGAAGTGCAAAAAGGATACCTGAAGAAATGCACAGCAACCGTGAAGGACACGGGTGTGGCTAAGGGCACAGTCAGTCAGCCCGTTAAACAACTCAGCTAGGACAAGAGAAATGATCCCCTGTCGTCGAGTAGCTCGACTCATCACCTCAAAGAACAAAGGAGTCTGGGATCTACGCCACCCTGAGAATAGTACCTTAGCTATCAAACAGAACATCAGTGCATTCTGAGAAAGTAGGGACCTTACCACACTCCGAGGGCCCGAGAAAAGATCATACAGCAAGTCTAAAGAAAAGACCACTGCATCCTGACCGGCAGCTGCAGGCTGAATAAGGTATAGGATCCCGAACCAGTTCTGTGGAGTGGCAGTCTTCGGTAAAGTCTTCGGCGAAAAATACTGAGCATAATCCCAAGGAAGACCGGTCAAACGCTCAAGCTCCTCCAAAGAAGGTCCCATCTCCATGTCGTTGAACACAAACAAGTTCAACAAAGGGACCCATTCAATCAGTGCATCCCCGAGCATCCTCCAATTAATGTCAACTCTAGCCATATGGATCAGACCGCCGAAGCCATAGGACTCCAACTCTGGAATCTTATAAGCTGACAAGCTATCAAGCCAAGCAAGCAGCCGTGGCGAGCAAGAAGGACGAGGAAGTAACTAACAAGTCCTCATGGGTATCCCCTTAAGAACAAAAGGCCCAGGAATCGATGATAGCTCATCAAAGATCGGAAGATCAACGGGCGAAGGAGAAGGAAAAGCTGGAACCTCTGCAAACTCAACAGCCCCTGTCCTATCCCCAGTATCGGCTATGTCTGATATAGTTGCATCACTATCTGAAACTGGTACAACCTCAGCTGCACGAGAAGACTCACCCACCTCGTGAACTGAATGCGCAAAAGGTCGACAATCAGGAGAAGGACGACACTCTTCATCGAAAGGACTGTCAGCAAAGATCACACCGCACATCGTGGTATCCGGACCAATCTGACAGCTGAAAAATGTATCTGAACCATCAAGAAAGGCCTCGGTAACCCCGATCGAAGAATCTACGGTCAGATCTAGACCTGCAGTCCTCTCCAACATGAAGTCATGCATCCAATCATCACTCTATCTAAGCAAAGGGATCATCAGGACATCCACACCGTCCATCATCAGAGGGACATCATCAATGATCACATGAAGTCCGCCCAAGCAAGTGTACCGCATATCTCTACCATTATCAAGAGCATCCAAGCCATCAAATGTATCATCTGAACCATCCATACCATCCAGAAATGAGATCAACCCATCTACGTCCATCGTGACCCCATCATCACCATCGATCACATCATCCATGCGACCCACACTCAAAGGATGCATAGCCTCACCTGTGTCCCATCTCCCTATCTCATCCATACCATCCAAAAATCCATCATCCAATGACCTATTCAAATATGAAATTCCAGCCATCCCACCATTAATGGAGTCATTAAAAGCTTCATTAACCACCAAGCTTAAATCTTCATCAATGCCCCCTCTTAAAGCCCCATCTACCCAATCCATTAAAGAAATATCTCCATCATTAAAGCCTTCACCACTTCCTAAAGTGTGGGACCCATCATGAACAGTCCCCACAGCCCTTAAATCTCCACCATCCATTGCTTGAGAAAAGATAAACCAAGAAGAAGACAAAAGGAGAAGGAAAGATGAGACAACGGGGAGATTCATGGCTGGAATCAAACCTGGGAGTACAGAGAATATGGGATAGGGACAATGGACTATTGAGAATGTTCGAACCAGAGTCAACCCAGACCGCACATGAAGAGAAGTTTGGCTTCACAGTCTTTCGTAGGTGAGACTGCCAGTCCACGTCAGCGGATGGCACCCTGAGGGCCGCCCAAAGCTCCAATTGACTCTGAATTTTGTCTGAAACTGATCTGAATCATCTAGAAGGTTTCCCTCCTGTCCAATCATAAAGTACTGCGGCCAAAATGAGTCTGATCAAGTCAAAGAAAAGGAAAATTGATCAAGAGATGCCCACAAGCAATCTGAGCCACTTAAAGGCTAGATCTTCGTGATCCAAGCCATGGGAAAGCTTGCACGGCTTATCAAATAGCAACATCAAGGGCTTGATCATCAAGAAAGAAGGCTACAGTCCAAGATCTAATCATTAAGTGGGCCCACATGGCTAAAAAGAACAATCTGAGCCATTCAAGTCATCATCCGCACTATGGAAAGCCCTCTTAGCCTCACAAAACATCAAGGATAGGTGCTCCAAAGCAAAATTGAAGTCTGAAAAGGGCCCATAAGGCCAAACCAAGCAATCCGAACCATTCAAGTCATCATCCATGTAGTTGGGAATCTTATCTTGCACACAGCATCAAAGAATGAGTCGAAAATCAAGACATCCAAGCATCATTAAGAAGTTTTGAGGCAAATCAGTGGTTGTATATTCATTCAAAAGATTTTGATACAGAAGAAAAGCAAAAGCAAACAGGCCTTAAAATGTCAGAAGGCCATACATCAAACAAGCTGAATACATCCTCAGAGTAGCAGGCTACAGATCACCAACATAATCATCATCATCCCTCCTCTCATCCCGCTCTCGACGATAAAGGTCCATCAGAGGAGCTGTCACCGATCCTCCAGCATACCTGCGATAACCCCCTGAAACGTAGAGTGAATGAAGTAGAGGTCCCTGTCCGTACAATAAATACCACTTGTCATAGTCACGATCCAGGATTGTGAAGCGAAATCCAGGCTGGCCTTTCATAGCATCAGCCATAGCATGAGCCGGAATCTGAGCAGCCAGAGGAGGTGCGGAACAAGGAACCCGAGCCACGCTAGTGATCTATTGGAGCAATCTCTCACCCAAATACCATTTAAACGATTCGGCATCGGAGAGCATGATCCGAAGACACGAAGAATCATATGCTTCTACATGTTGAGGGGTATAGTAAAGGGGAAAGTTGGCGTAGGCATCAGAGCAAACTACAACAAAGAAGTTTATCACAATCAGTCACAGAGCACCACGATAGACAAGGAAAGCAAGATACTTACGTCCTCAATGGTCAATCCGTCTATGTCAGCGCGCCAATTGTCCCCAGACACTCGAGAATTTCGCTGACGATTTTGCTGATGCCAGTGCATGAAATGATATACGGATGGTTCGACACCATCCCGTATCCTTGGTGAGAGATGAACAAAATGATCATAAAAACAGGTCTTGACAAGGGCAGCCATAATGATCAAATGAAGAAAAAAGACAAATGTCTCTAGGGAAGGTTAAAAAGAATACCTCTACGACGGGCTAGAAACCTGTGAAGGACCGGCTACTTCGAGAGGTCTTATCTAAACCTTGGTAGATGCGAGTCAAGATATCCCCATTCCAATTATACGAATGGTGAAGATCCTTAACTAAACGAAGAAATCTAGGATCGACCCTCTCGTTCGCGTGACAAAAAAGGAATGACTTAAAGGCATAAGTGATCATAACCTGTGCTTTGTGAAGGGCCTCCAGCTCGGTAGTAGGGATGACAGCAGCAAAGGTGTTGTAAAACCATCGCAGTTTCACTTGGTGGCTCTGGAATTCACTCTCGGGTGGGATGGCTCCCACAAGCCGTATCTAGTCAGTGGAAGTAATGGGAGTAAGAGAACCTGTGTGCAGAACAACGGCCCCATGAAATGGAAAACCAATATATATATATATATATATATATATATATATATATATATATATATATATATATATATATATATATATATATATATATATATATCCAGGGGAGTTATGCCCCATTCACCATAGGGAAGTTGAAAGGTGTGGGTCTAATCCCTCCACCTCTCACAGAGGGCCGCAAGTAGCATGCGGTTGGCATTATTGTTGTGAAAGCGTAATGTGAGAAGGCCTGCGAAAGGAGTATCGGCCAGAGCATATTTGAGCATAGGCTGTGGTTGTTTCACCCAATCATCCCAGAGATCTCGGGTACCTCGGCCTTTTATGGAGGGAAGAGGTTGGTGCTCTTTAGCTAAAGAACACATATGGGTCCCTTAGCGAACAATGAAGGCGGGGCCATCCTCATTGACTGCCCTTCGCCCCCTCATGCTGTCCGCCATCAAAATCCTACAAGATTGGCAAGGTAAGCCTCAATTCTTTACCTGTTAAAATCCAAATCATTATCCAGAAAACCTATGGATTTGGATTTACATTCAAAATGCAAAAATCCAATGTCCAACTCCATGAGTCGCCTAGGATGTGTGTTGGGCCCATTAAAGAAAGCAAGGCCCACCTTAAAGAAGGTTGCATGCCATGCCTTAGGTGAGGGAAATTTTCCATCCAAGGACACATTTTGGACAACAAATGCACTCAAGTGCCATGAGATCAAAATGGGATAAGAATCAAAATTCACATGAGAAATCCCTCTTCAAAGTCCATGTGTGACCAAAGTTTGGTTCACTTTCCATATCAAAGCAACGAGCCTCATTTAAATGTTTCCATCTTTTCACACATGTACATGGACAAGTGGGGAATAGGAAGGAAATTGGCCCCCAGGAGTAACTCAAGGGCCCCACCTCAATGGATTCAAAGGTACACATAGCCCACTTGAAGAATTATAAGAACCCATTCATGGGTTAACCATGGGCAACCCTATGTGCATCATCTTGATAAATGTTTTGACTATGAGAATACAACATGGTGGTCCACCCACAAATATATGAGTCAAAGAAGCCAATGGTAAAAATTGATGCACATAGCCCACATGAAGAACTAAGGTTAGAAATATCCATGCAAGGACAAGTTTGGGCAACGTATGTGCACCAATTTCTTTACCAAAAAGGGGACCATTTGATCACAAGAGGGCATGGCTTGATGAGGCACCCAACCATCATGAAAATGGTTAAGAATGATATTCATAACCCACTTGAAAATCAAAATCCAAAAATGCCCCAAAACATGGTACAAAATTGGGTAACTTATGGGTACCATTCTTTCCCACAAATTGAAAAAGAATCACTCATCCTTGAGGATGATGGTGAATGACCCACCAAGCACTCCAAGAGAAGTTCGAGGAGCTATGATTGCATGGATAGCTCACTTGAAGAAGTGTCATCCATTTGAGATTGTGAACATTAAAAGGAGCTCTTGAGATCCACTTTCCTACAACATGAGAAAACCATTTGAACTTAGTGAGATTGTTGAAACAACTCACTCATGGGATTTGTGGATGATCAAGTAACCCAAGTCCTCCATCCATCCAAAGAAAAGGCATGAAGGGAAAGAATCCTACATGCACAAAGTGTAGTGGTGCACACATGACTAAGAGAAATTCACAAGTTTCAAGGAGGGCCCAAAAGCCCCTCTATATGGAAAAATTCCAAGGAGCCCACCATACTTTGTGTATAAGGATATACATCATAATCAAGAGATGGTGGAAGATTTGGGCCATTTTGTCCATAAAGGCCCAACTAAATTTTTTTAGCCCACTTGAGATCCAAGTGAAGAATGGGCTAACCACTTTTGTCCATACACATGTAAAGAAAGATGGGGCCATCCAAAGTGAGCATTATAAGCTCAAAACTTAAGGTGGACCCTACCATTCCCATGGGCCCAAACCTTGAAAAGAAGATGGAAAAGAAAAGAAAGCTATAAGGAAAATATGACAAGGAAAAAAGAGCATGAGGGAGCCCAAAATGAAGTATTGGGCCCATCAAATACACCAAGGGCCATGACTTCACTTTGAGCCCATTTGATACACATATAAAGGGGCCCAACTCCCATGAGAAAAGATAGGATATTTTACCATGCACACTTGATGGACATGGCAAAATTACCCTTTACATACACATGAAGGGACTGTGAAAGAAGAAAAGAAAAATGAAATGAAAGCTTGCAATGTTCCTCTCCATGCACCACCTTAAGAAGATATTGGAGAAGTAAAAAAAAAACCAAAGGACTTGGGCCCACCTTGACTCTTTTGGAATATCTACATGAAGAAAAGAAAGAAAACATGAGAAGAGACAATGAAGAAGGGAAAACAATGAAATGAAAAAAAAGGAGTGGTCCATACCTTCACCACTCACCAAAGGGGGACCACCTTGCTACCCCAAAGCTTCACTAAGGCCCCACCACTTGAAAGAACAAAAGGCCACCAAAAGAAAGAGAAAAATTGAAGAAAGAGAGAGTGTGAGAGAGAAGGGAGAGAGATTGCACATTGGAGGAGCCAAGGGTGCCCCACGTTGTATAGAAAAGGAGAGAGCACCCCATTACCCAGCCCACTGGAAAAACGAGTAGGCAGAAGGGGCTTGGGCGGCACCCAAGGGGCCGTCCGTCCTCCGACTTAGTTGAAACGACCTCTCACCCTCTCTCCTTGGGAAGAACTCCCCCCTTAGGAAGAGTAGTTGCAAGTGAATTTTGTACCTCCATGTAAGAATGAAGTGATGGAAGAGAATGATGAGAAAAAAGTAAGGAATATCACCAAAATCTCATCTTGTGAGAAATTGGAGAGATTTGACTTGATGATGTGGAAAAAGCTCCATGAGATTTTTAAGAAAAAAGAAAAAAATAATTAACTCGGTCACACATTGATCCCAACCATCCAAAGTCATGGCCTGATGATCTGAATCATTTTCAAGAAAAACCCTAAGAATTTCCAACCTTGATCGCTGCCTACTTCCCATCCCAAGGGTCCGAAGACCTTAAACTACATCGGGATCAAGATCCCGAGGGATTTTTAATAAAACTGGCATCGGTCTTGATTGTTCGAATCAAGATCCAACGACTAAAGACATTTTCTAAAAAATAAAAAAATGTGTATTTCCAGCATCGCCTGTACAAAGTTTTGGTCCGAAGACCTTAAACTACGTCGGGACCAAAATCTCGAGAGATTTCTAATAAAAACCAGTGTTAATCTTGATCACTTGAATTGGGATTTAATAGCCTGGAACATTGCAAAAAATCATCAAAAAAAATATTGCTTGTATAAAGTTTTGGTCCGAAGACCTTAAACTACGTCAGGATCAACATCCCGAGGGATTTCATAATAAAAATCGTCATATGATCTCAACCGATCAAGGGAGGGGGTCAGATAGACTGGATCTTTTCAAAAAATCGCAAAAAGAATATATTTTCAGCATGTACATATTCTGGGTTCGAAGACCTTAAACTACATTGGGATTAATTTCTTGGGGAACTTTTCTTGCTTTCAATAAAAAACCGGCATCGGCCTTGACTGCTCGGATCAAGGTTCGATAACCCGGATCATTTCAAAAATACTAAAAAGATTTTAAGCTTTCTATAAAAATTAGTATCAATCTTGATCACTCGAGTTGAAGTCTGGAACTTTCTCAAAACAAAAAAAAAAATTCACCATCAATTTTTAACTGCACAAATCTATCCCCAGCGGTCCAAAGACCTAAAACTACATTGGGATTAACTTCTTAGGGGCTTTCTTTCCCAACCTGTCCCGGACATGGCTGACACTTGATCGTACGGATGTCTAGAATCTTCTAAACAGGTAAGAGTTGAGGCGGGCAGAACCCCGCGATCCTGTTCATGTTGAACACACCGTGATAGACAACCTTGATTTGGAAGTCGCTGTTGAATCTGACGGATGTTGCCTGTTCCTAAAACTCATGAAGAGGATTAAGGCACTTGGGAGGTGAAGCGCACCCTCATGAAATTGTGAACAGCATAAGGCCCCAAACTGGATTGACGAAGGGAAATGTGAGGATGTGGCTCATTTTATGGTCGAAGGAGTCCGTCGGACGATACGTGGTCTATGTGCATTGCACATGAAGAACAGGCAACTTTGTGGGTGTGTTGATTGAAAACCCTCAAAATCCCCTCATCTGAAGATGTAAAACTATGACACTTAACTATGTGAGATTTGTCTTGCTCGCTGACGTAAAATGGATTGGGTGCCTTACCGGCAGTAGCAGCTAGAAATGGATGAAAATTCCATACCTTTCCCTGCATTTCAGACATATCAGAAAAAACACCAAAACATTGCAAAATCATCTTTTAAAAATCACAAAATACTTCCCTTGCTTTCAATAAACACCGATCTTTACTCGGACCAAATATTTTTAAAATCACAAAATATTTCCTTTATTTTCAATAACCAATCTCCATCTTGACTACTCAGGTAAAGATTCGGACCACATATTTGCAAAAAAATCACAAAAAATTGTCACTATCCCCAGCACTGCACTTCAGGAATCTCAAACTCCGCTCACTTATTTCACAGTTTGGGATGATGGATCCGATCGCTCGCAAATTGGAATCTTGACCAAAATTGGCGACCAAGCACCGTCCCAATCATATCCATTCCCAGAAGAACATCTTGAGGTCTGAAAACCTCCTTCATCCATCCCCATTAGCAAAGAAACAACATCTTGGGACGATGGACCTAATCGACCACGGGTCAGGATCTTGACCAACCCGCTGACCAAACATCTGCATTGAAAAGAAAATCTCTAGGGAAGCACAACCCCGCAAGCAATAAGCTCAAAGTTCTCTGCATCCCCAGCAAAAGCAAAATCATCAAGCTAAAAGAGAATGAGCCAAACCATGCATCCATCATCAAATATGCATCCCCATGCATTAGCATCCATCGCATCAATCATCATGTTTACCTGCTTTCAAAATAAAAGTCGGTTAGCCAAAGACCCCACAGGCATCCCTAGTGGAGGCGCGTGCAAGCCAGATTTCCTTTTCAAAAAGATAAAAAATATTACATATATTCCTATTTGCAAATAAAAACCCCACGGAGTATCACTCCCCAGAGTGGGTATCTTTTCAAAATCCAAAAAATATTTTCCTAGTAGAGCGTTCGGCCTCTAAAACACTGAGAGATCTTCCATATCTCTGGGTAGGAGTTGATGCAAAAATCAAATAAGATCCGATGTCTCGCGGTTTCCCCGGAGACCATCGAAGCCAATGCACTAAAAGTACGGTCGAACTGAACTCCAGTATCAGTGCGGTCGTACTACATGCCAAGATACGAAAAGATGAAAGCCAAAAGGCTCGGTCAAAGAAACCATCTGAATGGTGGAAACGATGAATTGTAACCTGAGTATCAAAACCAGCAGATTGGGCGAAAAAAGTTCACCCGCACATACCTAGGCGTGGATGCCTGAAATACCTTGACTGATTCCAAGTCGTCGTAGTGGATCTCCCGTAAGACTACATGGACGCAGAGCAGCTAACCACTTTGATAGTCAAGTGAAACAAGTACTCCTGGAGTAATCCAGGAAAGCATCGAACAATCAATCACAGGGTCGGTAACCTCGTAAGACTATGACAGACGCAGAGGCTCTATTGTACCTTTCCGATGTTAGTACCGATCGGGAACGGAAGGGTTGCGATTGGGTACCCAGGTTGTAGCGCATGCAGGGACAATCGTAACGTTTTCTCCAAACTCTCGAGGTATGTGCGACTGATCAATTTCCAGACGATCAATTGACTCAGATACAAAGGAAAACAAAGATTCCAAACCACGATCTAGGAAAGAATGAATTGCAACCCAAGCATCAAAACCAGCAAATTGGGTGGAAAAAGTTCACCCGCACATACCTAGGTGTGGATGCCGAAGTACCTTGACTGATTCCAGGTCGGCGTAGTGGATCTCCCGTAAGACTACATGGACGTAGGGCAGCTAACCACTTTGACAATCAAGCGAAACAAGTACTCTTGGAGTGATCCGGGAAAGCATTGAACAATCAATCACAGGCTCGATAACCTCGTAAGACTATGACGGACGCAGAGGCTATACTGGACCTTTCTGATGTTAGTACCGATCGGGAATGGAAGGGTTGCGATTGGATACCCAGGTTGCAACTCATGCAGGGACAATCGCAACGTTTTCTCCAAACTCTCGCGATATGTGCGAGTGATCAATTTCCAGACAATCAACTGACTCAGATACAAAGGTAAGCAAAGATTTCAGACCACGATCTATGAATGACCGGGTCAAAAGTGGGGTGTCCACTCACTTTGACATTCAGTTGCACGCAACCTCTGCCAAAGAGGGGCATCTGTAAACACCCCACCTTCGTCTACAATGTTGGTAGAGATAGTTGAACGAATGGAGGACCATACCCCCAAATCCCATGTCCTAACCCATCCAAACTCACCCTTGTAAGCCCCAATCCATAGTCCAGCTCAAGCCTGAACCCAGTCAACTCACCCCTAAACATCAGCCTGAAAAACCCCTCATAAGAAAAACAGGTCAAAAAATCTTTAAAAAGTCAAACTTGGTGAGTTAACCCACTGAGTCAAATCACCGAGTCAGTCCAGCCCATGCACCCAGTCAACTCACCGTGTCAACCCATCTTTCAAACCCAGTCAACTCACCTGGTTCCGAGCCACAGCTTCGGAGCAGGTCCGGACCCTGAACCTCAGGCTTTTCTGCTTCTAGTTTGGAGTGTTAGTACACTTTTCTGTGGCATACTAGTGCACCTTGTTTTTCAATCACTTAGGTCAGTGTGTCTTATGTCGGTTGAGCTTAATGAAGACGAAGACCGAAGACTCAAGTGACCCCGCTGCATCAAGGAAGAAGAATCAGGTAAAAGTGATGCCTTAATGTGCCTTAACCTTGACCAAAACCTAACCCTTGACCTCTTTGATGACCTTGACCTTATTAGGAAACCTTTAGTCATCATAGATTGGCCCCTAGGTGTCTCAAAAGATCACCTAAACCATGGCCATTCGAGGAGGGTTGTGATTAGGAGGGTCAGCGAACATTCAGGCTGAACCCAGGCCTGTCCGACCGGTCACGACTGGTTGGCTGGGTTGGACCGACAGGTCAAGACCGGTCGGACAGTCCCTGTCCAGGCATAGCGTGTGCAGGTCGTTGGGGCCGACCGGTCTTGACCGGTCGGCTGGGCTGGTCCGACCGGTCGCGATCGGTCGGACAGATCCCCCCTCAGACAGTTAGTTCACTGTCTTGCTTGGCTTTTTGGCCAATCGGTCAGGACCGGTCGGGACAGGTCGACAACTAGCCATTTTACCCGTTTTATGACCGTTGGAGCTCATTTTCCCTATATATGGAGCTCAGTTTTTTGGCATTGGTGAGAGGGTTTTGAGAGCCTATTCCCCACACCTTTTGTACATCATATTAGGCCTCAAAGAGGAGGAGTTTCAAGTCATATCCCTTGTGTTTTATCACAAGTGAGGGCATTCAAATGCAAACATAGAGACGGCTTGATTCCTCTCTCAATTCTAGAGGTAAGACACTATCCATATAGGCATATCTCTTGTTCGAGACCTCTAGAAGACCCTCTAGGTGAATCTCCTAGTTAGAACAAGCTACATACCCCATGTAGGAGATTCAACCATCCTCCTATCACCTTGGGCATCTCAAAGGCATCACATGCAAGGTGTTTGATCGAGTGTAGCTGAGGCATTGGCGACGCAACGGCGACACGATCGAGGGAGCAAGGGAAGCTGATTGAAGCACAGGAGAGCGGAGATCAAGCAACCCGAACCGGCGCTAAACAAGGGGCTCATCCGACAAGTAAGATTGTCTTTTTTGAGAGTCCATTTAGAGTTTGTTTGTCAAACTCGATCTAGGGACGTTAGCCGTTCCTTGGCCCATTAGCCGGGCCTAAACTAAGTCTCCAAGGGAGAGCCTCCGACACGGGAGTGAACGTGTGTCGGGTTGAGAGTTAGCCTATGTCCAAAACTCCGTTCGGGTTGAGAGTTAGCCCTTTGTCCAAATCTCTGGTTATGGTTGAGAGGTGAACCGGTAAAACCTCCGTGTAAAGGTTGAGAGGTGAACCTCATTTAAAAACTCCGATAGTGAATGCCGATGTGCTCAAAGGAGTTGAGTACTTGAACCGGGAGTGAAGTAGACCCAAAGTCGAATGTTGAGCTCTTAATTGTGCATATTCTAACCCCAATTCATCACTCATTATGCTTGTTTTCATGGTTTATAGGTTAAACTAATACATAGATTTGTGATTGTAGGGATGAGAGAGATGTTGAACCTCCAATTTATACATGATATGGCCCATTACATCACATTATATGCATGGTTTACATGTTTAAAAGACCCATCTAATGCAGGTTTTGTGATTGTAGGAATGAGAGCAGACTTCCTCTAATTGGAGACCAAGAAGAGACATTTAGGAGCCTTGGATGAAGACCCAAGGTGGGCCAAAGAAAGAAGAAAGCAAAGAGAGAGGAAGGAGAGAAGAAAAGAAAGAAGAAACAATGCAGAAACTGGGTCTGACCGGTCAAGACAGGTCTAGAACGGTAGGCTGCACTCCCTGGACACCTGCCAGACAGGTCTAGACCGGTCAAGACCGGTCGGCCAACCTGTCCGACCGGTCAAGACCGATCGGCCATGCAATTTTACACTTCCAGATTTCAGGCAGCAAGCTATTCCTATTTTTAGATTTTCAGAACCATTTTCTGAAGCCATCTTGATGATATTTAGAAATCCAACACATTCATGTCGAAGAGGAGCTCGACGCAGAAATAACCCAAGTGGTTTCGTGTCGATCGGAGCTACGGATTGATCGTGGTGGCCAAAACAATACGAACTGTCCAGAAAGTTCCAGATTTCGCTGTTTCACTCTGGGCTGGTCCAGGTGACCCATCATTGATGATATGAAGAATCTACTTTGACCATCTTTTAGACCACATCCATATATGAATAATCACAAAAGTTTCAGATCAAAAGGATGTGTGGTTTGATCGTACCGGTTGAAGAAAGATGGACCATCTAGAAAGATCCAACTGCGCAGAGTTTATAAAAGCCCTAAGTGTTCTAATTTTCGGACCATATTCTGGGATTTTTTGGACAATCTAATCCATCTATCATGTAGAGGAGGAAGTGTTCTACCAATGTTCAAAATTTGGGATCAATCCGACGTATGTACACTCCGGAGCGTTGAAAGCAAGATGACTGGTTCTGAAGGTACCCGAAGTGCGCGATTTTGAGAGGCGGTCGGTGATCTGATTGGTGGGTCCATTCAGAAGATAATCTTAGAAATCTAAATCATCTATGAGGAAGATCACATTATAAGGAAGCTACAAATCAAATTTGAAGGCAATCTGACCATTGGTTAAGCCGTACCAAGCGAAACAAATTCTGCTATGTTGCTGTACTATTGCTGCACTATAAAAGGAGGTGCTCTCTTCTATTCCAAATCAACCAAGGACGTGGGGAGCAAGGAGTTCAAGTCATAGGAGGCTTCCTAGCCTCCTTCAGCTAGTTTTTCTTCCTTTTCTTAGTTCTAGTTCTAGTTTTAATATGCTTTTCCTTAGCTAACTTCTTAGCTAGAGCTAGAGGTGAAATTTGTAGTTGGTTTCAATGCTTTAATTCTTTTATTTCAAGTACCCTTTTCTTAATTTTGGATTTTGAACTTCTAGTTTGAATAAAGTTTGGATTTTTAGATGAATTGTGAGAGTTTGTGTACTCCGGACATGAGTTCCTTGCAATCCTCTGAGATTACCATGATTGGGTTGTTCGAATTCGAATTGTAGTAACCCTTGAGCATGCCATAGTCCATAGGCATGGTTGTTACTCCGAAGGCTACAAGTTCAAGTTCTATATCCTCCATTAGAACTAGAAATCTGATTTCCAGATTTAAGTGGGATTATTTATGCTTGAATGTTATATCTTCCAATTAGATGAGAGATAGGACTTTGATTCTAATTGTGTTGTACTTGGATGAATGGATTGGCATTAGACTACTACAAGTGGATCCTTGATGCTCTAGTTCTTCTTATTTTCAGATTTTCCTATTTCATGTGAAAAACTACTTTCTTAAACTTCTTACATTCTAGTTATTAGAGTACTCGAAATTGTTTACCTCTTTCCGTATGGATCGACCTCGGTCTTACCGAGATTTATTACTACATCGCAGCCTTACACTTGAGGCGAGCGAACAAGTTTTTGACGCCGTTGCCGGGGAAAAAGGTTAAACGGTTCTAATTATTCTAGTAGCTATAGAGTAATCTTAGTTAGGTAGGATTTTCAGTTTTTATAGAAGTAGATTTTCTGATTTTTTTTAGATTACTAACAATATTTTTTTGATTTTGTAGGACATTGTTGCTGACATAGATCTCACTCTATTGGGTAACATCTCCCCATCTTTCTTCTTTTTGTTCTTTTTCCTAGATTAGGGTAGTTTCCAATTCCTTAAAATTTCATCATGTATGATTGGACGAATGGTGCGTACAAGTACCTTTTGGAGGATGAGACGTCGGATTGGGAGACCCAAAATCTTTATGATTGGAACCATTATAAGCATAAGTATTTTTCTAAGATTCAATTAACCTCCACTACCTCCCCACGTAAGACGATGCGCGATTACATTAATGAAAACAATACACATATTGAGACACAACGTAAGACGATGGGGGAATACCGGAACGAAGCAAAATTGGATAACCATCCGGGAAAAACATTACGTGATTACCGGATTGAAAATAACATGAGTGTTCCACCGGTTATGGTAGGAGGTGTGCAACAACAAAAGGGACAGGTGAATAGTAGCCAACCGGTTAAGACAATGCGTGATTACTTGTATGGATATGCCTATCAACCATCATATAACTTTTCATGCTACAATGCGTACGGTCTTAATTGGGAAAACCATCATTCTCCTTGTTCAAGGGAGGAACCAACCATGGTTATTAACAATCACCCTAAAACGTCTTCCTCTTTTGATGATAAGTATACACAAATGCTTGAGGAAATATGGAATGAGTATGTGGATGAACAATTAAATCAATCTTCCTCACCATCTTATGAAGACGTTGAGCCCGAAATTGGGGGCATCGAATCAATCCCCTCTAATGAGGATGATAGGGCTACCCAAGTCCCACCTTCTTCGGATTTAATGGATAGACTTTTAAAGGAGATTGATTTCGATGATCCCAATGTCATCATCAATTATGGTGAGTCCACTATCTCTTTTGGATGCTTTGAACTTAATGATGAAGAGATTTCAATGACGGTTGACGAACCTGAGGAATCCATAAAATTTGAAAGTGGTAGTGGGGTTGCCTACAATGAGGGTTTGGTGAATGGTTATGAGCCTATGGTTTCTTTTTCCCAAGGGCATAATGATTATGAGTCTCTAGAGGATATGCATGCTAGAGAGACAGCCGAAGTTGATATTTTTGAGTCACTCCACCAACTTGCCATGTTTAATTTTAATGTGGAGAATGAGACTCCCATGAGTGAAAATTCAGATTCTTTGGACGAATGCTTGGCTCACTTTGAAAATTCAAACGACCCCATTATTCAAGAGATTGTTAAAGCCTTGCATACTTCCGACTCGGTGCCTCATACTAGTTATGGAGAACCTAGTTTGGAAGAATTCCACTCCATGGAGGGAGAGTCCCTCACCATCGAAACTGAATTTTTGCACTCACTCAAGCAAGATCATGATCCTTCATCCGACTATCTCGATTTCCTAGAGGAATGCTTGGCCCAATCTTATGATCTTGATGATGAGATGATTAAGGAGTTAGACATTTTGTTAGGCACGGTGTCGGTGCCTGAAGAACACCATTCCACTATTTTACACTCTTTACCATTGTTTGTGGAAGCACCATATAATTCTGAATTTGTGGAGGAGACATCTTTAACCAATGAAAACTTGATAAATGTCTCTCCACCATCATGGGTCCTTCAGCCCAGTGAAAATTCTGATTGGGATGACTCATTTTTAATCAATCATAACCCAAATCAGAATTTGAGGAGATATCTTTTTGCTGCTCTTATCTCCTCCTATCATGCATGTGGTGCACATAAATATTGGACTTCAATGGAGACAAGCACCCATGTCTACTGTTGAGCAGGACTTTGGATGGTCCTCATGAGAAATTTATTGAAATTCATGAAGATCCTGCTCAAATTTGATCATGTAGTCGATCGGACTAATCAAAGGTAGGTAGGTAGGTTATGATTTATTTTTTCAGAAATTAGGATTGAATAAGTCTCATCGAGACAATGGAAGATGCTAGCATTGATCAACTTGCTACCTCAGGTATTCTCATTCTCACTCTCCTTTGTTTTATTTCATTGCTCTCATGTCATGCTTATTGTATATCTTGTTACATTGAGGACAATGTAAGATTTTGGTTGGGGGGGTGAGATGAGATCCTTCATCTAGCATGATACAACATTTCGAGCCTCATATGCGCAAATTTTTTTGAATTTTCTAAAATTTCAAAACTCTTTTAGAAAACCTTATTTCCATGCATTCGAGATGATAGGAGTATAAGAAGAGGAGATACGAAGTGTGTGAGGTTGTAAGTCTTGAATTTCTCCCAACATAATGGTTTTATATGTTAGTTCCCCTATTGTTGTGATCGATAGAAAATTTGAACACTTTTTATACCTAGTTCACATTACACGATTTTCATGGGTTGAAAGGATTATGTAATTTATGGATTAGCTAGACTTTGATTTAAAGGTGTTGAGAAACCAAGCTGGGGTATTTTGTCCATCCTTGTCCATGGGAAAATAACGAAAGATATGGATTTATAAAAATCCTATCTAAATTAAAAGAAAAAGGAAAAGAAAGGATGAAATCGGGAATAATGGAAAAATGGTGGAAAATTCCGAAAAGGGCTACCTGTTACCAACCGGGGGATGGTCTACCAGTAATCAAAGCCGGAAATGGGACGTAATGTGAAAGCCGTCGGAAGGACGGTAAGGCAAATTCCTGTCATAGGCTTGTTGTTGCTCTATACACCTTGAGATCTATAGTTTAGTTGATCTACGAAGAAGATAATCCCAGAAACTCATGAGATGAACTTTCACTATGCACACTAGGTTGAAGTTGTTCGAGTTCTTCTATTTATCAATCAATCAGCGGGAATTTCATGTAGACACTTATTATGCTTTGAGAGTTTAAGGTTTCAACTTCTATCACCTAATTTCTCCAAATTTTATACTTGTATGTCTTGGAATGGATAGAAACATGGTTTCTGAAGGAGAGTTAGTTTTTGGAGGTTTGAACTTGTTTCACGCATGTTTTGCTCACGACTAGCAAAAAGCTGGTTGGGGGGTGTGTTGAACCTCCAATTTATACATGATATGGCCCATTACATCACATTCTATGCATGGTTTGCATGTTTAAAAGACCCATCTAATGCAGGTTTTGTGATTGTAGGAATGAGAGCAGACTTCATCTAATTGGAGACCAAGAAGAGACATTTAGGAGCCTTAGATGATGACCCAAGGTGGGCCAAAGAAAGAAGAAAGCAAAGAGAGAGGAAGGAGAGAAGAAAAGAAAGAAGAAACAATGCAGAAACTGGGTCCGACCGGTCAAGACCGGTCGGCCAAGAAGGCCCAACCGGTCAACATCGGTCTAGACCGGTCGGCTGCACTCCCTGGACACTTGCCAGACAGGTCTAGACCGGTCAAGACCGGTCGGCCATACAATTTTACACTTCCAGATTTCAGGCAGCAAGCTATTCCCCTTTTTGGATTTTCGAAACCATTTTCTGAATCCATCTTGATGATATTTGGAAATACAACACATTCATGTCGAAGAGGAGCTCGACGCCGAAATAACCCAAGTGGTTTCGTGTCGATCGGAGCTACGGATTGATCGTGGTGGCCAAAACAATACGAACTGTCCAGAAAGTTCCAGATTTCGCTGTTCCACTCTGGGCTGGTCCAGGTGACCCATCATTGATGATACTGAAGAATCTACTTTGACCATCTTTTAGACCACATCCATATATGAATAACCACAAAAGTTTCAGATCAAAAGGATGTGTGGTTTGATCATACCGGTTGAAGAAAGATGGACCATCTAGAAAGATCCAACTGCGCAGAGTTTATAAAAGCCCTAAGTATTCTAATTTTCGGACCACATTCTGGGATTGTTTTGGACAATCTAATCCATCTATCATGTAGAGGAGGAATGTTCTACAATTGTTCAAAATTTGGGATCAATCCGACATCTGTACACTCCGGAGCGTTGAAAGCAAGATGACTGGTTCTGAAGGTACCCGAAGTGCGCGATTTTGAGAGGCGGTCGGTGATCTGATTGGTGGGTCCATTCAGAAGATAATATTGGAAATCTAAATCATCTATGAGGAAGATCACATTACAAGGAAGCTACAAATCAAATTTGAAGGCAATCCGACCATTGGTTAAGCCGTACCAAGCGAAACAAATTCTGCTATGTTGCTGTACTATTGCTGCACTATAAAAGGAGGTGCTCTCTTTATTCCAAATCAACCAAGGACGTGGGGAGCAAGGAGTTCAAGTCATAGGAGGCTTCCTAGCCTCCTCCAGCTAGTTTTTCTTCCTTTTCTTAGTTCTAGTTCTAGTTTTAATATGCTTTTCCTTAGTTAACCTCTTAGCTAGAGCTAGAGGTGAACTTTATAGTTGGTTTCAATGCTTTAATTCTTTTATTTCAAGTACCCTTTTCTTAATTTTTGATTTGAACTTCTAGTTTGAATAAAGTTTAGATTTTTAGATGAATTGTGAGAGTTTGTGTACTCCGGACATGAGTTCCTTGCAATCCTCTGAGATTACCATGATTGAGTTGTTTGAATTCGAATTGTAGTAACCCTTGAGCATGCCATAGTCCATAGGCATGGCTATTACTCCGAAGGCTACAAGTTCAAGTTCTATGTGCTCCGTTAGAACTAGAAATCTGATTTCCAGATTTACGTGGGATTATTTATGCTTGAATGTTATATCTTCCAATTAGATGAGAGATAGGACTTTGATTCTAATTGTGTTGTACTTGGATGAATGGATTGGCATTAGACTACTACAAGTGGATCCTTGATGCTCTAGTTCTTCTTATTTTCAGATTTTCCTATTTCATGTGAAAAACTACTTTCTTAAACTTCTTAGATTCTAGTTATTAGAGTACTCGGAATTGTTTACCTCTTTCCCTGTGGATCGACCTCGGTCTTACTGAGATTTATTACTACATCGCAGCCTTACACTTGAGGCGAGCGAACAAGAGAGTAATCATCAAATGGAGACTTAAAGACATTATTTAGAAGCAAAGAAGATCAAAGGACCAAGTGTCAAAGGATGAAAGAAAGAAGTCAGAGAAATAAAGAAAGCAGAAGAGCACACCCAAGACCGATCGTCCCAAGACCGGTCATTAACCGGTTAGCACATTCAACTGAGGGACCCTGCGGCCACAGTTCTCTGGACTATTCACGACCGGTCGTACTACCGGTCGTCCACTGCTGCGACCGGTCGTGCGACCGGTCCTTAAATTAATTTTCTGGGGTGAAAAATCCCAAAACTCTCTGGACACTTTTTACGTTTTTGAGACCGGTCGTGCAACCGATCGTCTGCGTAATGTGGCGTATTCTACAAGTCCCAAAATTCTCTGCGCACTGCGTACTCTTACGCAATTTCTGGAAGATTTTGATGCTGCGGAGCCTCCCCACTATAAAAGGACACCTATGAATTGTTCCTAGGGTATCTTAGAAGGGTTTGAGCAAGGTGGGAGGCGGCGGAAGTGGATTTCGGAGTTCCACAACTCCTTCTAGTTTGTTTACTGTTTTATATTTTTCTTAGTTGTTTCATGTTTCATTGGATCATGAATGGCTAAACCTCTTAGCTAGGGCTAAGAGGTGAAGCATGTAGCGAATCTAAGATGTTTCAATTTGTTTAAGTTGGTTTTCAAGTTGGATTTCATGTTTAAGAACAATGGTTTGAAGTTAATACAAGTTTTAAGTAGTTTTTCTTAGTCTTATGATGACTCATGGATGTTTGGGAGAATTAATTGAGTTCTTAATGGTTGTGTGCTAGCCTAGACCTATATGATCCGAGGAATTGGAGTAAACTCTAGTACTATGATCTCCATGTGGGAACTTCCTACCAATGTTCTACTTTTCTGGATTTTTGTAGTATGTATGGGACTGTGTATGTGATTTGAATCAAGTTCAAATCATGATCTAGCTTTGTCTTGTGACAGGACTTAATGATGGTTATGATTGTGAACTTAGCCTATTTGAATTGGGACTGGCCTATGCAATTGAGAATGCTCATCCTAGATTGCATTGAGTGAATCATGTAGATTGATCTTACATATGGCAGATTATTGGTTTTAACAGCTCTATCATCCGACTAGATAGATCTTAATTTTGATTCTAGTTGAGAAAGTGAGAAACCATAGCGGATTGAGCATCAAGGATTGCTACAAGTGGATCCTTTAACCCCTAGTGCCTTTTATTAATTGATTACTTCAGTTTAGTTCAACATTGCTACTTACATCAATCTACTACAAATATGGTTGTTAGCTTCTCAATAGAAACTATTGGATGTGCTTGTGAATTCCTACATAAGTCCCTGTAGATTGACCTCAATCTTACCGAGATTATTACTACATCGCAACCCTACACTTGGGGAAGTGTTGAGCTCTTAATTGTGCATATTCTAACCCCAATTCATCACTCATTATGTAAGGTTTTCATGATTTATAGACTATTCTAATGCATGAATTTGTGATTGTAGGATGAGAGAGAGGATGCATCAATTGGAGACTTAAAGAAGTCATTTACAAGCGTAGAAGATCAAGAGGCTAAGCGTCAAAGGATGAAAGAAAGAAGTTTGAGGAAAGAAGAAAGAAAGCAGAAGAGAACACTCACGACCGGTCGTCCGACGGGTCGTCCAAGGCCCAGGACCGGTCACCTGATTGGTCTGCACACACTCAACAGAGGGGATCTAGAGGCCACAACTCTCTGGACTGTTCACGACCGGTTGTGCGACCGATCGTCCACTGCTGTGACCGGTCATGCTGGATTCAGAATTTCCCAAAACTCACTGGACGTTTTTCGCACTTTTGAGACCGGTCGTGCGACCAGTCGTCCAGTGGCTCAGACCGGTCGTCTGCATAATGAAGTGTGATCTACAAGTTCCAAAATTCTCTGCACACTGCGTATGTTTACTCAAATTCTAGAAGTTTCCAAGGTTGCGGAGCCTTCCACTATAAAAGGACACCTAGGGATCGTTCCTAGGGTATCTTAGAAGAGTTTAAGTAAGGTTGGAGGCGGCGGAAGTGGATTTCGGAGTTCCACAACTCCTTCTAGTTTGTTTTACTGTTTTATGTTTTTTTTAGTTGTTTCATGTTTCCTTGGATCATGAACGGCTAAACCTCTTACCTAGGGCTAAGAGGTGAAGCTTGTAGTGGATCCAAGATGTTTCAATTCGTTCTAAGTTGGTTTTAAGATTGAATTTCATGTTTATGAACAATGGTTTGAAGTTTATACAGGTTCTAAGTAGTTTCTTAATTGCTTTGTGTTAGTCTAGACCTGTATGATCCGAGGAATTAGAGTACGCTCTAGTACTATGATCTTCATGTGGGGACTTCCTACCAAAGTTCTACTTTTCTGATTTTCTGAATTATGTATGGGACTGTGCATGTGATTTGATTCAAGTTCAAATCATGATCTAGCTTTGTCTGGTGACAGGAATTAATAATGATCATGATTATGAACTTACTTTATTGGAATTGGGACTGACCTATACAATTGAGCATGCTCATCCTAGCTTGCATTGAGTGAATCATATACATTGGCCTTACATATGACAGATTGTTTGGTTTAACAGCTCTACTATCCGGCTAGATAGATCTTAATATCGATTCTAGTTGAGAAATTGAAAAACCACAGCGGATTGAACATCAAGGATTGCTACAAGTGGATCCTTGAACCCCTAGTGCCTTTTTATAATTGTTTACCTTCAATTTAGTTCAAAGTTGTTACTTACATCAATCTCATATAAAATCCGATTGTTAGCTCTCAATAGACACTATTGGATGTTTTTGTGAATTCCTACACAAGTCCCTGTGGATCGACCTCGGTCTTACCGAGTTTATTACTACATCGCAACCCTACACTTGGGGAAGCGAACAAGTTTTTGGCGCCGTTGCCGGGGACTTTGACGGTTTTTCACAGATTTCTGAAAATAAAATCTATTTAGGATCTTTAGGAATAGTTCTAACTTAGTTTATTTTGATTTGTTTTTCTTTTTCAGGGATTTTTAGGAAGTTGAAGAAGACATAAGGATCTCAAGTGCTCGAATCAGGTTCTATCTTTCTAAACCTTACTCTTCTCCTTCTCCTATTCATTCCTATCATATTCATCTCTTGTAGAGTGGGTAGCGATTCCTTTTGGATCTTTGAAAGGTAGGCCTTGTGCCACCTGGATTCCTATTGGTCGGCTCTGCCATCTTGGATCACCTTGTGCTCAGAGATTTCTCTTCTCACATCTACTCCTTTTTCTTCTTTTTCTGCACTTTTCTTAAAGGATTCAAAAAGTGGGTGGGGAGTTCTTTGAACCCCTATTGACCAGGAGAAATCGGTCTCTATCCTTGCTTCTGGCCTAGCCATTGCAAGACACCTTGTGCTTCGGTCCTGGAGAAGAGTAACAGAAGGGAAGGAAGAATTCGTTTCTCTTTTCGTTTCATATTTTTTTGGATTTGCATGCCACATTGGGCTCGGGATTCCAATAACTGACTCATTAGTGAAGGGGGAATAGTTAAAGGAATTGACAGAGAGCCACGTGCTAGGAGACATCTAAACTCTCCGATTTTGTCTGAAAACATGGCTGCAAATCAACCTAATCCGATGGCCAATCCTAATCTGGGCCAAAACTAAACTGAAACGAAGGAGAATGTGGTTGAGAATGTTCCCCGACCAAGAACTTTACGTGATTTCTTGCAACCAGCAAGAGCGAGCACTCCCTCATGCATAGTTTTTCCACAAAATGCGGGGAATGTGGATTTGAAACCAAGAGTGATCCAACTTCTCCCTAAATTCCATGGATTAGACAGTGAAAGTGCCTATCAACACCTTAAGGAGTTTGATGAGGTAATAACCACCATGCACTTTGCTAATGTGACTGATGATGTGGTGAGACTCAAATTCTTCCCTTTTACTCTTAAAGATAAAGCTAAAGGTTGGCTTCATGCATTAAGGCCAAGATCAATTGGTGCATGGACTGATATGCATAGGGAATTCATAAAAAAAATTCTTCCCTACTCACAAAACAAACATGTTGAAGAGCCTTATCATGAACTTTGCCCAAAAGGAAGATGAAACCTTCTTCCAATGTTGGGAGAGGTTTAAGGACTTACTAAACGCATGCCCACATCATGGCTATGAAATTTGGCGGATTATAAGCTTTTTCTATGAAGGACTGACTTCACCGATGCGCCAATTTGTAGAGATGATGTGTAATGGGGACTTCATGAATAAGGAAGCTGATGAAGCATGTGATTATTTGGAAGAATTGGCTGAGAATGCACAGTCTTGGGATACATCGAAACTAACAAATTCCAAGACTGACCAACAAAAGGAACGAGGGTGAATGTATGTCTTATCGGAAGAGGATAGCATAAGTGCACGGGTGGCTAGCCTCATAAGAAAAGTCGAGGCCATGGAATTAAGGAAAGGAGAGACGAACAACTCTAAGGACGTTGAAACTGTTTGTGGGATTTGTGCCGGTAATCAACATGCAACACAAGATTGTCCCGCAATCTCAACATTCAAAGAACAAGCAAATGCCATAAACAGTTATCAATGGCAATTTGGTGCTCCAAACTCAAACACGTGTGATTCTAGTTGGAAGAACCATCCCAACTTCAGTTGGAGGAATGGACCCACTGCAAATGAAACCACTATCCCTCAAGCTCAACCTATACTAGGTCCATCTCTAGTCATAACTCCAAAAGCTACGCTAGAGGAGATGTTGGGTGCATTTGTATCGGTCCAAGCTGAGTATAACAAGACTAATTCTCTGAAAATAGATGGGTTCATGCAAGAGCAATTGAAATTTAATCAAAATACAACCCAAGCCATCAATGACTTGAAAACCTCAATGGCTAGGGTTGAATCTCACCTCAGTGCTAGGGAGAAAAGCACACTTCCTGTCCAACCTCTTCCTAACCCTAGGACCCAATTTGAGATACAAGACGCAAGCTCATCCTCCCAATGTATAGAGCATGTTCAAGCTATCACCACTTTGCGAAGTGGGAAAATAATTGATAAATCTATTCCGGTGAAGGCCCTAAAGCCTAATGATCCAGAAAATTCCAAAGAAGATGATAGCTCGAACAACACTCCACAAGAGAAAGAACTGGAAATGCAATACAAGCCGGTTGCCCCGTTTCCCCAAAGGTTGATTTCACCCAAAACTTTAGATAAAAATTATGAATTTTTAGAGGTTTTCAAGCAGGTGAAGATCAACATCCCATTGTTGGATGCCATTAAACAAATACCATCATATGCTAAGTTTTTGAAGAATCTCTGTACGATAAAAAGAAAAATACATGTGCAAAAGAAGGCATTTTTTACAGAAAATGTAAGCGCCATTATAAATTACTGGATGCCCCAGAAATACAAAGATCATGGTAATCCAACAATATCATGCATAATTGGAGACTACCGGGTGAAGCATGCTTTACTTGATCTAGGAGCAAGTGTGAACTTAATACCCTTTTCGGTCTATGAACAATTGGGTTTAGGTGAATTAAAACCCACTAAAATCACATTACAACTCGCTGACCGATCGATTCGTATTCCGAGAGGGGTGATTGAGGACGTTCTTGTCCAAGTTTGCAAGGTCTACTACCCAGTGGACTTCATTGTCTTGGACACACAACCCATGGTTAATATTGGCCCTCAAATTCTTGTCATACTTGGCCGCCCATTCCTAGCTACATCAAACGCTATCATAAATTGTAGGAGTGGGGTCATACAAATGACCTTTGGTAATATGACGATTGAGTTAAATGCTTTCAATGTTGACAACTAACAAGAGGATGAAGATGAAGAGGTCCACGAAATAAGCATGATCAATTCTATTGTGGAAGATGGATTCCTCTCAACTCCTTACCCCAATCACTTTGAAGAAGATGTGGCCTATTCTCTTAATAAGAATGTTGATGTGATAGGGGATATAGTCGCACCTTTTGAGTCGGTATTGGCACATAACGTTAGCCAAGAGAAGGATGTGGAAACAACACTTTATTGTACTGAGACATCAAATCATATTTCCACACCTCTATGGATCATGCATATCGACCTTTACCAACCCTAGGATGATTCGTACTTGCAAAATAAATGCCCAGGTAAATCTAAATGGAGACATATTTTTTCTAATAAATATGATACTCTCTCCTCTTATACATGTGGTGAAAAGAATAATGAACCCACTGAAATTCTTTTTTGGAATTTTCAGTGGCTTATCTGGATCACTCACACACATGTCTACTGTAATGCAGGATATTAGATGATGTTATTGCAAAACCTTTTGATCCATCTAATGATTCTACTTGACTTCATGTTTTTGGACGAATTGTTGGAATTGATCTCCTAGTCTGATGGAGGTATAGAGTAGTTAGGATTATGATTTTTACTTTTTCTTAGGTTTGTTAAAAGGAGGAAGAATTCCACTTTTCACTCTCTCAGGTACTATCTTTCCTCACTCCCTTTTATTTTCAAATTGCTCTCATGTTTTGCTTATTGCACATCTTTTACATTGAGGACAATGCAAGATTTGGTTGGGGGGTGTAGGATCACGTGGATGAATCCAGCGTTTTGTAACATTTCGAGCAAATATGTAGAAAATTTTCAATTTTTCTAAAATTTAAAACTCTTGTGGAAAACTTTGTTTCTATGCATTCAAGATGATATGAGCATAAGAGGAGGAGATATGAAGTGTATGAGGTTATATGTCTAGAACTTCTCATAGCATAATGGTTTTATATGTGAATTCCCCTATTTTTTATAATTAATAGAAGATTTGAACACTCTTACACCTAGTTCACATTACACGATTTTCACGGGTTGAAGGGATTATGTGATTTGTGGATTAGTTAGATTTTGATTCAAGGTGTTGAGAAATCAAGCCAGGGTATTTTGTCCATCTTTGTCCATGGCAAAATAATACAAGATATGGATTTCTAAAAATCCTATCTAATTTAAAAGAAAAAGGAAAAGGAAGGATGAAATTGGGAATGATGGAAAAATGGTGGAAAATTCCGATTAGGGCTACCTACTACCAATCGGGGGATGGTCTACCCGTAACCAAAGCCGAAAATGGGACGTAGTGTGAAAGTCATCGGAAGGACGGTAAGGCAAATTCCTGTCATAGGCTTGTTGTTGCTCTATATACCTTGAGATCTATGGTCTGGTTAATCTATGAAGAAGATAATCCTAGAAACTCATGAGATGAATTTTCACTATGCACACTAGGTTGAATTTGTTCAAGTTCATCTATTTATCAACCAATCAGCGAAAATTTCATATGGACACCTATTATGCGTTGGGAGTTTATGATTTCAACCTCTATCACCTAATCTCTCTAAATCTTACACTTGTGTGCCTTGGAATATATATAGAAGAATAATTTCTAAAAGAGAGTTGGGTTTTGGAGAATGGAATTGGTTTCACGCATGTTTTGCTCGGGACTAGCAAAATGCTGGTTGGGGGGTGTGTTGAGCTCTTAATTGTGCATATTCTAACACTAATTCATCACTCATTATGCAAGGTTTTCATGATTTATAGACTATTCTAATGCATGAATTTGTGATTGTAGGATGAGAGAGAGGATGCATCAATTGGAGACTTAAAGAAGTCATTTACAAGCGTAGAAGATCAAGAGGCTATGCGTCAAAGGATGAAAGAAAGAAGTCTGAGGAAAGAAGAAAGAAAGCAGAAGAGAACACTCACGACCGATCGTCCGACCGGTCGTCCAAGGCCCAGGACCGGTCGCCTGACCGGTCCGCACACACAATAGAGGGGATCCAGAGGCCACAACTCTCTGGACTGTTCACGACCGGTTGTGCGACCGGTCGTCCACTGCTGTGACCGGTCATGCGACCAGTCCTTGAATTAAAATCCTGGATTCAGAATTTTCCAAAACTCACTGGATGTTTTTCGCGCTTTTGAGACCGGTCGTGCGACCGGTCGTCTGCGTAACGAAGTGTGATCTACAAGTTTCAAAATTCTCTGCGCACTGCGTATGTTTACGCAAATTCTGGAAGTTTCCAAGGTTGCAGAGCCTCCCACTATAAAAGGACACCTAGGGATCATTCCTAGGGTATCTTAGAAGAGTTTAAGCAAGGTTAGAGGCGGCGGAAGTGGATTTTGGAGTTCCACAACTCCTTCTAGTTTGTTTTACTGTTTTATATATATTTTTTAGTTGTTTCATGTTTCCTTGGATCATGAACGGCTAAACCTCTTAGCTAGGGCTAAGTGGTGAAGTTTGTAGTGGATCTAAGATGTTTCAATTCGTTCTAAGTTGGTTTTAAGATTGAATTTCATGTTTATGAACAATGGTTTGAAGTTTATACAAGTTCTAAGTAGTTTTTCTTAGTCTTATGGTGACTCATGGATGTTTGGGAGAATTACTTAAGTTCTTAATTGCTTTGTGTTAGTCTAGATCTGTATGATCCGAGGAATTGGAGTACGCTCTAGTACTATGATCTTCATGTGGGGACTTCCTACCAAAGTTCTACTTTTCTGATTTTCTGAATTATGTATGGGACTGTGCATGTGATTTGATTCAAGTTCAAATCATGATCTAGCTTTGTCTGGTGACAGGACTTAATGATGATCATGATTATGAACTTAGTTTATTGGAATTGGGACTGACCTATGCAATTGAGCATGCTCATCCTAGCTTGCATTGAGTGAATCATATACATTGGCCTTACATATGACAGATTGTTTGGTTTAACAGCTCTACTATCCGGCTAGATAGATCTTAATGTCGATTCTAGTTGAGAAATTAAAAAATCACAGCGGATTGAACATCAAGGATTGCTACAAGTGGATCCTTGAACCCCTAGTGCCTTTTTATAATTGTTTACCTTCAATTTAGTTCAAAGTTGTTACTTACATCAATCTCATATAAAATCCGATTGTTAGCTCTCAATAGACACTATTGGATGTGTTTGTGAATTCCTACACAAGTCCCTGTGGATCGACCTCGGTCTTACCGAGTTTATTACTACATCGCAACCCTACACTTGGGGAAGCGAACAGGAAGCGAACAAGTTTTTGGCGCCGCTGCCTAGGACTTTCACGGTTTTTCACAAATTTTTGAAAATAGTGTCTATTTAGGATTTTAAGAATAGTACTAACTTAGTTTGTTTTATTTGATTTGTTTTCTTTTTCAGGGATTTCTAGGAAGCTGAAGAAGACATAAGGACCTCAAGTGCTAAATCAAGTTTTATCCTTCTACACCTTACTCTTCTTCTTCTCCTATTCATTCCTATCATATTCATCTCTTGTACAGTTGGGTGGAGACTCCTTTTCGATCTCTGATAGGTAGGTCTTGTGCCACCTAGATTCCTATTGGTCGTCTCTGCCGTCTTGGATCACCTTGTGCTCTGAGATTTCTCTTCTCACCTCTACTCCTCTTTCTTCTTTTTCTGCACTTTTATCAAAAGATTCAAAGAGTGGGTGGGGAGTTCTCTGAACCCCTATTGACCAGGAGAAATCGGTCTCTATCCTTGCTTCTGGCCTAGCAATTGCAAGACACCTTGTGCTTCGGTCTTAAAAAAGAGTAAAGAAAGGAAGGAAGAATTCTTTTTCCTTTTTATTTCAGTCTTTTAGGATTTTGCATACCACATTGGGCTCGGGATTCCAATAATCGACTCATAAGTGAAGGGGGAATAGTAGAAGGAATAGACAGAGAACCACGTGCTAGGAGACATCTAACTTCTCCAATTTTGTCTGAAAATATGGCTGTAAATGTCGAGCTCTTAATTGTGCATATTTTAACCCCAATTCATCACTCATTATGCATGCTTTTCATGATTTAAAGACTAATTTAATGGATGGATTTGTAATTGTAGGAATGAGAGGGAGACTTCACTAATTCATAGTCAAAAGAGTCACTTTGTATGCATTGGAGATTAACATAATAAGTGACAAAAGGTGGAGGAAAGAAGAAGAAAGAAAGAGAAGAAAATATGCAAGACCTGTCTCAAGACCTGTCCCAAGACCGGTCGCCAGACAGGTCTACACAGCTAGACCGGTCGCCCGACCGGTCGCCAGACAGGTCGAGAGGTGTCCAGAAACACCAAACTCACTGGACTATTTTCGAGGTTTTGAGACCGGTCATTCGACCGGTCGTTCATTAGCTTAGACTGGTTGTGCGACCGGCCGTCAGCATAACAGAGCTTGTCTGTGAAGCTCCGATTTTCTCTGCGCAATTGCGTGATTTCTTGCGCAATTCAGAATCTTCCGCTCCAACTTATAAATGCCACCTCCATTCTCTTCCTAGGGCATCTAGCAACGTGGGGAGCAAAGGATTCAAGACCTAGGAGGCTTCCTAGCCTCTATTGAACCTCCAATTTATGCATTGCATTGCCCATTACATGACATGGTTTGCATGATTTTCATGATTTAAAGGCCCATCTAACACATGTTTTGTGATTACAAGGGATGGGAGCGGACTTCATTCAATTGGGATTAAAAGAAAGCTTTTAGAGTCATTGGATGAAGAATGAAAGAGAATCGAAGATAGAAGAAAGCAAGGAGAAGAGAAAGAAGGAAAGAAGAGAAGAAAAGAAAGAAAGAAGAACAATTTGAAGAGGGCTGACCGATCTTGACCAGTCAGCCACGGTTGCTGATCAAAGAGAGGAACAGGCCGACCGGCCTTGACCGGTCGGCCATGCACACTGGGAGATGGAAAGTTGGGTCCGACCGGTCATGACCGGTCGGCTGTATACACTGGAATAAGCTTAATTTGGTCCGACTGGTCATGACCGGTCGGCCACACTTGCTGGATGAATGGACAATCCAGTCCGACCGGTCATGACCGGTCGGCTGCACTCCCTGGAATGTTTAAAAGAGCAATCCGACCGGTCACGACCGGTCGGCTCTACGTAAGGAGAGTTCTTTCTAAATCAGGACTCCGAAAATTGCTGCGCAGTGCGTAATCTTTCGCAGAATCCGACGCAAGGGAGTTTATTGCTATAAAAGGACACCTAGGGGTTCTTTCTAGGTTATTAGAGAAGCTAAGGAACGTGGTTCTAAGGAGGGAAAGCGATTGTGGAGCATCTGCAACTCTCCTATTCCGGTTTTTCTAGTTTTATGCTTTTATTTAGAGATTTTAGTTGTAGCATGACTATGCTCGGCTAAAACCTCTCAGCTAAGGCTGGAGGTGAAGCTTGTAGCTAATTTCATGTTGAATTCAGTTTAATTCAAGTAATTTCTGTTCAAGTTTGGATTTTTGCATGGTTTAGTTCCAAAAAGTGGTAGTTTGAGACGTTTTATGAGAGTTTATGTGCTCCGGACATGAATTCCTTTTAATTCTCTGAGATTATCATGTTTGTTTGTTTAAATTCGGATTATAGTAATCCTTGAGCAGGCCATAGTCCAGAGGCATGGCTGTTACTCCGCAGGCTATGGTTTCGAGTTTGTATTGATTGAATGGAACTAGAACTTGGAAGTTCAACTTGAATGTGATGGAATGTGTGTGAATGCTTTATTTTCCAACTAGATGAGAGATAGGACTTCAAATCTAGTTGTGTTCCCTACTTGGATTGGCTGAATTGACATAGGATTACTACAAGTGGATCCTTAAATGCCTTAGTACTTTATATCTCTGAATTTCTGTTAAATTACTGTTTTTAAGTAAACACTCAATTGAATCTGATTTTCTTCCAAAAACTGAGTTGCTGGAGTGGTTTGGAAGCTGTTTCTATTTCCCTGTGGATCGACCTCGGTCTTACCGAGATTTATTACTACATCGCAGCCTTACACTTGAGGCGAGCGAACAAGTTTTTGGCGCCGTTGCTGGGGAATTAGATAATGATTTTCAAATAGTTCAGTGGCTGTAGAAGTAGATAGGTTTTCTGATTTTCTTAGAACTAACAAAGTTTTCTGTTTTGTAAGAATTCTTCTCTAAGATCAAGCGCATCAGGTGATACCTTTCTAACTTAGTTTTTTTTCAGATTAGTTTCAGATTTCAGTTCTCTAGGTTAGGATTAGTTTTGATTGAGTGGTTTATGTCCCGTTGGGAACGTATTCACTCAAAACGTCTCCAATCTGAAGGTGGTTTAGTTGGACCATTGTCAGTTCATAGACGAGTCCGGAATTATCAAGAGCATTGTGAAAATTTGGAGAGTATGGAACAAACGCCTGTAAGGAATCCTCCCCCCCCCCCCCCCCCCCCCCCCCCCCCCCACTCCAACTACAAACGCGAATCAAGAAGGAGTAGGAGAGAATGAGGTACATAATGTTCCTCCAATGAGATCACTACGGGACTACCTACAACCTGCCCGAGCAATTACACCCTCTTGCATAGTTCTACCAGCGAACGGTGGAACCCTTGACATAAAACCGGGTGTAATTCAACTTTTACCAAAGTTCCATGGGCTAGACTCTGACCGCCCATACTTACACTTGCAAGAATTCGAAGAAGTGTTGGCCACCTTGCATTATCCCAATGTTTCCGAGGATACAATCAGACTTAAACTTTTTCCCTTCACTTTGAAAGAAAGAGCCAAAGATTGGCTTCACTCTCTTAGACCACATTCGATTGGGTCATGGGTTGAGATGAACCGGGAATTCCTGAAAAAGTTCTTCCTGGCTCATAAAACAAACACTCTTCGAAGGGCCATAATGAATTTCTCAGCTAAAGAGGGTGAATCTTCTTTTCAATGTTGGGAAAGATTTAAGGATCTCCTACTTGCTTGCCCACATCATGGCTATGAGAGTTGGCAAGTTATAAATTTTTTCAATGATGGATTAAGTTCCAATATGCGCCAATTTGTGGAAATGATGTGCAATGGCGAGTTTATGAGTAAAAATCCAGATGAGGCTTGGAGTTACTTGGACATGTTGGCTGAAAACGCCCAATCTTGGGATACATCGGATAAACCCAATAACTCCAAGCCCACTCAAGAGAAAGGTGGGATCTATATCCTTAAGGAGGAAGACGATGTGAATGCAAGGATAGCCAACCTCACAAGGAAGGTTGAGGCCATGGAACTTAGTAAAAGTGGAGTTCCCAAGTCCAAGGAAGCTGTTGAAAACATATGTGGGATTTGCCTCACCGACTTACACGCTACGCAAGATTGTCCCACAATTCCTGCATTTCAGGAAGTGCTACATGAGACAGCCAATGCCACATATGGTTATCAACGGCCCTTCAATGGACCGGTAGGTAATACGTACAATGAGAGTTGGAAGAACCACCCGAATTTCAGTTGGAAGAATGCTCCTACAGGCAATCCTACCAACTCCCAAAGAGGGCCACCCATGCAAAATATGGCCCCACCTCAAGTCTCATTGGAGGATACCTTGAGAGCGTTTATGCAAGGGCAAGCGCAAATAAATCAATCGAATCAGCAAATGTTCCAAGAGCTTAAAGTCTCGGTTGATGAGATTAAGGGACGCTTGAATGCTAGGGAAGGGACCTTTCCAGCCCAACCTCAGCCCAATCCAAAGCAAGTACATGAAGTAAGCATCTCTAATTCTTCCAACCAAAACATGGAGCAAGATAAATCCATTACCACCCTTAGAAGTGGTAAACAAATTGACAAAACTATTCCGGTGAAGGCCGATGAGCCTAATGATCCGGTAAATTTTGAGGATGAAGATGGATCTAACTTAGCCCCACAACAACCGGAACGCATTTACAAGCCCGTAGCACCATTCCCTTCGAGATTGGTTGCCCCAAAATCTCTCCCAAATTCTCAAGATATTCTAGAGATTTTCAGACAAGTCAAGATCAATATCCCTTTGCTTGATGCCATCAAACAAATTCCCTCTTATGCCAAGTTTCTAAAAGACCTATGCACAACAAAATGCAAATATAATGTGCAGCAAAAGGCCTTCTTAACTGAGCAAGTGAATGCCATCCTCACTCAAAAGACCCCCCCAAAATTCAAAGATCCCGGTAGTCCCACCGTCTCATGTATCATTGGAGACTACCGGATTGAACGTGCCTTATTAGATTTGGGGGCGAGTGTGAACTTGATCCCATACTCGGTATATGAGCAATTGGGTCTTAGTGAATTAAACCCACCAAAACCACGTTGCAACTCACTGATAGATCTATCCGGGTACCGAGGGGGATAGTTGAGGATGTTCTAGTCCAAGTTGACAAATTCTACTACCCGGTAGATTTTATAGTCTTGGACACACAACCGGTTTTGGATGCTAGCACCCAAATACCGGTAATATTAGGCCGCCCATTCCTTACCACATCAAACGCAATCATCAATTGCCGGAATGGGGTGATGCAACTATCTTTTGGAAACATGACACTAGAGGTGAATGTGTTTCATTTGGGCAAAAGACATAGGGATGTCGATGATGATGAGTTCTTCGATGTAAACATGCTTGAAACTTTTGAAGAAGAAGAACTCCTCCAACTTGAACCACTAGAAAGCTTGGAGACATGCTTAGCACACTTCATGGATCCTGAAGACCCCATCATTAGTGAAATTGTGCAGGCAGAAAGACCGGTAGTTGATACTAGCCGGTGGAGGCCCCATTTTGAAAAATTGCCACCAACCACATCAAGGCCTCTACCGTCTAACATCAACCCACCGAAGCTTGACCTCAAACCACTGCCATCCGAGCTTAAATACGTATATTTGGGTCAAGAGGAAACGTTCCCAGTTGTCATTGCCTCCCACCTTGACAAAGACCAAGAGCTCAAGTTGATTGAGTTACTCAAAGAACATAGGGAAGCCATAGGTTGGACAATAGCGGATCTTAAAGGGATAGATCCTTCGGTTTGCACGCACCGAATACACCTTGAAGAAAACGCAAAAACGACTAGACAACCTCAAAGACGGTTAAATCCAAACATGATGGAGGTTGTCAAAGCCGAGGTGTTAAAGCTATTGGATGTGGGTATCATCTACCCCATCTCAGATAGCCAATGGGTGAGTCCTACCCAAGTTGTCCCTAAGAAATCCGGTATTACTATCATTAAAAACGCCAACAACGAACTTATACCGACTAGGGTGACCACCGGGTGGCGTATGTGCATTGATTATAGGAAGCTCAACACGGTTACTAGGAAAGACCACTTCCCTCTCCCATTTATGGATCAAATTTTGGAGAGGTTGGCAGGCCATTCCTATTAATGCTTCCTAGATGGCTATTCCGGATACAACCAAATTGAGATAGCTCCGGAAGACCAAGAGAAAACCACCTTTACATGCCCATTTGGCACCTTCGCTTACCGAAGGATGCCATTCGGGTTATGTAATGCACCCGCCACATTCCAACGATGCATGTTGAGTATTTTCTCAGACATGGTGGGTGAGTTTCTTGAGGTATTCATGGATGATTTTTCTGTTTTTGGTTGTACATTTGATGAGTGTCTCAAGCACTTGAAGTTGGTCTTGATGAGGTGTGAGGAGAAGCAACTTGTATTAAACTGGGAAAAGTGTCATTTCATGGTACAAAGAGGAATAGTCCTTGGACATATCATCTCGTCCAATGGAATAGAGGTAGACCGGGCAAAAATTGACATAATTTCCAATCTACCACCACCCAAAAGCATATGCGATGTGCGGTCCTTCCCTAGACACGCCGGTTTCTATCGAAGGTTTATAAAGGATTTTAGTCATATCTCAAGGCCTTTATGCAACCTTCTACAAAAGGAGAACCAATTTGAGTGGAGTGCCGAATGTCAATTAGTTTTTTCAAAGCTAAAAGACATGTTGACAACCGCTCCTATCATGCAACCACCAGATTGGTCCATTCCTTTTGAGTTGATGTGCGATGCAAGTGATTTTACTATTGGGACGGTGTTAGGCCAAAAGAAGGATAAAAAGCCCCATGTCATCTACTAAGCAAGTAGGACCTTGAATCCTGCCCAAGTTAATTATTCGACTACAGAGAAAGAGCTCCTGGATGTCATTTTTGCCTTGAACAAATTCAGGTCATACTTAATAGGATCTAAAGTTATTGTTTATACGGATCATGCGGCAATGAAATACCTTCTTTCTAAGAAGGATGCTAAGCCCCGTTTGCTTAGATGGATCCTACTCTTTCAAGAATTCGACTTGGAGATCAAAGATAAGAAGGGGGTAGAAAATGTGGTGGCGAATCATCTATCCCGCCTAGTCCTACCAAATTCCATTGACAAGTCACCTATTGAGGACTCATTCCCTGATGAGCAACTCTTTGTTGCTATGCATCCACCATGGTACGCTGATATAGCCAATTATCTTTCCACAGGTGCGATGCCGATTCATTGGACTGCGCAGGACAAACGTAAATTTCTAAGGGAAGTGTGCAGATTTTTCTGGGATGAACCTCTATTGTTTAAATATTGCCCAGATCAAATTATAAGGAGATGCGTCCCCGATGATGAACACAATTCAGTCATCTCCTTTTGTCATGATCAAGCATGTGGGGGTCATTTTTCAGCCAAGAAAACAACTGTGAAAATTCTGCAGTGTGGTTTTTATTGGCCCACATTATTTAAGGACACCCACGAGTTTTGCAAAGCGTGCGAGCGCTGCCAGAAGTTAGGAGGATTATCCCGTCGAAATATGATGCCTCTCACCCCAATTCAACATCTTGAAGTCTTTGACTGTTGGGGCATCGATTTCATGGGACCATTCCCCTCATCTTTTGGACATGTCTATATTCTGCTTACCGTAGAATATGTGTCTAAATGGATAGAGGCTATCCCATGTAGAACCAACGATCATCGTACAGTTCTCAAGTTCCTAAAAGAAAACATACTTTCTAGATTTGGGACGCCTCGAGCCATTATTAGTGATGGTGGTTCTCACTTTTGCAATAGACCCTTTGAAACTTTGATGAAGAAATATGGTATTAGGCACAAAGTGAGCACCCCATACCACCCACAAACAAGTGGGCAAGCTGAAATCTCCAATAGGGAAATCAAGCAGATTTTGGAAAAGATGGTGAGACCAGATCGCAAGGATTGGTCCCTAAGATTAGATGATGCACTTTGGGCTCACCGTACCGCCTACAAGACACCCATTGGAATGTCCCCTTATAGACTTGTTTATGGGAAAGCTTGCCACTTGCCTGTGGAGATAGAACACAAAGCCTATTGGGCAATTCGGGCTTTAAACTTTGACATGGACAAGGCTAGCTTGCTTCGAAAAATTCAATTAAATGAGCTTGATGAAATCCGGAACGATGCATATGAGAACTCGGGAATTTACAAGAGTAAGATGAAGGCTTTCCATGACAAGCACATCTTCAGGAAATCTTTCCATGAAGGACAGAAAGTACTCTTGTATAATTCCCGACTTCACCTTTTTCCGGGCAAATTACGATCTCGATGGACCGGCCCATATATTATCAAAGAAATTTTTCCTCATGGGGCTGTTGAGATTGAAAATGCAGCGAATGGTAACCGTTTTAAAGTTAATGGACAACGCCTTAAACCATTTGTTGAGAAATTTGATTCAGAGGACACGTCCATCACTCTGATTGATCCTGTCTATCAGGATGATTGATCTCCTAGTCTGATGGAGGTATAGGTAGGTTTTTCTTTAGTTTTACTGTTTTTAAGTAGGATTTAGTTGTTGGAGTTGCAGACTTCCATGATCGCTCTCTCAGGTACTATTGTTCTCACTCTCTCATAATTTACCATTGCTCTCATGATTCATCCTAATTGCATATCGTTTACATTGAGGACAATGCAAGATTTGGTTGGGGGGTGAGATGAGATTCTTCATCTAGCATATTGCAACATTTCGAGCTTCATATGATGCGCAAATTTTTTTTCGAATTTTCTAACATCTCAAAACTCTTTTAGAAAATCTTGTTTCTACACATTTGAGATGCTATGAGTATAAGAAGAGGAGATACGAAGTGTGTGACGTTGGAGGTTTTGAAATTCTCCCAACATAATGTTTTATATGTTAGTTCCCCTATTGTTGTGATTGATAGAAAATTTGAACACCTTTACACCAAGTTCACATTACACGATTTTCATGAGTTGACAGGTTTATGTGATTTGTGGATTGGTAGACTTTGATTTAAGGTGTTGAGCAGCCAAACCGGGGTATTTTGTCCATCCTTGTCCATGGGAAAATAACGGAAGATATGGATTTCTAAAAATCCTATCTAATTTAAAAGAAAAAGGAAAGAAAGGATGAAATCGGGAAGGAAAGAAAAATGGTGGAAAATTTCGAAAAGGGCTACCTATTACCAACCGGGGGATGGTCGAACCGTAACCAAAGCCGGAAATGGGACGTAGTGTGAAAGCCATCGGAAGGACGGTAAGGCAAATTCCTGTCATAGGCTTGTTGTTGCTCTGTGCACCTTAAAAATCCTTGGTTTACTTAATCTATGAAGAAGATGATCCCAGGAACTCATGAGATGAACCTTCACTATGCACGCTAGGTTGAATTTGTTCAAATTCTTCTATTTATCAATCAGTCAGCGAGAACTTCATGTAAACACTTCTTATGTTTTGAGAGCCCATGGTTCAGCTTCTATCAGCTAATTTCTCCAAATTTTATACTTGTACATCTTGGAATGGATAGAAACGTGGTTTCTAGAAGAGAGTTGGATTTGGAGGTTTGAAATTGTTTCACGCATGTTTTGCTCGGGACTAGCAAAAACCTGGTTGGGGGTGTGTTGAACCTCCAATTTATGCATTGCATTGCCCATTACATGACATGGTTTGCATGATTTTCATGATTTAAAGGCCCATCTAACACATGTTTTGTGATTACAAGGGATGAGAGCGCACTTCATTCAATTGGGATTAAAAGAAAGCTTTTGGAGTCATTGGATGAAGAATGAAAGAGAATCGAAGATAGAAGAAAGCAAGGAGAAGAGAAAGAAGGAAAGAAGAGAAGAAAAGAAAGAAAGAAGAACAATTTGAAGAGGGCTGACCGGTCTTGACCGGTCAGCCACGGTTGCTGATCAAAGAGAGGAACAGGCCGACCGGCCTTGACCGGTCGGCCATGCACACTGGGAGATGGAAAGTTGGGTCCGACCGGTCATGAACGGTCGGCTGTATACACTGGAATAAGCTTAATTTGGTCCGACCGGTCGGCCACACTTGCTGGATGAATGGACAATCCAGTCCGACCGGTCATGACCGGTCGGCTGCACTCCCTGGAATGTTTAAAAGAGCAGTCCGACCGGTCACGACCGGTCGGCTCTACGTAAGGAGAGTTCTTTCTAAATCAGGACTCCGAAAATTGTTGCGCAATGCATAATCTTTCACAGAATCCGACGCAAGGGAGGTTTATTGCTATAAAAGGACACCTAGGGGTTCTTTCTAGGTTATCAGAGAAGCTAAGGAACGTGGTTCTAAGGATGGAAAGCGATTGTGGAGCATCTGCAACTCTCCTATTCCGGTTTTTCTAGTTTTATGCTTTTATTTAGAGATTTTAGTTGTAGCATGACTATGCTCGGCTAAAACCTCTCAGCTAAGGCTGAGAGGTGAAGCTTGTAGCTAATTCCATGTTGAATTCAGTTTAATTCAAGTAATTTCCGTTCAAGTTTGGATTTTTGCATGGTTTAGTTCCAAAAAGTGGTAGTTTGAGACGTTTTATGAGAGTTTATGTGCTCCGGACATGAATTCCTTTTAATTCTCTGAGATTATCATGTTTGTTTGTTTAAATTCGGATTATAGTAATCCTTGAGCAGGCCATAGTCTAGAGGCATGGCTGTTACTCCGCAGGCTATGGTTTCGAGTTTGTATTGATTGAATGGAACTAGAACTTGGAAGTTCAACTTGAATGTGATGGAATGTGTGTGAATGCTTTATTTTCCAACTAGATGAGAGATAGGACTTCAAATCTAGTTGTGTTCCCTACTTGGATTGGCTGAATTGACATAGGATTACTACAAGTGGATCCTTGAATGCCTTAGTACTTTATATCTCTGAATTTCTGTTAAATTACTGTTTTTAAGTAAACACTCAACTGAATCTGATTTTCTTCCAAAAACTGAGTTACTGGAGTGGTTTGGAAGCTGTTTCTATTTCCCTATGGATCGACCTCGGTCTTACCGAGATTTATTACTACATCGCAGCCTTACACTTGAGGCGAGCGAATAGCCTCCTACAACTAGTTTTCTTCTTCTTCTAGTTCTAGTTCTAGTTTTGTTTTTAATATGTTTTTCATTAGCTAATCTCTTAGCTAGAGCTAAGAGGTGAACCTTATAGTTTTCTTAGATTGTTTAATTCATTTTATTGGTTTCAAGTTGGATTTCATGTTTAAGAACAATGGTTTGAAGTTTAATTCAAGTACTAAGTAGTTTTTCTTAGTCTTATGATGACTCATGGATGTTTGGAAGAATTGCTTGAGTTCTTAATTGTTGTGAACTAGTTTAGACCTGTATGATCCAAGGAATTGGAGTACGCTCTAGTAATATGATTTTCATGTGGGAACTTCTTACCAAAAGTCTACTTTTATGGAAATTCTGAAGTATATGAACTGTGTATGTGATTTGAATAAGTTCAAATCATAATCTAGTTTCGTCTTGTGACAGGATTTAATGATGGTTATGATTGTGATCTTAGCCTATTGGAATTGGGACTGATCTATGCAATTGAGTATGCTCATCCTAGCTTGCATTGAGTGAATCATATACATTGATCTTACATGTGGAAGATTGTTTGGTTTAACTGCTCTATTATCCGACTAGATAGAACTTAATTTCGATTCTAGTTGAGAAAGTGAGAAACCATAGCGAATTATGCATCCAAGGAGAGCTATAAGTGGATCCTTGATGCTCTAGTTATCTTTTCATTATCAGATTTTCTATTTTATGTTCAAAACCAATTTCACAAACCTCTTTGATTCTAGTTATTAGGATAGTTGGAATTGTTTACCTCCTTCCATGTAGATCGACCTCGGTCTTATCGAGATTTATTACTACATCGCAACCCTACACTTGGGGAAGCGAACAAGTTTTTGGCGCCGCTGCTGGGGAAGAGGTTAAACGGTTCTAATTGTTCTAGTAGCTATAGAGTAGTCTTAGTTAGGTAGGATTTTCAGTTTTTCTAGAAGTAGTTTTCTGATTTTTTCTAGAATACTAACAATTTTTTGTTTTTGGGTTTTGTAGGAACTTAGTTGCTGACATAGTTCTCACTTCCATGGGTAACATCTCTCCATCGCCCTTTCTTCTTTTTTATTTTTCTTCCAGGGTAGTTCCAACTCTTTAAAATCTCATTATGGCTGATTGGAAGTGTGGTGCTTATGCTTACCTTTTAGAAGATGAGAGGTCAGACTACGGAATCCAAACTCTTTATGATTGGAACCATTATAAGCACAAGTATTTTTCTGAGATTCAACCAACCTCCACTACCCCCCAACATAAGACTCTACGTGATTACTGGGTTGAAAATAACAAGAGTGTTCCACCAAGTTTAACAAGAGGTAGGAATAAGAAAAAGGACCGGGGGAGTAATGACCAACCGGTAAAGACATTGCGTGATCACTTGTATGGTCATGCCTATCAACCATCTTATCAGTCTTCGTCATATAACACGTATGGTCTTCATCGAGAGAGTCCTCACACCTCTAGTCCAATAGAAGATGAGCCAACCATAGATGCCAACAATTATCCTCAAGAGTTTCTTTCTCATGATCCACAACCGACACAAACTCTTGAGGATACGCTGCAAGAGTTTATGAAAATAACTGAGCAATGTGTACAAAACCTCTCGCCATCTCAAAATCCTGAACCCAACATTGGGAACACCGAATCAATCCCCAACAATGAGGAGGATGAGGCTATCCAAGCCCAACCCACTTTCGATTTAATGACTAAACTTTTAGAGGATGTAGATCTCAGTGATCCCAACATTACCATCGATTATGGTGAATCAACTATCTCTTTTAGCTATTCCGATTTGAATGATGAAGAGATTTCAAGGATGGTTGATGAATCCGAGGAATCTACAAAATCTGAAAGTGATAGCTTGATTAACCACAATGAGGGTTCAATGGATGATTGTGAGTCTATGATTTCTTCTTCCTATGGGCCGAATATTTATGAGTCGCCGGAAGATATTCTTGCTAGAGAAATGGTCGAAGTGGATCTCTTTGAGTCCTCCCACCAATATAACATGACCAATTCTATTGTGGAAGAACCCCCTTGGGTTGAAAATTCTGTTTCTTTGGATGACGAGGTAGCACAATCTGAAATTTCAAAAGATCAACCAATGCTAGATGATGTGCTTACCACTGAATCTAAAATTTTTCTTTGAAAGATCTCCCCTCTATAGAGGAGGAATTCCTTACCCTTGAAACAGAATTTCCTCAATCACTTAGGGAGAATGAGGACCCTTCATCCGACTCTCTCAATTTCCTAGAGGAATGCATGACCCACCCCTATGATCTGGATGATGAGATAATTATGGAGTTGGATAGTTTGTTAGACATGGTGTTAGTGCCTGAAGAACACCATTCCACTGATTTACACTCTTCACCATTATTTGTGGAAGCACCATGTAATTCTGAAATTGTGGAGGAGACAACGCAAACTGAAAAATACTTAATGAATGTCTCTCCACCATCATGGGTTCTTCAACCCATTGAAAATTTTGATTGGGAGGACCTGCTTTTAATCAATTACAACCCAATTCAGAAATTGAGGAGATATCTTTTTGCTGCTTTTATCTCCTCCTTACATGCGTGGTGTGCACACTATGATTGGACCTTCATGAAGAAATGCACCCAGGTATACATTCGAGCAGGACTTTGGATGGTCCTCATGAGAAACCTACTGAAATTCATGAAGATCCTACTCAAATTTGATCATGTAGTCGATCGGACTAATTAAAGGTAGGTAGGTAGGTTAGGATTTCTTTATGCATTTAGGATTGAATAAGTCTCATTGAGACAATGGAAGATGCTAGAATTGATCTACTTGCTACCTTAGGTACTCTCGTTCTCACTCTCCTTTGTTTTATGTCATTGCTCTCATGTCATGCATATTGCATATCTTATTACATTGAGGACAATGGAAGATGCTAGAATTGATCTACTTACTACCTTAGGTACTCTCGTTCTCACTCTCCTTTGTTTTATGTCATTGCTCTCATGTCATGCATATTGCATATCTTATTACATTGAGGACAATGGAAGATGCTAGAATTGATCTACTTGCTACCTTAGGTACTCTCGTTCTCACTCTCCTTTGTTTTATGTCATTGCTCTCATGTCATGCATATTGCATATCTTATTACATTGAGGACAATGGAAGATGCTAGAATTGATCTACTTGCTACCTTAGGTACTCTCGTTCTCACTCTCCTTTGTTTTATGTCATTGCTCTCATGTCATGCATATTGCATATCTTATTACATTGAGGACAATGTAAGATTTTGGTTGGGGGGTGAGATTCCTTAGATGAATCTACCAGCTTTTGTGACATTTCGAGCAATTATGTAGAAAATTTTCAATTTTTCTAAAATTCAAAACTCTTTTGGAAAACTTTGTTTCTATGCATTTAAGATGATACGAAGTGAGTGATGTCGCAAGCTTTGAACTTCTCTTAATATAATGGTTTTATATGTAAATTCCCCTATTTATGTGAGTGATAGAAAATTTGAACACTTTTACACCTAGTTCACATTACACGATTTTCATGGGTTGAAAGAATTATGTGATTTGTGGATTAGCTAGACTTTGATTTAAGGTGTTGAGAAACCAAGCCGGGGTACTTTGTTCATCCTTGTCCATGGGAAAATAACGAAAGATATGGATTTCTAAAAATTCTATCTAATTTAAAAGAAAAAGGAAAAAGGAAGGATGAAATTGAGAATGATGGAAAAATGGTGGAAATTCCGAAAAGGGCTACCTATTACCAACCAGGGGATGGTCTACCTGTAATCAAAGCAGGAAATGGGACGTAGTGTGAAAGCCATCGGAAGGACGGTAAAGCAAATTCCTTTCATTGGCTTGGTGTTGCTCTATACACCTTGAAATCCATAGTTTAGTTGATCTATGAAGAAGATAAGCCTAGAAACTCATGAGATGAACTTTCACTATGCACACTAGGTTGACTTTGTTCGAGTTCTTCTATTCATCAATCAATCAGCGAAAATTTCATATGGACACTTATTATGTTTTGAGAGTTTAAGGTTTCAACTTCTATCACCTAATTTTTCTGAATTTTACACTTGTATGTCTCGGAATGGATAGAAGCATAGTTTCTAAAGGAGAGTTGGTTTTTGGAGAATTGAACTTGTTTCATGCATGTTTTGCTCGGGACTAGCAGTAAATCAACCTAATCCGATGGCCAATCCAAATCTGGGCCAAAACCAAACCTAAACGAGAGAGAATGTGGTTGAGAATGTTCCCCGACCAAGAACATTACGTGATTACTTGCAACCAGCAAGAGCGAACACTCCCTCATGCATAATCTTTCCAAAAAGTGCAGGGAATGTCGATTTGAAACCGGGAGTAATCCAACTCCTCCCAAAATTCCATAGATTAGACAGTGAAAGTGCCTATCAACACCTTAAGGAGTTTGATGAGGTAATAACCACCATGCACTTTGTGAATGTTACTGATGATGTGGTAAGACTTAAATTATTTCCTTTTACCCTTAAAGATAAAGCTAAAGGTTGGCTTCATGCATTAAGGCCAAGATCAATTGGTGCATGGACTGATATGCATAGGGAATTCATTAAAAAATTCTTCCCTACTCACAAAACGAACATGTTGAGGCGCCTTATCATGAACTTTGCCCAAAAGGAAGATAGGACCTTCTTCCAATGTTGGGAGAGGTTTAAGGACTTGTTAAATGCATACCCACATCATGGCTATGAAATTTGGCGGGTTATAAGCTTTTTCTATGACGGACTGACTTCACCTATGCGCCAATTTGTAGAGATGATGTGTAATGGGGAGTTCATGAATAAGGAAGCCGATGAAGAATGAGACTATTTGGAGGAAGTAACTGAGAATGCACAGTCTTGGGATACCTAAACCAGCAAATTCCAAGATTGGCCAACAAAAAGAAAAATGAGGAATTTATGTCTTATTAGAAGAGGATAACATAAGTGCACGGGTGGCTAGCCTCACAAGAAAAATTAAGGCCATGGAATTAAGGAAAGGAGAGACGATTAACTCCAATGACGTTGAAACTGTTTGTGAAATTTGTGCTCGAAATCAACATGCAACACAAGTCTGTCCCACAATTTCAGCGGTTCAGGACATCTTACAAGAACAATCAAATGCCATAAACAGTTATCAACGGCAATTTGGTGCTCCAAACTCAAACACGTTTAATTCTAATTGGAAGAACTATCCCAACTTTAGTTGAAGGAATGGACTCACTGCGAATCTAACCAATATCCCTCAAGCTCAACCTATACTAGGTCCATCTCTAGTCATTACACCAAAAGTTATGCTAGAGGAGATGTTGGGTGCATTTGTATCGGTTCAAGCTGAGTATAACAAGACTAATTCTCTGAAAATAGATGGGTTCATGCAAGAGCAACTGAAATTCAATCAAAATTCAACTCAAGCCATCAATGAATTGAAAACCTCAATGGCTAGGGTTGAATCTTACCTCAGTGTTAGGGAGAAAGGCACACTTCCTGCCCAACCTCTTCCTAACCCAAGAACCCAATTTGAGATACAAGACTCAGGCTCATCCTCCCAACACACGGAGCATGTTCAAGCTATAACCACTTTGAGAAGTGGGAAAATAGTTAATAAATCTAATCCAGTGAAGGCCCCAAAGCCTAAGGATCCGAAAAATTCCAAAGAGGATGATGGCTTAAACAACACTCCACAAGAGAAAGAACCGGAAAGGCGATACAAGCCGGTTGCCCCATTTCCCCAAAGGTTGATTTCACCAAAACCTTTAGACAAAAATCTAAAAATTTTAGAGGTTTTCAAGCAGGTGAAGATCAACATCCCGTTGTTGGATGCCATAAAACAAATACCATCATATGCCAAATTTCTAAAGGAATTGTGTACGGTCAAAAGGAAACACAATGTTCATAACAAAGTACTTTTGACTGAGAATTTGAGCGCTATTATCAAACAAGAGGTGCCTCAAAAATACAAGGATCCGGGTAGTCCAACCATCTCATGCATTATAGGAGACTACCGGATTAAACAAGCCCTACTCGATTTGGGGGCAAGTGTGAAGCTCATTCCATACTCAGTTTACGAACAACTTGGGTTAGGTGAATTGAAACCCACCAAAACCACACTCCAACTTGCTGATAAATCCATTCGTATACCAAGAGGAATGATTGAGGATGTTCTAGTCCAAGTTGATAAATTCTACTACCCAGTAGACTTTATTGTCTTGGATACACATCCTGTGATAGGTACTAGTGCTCAAATTCCTGTTATACTTGGCCGCCCTTTTCTAGCTACTTCAAATGCAATTATCAATTGTAGAAACGGGCTTGTACAAATGTCCTTTGGAAATATGACTCTTGAGCTTAATATATTTAATTTATGCAAACAACCACGGGAGGTCGATGAGGAGATCCACGAGATAAACTTGATTGAATCATTCGTGGAAGAAACTTTTCCCTCAACATTATATTCCGACCCTTTTGAGGCATGTGTGGCCCACTCTCATAAGATAAATGATGAAATAATACGAGAGATGGATGCCATTTTAGATGCGATGCCGGTGCTTGATAACAAAAGATGGAGGGCCCTATTTGAGTCTTTGCCCGTAAACAAGAACAAAGCCCTCCCATCCAATATCAAGGCACCAACACTCGACATAAAACCATTACCAAGTGAGCTGAAATATGTCAATTTAGGTCGAGATGAGACATATCCGGTGGTGATTGCTTCCCACTTGGATGAGGAACAAGAGAGTAGGCTAATGGCCACTCTATTAGAGCACAAGAGTGCCATTGGGTGGTCGATTGCGGATCTCAAAGGCATAGACCCACTGATTTGTACTCATCGCATACACCTTGAGGAGAATGAGAAGACATCTAGGCAACCACAAAGACGACTCAATGCAAACATGAAGGAAGTGGTTAAGGCCGAAGTGGTAAAACTATTGGATGTGGGTATTATCTACCCAAATCCGATAGTCAATGGGTGAGTCGAACTCAAGTGGTGCCTAAGAAATCTGGAATAACCATCGTAGCCAATGCCAATAATGAACTTGTACCAACCAGAGTCACTACCGGTTGGAGAATGTGCATTGACTACAAGAAGCTAAACATTGTCACGAGGAAAGACCACTTCCCCCTATCGTTTATTGATCAAATTTTAGAAAGGTTGGTGGGTCATTCCCATTTTTGCTTCCTTGATGGCTATTCAGGGTACAACCAAATAGATATCGCCCGTGAAGACCATGAAAAGACTACATTCACATGTCCATTCGGCACCTTCGCCTATCGACGGATGCCGTTTGGACTATGTAATGCCCCTGCCACATTTCAACGTTGTATGATGAGTATCTTTTCTGATATGGTGGGAACAATTCTCGAAGTCTTTATAGATGACTTCTCAGTATTTGGTTGTAGCTTTGATGAGTGCCTTGTGCACTTAAAATCTGTGCTGAAAAGATGTGAAGAGAAGAACCTTGTGCTGAATTGGGAAAAGTGTCACTTTATGGTTCAAAAGGGAATTGTACTTGGTCACATCGTTTCACAAAATAGAATAGAGGTGGACAAAGCGAAAATCGATCTTATCTCTAACTTCCACCACCTAAGAGCATACGAGATGTGTGGTCCTTTTTGGGACACGCATGATTTTATAGAAGGTTCATAAAGGACTTCAGTTCATTCTCTCGTCCTTTATATAACCTACTTCAAAAGAAAAATTCATTCGAGTGGAATGAAGAATGTCAAAATGCCTTTACCACACATAAAGGTATGTTGACATGTGCTCCCATAATGCAACCACCTGATTGGAGCCTTCCTTTTGAAATTATGTGCGATGCGAGCGACTATGCTATTGGGGCCATGCTAGGCCAAAGAAAAGAGAAGAAGCCATGTGTTATCTATTATGCAAGTAGAACCTTAAACTCAGCTCAAGCAAACTACACTACTATAGAAAGAGAACTTTCAGCCATAGTTTTTGCCTTAGACAAGTTTAGGTCTTACTTGATTGGATCAAAGATCATCATATTCACTGACCATGCCGCGCTTAAGTACCTTCTCTTTAAGAAGGATGCTAAACCACAGTTGTTAAGATGGATCCTTCTACTCCAGGAATTTGACATAGAGATACGTGATAAGAAAGGAGTAGAAAATGTAGTGGCTAACCATCTCTCTCGACTTGTCCTCACTAATTCCCCTGAAACGACCACGATCAATGACTTGTTCCTTGATGAACAACCTTTTGAAGTCTCCCAATTACCATGGTACGCGGACATTGCTAACTATCTTGCTACAGGTACAATTCCTACACATTGGAAAAAGCAAGATAAGGATAAATTCTTCACTGAGGTGTGAAAATTCCTATGGGACGACCCATACTTATTCAAGTATTGTCCCGATCGAATCATAAGGAGATGTGTGCCAGATGATAAACAACAAAGTATCACCTCCTTTTGTTACTCCCAAGCATGTGGTGGCCACTTTTCGGCTAAGAAGACCACAGCCAAAATTCTGCAACGTGGGTTTTACTGGCCCACTATGTTCAAAGACACACACGAGTTTTGCAAATCATGTGAGCCTTGTCAGAAATTGGGAGGAATCTCCGGTAGAAATATGATGCTACTCAATCCCATCTTAATAATTGAAATTTTTTACTGTTGGGGTATCGATTTCATGGGTCCATTCCCATCTTCTTTTGGAAATGCATACATCTTGCTTGTCGTTGATTATGTTTCCAAATGGGTCAAGGCCATCCCTTGCCAGAATAATGACCATAAAATGGTCATTCGCTTCTTAAAAGAGAATATTCTTTCCCTGTTTGGAACACCTCGAGTCATCATCAGTGATGGAGGTCTCACTTTTGTAATCGCCCATGTGAAACCTTAATGAAGAAATATGGCGTAACACACAAAGTGAGCACCCCCTTATCACCCGCAAACTAGTGGACAAGCTGAGATATCCAATAGAGAGATTAAACACATTTTAGAGAAAACGGTGAACCCCAATCGCAAGGATTGATCGCTTCGACTTACCAATGCGCTTTGGGCCTACCGTACTGCTTTTAAGACCCCTATTGGAATGTCTCCCTATAGACTTGTCTATGGGAAGGCTTTTCACTTGCTTGTGGAGTTAGAACATAGGGCATATTGGGCAATTAAGAAGATGAATTTTGATTCTAACAAGGCGAGCTCGTTGCGCAAACTTCAATTGAATGAACTTGCAGAAATCCGGAACGAAGCTTATGAGAATGAGAGAATTTACAAGGATAAGACGAAGATATTCCATGATAAGAAAATTCTTCATAAGACATTCACGATCAATCAAAAAGTCCTTTTGTATAATTCTCGCCTCCATTTATTTCCGAGCAAATTGAGATCTCGATGGACCGGTCCCTACATTGTGCAAACTGTCTACCCATATGGGACCGTCAAGTTGTTAAATCCAAGGAACGACAACATTTTTAAGTCGAATGGTCAGCGATTAAAGCCATTCTTTGAGAAGTTTCCTTCAGAAGGTATGTCCATACCTCTGACTGATCTTGTGTATCAGGATGATTGATCTCCTAGTCTGATGGAGGTATGGAGTAGTTAGAATTAGGATTTGGTTGCTTTTGTTTATTTTTCATAGGTTAGTTAGAAGGAGGAAGAATTCCACTTTTCACTCTCTCAGGTACTATCATTCCTCACTCCCTTTTATTTTAGAATTGCTCTCATGTTTGCTTATTGCACATCTTTTACATTGAGGACAATGCAAGATTTGGTTGGGGGGTGTAGGATCACTTGAATGAATCCAGTATTTTGTAACATCTCGAGCAATTATGTATAAAAAAATTTATTTCTCTAAATTTCAAACCTCTTTTAGAAAACCTTACTGTTATGCATTCGAGATCATATGAGTATAAGAAGAGGAGATACGAAGTGTATGATGTTGTAAGTCTTAAACTTCTTTCAACATAATGGTTTTATATGTGAATTCCCCTATTTTTGTGATTGATAGAAAATTTGAACACTTTTACACCTAGTTCACATTACACGATTTTCATGAGTTAAAAGGATTATGCGATTTGTGGATTAGCTAGATTTTGACTTAAGGTGTTGAGAAACCAAGCCGGGTTACTTTGTCCATCCTTGTCCATGGGAAAATAACGAAAGATATGGATTTCTAAAAATTCTATCTAAATTAAAAAGAAAAAGGAAAAGGAATGATGAAATTGGGAATGATGAAAAATTGGTGGAAAATTCCGATTAGGGCTACCTACTACCAATCGGGGGATGGTCTACCAGTAACCAAAGCCGGAAATTAGATGTAGTGTGAAAGTCGTTGGAAGGACGGTAAGGTAAATTTCTGTCATTGGGTTGATGTTGCTCTATATACCTTAAGATCTATAGTCTAGTTAATCTATGAAGAAGATAGTCTTGGAAACTCATGAGATGAATTTTCACTATGCACACTAGGTTGAATTTGTTCAAGTTCTTCTATTTGTCAAACAATCAGCGGGAATTTCATATGGATACTTATTATGTTTTAAGAGTTTACAGTTTCAACCTCTATCACCTAATTTCTCTAACTCTTACACTTATGTAGTTTGGGATGTATAGAAGAATGGTTTTTAAAGGAGAGTTGGGTTTGGAGAATGAAATTGATTTCACGCATATTTTGCTCGGGACTAGCAAAATGCTGGTTGGGGGTGTGTTGAGCTCTTAATTGTGCATATTCTAACCCCAATTTATCACTCATTATGCTTGTTTTCATGGTTTATAGGCTAAACTAATGCATAGATTTGTGATTGTAGGGATGAGAGAGAAGAATCATCAAATGGAGACTTAAAGACACTATTTAGAAGCAAAGAAGATCAAAGGACCAAGTGTCGAAGGATGAAAGAAAGAAGTCAGAGAAATAAAGAAAGAAAGCAGAAGAGCACACCCAAGACTGGTCGTCTGACCAGTCAGCACATTCAACTGAGGGACCCTGCGGCCACATCTCTCTGGACTGTTCATGACCGCTCGTACTACCGGTCGTCCACTGCTGCGACCGGTCCTTGAATTAATTTTCTGGGGTGAAAAATCCCAAAACTCTTTGGACACTTTTTACATTTTTTAAACCGGTCGTGCGACCGGTCTCTGCGTAATGTGGCGTGTTCTACAAGTCCCGAAATTCTCTGCGCACTGCGTACTCTTACGTAATTTCTGGAAGATTTTGATGCTGCGGAGCCTCCCCACTATAAAAGGACACCTAGAGATCATTCCTAGGGTATCTTAGAAGGGTTTGAGCAAGGTGGGAGGCGGCGGAAGTGGATTTCGGAGTTCCACAACTCCTTCTAGTTTGTTTACTGTTTTATGTTTTTCTTAGTTGTTTCATGTTTCTTTGGATCATGAACGGCTATTGTAGTGAATCTAAGATGTTTCAATTCGTTTAAGTTGGTTTTCAAGTTGGATTTCATGTTTAAGAACAATGGTTTGAAGTTAATACAAGTTCTAAGTAGTTTTTCTTAGTCTTCTGATGACTCATGGATGTTTGGGAGAATTAATTGAGTTCTTAATGGTTGTGTGCTAGTCTAGACCTGTATGATCCGAGGAATTGGAGTATGCTCTAGTACTATGATCTTCATGGGAGAACTTCCTACCAATGTTCTACTTTTCTGGATTTTTGTAGTATGTATGGGACTGTGTATGTGATTTGAATCAAGTTCAAATCATGATCTAGCTTTGTCTTGTGACAGGACTTAATGATGGTTATGATTGTGAACTTAGCCTATTTGAATTGGGATTGACCTATGCAATTGAGCATGCTCGTCCTAGCTTGCATTGAGTGAATCATGTACATTGATCTTACATATGGCAGATTATTGGTTTTAACAGCTCTATCATCCGACTAGATAGATCTTAATTTCGATTCTAGTTGAGAAAGTGAGAAACTATAGCGGATTGAGCATCAAGGATTGCTACAAGTGGATCTTTGAACCCCTAGTGCCTTTTATTAATTGATTACTTCAGTTTAGTTCAACATTGCTACTTACATCAATCTACTACAAATCTGGTTGTTAGTTTCTCAATAGAAACTATTGGATGTGTTTGTGAATTCCTACATAAGTCCCTGTGGATCGACCTCGGTCTTACCGAGATTATTACTACATCGCAACCCTACACTTGGGGAAGCGAACATCGAACCACTATACATGCTTGTGTTTGTGATTGTATTGAGCACATTAACATCTTAGCATTGGATGTTTAATTGTTTAATTATGAATGCTTGATAGGAATGTATGCTAAGCACTAGATTGGCACATCCACACACAAGATGTACTTTCACTAGGTGTGTAGACTTGAGCCCATTGATCCATTCTCATAAGTCTACATATGTTGCATAGGTTGGGAGCTTGATTAGTCATATCATTTGTTTACCTATGCATGCTTAGACTAGGATGTTTATTGCTCTAAACCAGATGCTAGTCTTGTGATTAGACCCACTTAGTCTTGGAAGCCAAAGTGTTCTTGCTTACTTAGTTTAATTTGTTGAATTGTGTTAGTAGGTGAAAAGAATTTCAAAAAGGTCCTAATCACCCCCCTTCTTATAGGTTTAGCCATAATTCTAGTTGCTCTTTAAGCTTCCACACATACGTAGGTGTCGTATTAGACTACCGACGTACTTTCATGGAGGTCGTACGCTCCGAAGCTGGAGCAGTGCGACCGTACGGGCGGCCCCCAAGGTGCTGCCCAAACTTATTTACAGCAGCTGCCTCGCAGCTATAAATACCCCTTCTCCCCTTCACATTCAGCGTCCCTCAACTCCCAGAAAAATTCTATAAGTTACGAGTCCATCTTCCCCTCTTAGTCCATTCCTCCACCAAGGAGAGCCCGAGTGAGAAGAGCCTAGCCCTAGTCCAGCCCAATCCGACCCTGGTCCAAGTCTCCCAAGCTATCCCAGTCCTGATGTATCCACTCAAAGCAAATCCTTGCGACACCTCCGTCCATCCAGCTACTCTTTTACCAGCATCATCTCATTCGCATCTAGCATAAGTGCAACATTTACTTTTCTTCGAATCCCCCTGCTTATCATGTCACTACAAGCACTTTGATTATTCAAATACACAGCATCCATCCTGCATAAAGCACCTGTCAGTTCGAGCGTATGCTTTGGGCTTGCCTGTTAATGGAAACCTGCCCATCAGAAACTCTTACTGTTCAGACCTGCATTCATGCATCATATCATTCATGAGAATGTACGAGGATTAAATCAGACGTTCAAGTATTAGTTCGATTCTATGAAGTAGAGACCGTACTTCGGTACGAGCACTTGTGGGGTGCTTAACATCTTCCCACCTTGTAACCATGATCCCTTACCTCGAATTTCTGGCCGCAGATCAAAAGGAGTCATTTTAGAGAAAGAGATCTTCGGATTCCATTCTCTAACGTTTCTACGGGGTCTAGCCGACTGTAGATTCGAAGTAACTAGCTAGTGGCGACTCTGGTCTTACACAAACTCATCCAACATATCTAGCTTAACATGACAACAGATAAAAAGCCCTCGAGAACGAGGCGAGCCAGTGGCACAAACGGCGATTCGTGCGCACGCAACCCCCCTTTCCAAAAGGAAGGGAGAATCCGGGAGCGCGGAGAGGCGAGCGTCCACAGGTGGGCGTATGTTCCCATACTTAGAATAATTTTTGGGATTTTGGTATTTAGAAGAATGGCAAAGGGAAGCATGCAGCCCTTGCATAGCCTTCGTCTCTCTTGGTGGAAATCTTCCTTTCTTTTCGATAGATGAATCCTTGGATCACCGTCCACAGGATTTTGCCCTTACCTTGTAAAGAGAAATCGACCCAAGGTTGTTCCTTGTTCTAATACCAATTTGGTGTAGCATAGACGGGTGAGATCGAGCACCATCTCTCTCACGGGATAACTATTCTAAATCCACAGAACTATTGGGATTCCTCAACCGATCTCTCTCGAATCCATGAGGGGATATCTCGAATCCACTAGACATTTTCTTTGAATCCACGAAGAACAACTCAAATCCAAGAGCATAAAATAGTAAAACCTCAATAGTTTTATTAATCAAAGATAACATGCATAAAAATGAGTTTAAGCAACCTTAAATAGAGAGAAACTAACCCTAGAAATGATAAAACGTATTAGAAAAGAATCATAAAGAAATTAGGAAAGAATCACAAAAAATAAAAAATAAATCAGAAAATCACGCATCTGTCTACTCATGGTCGGGCGCCCGGTGAAGGGTGGTCAGGCGTCCCATGAACTCAAAAACAGTCCAGCGAGTAAACAGAAAAATCTGGCGAATTTCGGGCATCCAGTGAAGTGTGGTCGAGCACCCGACGTTGCCAACGATTCAAAAGCATTGAGAAACTATCAAGAATTCTGAATTTTGATGCTCGATGAAGTATGGTCGAGCACCCGACATTGTCGACGGCTAAAAGGCGTCGGGAAAATCGTCAAGAATCTGATCACGACGGCCCAAATCCATTAAGAAATCATCAAAAATTTGATTTTCTGATTTTTCTGTAACTTTTTTTCAGGATCTTTTTCGGTCCTTTTCCTTTCAGAATGTGCACGACCTTCTTCCTCAATCATGGGATTCTTTCCCTACATCATCATTATCCTAGATTCATTCCAACTTTAGATTACCCTATATTTTTTTCCTCAAAGACAACAATATGCTTAAAAAAATATTATTTCTTACATGATCTGGTTTGTTAACAGTCAACTAGTTTAATGGCTTGATTTCTACATTATGTAGTATCTTGGAAATATCGAACATGAAGTCTTTTAGAGAATATCTTTTTGGATAGCAATCTAGGGTCCAAATATGATCTATCTTTAGGTTTTTTTTCAATTAGAAAAATCATCTTTCATAGGTCCACGACAACTTCTAAGGAGATCATCTGGATGGTCTAAATTTGGTTGTCCAATGATCCTAACTTGGACTCTCACAAGATGAGTTGGATCAAGGTCCAAAATGGTTTCTCTCATTCAAATGATCATGCCCTATCTATATTTAGGTGTAAGAAATCTCATCCTCTTCCATTTAACAGACATGATTGCATCTTGGTATAGATGGTAAGTATTGACCAAAAGAAGTAAAATTTTGGAAAAAACATCACTCTCATTTGTAAGGATTTGGAAGGATGTAATGTTGAGGAATCAAGCAGGGGAGTTTTGTCCACCACGTTCAAGTGGAAAAAGAAATGAAATTTGGGACAAGGATTCTTATCCTGAAAGGATTCCCATCCTATGTCGTTACCGTTACAAGAAAGAATGCTTTAGTACGAAGTGAGCCTTATGGATTCTTTGGCTATTGATTTTTGAAAAAAAAAAAGAAGAGAAAAGAAGATTATCTGAATTGAAAAATCTTTAGAAAATTGAAAATATCGAAAAGGGCTACTTATGACCACCCAAAAGGGAATGTGATTAGTGTGAAAGCCATCGATAGAACAGTAAGGAAGATTCTTGTCATAAGCTTGTGTTAATCTGTACGCTTTCTAGACTTATAATCCAATCGATCCATGGAAAAAAAGGTAATCCTGAAAGATGAAGAGTTGGGTATTCACTGAGTACACTAGACCATGATTGTTTGAATTGCTCTATTTGTCAATTAATTAGTCAGAACTCAGTTTGAACACTCACCAAGTCATTAGAAGATAGGTGTTTCATTGTCTTGCAACTAAGTATCTTTGAATTTCACTTTTACATGGCTTAGGTTTTAAAGAAGTTGGTTTTCTGAGAAAGGTTTGAGATTAGAAAGTTGAATTATTTTTCACATGTTTTACTTAGGACTAACAAAATAGTGAATGGGGGTGTGTTAAGCCTTAAATTGTACATATTTATCCCCAGTTCCACGCTTTAATTATATAAAATAATGCACACAAAGATTGACTTTAATATTTTTTTGTGATTATAGGAGCAAAGTTGAGATGTGAATGAAAAGATCTCAATAAGTAACAAATGGAGCCAAAGGTCAACAATAATGGATGATATCCACCGTCAAGATGGACCACCACATGAATGGTCTGGATTTGAAGTGAGCATGGCTATTAAAATAAGAAAGAAAGAAAATAAAAAGGAAATATGCAGCTGCCAGTTTTGATTTCAAACAGAAAATAGTAAACAACATGTTTCCATTTAAGAAATGAAGGTTGTTCCCGTTTTTAGATTTTCGGAACAATTCGTGGGACCCGCCTTGATGATTTTTGAAAATTCATTCCATCTATGACGAATATAAGCTCGATGTAAAAAAAAATCCAACAAGTTTCATTTTGATGTGAGCTACGGATTGATTGTGGCTGCCGAAACAATATGAACTGTCTGGAAGTTTCCTGATTTCCCTCGATTTAATTTGGAAATAGTCCAGGTATCCCACCACCAATAAGATGAAGAATCTAAGATGACCATCTTATAGAGCACATCGATATTTACAAAATCACAAAGTTTTATGTTAATCAGATGTGTGGATTGATCGTACCAATGGAACGAAGATGGATAGTCTTGAAAGATTTCGCCTGCGCAGATTCTAAAAACGTCCTAAATGTTCTGATGTTTTCACCTAATTCTAGAATATTTTTGGAAAATCTAATCTATCTATCATGTAGAGAAGGAAGTTTTCTACCAAGATTCCAAATTTAAGACCAATCCGACCTTTGTACACTCCATACCGTCGATCACAAGATGTCTGGTTCTACATGTGTTCGAATTGCTTGAATTGGAGAGGCGATGATAGTTCTGATTCATGGGCCTACTAAAGGGATAATTTGAGAGATTTAAACCATTCATGAGTACGTCCATATTCAGGGAAGCTACAGTTAAAATTTTAAGGATATCCGACCGTCGGTTGCCCCATATGAAGCGAAACAAAATCTATTATGTTGTGTCTTCCTATCTGCATTATAAATATGGGAAGCTTTCTTTTCTTATAAGAATCAAGGACGTATGGAGCAAGAAGATTAAGAGTAAGAAGGCTCCAAGCCTCTCTTCTTCTAATTTTTCTTCCTTTTCTAGTTCTAATTTTTCATGTTTTTTATATTTTTTAGGCTAACTTTCAGCTAGAGCTGAGAGGTGATACTTCTAGTTTATTAGTGATGTTTTAGTTCATTAAATTCAAATTTTTTGCTTTAATGTTGAACATGGTTTGATTCTAGTTTAAATGTTCTAGTTTTAGTTTTTCTTTGATCTATTATGACTTTAGGTTCATTAGATGCTTAGAGGTTCTAAAGCTAGTATCTTACTTATTTTGCATTGTTTAAACCTATATAGTTCATTGATCTACCATAGACTACGGGTATGGTAGATGCTTTGAATTCCCTGTGATCTAAAACATGGTTCCTAATATGGAAACTATTTAAACCAAAGTTCATATCTTTTATGAAAATCAGAGATAGATGTTTTGCTTATTGATATTAGTTTGATTGAATTTCAGGTTATGGTTCTAATCAAGTCTAATAATAAGATTTGAGGAAAATCATGATTATAATTTTAACTACTTTTGTTAAAGGATTAGCTTGTACAATTGAGTGCGCCTAATACCTGAGCCTGTTGAGGGAACTATATCAAAGAATAACCTATCTATACTGTACAATTGAGGGAACTATATCAAAGAACAACCTATTTATCCTAAATTGATTATGATTTAACAGCTCCATATTCCAGTTGAGTAACTAATCGAATTATTTGAATTAGACATTGTTAATAACTAAAAGTGGATCATTGATGCTCTAGTGTTTAGTTTATTAATTTTCTCTTTTATAATTGATTCATTTATCCTCGATTCAAATTTTATTTAGTTCAGTTAGTTTAGATCTAGATCTTAGATAGCCTTTGAGTGTCTAAACCTATATTCCTCCCCATAGATTGACCTTGATCTCACCGAGATTATTACTACATCGCGACCTTGACTTAGGGTTGTGAACAATCCTTGGACCTCTAGTGTTTTAATTCTCTGAATTTCTTTTTTTACTATTAGTTTAAGTTTTGAATTTCCTACTTCCATTCAAATCTGAATCTAGATAATTCTAATTTAGTTTATAATTGTTCTAAACAATCCTTGTAGATCGACCTTGGTCTCACCGAGATTATTACTACATCGCGACCCTGCACTTAGGGTTGTGAACAAGTTTTTGGCACTGTTATTGGGGATTTGAAGTAATGGTTCTGAATTTTCTTAATTAGATTAGTTAGCATAGTTTTACTATTAAAACTTAGGTTTTTCTCAGTTTTTTAGTTTACTAACAAGTTTTGGATTGTTTCTTTTGTAGGAATCTAACCTAGTTCAGCGAATACGGTATTATCTTTCTAACTTAGATCTTTTAAATTTTAAAATTTTTTTCTTATAGTTTTTATCTTAAATTTTTAAGTAGGTTTTTAGTTTAGATAGTAGTTTTGTGTGGTTTATGCCCCATTGGGAATGTGACCACACTCTCCATCTCTTAAGTGAAGGAGGTTTGGTTGAAGGAATTTCAAATCACCCACATGCTAGGAAGTGTTTAAAATTTCCTGAGATTTCCATGTAACGACCCGAGGTTTTCGACTCTCGTGTATAACACGATGGCCGAATTCCCAAGTAAATCATGGACTAATTGATTTGTTAAATAATGAAATATAGCATTCAAGCATAGTGGCAAAAATAAATGTTCATCTTATTCTATTAAAATTACTATTTCATCATTAATGTTTAAATAAGGGAACCAACCAATATTCATACTAATCAACCAAAATATCAAACCATGTTTTCTCTGGAAGACTTATTACAATTTTAATAAATGTTACTATTAATAAAAAGTAATGTATAATAAATGAAAATATCAACTAAATTCCTTTAACATCTTCATTCGCCATGTGATCGTACGAACCATCGAACTCTTCACTTTGAAAGTCGGGTTCGATACCTGGATCTTCACCTGCATCATCTAAATTACGATTAGGATAGCGTTAAATGCTATCATAGTGGGGAATATTCCCTCCAAGACAATCAAGAATAATAATAAACAAAACTCAGAGTAACGCAACACAATAATTTCTTTATTCAAACAAAACAATCAAGTAAAAATCTTTGTTAATGCGATGCATGGAAGGCATGCATTGGCTAAGGCACCTTGACTAAACGAATGCGGGAAGCCCAAGTTGAGTCACCCCATACACACCCGTTAAACGAATGCGGGAAGCCCAAGTTTGAGACACCCCATACACACCCGTTAGTCACTAGTCACTAGAGTGAAATTAACCCAACTAATGGAATCGAAAAACCCCCAATACACTTCCACTAGATAGTGCATTACAAGAAGTGGAACAAGTTCCTAAAACTTTATCCATGACACCTAGAGAGGCTGGCTCACCAAGTCGAGCCCTAGTGTATGCATGAGTTTGTTTCCCCTTTTATTAAGTATTTTACATACAACCATTTTTAGTAACTCACTGGACACTATGGGGAGTTGTAAGCGACCTAACATAGGCCGACAGCTCGGGCTTAGTGTCCATGTCACCAACCCTGACTCATGAGAATTTGTATACCATTAGTGTCCACTCATTGTCCCGTTTTATGATTTCATCATGTCCCAAGAAGCCAATGTTGTACATCATGGCCGAATTCATTAAAATACTTATGTAATGTAAATGGGTCAAATCAAGCATCATATACATATAAAGATCCATTGACGAACAAGCACTTCATTCTCTCAGTTAAGTCAAGATATATTCTTCCATCATAGACACCTCTCACGGGTTCCATCTCTCTACATCGAATAATTTTACCAACTTAGGGACAAAGAGTATACATTAATGAAATGTCCATATGATGATCTTATACACATATTTTATACCACAATATGAAAACCAATGTTACTTGTAACACGGGCTAAGAAAATAAGGGCATAGATTTCACAAAGATAAATAACCCAAATACACATGTTTCTTAGTAAAAAAATCTAAACAAGGAATCACATCATTATGTAATGATATTCATTGCAAATCCTATGTTAAACCTCATGTTATATGGATGAGCAATTCAAAACAAAATAATTTCATATACCACAAAAGAAACTTATGATAATCGTAATATTATTAATGAAAGGCTTGAAGGAAAATCCTCACCTTATGATGGACTTAGAAAAGGGTTGTAGAAGATCCTACCCATTGGAAAAAATATGAGAAAGAGGGGACTCCATTCTCTCTCTCTCTCTCTCTCTCTCTCTCTCTCTCTCTCTCTCTCTCGCTCTCGCTCTCTCTCTTTCTCTTCCTCTTTCTCTCTCTTTCTCTCTCTAAATTCGTGGGTAGTGCTCTATATGGCCAAGAGAGACCCTATTTATAGAGTTTGGGTTGGATTCTAGGGTTTAGAGTAGATAGGAAAGCAATAGATGGACCGTTGCTATTTTAAGATGAGTTTTTAAGATATTTCGGATCACTTTGGGAGGCACACACACAACGGATGGAAAAGAGATTTCGGGTGAGGGTTATGATGAGTATGGGCCACAAAATAGACGGAATAGATTTCAGAATGGGGCCCACACACGAACAAACGGTCGTTGTGAAACGAATAGGAAAGAGAGAGAATGGAAATGCAAAATTTTGAACGGATGATTTATCTAATGATCGGACACCTAAGGTAGGTTTGGATGAGTCTAATTAGGCATGTGGGGTCTACAAAATGAAGGCACATACTCGTTTGGTTGGTCTTTTGTGCGGCGAGAGAGTTTAGAGGATGATTCTTTAAAGGATTGGAAAGCTCTGTTTTCTATGAGGTTTGCTACCTTGGATAGCTAGGAAGGATACCCAGGATCTTTTCGAAGGTTCCCTAGCTTCCCATGCGAAAAGAAATTCTGGATTAGAAGATCACAAAACTCAAAGGTTGAGAAAGAAGGAGAGATTGTCTTTGATTTGCGACGAAACGAGAAACCACTTGATATGAGGGGGCTTTTTACTGCTAGGAAGAAGATGGACGATTCAGATTTGAGATGTGGGGCCCACACGACGGCCAAGGATTGGGAAGCATCCGTGCATGGGTAGACGTACACAGTCGTGCGCGAGACGCACGGTCAAAGTGCGTTTGATCGCACGGCTCAATGGGTGCAATGCACACGTGGGTCCCACCTTGATGTATATGAGAAATTCACTCTGATTAGAAGTTGAGCCGCCTAAAATTAGGCACTGACACAAAAATGGGACAGATCCGAGATCGGGTGGGCCACATACAAACCGATTTCTGATTTGGTTATTTCCAGGTTGATCCAAGAGCTAAAATTCGACATGTACGGCTAAAACGTGCCCAAAAGCTTAAGTCTAGGGTTTTGCGTGAAAGTGATCGTTAGAAACTATAATACTTAAAAATGGCATCTTAACTTAAGTTTAACTAATGACATTTTCGTAATTATCTGAAAAGTGCGTGATTTTTTAAATCTGATCTTTCTACGATGTTTATGGGGTCATTCTAAGCAACTTTTGTAAAGGGTCATTTATTGAATCTCCTACGGATGTCCCGCTATTATCAAATCAACGGTAAATTAATAAAAATAAATTTTAAAATAAATCCAATTAAATTCTAAAAATTCCGGGGCGTTACATTCTATAATTATGGCTACAAATCAACCAAATCATCAAAATTCTCCTGATCCTCAAAACCAAGCAAATCAAGAGGATTAAGAAGAGAATGAGGTTTCAATGCTCCTCCAGTTAATACATTATGTAATTACCTACAACCTACAATAGTAACTACACCCTCTTGTATGGTTTTCCTCATAATACTAGAAACAATGATTTTAAACATGTGTAATTCAACTTCTACCTAAGTTTTATGGGCTAGACTCTGAGAGCCCATATCTATACTTGAAAGAGTTTGATGATGTAGTGGCTACTTTGCAATACAATAACATGATTGAGGATGTAATTAAATTGAAACTATTTTCATTCTCTTTGAAAGAAAAAGCCAAGTCTTGGCTTCACTCTCTAAGATTGAGATCCATAGACACTTAGGCTAAGATGATCGGAGAGTTCTTGAGAAAGTTCTTCTTGATTCATAAGACAAACACTCTAAGACATGTTATCATTAACTTTTCGGTGAAGGAGGGTGAGACATTCTTTAGAGTTGGGAGAAGTTCAAAGATATCCTACCCGCTTGCCCACACCATGGCTATGAAACATGGCGAGTTATAAATTTCCTCTACAATAGATTAAGTTCCAACATGCGCTAATTCATAGAGATGATGTGCAATGGCGAGTTTATGAGCAAAGACCCCGAGGAAGAATGGGCTTACTTTAATATGTTGGCTGAGAATGCTCAATCTTGGGATACCTCGGACAAATCAAGTAATTTTAGGCCTTCTCAAACCAAGGAGAAAAGTGGACTATTTATCCTCAGGGAAGAGGATGATGTTAATGTAAAGATAGCTAGCCTCATAAGAAAGGTCAAGGCTATGGAACTAAGGAAAGTTGAAGCGGTAAAATCCAGTGAGAGTGTGGAAAACTTATGTGGCTATGTGCCGCTAATATACACAAGATTGTCTTACAATCCCTGCTTTTTAGGAAATGTTACGAGAGCAAGCTCATGATGCATATGTGTATCAATGGCCATTTAATGGGCCAATGGGAAACATGTATAATTTTAGTTGGAAGAACTATCCCAATTTCAGTTGGAGGAATGGGCCTATAGCTAATCTTGGTAATCCTCAAAGAGGGCCTCCCATGCAAAATAACATGGCCCCACCTCAGATGACCTTGGAGGATACATTGAGAGTATTCATGCACAGTCAAACTTAACAAAATCAGAAAAATACAAAGATGTTCCAAGAATTAAACACATTGGTTGAAGAGATTGAGGTGTTAATGTAAAAAATTGGTAACAACTTTCCTTCCTTCAGATGTACGATCCTCTTGAATATAAATCCCTCATTCTCACTTGAAAATCAAAGAGAAAACTAATCATGGCCGACGTTCGACCGTTAACCCTCTGATGCTTAAGTTAAAGATGTGCTTGAAAGTAAGATGAAGTGTGAAACGTAGGTTAAGATGTTGTGTACCTTTCATCTCAATAAAGATCTCTATTTATTTACATCTAGTTGGAGTGGTTTTTACACAGATCGTTAAGATCTTCTTGATTTTGTGGGATAAGATACCATCTGATCTGGTTAGACACCTAGTTGATTACGTTCTTCGATATAGACCCCTTATAATTCGGAGCCAATAAATAGAAGCAGATTTAAGCAAGTCTGTAATCTAGGCCAACTCATGAACTATATGAGCTGCTGAGACTATGACTCAAGAAACGTCTTCATCAAATGATCGGCGACCAGAACTGCTCGAATATAGATTGATAATTGACTAACGAGTAGATTCAATTAAATTACGAGATATGCCCAACCTAGCTCGCTAGACGATGTATTATGTTGACCTGCTCGCATTTTATAATACCAAGGAAGCGTTCGCATGTCACGTGTGAACCATATAAAGCTGTTTGAGAGAGTTGTTGATTGTATGCGTCTTCGACCAACTTTAATCTATAACAGATGCCCCCCAAGTCCTTTACTTTGAGTAACTAAGCGAAGGACTTGATTACGCATGTAACCGCTTGACACGTCTTTCGAAGGAGAGAAACCGTATATGATTGAACATCCGCATCAATGAGTGCCAGCTTTTCGGCCGAAGAAAATGAAGGGGCACTTGCCACGTGTTCAGAAGTTAATGCGCGTGCCTGTTCAACTATCGTGCCAAACGAAGAGTTGCCACGTGTCACCCAAAATCTTAAAAGGAATGATTGCATATATATACGAGTATTCATCGGATTTTACTTCGAAAATTCTGGTGAAAATTATTTCCCTTCTCTTCTCTTCCTTTGGTGAGACCTCCTTCCTTAGGTACTTTTATTCTTCATATTCCTTTCTAATCCTATTTCTTTTCCTTCAATGGCACATGGATCTGATAGAGAGGCTATCCCTCTAGGAGACATAACTCAAGATTCTTCCTCCTCAAACAATATACAGGTACCTGCTGGGAGGTAATCTGCATCCGGGTACCTTTCTATAACGAGGGAGGAAGAATTAGGGGAACTATGTGAGAGATATTAAATCCCTGATTCGGTCATACTCAGATTGCCCGGGGAGGGAGAAACTGCCGATTCACCACCATCAGGGTGCATTGTCATGTACAAATATTTTTTCGAACTTGGCGTGCATCTTCCTCTCTGTTGAATCTCCAATTTATACATTGCATTCCCATTACATCGAATTATATGCATGGTTTTCATGTTTAAAAGGACTATCTAATGTATATTTTATGATTACAGGAATGAAAGTGGATTTCATCCAATCGGAGACAAAAGAACATATTTAGATGCATGGGGTGAAGATTGAAAGAGGAGTAAAGAAAGAAGAAAGCATGGAGAAAAGAAAGAAGAAAGAAAGGAAGAAAAAGAAGAAGAATAGCAAGCCCGACCGGTCGTCCGACCGGTCAGACACACCTCTGGAAAGTACTGAATGAAGGACCAGTTGGTCCGACCGGTCGTGACCGGTCGGCCAACAGGTTGGTGGCCGCTGAAAACTCTCTGAACTCAATTTCACTCAGGTCCGACCGGTCTTGACCGGTCGGCCATCAAGGCAGGATGCCTTCTGTGCACGCTGGACTCTCAAGTAGATAGGTCCGACCGGTCGTGACCGGTCGGCCAGCCAGTCCGAACGATCGGACGACCGGTCGGTCATGTGTAAAACGAGAAGTTTCTAATTCTGCTCCGAAAATAGCTGCGCACTGCGTAAACCGTACGCGGTTTCTGGAAGATTCTGATGCAACCGAGCGTCCTCACTATAAAAGGACACCTAGGGGCTCTTCTTAGGGTATCATAGAAGCCAAGGGACGTCGTGGGAGAGGAAGGAAGCCGTCGTGGAGCGTCTGCAACCCTCCAAACTCCGATTTTTCTATGTTTTCTAAGTTTTTCATGAGTTTTAGTTGTAGTATGACAATGCTCGGCTAGAATCTCTAAGCTAAGGCTGATAGGTGAAGCTTGTAGCTAATTTCATGATTTGATTCAGTTAATTCAAGTACTTTCAATTCAAGTTTAGATTTTTATCTATTCTAGTTCTTAAAGTTGATAGTTTTAGATGTTTTATGAGAGTTCATGTGCTCCGGACATGGATTCCTTGCAATTCTTTGAGATTATCATATGGTGCTTGTTTAGATTCGAATTATAGTAGTCCTTGAGCAAGCCATAGTCCATAGGCATGGTTGTTACTTCGAAGGCTATGATTCCGAATTCTACATTGTTAAAAGGGACTAGAACTTGGAAGTTCAACTTGAATGGAATTGAATGCGTTTAATGCTTTATTTTCCAACTAGATGAGAGATAGGACTTCAAATCTAGTTGTGTATCTTGCTTGGATTGACTAGATTGACATGGGATTGCTACAAGTGGATCCTTGAATGCCTTAGTGCCTTTAAATTACTATTTTCATTAAAGTTACTGTTTTAGTATAACTATTTCAATTAAATCTCTTATTTGACTGCAAACTAAGTTGTTGGAATAGTTTGGGACCTGTTTTCCAATTCCCTGTGGATCGACCTCGGTCTTACCGAGTTTTATTACTACATCGCAGCCTTACACTTGAGGCGAGTGAACAAGTTTTTGGTGCCACTGCCGGGGAATTTAGATGACGGTTTTTCAAATTGTTTTAGTGGCTATAGAAGTAGAATTAGATAGGGTTTTTCTGATTTCTTAAAACTAATCAAAATTGTTTGTTTTGTAGGATTTCTTCTCTAGTTCATGCGCATCGGGTAATATCCTTCTAACTTAGCTTTTTGCAAATTTTTCTCAATTTTCAGATTAATTTCAGATTTCTAGGATTTAGGAATAGCTTAGTTTTAGTTAAGTGGTTTATGTCCCGTTGGGAACGTGACCACTCTAATCGTCTCCAAACCGAATGTGGTTTGGTTGGACCATTGTCAGTCCATAGACGAGTCCGGAATTACCAAGAACGTTGTGAAAGTTTGGGGAGTATGGATCAAACACCTTTAAGGAATCCTCCCCCTCCCACTCCAACTACAAACGCAAATCAAGAGGGAGTAGGAGAGAATGAGGTACATAACATTCCTCTAATGAGATCACTATGGGATTACTTACAACTAGCCTGTGCAATTACACCCTCTTGCGTGGTTCTACCACCAAACGGGGGAAACATTGACATAAAGCTGGGTGTAATTCAACTTATACCAAAGTTCCATGGGCTAGACTCTAACAGCCCATATCTGCACTTGAAAGAATTCGAAGAAGTGGTGGTTACCTTGCAATACACCAATGTTTCAGAAGATACTATTAAGCTTAAACTCTTTCCCTTTTCATTGAAAGAAAGAGCCAAAAATTGGCTTCACTCTCTTAGACCACATTCGATTGGGTCATGGAATGAGATGACCCGGGAATTCTTGAAAAAGTTCTTCCCGGCTCATAAAACGAACACCCTTCGAAGAGCCATAATGAATTTTTCGGCTAAAGAGGGTGAATCTTTCTTCTAATGTTGGGAGAGATTTAAGGACCTCCTACTTGCTTGCCCACATCATGGCTATGAGAGTTGGCGAATTATAAACTTTTTCAATGATGGATTAAGGTCCAAATGCGTCAATTTGTAGAGATGATGTGCAATGGCGAGTTTATGAGCAAAAATCCAGATGAGGCTTGGAGTTATTTGGACATGTTGGCTGAAAATGCCCAATCTTGGGATACCTCAAATAAACCCAACAACCCCAAGCCTACTCAAGAGAAAGAGAAAGAAGGGATCTATATCCTCAAGGAGGAAGACGGCGTGAATGCAAGGATAGCCAACCTCACAAGAAAGATCGAGGCCATGGAACTTAGTAAAAGTGGAGTTCCAAAGTCCAATGAAGCTATTGAGATCATATGTTGGATTTGTCACACCGATTTACACGCTACACAAGATTGTCCCACAATTCCTGCATTTCAAGAGGTATTACATGAACATGTAAATGCCACATATGGGTATCAACGGCCTTTCAATGGACCGGTAGGTAATACGTACAATACTAGTTGGAAGAACCACCCAAATTTCAGTTGGAAGAATGCTCCCACGGGTAATCTTACCAACTCTCAAGGAGGGCCACCCATGCAAAATATGTCCCCACCTCAATTCTCAATGGAGGATACTTTGAAAGCGTTTATACAAGGGCAAATGCAAAATAATCAAACGAATCAGCAGATGTTCTAAGAGCTTAAAGTCTCGGTTGATGAGATTAAGGGACGCTTGAATGCTAGGGAAGGGACCTTTCCAGCCCAACCTCAGCCCAATCCAAAGCAAGTACATGAAGTGAGCATTCCTAATCCTTCCAACCAACACATGGAGCAAGCCAAATCCATTACCACTCTTAGAAGTGGTAAAAAAATTGACAAATCTATTCCGGTGAAGGCCGACAAGCCTAATGATCTGGTAAATTCTGAGGATGAGGATGGATCTAACTTAGCCCCACAAGAAACGGAACACATTTACAAGCCCATAGCACCATTCCCTTCGAGATTGGTTACCCCAAAATCTCTCCCAAACTCTCATGATATTCTAGAGATTTTTAGGTAAGTCAAGATCAACATTCCCATGCTTGATGCCATCAAACAAGTCCCCTCCTATGCCAAGTTTCTAAAGGACCTATGCACAACCAAACGAAAATATAATGTGCAGTAAAAGGCCTTCTTAAATGAGCAAGTGAGTGCCATTCTCACTCAAAAGACCCCCCTAAAATTCAAAGATCCCGGTAGTCCCACTATCTCATGTATCATTGGAGACTACCGGATTGAGCGTGCATTGCTAGACTTGGGGGCAAGCGTAAATTTGATCCCGTACTTGGTATACGAGCAATTGGGTCTTAGTGAATTAAAACTCACTAAAACCACATTACAACTTGCTGATAGATCCATCCGTGTACCGAGAGAGATAGTTGAGGATGTGCTAGTCCAAGTGGATAAATTCTACTACCTGGTAGATTTCATAGTCTTGGACACACAACCGGTTATGGATGCGAGCACCCAAATACCGGTGATTTTAATACCGGTGATTTTAGGCCGCCCATTCCTTGCTACATCAAGCGCAATCATAAATTGCCGGAATGGAGTGATGCAAATGTCCTTTGGGAACATGACGTTGGAGGTGAATGTGTTCCACTTAGGAAAAAGGCATAGGGATGATGATGATGTCCACGAGGTTGACATGATTGATTCAATTGTGGAAGAGGAGTTCGCTTTAAAACAGAATTTTGATCCTCTAGATGTTGTTAGCTTTGATCCCTTTGAGGATTGGGACGACAATGATAGCCCCCATGAGGTAAACATGATAGAATTCATGGAAGATGGGGAGTTTTTCCAACATGATCTACCTGAAAGTTTGGGGACATGTTTGACACATTTTAAAGATGAATCTAATTCTAATTTTAATAAGACCTTGGAAGTGTCAATTTCTGAAATTTTATTTGACAAGTCACCAATTTTTTATTTACACAACTTTGTTATGCAAGATTTGGAAGAATTGGTGCTTGACTTGCCTACAGAGAGGCCAATTTTCGAAAGTGTAGAGGTTGAGGACCCACTCCAACCTACACAAAATTCTAAGAAGGAGGAAAACGTAAAGGGTTCAAATCTGAAAACTTCCTCCGATGAGGTCTCTTATACACTCGAGGAGTGCTTTACGTACTTTGAGGATTGGGATGATCCCATGATTCAGGACATTGTACATGCTTTGACGGAGACCCCCCCGGTGCCAAAAAAGCTTCCTTCCATAAAGTGCCAAACTGAAAAATCAATTGCAGAAGCACCGGTGAATTCTGATTTTGTGGAGATCATATCGACTTGTGAAGAAGAAATACAAGTCTCCACATCTCTTTGGTTTGTTTAAACTGAAGAACACTTCTGGGATGACCCATACTTGAATAATTCTTGCCCAGACAAGAAGGAAAGGAGATCCATACTTAATGATTTCCAAACAATGCAATTCTCCTTTCCTAGTACATGTGACAATTTTGTTGAAGAACCCGCTGAAATTTTTCAGCCGGATTTTCCATGGGATAAAATGATCGATGTCACTAATGTACTTTCCAAAGTAGGATGGTGGATAGTTCTACTAAAAAATTTGTTTACCACTTGATATGCTGCTCAACTTTGTCCTTTTGGATGTTATACTGATAATCGATCTCCTAGTCTGATGAAGATTCTCTTTTTACAAGGACGGGTTAGTTATCTTTATTGCTTTCCATAGATTAGGTTTAGTTTTATTTAGTTTTACTATTTTAGTAGCTTTAGTTGTTGGAGTTGCAGACTTCCATGATCGACTATCTCAGGTACTATTGTTCCCACTCTCTTATATTTTCCCATTGCTCTCATGTTCATGCCCATGGCATATCTTCTTACATTGAGGACAATGTAAGATTTGGTTGGGGGGTGAGATGAGCTTCCTCATCTAGCATGTTGCAAGATTTCAAGCCTCATATGCGCAAATTTTTTCGAATTTTCTAAAATTTCAAAACTCTTTTAGAAAACATTATTTCTATGCATTCGAGATAATATAAGTATAAGAAGAGGAGATACGAAGTGTGTGATGTTGTAAGTCTTGAATTTCTCCTAACATAATGGTTTTATATGTGAATTCCCCTATTGTTGTGATTGATAGAACAATTGAACACCTTTACACCTAGTTCACATTACACGATTCTAATGGGTTGAAAGGATTATGCGATTTGTGGATTAGCTAGACTTTGATTTAAAGGTGTTGAAAAATCAAGCCGGGGTACTTTGTCCATCCTTGTCCATGGGAAAATAACGAAAGATATAAATTTTTAAAAATCCTATCTGATTTAAAAGAAAAAGGAAAAGGAAGGATGAAATTGGGAATGATGGAAAAATGGTGGAAAATTTCGAAAAGGGCTACCTATTACCAACCGGGGGATGGTCTACCCGTAACCAAAGCCGGAAATGGGACGTAGTGTGAAAGCCGTCGGAAGGACAGTAAGACAAATTCCTGTCATAGGCTTGTTGTTGCTCGGTACACCTTGAGATCCATAGTTCAGTTAATCTATGAAGAAGATAATCCCAAAAACTCATGAGATGAACATTCACTATGCACACTAGGTTGAATTTTGTTCGAGTTCTTCTATTTATCAATCAATCAGTGGGAATTTCATATGGACACTTATTATGTTTGGAGAGTCTAAGGTTTCAATGTCTATCACCTAATTTCTCTAAAGTTTATATTTGTATGTCTTGGAATGGATAGAAACATGGTTTCTAAAGGAGAGTTGGATTGGAGTTTTGAAATTGTTTCACGCATGTTTTGCTCGGGACTAGCAAAAAGCTGGTTGGGGGGTGTGTTGAACCTCCAATTTATACATTGCATTGCCCATTACATCGCATTATATGCATGGTTTTCATGTTTAAAAGGACCATCTAATATATGTTTTGTGATTACAGGAATGAGAGTGGATTTCATCCAATCGGAGACAAAAGAACATATTTAGATGCATGGGGTGAAGATTGAAAGAGGAGCAAAGAAAGAAGAAAGTAAGGAGAAAAGAAAGAAGAAAGAAAGGAAGAAAAAGAAGAAGAACAGCAGCCCGACCGATCGTCCGACCGGTCGGACAAACCTCTGAAAAGCACTGAATGAAGGACCAGTTGGTCCGACCAGTCGTGACCGGTCGGCCAACAGGTCGGTGGCTGATGAAAACTCTCTGGACTCAATTTCACTCAGGTCCGACCGGTGTTGACCGGTCGGCCATCAAGGTAGGATGCCTTCTACGCATGCTAGACTCTCAAGCAGATAGGTCCGACCAGTCGTGACCGGTCGGCCAGCCAGTCCGACCGGTCGGTCATGTGTAAAACGAGAAGTTTCTAATTCTGCTTCGAAAATCACTGCGCACTGTGTAAACCGTACGCGGTTTCTGGAAGATTCTGACGCAACCGAGCGTCCTCACTAGAAAAGGACACTTAGGGGCTCTTCTTAGGGTATCATAGAAGCCAAGGGACGTTGTGGGAGAGGAAGGAAGCCGTCATGGAGCGTCTGCAACCCTCTAAACACGGTTTTTCTATGTTTTCTAAGGTTTTCACGAGTTTTAGTTGTAGTATGACAATGCTCGGCTAGAATCTCTGAGCTAAGGCTGAGAGGTGAAGCTTGTAGATAATTTCATGATTTGATTTAGTTAATTCAAGTACTTTCAATTCAAGGTTGGATTTTTATCTATTCTAGTTTTTAAAGTTGATAGTTTTAGATGTTTTATGAGAGTTCATGTGCTCCGGACATGGATTCCTTGCAATTCTCTGAGATTATCATATGGTGCTTGTTTAGATTCGAATTATAGTAGTCATTGAGCAAGCCATAGTCCATTGGCATGGCTGTTACTCCGAAGGCTATGATTCCGAATTCTACATTGTTAAAAGGGACTAAAACTTGGAAGTTCAGCTTGAATGGAATTGAATGTGTTTAATGCTTTATTTTCCAACTAGATGAGAGATAGGACTTCAAATCTAGTTGCGTATCTTGCTTGGATTGATTGGATTGACATGGGATTGCTACAAGTGGATCCTTGAATGCCTTAGTGCCTTTAAATTACTGTTTTCATTAAAGTTACTGTTTTAGTATAACTATTTTAATTAAATCTCTTATTTGACTGCAAACTAAGTTGCTGGAATAGTTTGGGACCTGTTTTCCAATTCCCTGTGGATCGACCTCGGTCTTACCGAGTTTTATTACTACATCGCAGCCTTACACTTGAGGCGAGCGAACACTCTCCATCCCTTTATTCGAAATGTTCTCCGTATATATAAAATAGCCCCTAAAAAGCTTATTATAAATGCCTGGAGAATAGTGTTAAAGTGCTTACGTCCTCTGGAAACAAGCTGATAATAGAGAACTAACCACTGATGAATTCTTGAGGATGTTCCAGCTAAAGAAGGCTCCATCTAGCGAGGGCTGGTATTACTTATGTTATTGGCATCAGGATGACTATATTCTTAGAAATCCTTCATCAAATTATCCCGGGTGGAAGAAACAGTGGTTTTATGTCTCCAAAAATTGGAAATCCAATGAGGGTTCAACACCTGGAGGTCATGATGTTAATCGCTTCTTTTGCAAAGGTTGGTGAATTTTCGCTTCAATTCGATTATAGATACGATTTTTCCTTTAAGCTTCTCAGTTGGTCATATTGCAGGTACTTTGGCTGGGAGAAAGCCTAGCTTGACAGGCAGGATCAACAAGAAAAATCGTCAAAGTATTGAAGTTATCAGAGGACGTGAGAAACATTAAATTCACACTCACGCTTCCGCAGCTCGCTGAGTCTGGTCTCATTTCAGGAGAAGAGATCATGGTAGTAGGCAAGAAAAGAGATAGGGGAGTCCTTCCTCGTTTGAAGGGTTCCACTTCGAAGAGACAAAAGACGACAGCAGCGGGCCCCTCTTAACCATCCCAGCAAGTGAATGAACCTACTCGAAGTTCACGACAACATGAGCCACCTGCTTCATCTATAGCGGGCCCCTTACATTCTTCCCGACTCTTGAGGAACAACCGGTCATTGATCTCACCAACATTCCTTCAAGAGAAGATGAGCCAGGACCAAGTCGTCCATTGGCAAAAGAGGATCGTGAGCCGTTGGCTGCCCGAGAGTCGATTCCTTATGAGCTAGCTTATGTTCAGGAGTTAGCACCTATTTAAGAATCTTTCCACCCGAACCTCGCTGGAGGGGGAATGGTAGTAGCTTAACCTTCAGGAGTCGGGACTTTCACCATTCTGGGTCACTTGCACCCTATCTGCAAGTTTCTCTTTGACAATGTCACTCCTCAATTCCTTGAAGATCTCCCGGAGCCTAGTCCGGAAGATCTTTCTCTAGATGTTGGGATGAGGATGGTCCAAGTATGAAGGAGATTTAAAAATTTATAATGTTTATTAAGAAGACTTTTCATACCTCTTATGATCTTCTTGTTTATTTTTGTGTAGGGCTTAGACCTTATTATAAGGACGAGACGCGGCATCATGACTGCTCATCAAATAATAGATGAGGTGGAAGAAAATAAGAAGGCTATGGAGCATGCGATCCAAGGACGGGACCAGGTCCTGAAGGCTCATGAAGCCTTGATTGCCAAGACAAATGAGGAGAAGAATATCCTCATTACGAAAATACAAGTGCTAACCGAGAAGTATCAAGCATTAGATTTGAAGCTTGCCCGCCTTGCTGAAATGAAGGAGAAGGTAAAAAAAGAAAGGGAGATTTTTCGTTAAGATAAGATCTCTTCAGAACAGAAGGATGCTGATCTGACGACGTAGCTTGCAGAGTCTAAGTCGCAGCTTAAAGAAGTTAGCTCAAATTTGGAGAAAGAGAAAGCTGCTCTTTTGATGCTGACCATTGATTCAATCCACTGGGAGGAGGAGCGAGTGGCCTTATTGGGATGATCACTAAAGAAGGTCCCCGTGCTGTCCAGGAGTTTCGAACTTCACAGTTATATGACGATGAGCGTTAGGAATCGTATGATGCTGGTCGTGACTTCGCTATAAAAGTGCTGCAACAGATTTCTCCAACTTTTAACTTGGAGGAATTTAAGAGAGTCGCGATTATAGTTGCTGATGAAGAGAGAGAAGCCGCTACCAACGAAGTTACGGAAGCTAATGAAGTCACGGGGGCTCTCCTGAGGCTGATCCCGAGGTCGAGAGCCATGCACCTCCTCTAGAGGATACGCAAGAGCGGGTGGTGGAAAATCAGTCTTGATTACTTCTTTTACATTTTGTATGACAAATTCTGGTTTTGTAACCTCTTTTGGATTTTAATGGAAAAATCGCTTCTGCTTTTTAATTCATGAAGATGAATTATATTTTGAATGTATGATCTCTTAACTCATGAAAATGAATTGGGCTCAGTCAGGGATGCCTCAGTGGCTACGTCCACACAGAGATAAACTAATCTATCGACTGAGTCTTTGACTCTGCGACAAACAAAAGTCTTGGTTGAGAGAATGTCAAATATTCTCCCTAGAGGTATTCGGGTCCTAAAAAATAGGAATTGCGACCAAGTTGTATGGATTCGTAGCCGACAGACTGGAATCAAATTCGTCTTTATTAAAAAAAAATGATCCATACGCCTGATACATGGATGTTTTATGGATAATAGTAGAGTAGATTTTCTGCGTGCCAAGGGCGACGCATAGCTCTTCCTTACATATCTTCCAAGTAATAAGTTCCTGGTCACACGACTTTAGTCATTCGATATGGTCCTTCCCGATTTGGATCAAAAGACCGAGTTGTCCTTCCAATACTTTGCCTGAGCACAAGATTACCAACTTGGAAGGTTCTATGTTTAACTTTAGAATTGTGATATCGGGCTATTCGTTGCTGATTAGCTGCTGCTCGGAGTCGAGATGCGTCCCTTCTTTCCTCTAGAAGATTGAGTTGGAGTTTTAATGAATCTTCATTTCCTATTGGATCATATAGTTCCACGCGATAAGTGGGTATTTTGATTTCGACTGGGACGACCGCCTCAGTGCCAAATGCAGGAGAGAAGGGTGTTTCTCCTATTGTAGTGCGAGTTGTCGTCCTGTAAGCCCACAAAACTTCTGGTAGTCGTTCTGGCCATATACCCTTACATTCTTCAAGTTTTGTCTTCAAGTGATGTTTGATGATCTTATTGATTGCTTCCACTTGTCTGTTGGCTTGAGGGTGATAAGGAGATGTTCGTACATTACTTATCTTCCACTTTTCACAAAAGTCTGTGAATGTTGTATTGTCTCCCATTATTCGTGATTATAGTGTGAGGGAGGCCATAACGGCATACAATATTCCTCTATATGAACTTGGTAGTTTGCTTCTCGGTGATGGTGGTCAAAGGTTCTGCTTCGACCCACTTGGTGAAGTAATCGACGGCTACAACATCAAATCTATTCTGGCCTTTTCTTTTCGGCAATGGGCCGATAATGTTAACCCCCCACTGATTGAAGGACCAAGGGCTATCCATAGGTGTCATTCATACAGGTGGTTGATGAGGTATTGGGGAATAACACTGACACTTATCACATCTTTTTGAGAATTCGATGGCGTCTGCTTTCATAGTAGGCTAATAATAACCTTGCTTCATAGCTTTATAAGCCATTGACCGTCCTTGGGGTGGTTACCGCATACACAATGGTGATTTATTCAAGAACACGCTTAGCTTCTTCTGGATGGAGACATCTTAGATATGGGAGAGTATAACTTCTTCTCAATAATACACCATTTTGGAGGGTATACATGGTAGCACGATATCGTATTTTTCAAGCTATTTTCTTGTCTGCTGGGAGTTTTCCATTTTAAAGAAAATGAATAATAAGATCTATCCAACATGGGGATAACTACACTGTGGAGACCTGCTCCCTCGTCATTTGATCGATGCTTGTTGTAGAGAGATGCTCAATAGGTATAGTTTGAACTATATCTCCTTCAGAAGCCGATGCTAATTTTGTCAAAGAATCGGCTAATTTATTTTCTGCTCGAAGAATATGAGTTAACTCGTATTTGTCTATTTTTGTGAGTAATTCCACCACTTTGGATTTATAGGCGGCCATCCTTTCATTTTTGGTTTCGAACTCGTCAATGACTTGATTAACAACGAGCTACGAATCGCTGAAAATGAGGAGGTTTTTTATCGAGAGCACGTTAGCCAACTAAAAACCAAAGATCAAAACTTCATATTCTGCTTCGTTATTTGAGGCATGAAAATCAAATCGCAAGGTGTATTCGAACGGTGAGTCATCTGGAGCGACAAGGATCAATCCAACCCCACTCCCAGATGAGCATGAAGACCCATTTACAAATAACGACCAAGGTGGTTGGTCAAATGTAGATAATTTGGTTCCAGAAGTTTCGGCTGGAGGAGTCGTTGCTTCGATATGATCAGGGACTGGGTACGTGAACTCGGCAATGAAATCTGCAACGGCTTGCCCTTTAACGGTGGTTCACGAGTAAAAGATAATCTCATGCTCACTAAGCTCGATTGCCCATTTAGTTAATCGTCCAGACACTTCAGGTTTTTGAAGGACTTGTCTCAGTGGTTGATCCGTAGGGATTATTATAGGATGGGCTTGAAAATAAGGCCGTAGCTTCTGTGCTGCAACTACCAAAGCCAAAGTAAGCTTTTCAATATCGGGGTATCTAATTTCGACATCCACCATTGCACGAGTGATGTAATAAACGAGCTTTTGTACCCCAGAATCTTCTCTTATTAGAGTGGCGCTAACAGCCGTAGAAGACACAGCTAGATAAAGAAAAAGTTGCTCATGGGGGACAGGTTTAGACAAGATGGATGGTGAGCCCATGTATTGTTTCAATTGCTGGAAAGCCTCTTCACATTGTTGAGACCATGCCCAATTGGACTTCAGGGTAGCGCGAAGTAACTTGAAAAAAGACAAGCATTTGTCGGATGCACGCAAGATGAAGCAATTCAAGGATGCAATGCGTCCAGCCAAACGTTGGACCTCTTCGACTGTAGAGGGTGACTTCATTTCTACCAAGGCCTTGATCTTCTCAAGGTTAGCTTTAATGCCTTGTTATCTGACCATAAATCGAAGGAACTTCCCTGCAGAGACCCCAAATGCACATTTTTTTGGGTTCAGTTTCATCCAAAATTTACGCATCAAATCAAAGGCTTCTCAAAGGTCTGTGAGGTGATCGTCTACTATAACACTCTTGACAAGCATGTCATCAACATATACCTCCATAGTTTTGCCAATTTGCATAGCAAACATCTTATTGACTTAGTCGTTGGTAAGTTGCTCCAACATTCTTGAGACCGAATGATATTACCTTATAACAATATAGACCACGGTTTGTAATAAAAGCTATCCTCTTACGATCCGGTGGATGCATCATGATCTGGTTATAACCAGAATAGGACATCCATGAAACTGAGCAAAGCATGTTCAGCCGTTGAATCAACTAACTGGTCGATCCGAGGGGTCGAAAAACTATCTTTAGACATGCTTTATTCAGATTGGTATAATCTACACACATCCTCCATTTGTCATTCGCTTTACGAACAAGGATGACGTTTGTGACTGTTAGGCTTAAAATCTCACCCATGATAAAACAATGTACAACAGTCCATCTACGATGATTCAGATCAATTTTAAGATCGAAAAACATCCAAAAAATGCGATCGGACGCCAGCGCAGCCCTAACCTGTGCAGTCATGATCAAAACCTATAAATAATGTTTTGAATCAGAAATGGACATGCGTATTGATGCCAAATAATCCAAAAATACCTAAAAAACCTTAACCAGCAAGTTTGAATGTCATGTGGCATGTATTATTATTTGCGCGCAACGAATTGCGTTTTGCCCTATTTGGATCTGACTGAAAGGGACTGAAAGCCAGCAAATGCTATTTTTGAAGGGAACTGGACATGCGTATTGCCACCAAATGATCCAAAATGTTCAGAAACCCTTAAGTACCAAGTTTGAAAGTCACGCTGCGTATATCTTTACCTGCGTACCTTGAAATGCATTTTGGCCTATTTGGATCTGACCGTAGGGGCCCAGAAGCCTATAAATGCTATTTTGGAAGGGAACTGGACATTCGTATTGCTGTCAAATGATCTAAAATGCCCAAAAATCCTTAACTCCCGAATTTGAATGCCGTACGATGTATACTTTTACCTACATGCACTGAAGTGCGTTTTGCCCCTGTTTGGAGCCGATCGGGAGGGTCCAAATTGGGAAAGAACTACCAAAATTCACAGCAGTTGATCATCCGTACCCTGACTCGTTCATTTCATGCAACATGCGCCCACGGGGCAGGCACATGCGCCAACCTTTCTCCCTTTCTCTCTCCTCACTTTTTCTCTCACATGAGCTTGAGGGGGTGCAACATGCGCCCACTTTAGGACACATGCACCCACAGCTCCTTGGGTATGTGCCTGGACGTTAGTTTGGGCATGGGATCTTCCGTGATGTGGCCTGCCTTCAATCTAGCCCGCCTTCCAATCATACTGACCCTCCTAGACACACCTTGGCGATATCTATCCATCCCCCAGGTCAGATTCCCCAACGATCGATGATAAATGACCCAAATAAACGATTTAATAAAAAATGATCAACACTTAGCTAAATTTGCAAAATAAAAAATCCTTCCGAAAGAGCGGGAAATGGCCAAAATCAAGAAGAATCGATCGGAATTCGACTGACGCCGAGAGGAAAGTTTACTTCTCCATAACATGACACATCATAATAATGCACTGCGACAAGGTTATCTGATTTTAGGATCCTCGAATACCCTAATTAAGCGGTAAACAGGCCCAGTACTCAGTCATTTTCAGCCCTGGAAAATGCCTTGTTGGCATGGAAATTGACTAATGCCAAGAGAAACTAAATACAATTGCACTGATGCCAAAGCGAATCTATCATCATTACGATCCTAGTGGACATGATCCATCACTGTTCGAAGGAGATCGCTACTGGTATTCACCGAATACCCAGATTAGACCATAAACAGGCCAAGTACTTAGTCATTTTCAGCCCTGGGAAGTGCCCTGTCGGCTTGAAAATCGACCAATGCCAAGTCAAACTAACCGCGATCTCATCGGTGCCAAGGAAAACTTAGCATTCTCATGCTATAAAACAGCTGAATCAAGCATTTACAAGGCGCCATCCCTATCGTATATTAGATATTGGCATAAACGGGCGCTTATCAGACCCGATACTTAGCCATTTGTAGGCATCAGAAATGGCCGATCCAGTCCATCGAACTTAAACTTGTCAAAGAAATGTGGATCAACACAGCTCATCCAAGTGATCCAATTTCTCATCCAAGTGGTCCAATCTCTTGAAACATCAATCATTAACAATAATATGGTTGAATGAAAGACATGCATAAAGCAGATTATCCAAATCAAGTGCATAATCCACCCGGTGCACTAAACATCAAGCATAAGTGTAACCTTCTCTCGAGTATGCAATCAAGTATATTTACTTTGTGCTCCTTGTATCTATTACATGAATTTTATTCATCCCGCATAGAGATGTGAAACTAAATCAAAGGGAGCATGGTTATCATCGAAAACCATAACCAAAGAGTTCCAAAACATCTGAAATACTTCATCATGAACTATTATCGCTAAAACCTAGTTGATGTACTTCCCATCCAAAGCGGGGTCCGTCAGTTGAGTAGTTAAGGTAATCGCGGCGTGTCTTCCTGAAAGTCATTCCATCCATGGAGACGATCAATGAAACTGTGTTGCACCACCGACAACCATAATGTGTCTTCCTAAAAGTCATTCCGTCCACGGAGATGATCAATGACACTATGTTGTACCATTTGGCAGCCATATCTGTCTTTCTGAAAGTCATTCCATCCACGGAGACGATCAATGACACTATGTCGTATCATTTGGTAGTTATAATGCATCTTCCTGAAAGTCACTCATTGACAGAAATGGCCAGTGACACTGTGTTGTACCATTTAGCAGCCATGATGTATCCTGAAAGTCACTCATCGACAGAAACGGTCAGTGACACTGTGTTATATCATATGGCAGCCGTAATATGCTTTCCGATGGTCACCCGTTCACAGTAACGGATACTGACACTGTATTAAGCATGGCAACCATGGCGTATCTTCCTGAAAGTCACTCATTGATAGAAACGGTGAGTAACACTGTGATACACTACATGGGAACCATGGCGTGTCTTCCTGAAAGTCACTCATTGACAGAAACGGTTAATGACACTGTGTTGCACTACATGGGAATCGTGACATGTCTTCTTGAAAGTCACCTGTCCACGAAAATGGTCAAGGACACTATGATACATGACTCGATCAAAATCCTAGTTGCTTCTCAACTAGGATCACCCGAAAGAACATGGGACAAGCATTTAACTTGTCAAAACGATGGTTTAGTCCATAAGAAATCTGAAACTTGGTCTTTACAACCGTGAACTCAAGACCATAGTCCCTGATGATTTAAATCACTTGCTCGATCTATCCGAGTTTTCTCCCTAATATTCCATCTATTGTATAACTAAATTCATAGTGGAATATTGTCACTTTGTGCCATGGTTTTCTCCCGTAAGGGTTTCCACGTAAAAATCTGTGTTGTTTGTATTGTGCTTTATTTACATTTATGCTCTTTTAATGCTATATTTAACTTATCTATGATGCATTCATACATTTACTTTTGCCTTTTAATCAAGGGTGATCATCCATTGATGTAATTAAGGGATCGTGACCAGTTCACAGCCTGAAATGTAAAAGATCTTGGAATCTTTGGAATAAAATTTACCTTACAATGCTTTCTCGTATGTACTTTGTGAATGCCTATGATTGTCTATAAATGTCTCTATTACTTAAAATTCCTCAGAATAACGAAACACAACAAAACTACCTTTGAGCATTTTTTAGTTTTAACAAACTGGCGACTCTGTTGGGGATTAAACAATACCAGAATCTCTTGTTATCTCTGAGTAAAGAAACGTTCTGAGATAAATCATTTGCAGAAACGAATGTATGCATAAGAAAGTTACTGCAAGGAGAAATGTCCGGCGCCTTCACAGGTGTCAAACTGGTGACTCTCAAAGGGAACGTTCTTCCCTTCATCTTTAAGGCACTTGTATAGCTTCTCTTAATGACAGGTACCACGATCAAAGGATGCCAAAATATCGACTCTACAAATCACTAAACAACTCACTACGTTCCTACCAAACTAGTCAGATCAGAAGAGAGCATTTCGTAGGAAGCCTATGCGAAGCACAACATTCTCATATTATGACGTCCTCGTCACAAGATCTCTTACTACTATCCTGGTATTCTGGAATCCCTTAGCTTAATAAGATTGCAATTCAAAGTTGATGGTCTCTTATACGTATGGTTATGTGTGAAGATGACAGGGATATTTTATTATTATCAATCTTTTATACATACACACATGGTCCTATATGAAGATGATCAGAACGTCTCGCTATATATATTCGTCTTTCATATTTTTTTATCGAATCTCCTCATCATTATTGTGATATTCTTCTACTTATATGAGGACAAGTCAGAACCAGAAATCTCCTATATATATATATATATATATATATATATATATATATATATATATATATATATATATATACATACATATGGTCATATATGAAGATGATCAGGGCATTCTATTATGTATCACTTTGCTTTGAGAATATCAACGACTTTCTTTTATGAATAATTTCACAACAAGAATATACGATTAAAGATTATGATCAGTGTTGAACCTCCAATTTATACATTGCATTGCCCAGTACATCACATTATATGCACGGTTTTCATGCTCAAAAAGCCTATCTATGCATGTTTTGTGATTTCAGGGATGAGAGCGGACTTCACCAAATTGGAGACTAAAAAGGGCCATTTGAAGCCATTGGATGAAGAAGAAAGAAGGACCAAAGAAAGTAGAAAGAGAAGATAAGAAAGGAAGAAAGAAGCAAAAGGAGAAAAGCAGAAATAGAGGCCAAGACCGGTCGTGCGACCGGTCGTCCATCGCCAGGACCGGTCGTCCGACCGGTCCGATTTTACACAGAAGGAAATTTTTCGGAGAAGGTCACTGGACCATTCACGACCGGTCGTGCGACCGGTCCTTCAATTAAATTTTAAAGAAAAAATTTTAGAAAAACTCGCTGGACTGTTTTTGGACATTTTGCGACCGGTCGTGCGACCGGTCGTCTGCGTAATAAAGCTTCTCCGTGAAGCTCCAAGATTTTCTGCGTAGTGCGTAACCTTACGCAAATTCTGGATGTTTCCGACGCAAATTCTGGATGTTTCCGACGCAAAGGGCTTCCACACTATAAAAGGACACCTAGGGGCTCTTCCTGGGTCATCATAGAAGCCAAGGAAGGTCGTGGGAACAGACGAAGTCGTCGTGGAGCGTCAGCAACCCTCCAATTTTCGGTTTTTCTAGTTTTTATGCTTTCTTATTTGAGTTCTAGTTGTAGTATGACAATGCTCGGCTAGAATCTCTCAGATAAGGCTGAGAGGTGAAGCTTGTAGTTTATTTCATGTTTGATTCAGTTTAATTCAAGTAATTTCAATTCAAGTTTGAATTTTTGTTTATTTTATTCCCTTGAGTTGGTAGTTTGAGATGTTTTATGAGAGTTCATGTGCTCCAAACATGAATTCCTTGCAATTCTCTGAGATTATCATATGATGCTTGTTTAGATTCGAATTATAGTAATCCTTGACCAGGCCATAGTCCATAGGCATGGCTGTTACTCCGAAGGCTATGATTTTGAATTCTACATTGATTGAATGGGACTAGAACTTGGAAGTTCAGCTTGATTGGAATTGAATGTGTTTGAATGCTTTATTTTCCAACTAGATGAGAGATAGGACTTCAAATCTAGTTGTGTTCTCTACTTGGATTGATTGGATTGACATGGGATTGCTACAAGTGGATCCTTGAATGCCTTAGTACCTTAAATTACTGATTTTCCATTAAGTTTCTGTTTTAGTTTAATTACTCAATTGAATCTTATTTCTTGCAAAACTGAGTTGCTGGAATAGTTTGAAAATTATTTCTAATTCCTTGTGGATCGACCTCGGTCTTACCGAGTTTTATTACTACATCGCAGCCTTACACTTGAGGTGAGCGAACAATCAGATAGGTATTATTTATGGATTTCTAAACCATAGGACATCTTTCATCAAAAGGAGGCGGTCTTGCAAAACAACGAGCCAAATATGCTAGGGGCAAGCCCCAATATATGATGAGAAACTCAAGTTTATAGAAGAAGACAACTAGGGGCAAGCCCCAATATATGATGAGAAATTCAAATCTGTAGAAAGAAATGACTGGGGGTAGGCCAGGAAGGTCAATAGATAAACCTGACAACAAGCAACTGGGTGAAAATTTTAGATTTATGACACGGACATCTTTTGAAAGCGATAATCTAATGATGCGCAGGTTAAGTAAAAGGGAAGTACTATTTTTACGCATTTTTCTATTTATGTTTTAATTGATATGCTTAGCTCACATTAAAATCATACATAACACATCATCTTATACATGCTAGTTTGAAATGCACAACACCAAGAGGTAGTTTAGTAAAAGAATCAATGTTATTACATTGAATCACGAAGCACACAATTACTAGTTCCAATGACGATTACATCATATGCAAGTATCAGTTAAGCATTCAAAGTAAATTTCTAAATTTTCTTTTGTCTGACAATGACTATAAAGATTAAAAAAATAAAATTACAGCTTCTCCAGGCACCCTGCTACGAACTGCATCACGTCTTTCCATGCTGCTTCCATGGTAGCCTTTGCCTCCGCTAGTACCAGCGCAGGATCTGGGATGTCACGAAGTTCAATTTCTAAATCTGCCATTTGCTTGCTTGCCACCTCTCCTTCACTCTCAAGCCATACGACCTCAATACGATTCTGATTAATGACAAGGTCGAGACGAGCAACCTCAAGATCTATGTGTTCGCTCCCCAAGTGTAGGGTTGCGATGTAGTAATAATTCGGTAGAGACTGAGATCATTCTCAGGGACTAATATAGGAATTCTCAGACTTTCTTCTAATAATCTCTAATTGAAATCAAACTACAATAATCTATAATTGTGAATGTAGGAGAATAATCTGTACTTTAAGATGAAATTAATAATCTAAAGAAGCACTAGGGTGTCGAGGATCCACTTGTAGCAATCCTTGATGCATAACTCGCATTGGTTTCTCAATTACACAACTAGAATCAAATCCTATCTAGCCGAAATATGGAGCGGTTAATTCAGCAAAACAGTCTGTCCCATGTGTTATTCATCAACATGATTCACTCAATTCAAGTTAGGACTTGAGCACACTCAATGTATAGGTCAATCCTAGTTCCAATGGGTTAAGATCATAATCATAATAATCATCAAACCCTGTCACTAGGCTTAACTATATTACGATTTGAACTTCATCCAAATCATATAAATAAGCAATACATGTTTCAGATTTCTCATAAAAAGTAGAACTTTGGTTTGAAGTTCCCACATGAAGAACCAAGTCTAGAGCATCTTGAATTCGATTCCTCGGAGCGTACAGGTCTAGTTCTATGCAAAACAACAAAGAAATAAAGCAATTCTTCTAAACATCCATGAGTCATCATAAGATTAAGAAAAACTACTTAGAACTTTATTCAAACTCAACAAACCATTGTTCAATCAATAAAAATCCAACTTGAAACCAATAAAAACGAATTAAAGCATCTTAGATATACTACAAGCTTCACCTCTTAGCCCTAGCTAAGAGGTTTAGCCGGCCATGCTAAAGAAAAACAGAAAATTTAATGAAAACATGAAGAACTAGAAGTAAAACTAAGAAGGGGAAGTATAAAACTCCAAAAACCAACTCCCACTATGATAGATCTCTTCTAGGATGCCTTAGGAACATAGTGGAGGACCTCTTTTATAGCTTTCAAGTCTTCATAGCGCAGAATCTTCGAGAATTTGCGTAAAACTCACGCACTGCGCAGAGAAATCCAGACCAAAAATAGTAGTTTCTGAACTTGAGCGATTGGGCGATTGATCGATTGGCTGAGCGATCAATCGATGGGTCCTAGCGATCAATCGATCAAGGTTGGGCGATCAATCGATGGGAGCAAAAAGTGTCCAAAGAGTTCAACAGTAATTCCTAATTTTTTATGATCTAAGCGATTGATCTCTGGAGCTGGGTGATGGATCGGTGATGATTGGCGATCAATTGGTGATAGCCGGGCGATTGATCAATCGGACCAAAAAGTGTCAAAAGAGTTTCAACAGCAATTCTTTAAAAATTTGCATTCTGTCGATTGATCTCTAGGCTGGGCAATCAATTGTAATTCTGCACTTCAGTCTAGTAACAATTTAGTCAATTTCTGCTATGAGCGATCAAGTCGCTCAAGTCTGTCGATCAATCGCTCAGGCTGAGCGATCAATCGATGGATCAATCTCTGGATCAATCTTCAGAAATTGCAACTTTCAGCATTTTACTTTTATGGCCCTGCAGCTCTGCACTTTGCTTTTTCAGGACAATTCAGGACTTTTAACATGATTTCTTTAAGGTTTTTCTTCTCTTCTTTGGTTCATCAAAGCTTGGTCTTTAATGTATGTAAAGTGCTCTCTCAAGCCTTGAATTAGTGAAATCTCCATCTCATTCCTACAATCACAAATCATGCATTAAAGTAGTCTTTTAATCATGCAACCCATGTATAATATGTGATGAATTCGGATTAGAATATGCACAATTCAGAGCTCAACACTATGGCCGCTTGTTCTGTCTGCAGCCGCACCATCTCGGATCTGACATCAGCAAGACGATTAATACACCCGCGACGTTGAGTCTCACTATCCGCCAATTTCATTCTAGCACCCACTATCGAGTGTTCTCACTGCTCTACGACAGGCTGCAAAGAAGACAACACTCACCACTTCTCTTTAGCCATAGGGTCAGGTTCAATCCATTCAGCCATAGCAACGTGCACAATAGAATCCTCGAAAGAAGAAATGCGGCGCACTATTTTGGATACATCATGCGTGATTACCCCTGCGCAGGCTTTCAATGCTTTCATTCCAGCTCTGAGTGTATGCCACTTGCATGGCTTAGCCAACACCTTTGAGATACTGGACAGTAGACCTCTCAGTATGCTCTGCCCAAAACAGTCTAAACAATCGAAACAAGGAATGTTGAATGCTCCGTGAGCAGTAGCATCAGAACTGACAATAACCGTAACAAAAGAAATAGAGCAAGTATGCAATGAAATGATAAGTACAGAAAAAAGAATACACCAAGAAGTTATGAAAGAGCTATACTAGAAGATCAGTCGACGACAGGTTTCGAGGAATCCGCAGTGTATATAGTCGCATCAACGAATGGCTCAATGATTTGAGTTAATAGCGTTGAAGTCACATCTAGAAGTTCAGTAGTATCGCTATCAGTATCGATCACTTCAGTTGCCGCCGGCGACTCCGCCATGTGCTCAACACTAGAAGCGCTAGGGGCCACAAACATGGTTGTGTTATTCACCGACATAGTGGTCCCTTGTAGGTTATCCTCTCCAATCTACCCGACCTGCTCTCTCACACCGACGTAGTCTGGTATTTTATTCGCGAGCTAGGTCATCGTCGGGTCCTCTTCACTAATTAACCGATTGTCATCATTATCACCTTCAACCACCAGAAGATGTGTGAACCCTGCTTCTTATGACCAGTTCACTAAAGGTACTCCAAAAGTATGCCAGCCGTCCAACGCTGTATCCTCCTTATGACGGTCAATTGACACACTCAGAGAAGTCTTATGCCTAATACTTAACGACAGATATGCTTCAGCCTGCTCCCTAAAGTAACCCAATCCATCAGTAAGGATCTCTGTTAGCTTGGAGGAGGAATGTAGATCAGATCATCAACAGAGCTGCTGTTCCGAATCAAAGCATATTGATGCACCCACCATCACAGCAAGCCATAAGGACCGCAGTCTTCCGATAAAGGCCAGGAAGCATGAACCTTGCGCCCGTTTGTGTCATTAGAAGTTGACGCCATATCCCTTCCCAGTGTGCAGGACCCGTGCCGTATGCCCGCTCTACTTTGGCTACATCCGGTAACGTTATTGGAGCACCCTGATCATATTCGAATTGCCTGGAAAACCGGCTAAGGTAATAAGGCTCCCGCCAGAACTCTATTCCTTCGCGCAGTGGAAGTGAAGCAGTGCGAATAGACACTAAAAACTCCTTATCAAGATTATTCACAGAACGCACGTAGTCAACGACTTCTTGATCCTCTTCGACGTTAGAAACAGGAAAGTGGTAGAAGCAAATCTCTGCCAACTGCCAATCTTTAAAGCTATCCAATCAGATGACTGCACTATCATCTCAAGTTTTCTGTAGCGATAAAGAGGTGCGTGATCGACATGGAGATACAAAAAAGATCTATTCCATATGTCCACGGAAAATATATGCCCAACCACCAGCAGAAAAAATGTCATGGGCAATAAGCCGTGTTCATCCCTCACCCAGGTTGATCTTTGTTACTGGTGATATTGCCGAAAGCCCTATATAGACTACATAGCACTGGTAATGCTAAAGAATATCGATGACCATTTGTAAGAGCTCCTGCCACGACAAAGCAAGAAACCCTGACCCCATCAGCACCCTTAGAATTAGGCAACACAGCTGCCTACAACTAGTAAGCTAAGAAGCCCGCTAGTTCACAAGTCGGTATAAGCTCATTCGGATTGCGGAATCTATGTTCGAAACATTCCTTCATTAAGACTTGGTCTTCCTGCGGGGTTTCATATTCTTCATAATCAATGCTTCAAAAAGAAAGGAAAGTTCCATGTTAAAAGCAAAGAAACAGAAAGCATGCAAAATACAAAGTACAAAAAAGGTATCGGAAGAAATATTACTTCATCCTCTAGTTAAAGTATATCAACCAGTCGTCGTAATAAATCTTTGTAATATTGTCGAACTGCAACAACTCAGTAAAGAGCTCTAGACAAGCCTTCAAATGGTAAGCATCTCGAGGACTTTCGAGCTGAGACGAAGACAACTCTTTATCAGTTGAGATATATTCCTGGCAATATTCTCCTATTATGGACAAGCCAGCCATCATCCGGAAATCCCATAAAGTTATGCTCATCTCCCCATATGGAAAATGGAATGAATTGGTACCAGAAGACCAGTAGCTAAAGAAGCTCCGAATGATTGTTAGATCACGGAAGAAATGCCCAGAGGTTGCATCGATAGCCTGATACAGGCTGACTTGCTTCAAAACCCTCACGTGACGGACTAAAATCTCTTTTGCCCATGGCTCATAGCCAACTCGCTCATTTAGATGGCCTCGCGTACGGAAACTTCTCGTTGCCCACATCATCATCTTGTCCATATGCCGAAACCTTTGCTGAACCCTCTCGAAGTAATGGACTGGATAAAAAGCATGAGGATCACAAGTCGGCGCAAGGAAAACCATTTCTCTTAAGAGACTTACTCGCTGCTCCCTCCCATCGTTAACCAATAAAGTAGTCAACAATTGCTCAAGAGCAGATGTCCACCTTTCAACCCTGTAGAACTGAAAAGAGCCTTGAATGTGGGATGACTCGATGCTCAGGAGGGGTCAATACCTCATAAGGGATTTCTCATGTGTGATGACTCAGTCATTGTAGGGGTTTACGATGAAGAAACTGCACGTCACGACGATTTTGTTTCTATCCCAGCCGATCTTAATCTGGTCATTCTTCAGACCGACGAGTTGTGTCGATTACTCCGCCTAACCGACTGCCTCAGCCGATTTCTTACCTTGATTCCATCTCTTCTTCTTCTTATGACCTTCTTGATTATGCTCGGGACGTTGGACAAGCAAACTAGAAGGACCCGCCTTGACAACACTCGGAGCACTAGTAAGTTGACAATACCAAGAGGACCATTCTTCTTCAGTCCCTTACGTCAGAGGCTTAATGCGGTCTTATCCACATAAATACATAGTAACACCTCATGGGGAAGCTGCTTAATACGATTGGAGAAATCCTTCACTTCAAGATCGACTGTCGCAGAGAAGCGCGAATGACACTGCTGAAGATGGATCGATAGTGTCTTCAACCACCCTCTTCTTCCCGCGTTGCGCAGATGAAGGACCAGAAACTCGCGACCCGGAAGCTTCATTAGAAGATCTTGCTGCTACCATCATGATTCACTACAACATATAAATGAAAGAACATCAGACGGAAGCCTAGCTCATGCAACATGCAACACAATAAGGTACGCATCACAAGAAACAAAATCGCACCATCGAATCATGGATTTCACACACAAAACAAGTCACATTGATAAACACATGCACAAAATTATGACCCACAAGGACATGAGAATAATGGAATTCAAGCGCACATCCGATAAGCAAGCGTACACATGCTATAGCGCAACAAATACAATGACAACCCTGCATATATGCTCGGAGTACGTTCGAATTCGCACTAACCCCAAGTTATGCATATGCACCTGCTCGGAAGTGCACATCATAGAGCCATTTAAATGAGTAGTTGTAGGCCATAAAAGACCAAGACTAGCAGTATATTGTGGGCCCAAATCACTAAGCCCTAATCATGTTTATGCATTAAGCGAGATAGCTACAAATGGCATCGAATTCGGTTGAGAATGGAGCCAGATGCATGGGTTTTTCACCAAGGGTAAAGGAAATGCTAGAATTCTAAAAAAATTGGCTAAGTGCGGGCTGGCATGCACCCGAGGAGGTGCCCCAGGTGCGTGTGCTCTGCCACATGTGTCCACACCCTAGTGATTTGAATGGAAGAAGTTCCAGATGAGGTCAGGCGCATGTGTACTACCACATGCGCCCATAGTTAAAGCAGGAGGGATACACGCACCCATAGTTTGTGGAATTCTTGCCACATGCACCTGGAAGCCTACATGTGCCCATGCTCTAAGCGACAGGCGCCCACACTCCAATGAGCAACCACATGCGCCCACACCAAATGCCACATGCGCTCGGAGCCTAGGGCACAGACACCCATTGTCAGTTGGAAGGGCACATGCGCTTGGAAGGGCACATGCGCCCATAGAGGGGCAACATGCACCCACTCCCTTAGAGAGAGCTCTCTCACCTCATAAACTTTCACTTCTCCAACTTGGAAAATGTTCAAATGACTTAGTGAATCCCATATTTATACTTGAGCTTGAGAACCCGTATACCGCACTTGCATGACGTAAGCATCCATCGGAGCACACTTGGGGGGGGGGGGGGGCACTTGCTAGGGCTCAAAATCTCACCCATTATAAAACAATGTACGACGATCCATCTACGATGATTTGAATTGATTCCAAGATTAAAAAAACACTTGAAAAATGCGATCGAACGCTAGTGCAGTGTTGAGCTTCCAATTTATACATATTCTAACCCCATTTCATTACATTTTATGCATGATTTATATGATTAAAGGACTAATCTAACGCATGTTTGTGATTGTAGGAATGAGAGAGAGCTATTATGAATTTGATGCTCAAAGGATCTTTTTGAACCACATTGAAGACTCCGGAAAGAAGCCTTGAAGAATCACTTTAAAAAGACCTGGATTGGCCAAAAGAAAAAAGAATTTAGAGAACATAACAATTGGCCACCGGGCGCCCGACCACCACTTGATCGGGCGCCCGAAATTTGGAGATTTCTGCTGAACTCGCTGGACATTTCTGGAACTGACCGGGAGCCCGACCAACACATGGTCGGGCACCTAATATTCAAAATTGAATTTCTATAAAAGCGCTGGACTGACTTGCAGTATGGTCGCGCACCCGACCAACACTTGACCGGGCACCCAACGACCGATGTAAGTGCGTAACTTCTTTCGCAATCTGAGGGGTTGGGAGGTTTTTGCTATAAAAGGACACCTTGGCATCTTTCCTAGGGCATCTTAGAAGAGTTCTAAGTTCATGGGAAGTAAGGGAGATCATTGGAGAGCGATCGCAACTCCTCCAACTCTGATTTTTCTAGTTTTCTATACTTTTGATTAGTTTTTCTTTTGTTTTTAGTTCAAGTATGACAATGCTTGGCTAAAATCTCTTAGCTAAGGCTAAGAGGTGAAGCTTGTAGTTAGTTTTCATAAAGAATTCATTTAATTCAAGTACCTTTACTTACAGTTTGGATTTTTAAGTTCTAGTTCAAATAAAGTTGGTATTTGTGGATGTTTTATGAGAGTTCATGTACTTTGGACATGGGTTCCTTGCAATTCTCTGAGATTATCATGTTTGGATTGATTAGATTCAAATTGTAGTAATCCTAGAGCATACCATAGTCTCTTGGCATGGTTGTTACTTCGAAGGCTACATATTTGAATTCTATGTGCTTCATTAGAACTAAAATCTTATTTTCTGATTTAAGTGGGATTGTTTGTGTTTGAATACTTAATCTTTCAACTAGATGAGAGATAGAACTTTGAATCTAGTTGTGTGTATGCTTAAATTCACATGGAACTACTACAAGTGGATCCTTAAAGCCTTAGTTCCATTAATTAATAGATTTTTACAAAAGTTATTATTTTTCCTTAGTTTTTAAAATCAAACTTCAAAATTGCTTAATTCAAAGTCACTAGAATAGTTTGAATTGGTTTACCCTAATTCCCTGTGGATTGACCTCAGTCTTATCGAGATTTATTACTACAACGTAGCCTTGCACTTGAGGCGAGTGAACAAGTTTTTTGCGCCATTGCCGGGGAAGCTAGGTTAAACGGTTCTAAATTATTTTAGTGGCTATAGAGTAGAAATAGTTAGGTTTTATTGTTTTCCTAGGATTAGTTTTTCTAAATTTTAGAACTAACAAGGTTTATTTTGTTTTGTAGAAAGTTCTTTTAGTTCAAGCAAATCGGGTACTATCCTTCCAACTTGAACTTTTTCAATTTTCAGTTTTTAGAATTTTATTTTATTTTCAGATTTTGTTTTTAGGACTTAGGATTAGTTTAGATTTTGAATTGTGTGGTTTACGTCTCGGTGGGAACTTGACCACAACAATCATCTCCAAAACGAAGTTGGTTTAGTTGGACCACTCTCCGTTCATAGACGAGTCTGAAAATTCGTAGAACATTGTGAAAGTTTGGGAAGTATGGATCAAACTCCATTAGGGAATCCTCCCCACCCTACTCCAACTACAAACGCAAATCATGATAGAGAGGAGAGAATGAGGTGCACAATGCTCCTCTAAAGAGATCTTTACGTGACTACTTACAACCAGCCCGTACAACTACACCCTCTTGCATGGTCTTACCAACCATCGGGGGGAACATTGATATAAAGCCGGGGGCAATTCAACTTTTACGAAAGTTCCATGGACTAGATTCTGAGAGCCCATATCTACACCTAAAAGAGATTGATGAAGTTGTTGCTACCTTGCAATACAACAATGTGTTAGAGGATGTTATCAAACTTAGATTGTTTCCCTTCTCATTGAAAGAAAGAGCCAAAGGATGGCTCCGCTCTCTTAGACCACACTCGATAGGGATATGGATTGAGATGATGTTCGCTCGCCTCAAGTGTAAGGCTGTGATGTAGTAATAAATCTCAGTAAGACCGAGGTCAATCCTCAGGGAATTAGAAAACCAATTATAAATTATTCCAGTAACTTGAATTGAAACAATTTGGAATTATGATTTAAGAGAACTAACTTAAACAGTAATTTAGAAAAATCAGTAATTAAAGGAACAAAGGCTTTCAAGGATCCACTTATAACAATCTCATGTCAATCCAATCAATCCAAGCATAAAACACAACTAGATTTGAGGTTCTATCTCTCATCTAGTTGGAAGAATAAGCATTGAAACACATTCAATCCCACTTAAGTTGAACTTCCAAGTTATAGTCCTATTCAATCACATAGCATTCAAATCATAGCCTTCGGAGTAACAGCCATGCCTATGGACTATGGCATGCTCAAGGGTTACCATAATTCGAATCTAATCAAGCAAAACATGATAATATCAGAGAATTGCAAGGAATCCATGTCCGGAGCACATGAACTCTCATAAAACTTCTAAAAATATCAACTTTATATGAACTAGAACATTCAAAATTCAAACTTAAAGTGAAAGTACTTGAATCAAACTGAATTAAACATGAAATTAGCTACAAGCTTCACCTCTCAGCCTTAGCTGAGAGATTCTAGCTGAGCATTGTCATACTACAATTAGAACTCAAATAAGAAAACATAAAAAGCATAAAAACCCGAATTTGGGAGAGTTGCAGACGCTCCAGACGGCTCTTGTAACGCCCCAGATTTTCGAGATTTATTTGAAAATTTATTTTTTATTAATTATCGTACATTTACTGTTGATTTGCGAATAGCGGGACATCCGTAGGAGATCCGATAGGGGACCCTTTACAAAAGTTGCTTAGAATGATCCCATAAATATCGTAGAAAGTTCAGATTTTAAAAATCACGCACTTTTCAAATAATTATGAAAATGCCATTAGTTAACTTAAGTTAAGATGCTATTTTTAAGTATTATAGTTTCTGACGATCACTTTCACGCAAAACCCTGGATTTAAGCTTTTGGACACATATTAACCATACACATCAAATTTCAGCCCTTAAATCACAGTAGAAGTGGTCCGATTGTCAAATCAGCCCCTTAACCCTTGATTTTCATGTCCATCGAGTGAGGAAAGTAAATGGTTAGTCGTAGTCGAATATTTCTCTTTATATGAGTGACTTGGATCGTCTTTATCATGAACCAATAGTGCGATTAGAGTGCCCCACCTCGATAATCATCTTTCTTATGCGCTGAAGTTATCCCGTTCTAGAAATTAACGAGTTACCAACTCTTCTCAAATTTGAACCTTTTAATTTACCCACTTCTCACCATCAATCGCTTCTCAAATTTAGACCACTTATTATACTCATATGACTACGAGTTTACACAAAGTTTGGACCCCGATCTATAATCCTACACCGTTGAACCACAAAGCCAGCCCCTTACTTTTTCGCCAAAAGTTGAAATTTCTGATTTAGGCATTTCTCACCATCAATCAACCACTAAACTTTTTACAATTGTTTGCCTATCATGGCTACATATTTTCTCAAAATTTGGGCCCTGATTATCAAGCGTAGACCGTTAATTGAGATCTAGCCCATTTTAGCACCCGTTAGGCCATTTTCAAGGATCGGCCAATCTAGAATGTGGATCATCAAGAAATTTACGTATTCTGACTCTACTCTTCGAGCTTGATAAGATGAATGGATTGGAATTGATCATAGATCATCCGAATATTGAGATTTGAGAAACCCATCTCAAGAGGTTGTTACACAAGACCTCGCGTGCACATCCCTCTCCATATTTCTGCTACGCACCTCCAAATCCTTCTTCTAACCCTAGCCTCCATGCCCTAGAGAGAGAGAGAGAGAGAAGAGAAGAGAGTTCTTTCTCATATTTTTCCAGCAGCTAGGATCTTCTACAACCCTCTTCTTCTAAGTCCATCCTAAGGTGAGGATTTTCCTTCAAGCCTTTCATTAATAATATTATGATTATCATAAGTTTCTTTTGTGGCATGTGAAGTTGTTTTGTTTTGAATTACTGATCCATATAACATGAAGTTTAATGTAGGATTTGTAATGAATATCCTTATATAATGATGTGATTCATTGTTTAGATTTTTGACTAAGAAGCATGTGTATTTGTGTTATTTATCTTTGTGAAATCTATGCCCTTATTTCCTTAATTTGTGTTTTACAAGTAACATTGGTTTTCATATTGTGATATGGAATATGTGTATAAGATCATCATATGGACATCCCATTATTGTATACTCTTTGTCCCTAAGTTGGTAAAATTATTCGATGTAGAGAGATGAAACCCATGAGAGGTGTCCATGATGGAAGAATATCTCTTGACTTAACTGAGAGAATGAAGTGCTTGTTTGTCAATGGATCCTTAGATATATATGATGCTTGATTGGATCCTTTTACATTACATGGGTATTTTAATGAATTTGGTCATGATGTACAACATTGACTTTTTGGGACATGATGAAATCATAAAATGGGACAATGAGTAAACATTAATGGTATACAAATTCTCATGAGCCGGGGTTGGTGCTATGGACACTAATCCCGTGCTGTCGGCCTATGCTGGGTTGCTTGCGACTCCCCATAGTGACCATTGAGTTTTATTTAAATTGGTTGTATGTGAAAACACTTAAATAAAGGTGAAACTAAAGTCATGCATTCACTTGGCTCCATGTGGGTGTATGGAATTGAGAATAGGCTAGAGCGTCCTACTTCTCCCGTACACTGTCACGTGTAGATTTGGGCTATGAGCGTCCCGTTTCTTACGTGGTCGGGCAAAACTATGGGCTTGTGCGTCCCAGGAACCTCTGGTGACTAGTGGCTAGCATGAAGTCGTAACAGGGAGTCTCCCACTTCATGGATTGTGATTCTAGCCAGGGTGCCTTAGCCAGAGCATGCATTCCATGCATCGCATTAACAAAGATTTTTAGTTGGTTGTTTTGATTTGATTAAATGATAATATCCTGCTTGCGTTTACTCTGTACCATTATTATTATTCTTGATTGTCTTGGAGGAAATATTCCCCACAATGATAGCGTTTAACGCTATCCCAAACACAATTTAGGTGATGCAGGTGAAGATCCAGGTATTGAACCCGATTTTTAAGAAAAGAGTTCGATGGTTCGTACGATCACATGGCGGATGACGATGTTAGAGAAACATAATTGATGTTATCATTTATTAAATATTTCTTTTAAGTAGTTGATACATTTGTGGAATTGTAATAAGTCTTCAAGAGAAGACATGGTTTTGTATTTTAATTAATCAGTATGGATATTGGTTGGTTCCCTTATTTAAACATATTGATGATGACGTAGTGAGTTTGATAAAATAAGATGAAAATTGTTTCCGGCATTGTGCTTGAATGCTAGATTTCATTATTTGACAAATTAGTTATTTCATAAGTTACTTGGGAATTCGACTGTTGTGCTATACACGAGAGTCGAAAATCTCGGGTCGTTACAGTTGGTATCAGAGCACAATCGGGACCTCTGGGTGAGAAGCCCAACCATTTTCATAATAAATACCCCTTAGGGCTTAGGTTCCCATGAAATAGAGACAAAAACACCTAGGTTTAACCCCCATTAGATGCATGACATGTTATGAATCTAAATACCCAAACATAGGCCCCTTGAAATCATTAGGGTAGCCGATGAACATAAAAATATGAAATTTTAGGATTTTTGGGAAGTGGATTCTCACTTTTTCTTGAAGTTTTGGAGCTCTCATCATTTTCTCATATTTAGATCAGCATTACACTGAGTCATGGGATTTATCTCCCTCAAATTTTAAGGATAACTATTTTATTTTGAATTGTTTTTATTATGACAAATTTCCTGACCCTTTGGCAATATCACCACTAAGAATTATATTTTCGGAATTGATAAATTTTTGAAAATTTTTATACATATTTTTAACTCATTACCCAACACTTTTATAAAATTTCAGATCAATCCGACATTTATATAAATCGTGAAAATTCTGTTAGTAGAGAAAATCTTGCGTTGAAAACTGCTGGACTGTTACGTTTTTCAGACTTTTAGAGGTCAGAATCATATCTTACCATAGGAATTTCATTCTGAGAAAAATTAGGGTGATTTCTCACCTAAACTTTAGATTACCCTCCAAATTTTAGGTAAAAAGGACGTTCAGTTTGAGAGATAAAATTCTAAGAGCGCTTATAAGTCTTGTGTTCCAGATTCGACACTATCCTAGTTCCTTAGCTTTGAAAACCTCTAAACCCCTTGTTTAGGCTTAGTTATTGTGAGATGGCACCCTTAGAAATACTTCCTAGCATATTCTCATACATCCCTAAGAATTTTAGGCCCAACCCTCTTACTTAAAGTAGATTATCGTAACCATAAAATGTCATGTACCAATCCCTCACATAGATCTTCGACCATGTCTAACAATGAAAGTAAATAGGATCTCGTAAAGGTTTTAATATTTTGTATTGTTGGATTTTAATTTACATGATCTTTATTGATGTTTTATTTATTGGAGAATACATGAAAGTCCCCACAATATTAGATTAAATCGGCCGCACAGGAGGACAGAACTGTACCTAATATATTGTGTAAAGGATTGGATCCTCGTTCAAATCCCGAGGGTCGACACTCGGAATTTCGAATGGATACTAATGAACTTAATGCTCAAATGCGAGTAGAAGATCTAAGTATCGGATCCGAATCTACTTGAACTATTCACCCGTGATGTCGACACAATACAAATCGCATCCTTGTTCTAACTGGACGACTTTTGTGCATTCTCTTGGAATGTGTGTGATTGTTTTCTTTGGATGACTAAAATAAGATAGATGTATAGACGACCCTAGGACGTAGAAGCTTAGCCACTTAGATTCTATAAAGAGCTAAAATACGGTATTCCTAATTTCACCTTTCTGTCGCACTTTCAGCTATTAAAGAACTGTCGATGATATCTCATTCACTTTGTTATCCGCTTGTTTATCCACTCATTCAAGTGACCATCCGATTATGCCAACCTAATCAAACCCAGATCTATCTTTTAAACTCTTGAGCAGTCATTTCATTAGCGATCAGACATCCTTGATAATTATCTAACCCTAATCATTTTAGATCCTTGACTATAAGAGCACCCACCCAAACCTGAGAAATATTAGGGCGCCAGATGATTGAATGATTTGAGAGACCAATCAATATATTCAGAACCATCTAGGAATCAGAATGCGCAGTGGAAGCATGAAAGGAAAGAAATTTGGGGGAGCATGTAAAAATAGATGTCGAGTACGGATTTATTTTTAAGGGGGGTGGATTGTGATCGCGTCTGACCCGGAATAGTTCAGAAAGTTTGGCGAGAAGTCATGAAGTGAGATTGCCCTCAATCTTTTATCGACGATGCTTAGGAAACTTCGGGGATGAAGTTTGTTTTTAAGGGGGGGTGGTTTGTAACGCCCTAGATTTTCGAGATTTATTTGAAAATTTATTTTTTATTAATTATCGTACATTTACCGTTGATTTGCGAATAGCGGGACATCCGTAGGAGATCCGATAGGGGACCCTTTACAAAAGTTGCTTAGAATGATCCCATAAATATCGTAGAAAGTTCAGATTTCAAAAATCACGCGCTTTTCAAATAATTACGAAAATGCCATTAGTTAACTTAAGTTAAGATGCTATTTTTAAGTATTATAGTTTCTGACGATCACTTTCACGCAAAACCCTGGATTTAAGCTTTTGGACACATATTAACCATACACATCAAATTCCAGCCCTTAAATCATAGTAGAAGTGGTCTGATTGTCAAATCAGCCCCTTAACCCTTGATTTTCATGTCCATCGAGTGAGGAAAGTAAATGGTTAGTCGTAGTCGAATATTTCTCTTTATATGAGTGACTTGGATCGTCTTTATCATGGACCAATAGTGCGATTTGAGTGCCCCACCTTGATAATCATCTTTCTTATGCGCGAAGTTATCCCGTTCTAGAAATTAACGAGTTACCAACTCTTCTCAAATTTGAACCTTTTAATTTACCCACTTTTCACCATCAATCGCTTCTCAAAATTGGACCACTTATTATACTCATATGACTACGAGTTTACACAAAGTTTGGACCCCGATCTATAATCCTATACCGTTGAACCACAAAGCCAGCCCCTTCCTTTTTCGCCAAAAGTTGAAATTTCAGATCTAGGCATTTCTCACCATCAATCAACTACTAAAATTTTTACAATTGTTTGCCTATCATGGCTACATATTTTCTCAAAATTTGGGCCCTGATCATCAAGCGTAGACCGTTAATTAAGATCTAGCCCATTTTAGCACCCGTTAGGCCATTTTCAAGTATCGGCCAATCTAGAATGTGGATCATCAAGAAATTTACGTATTCTGACTCTACTCTTCGAGCTTGATAAGATGAATGGATTGGAATTGATCATAGATCATCCAAATATTGAGATTTGAGAAACCCATCTCAAGAGGTTTTTACACAAGACCTCGCGTGCACATCCCTCTCCATATTTCTACTACGCACCTCCAAATCCTTCTTGTAACCCTAGCCTCCATGCCCTAGAGAGAGAGAGAGAAGAGAAGAGAGTTCTTTCTCATATTTTTCCAGCGGCTAGGATCTTCTACAACCCTCTTCTTCTAAGTCCATCCTAAGGTGAGGATTTTCCTTCAAGCCTTTCATTAATAATATTATGATTATCATAAGTTTCTTTTGTGGCATGTGAAGTTGTTTTGTTTTGAATTACTGATCCATATAACATGAAGTTTAATGTAGGATTTGTAATGAATATCCTTATATAATGATGTGATTCATTGTTTAGATTTTTGACTAAGAAGCATGTGTATTTGTGTTATTTATCTTTGTGAAATCTATGCCCTTATTTCCTTAATTTGTGTTTTACAAGTAACATTGGTTTTCATATTGTGATATGGAATATGTGTATAAGATCATCATATGGACATCCCATTATTGTATACTCTTTGTCCCTAAGTTGGTAAAATTATTCGATGTAGAGAGATGAAACCCATGAGAGGTGTCCATGATGGAAGAATATCTCTTGACTTAACTGAGAGAATGAAGTGCTTGTTTGTCAATGGATCCTTAGATATATATGATGCTTGATTGGATCCTTTTACATTACATGGGTATTTTAATGAATTTGGTCATGATGTACAACATTGACTTTTTGGGACATGATGAAATCATAAAATGGGACAATGAGTAAACATTAATGGTATACAAATTCTCATGAGCCGGGGTTGGTGCTATGGACACTAATCCCGTGCTGTCGGCCTATGCTGGGTTGCTTGCGACTCCCCATAGTGACCATTGAGTTTTATTTAAATTGGTTGTATGTGAAAACACTTAAATAAAGGTGAAACTAAAGTCATGCATTCACTTGGCTCCATGTGGGTGTATGGAATTGAGAATAGGCTAGAGCGTCCTACTTCTCCCGTACACTGTCACGTGTAGATTTGGGCTATGAGCGTCCCGTTTCTTACGTGGTCGGGCAAAACTATGGGCTTGTGCGTCCCAGGAACCTCTGGTGACTAGTGGCTAGCATGAAGTCGTAATAGGGAGTCTCCCACTTCATGGATTGTGATTCTAGCCAGGGTGCCTTAGCCAGAGCATGCATTCCATGCATCGCATTAACAAAGATTTTTAGTTGGTTGTTTTGATTTGATTAAATGATAATATCCTGCTTGCGTTTACTCTGTACCATTATTATTATTCTTGATTGTCTTGGAGGAAATATTCCCCACTATGATAGCGTTTAACGCTATCCCAAACACAATTTAGGTGATGCAGGTGAAGATCCAGGTATTGAACCCGATTTTTAAGAAAAGAGTTCGATGGTTCGTACGATCACATGGCGGATGACGATGTTAGAGAAACATAATTGATGTTATCATTTATTAAATATTTCTTTTGAGTAGTTGATACATTTGTGGAATTGTAATAAGTCTTCAAGAGAAGACATGGTTTTGTATTTTAATTAATCAGTATGGATATTGGTTGGTTCCCTTATTTAAACATATTGATGATGACGTAGTGAGTTTGATAAAATAAGATGAAAATTGTTTCCGCCATTGTGCTTGAATGCTAGATTTCATTATTTGACAAATTAGTTATTTCGTAAGTTACTTGGGAATTCGGCTGTTGTGTTATACACGAGAGTCGAAAATCTCGAGTCGTTACAGCTCTCTTCACCTCCCATGAAGTTTCTCAGCTTTTATGATGCCCTAGGAAGAGAACTTAGGTGTCCTTTTATAGTGGGGAGGCTCTACCGCCTCAGAAACTTCCAGAAGTGCGTAGCACTTATGCACTTGCTCAAAAAAATCGGAACTTTAAATAGAAGGTTGCTGTTTACGCATGGCCGACCGATTGTGATCGGTCGGACTGAGCTGGCTGACCGGTCTTGACCGGTCGGACCTATCTAGTCCTTCATCCAGCGAGTGCACAGAGGTGGCGACTTGTTGGCTGACCGATCACGACCGGTAGGGCCTATCTGGACCTTAGTCTAGTGAACTTTCAAGGTGGGCAGCGGGGTGGCCGACCGGTCATGACCGGTCGGACCTCTGTTTTTCACAACTTCTTTCTTTCCACTTCTCTCGCTTCTACTTACTTTCTTCTTTCTTTGGTCCTCCTTCAATCATCAATAAAAGTCCTCTAATTGGGTCTTTAAAGCATCAATTGGGCGAAGTCGCTCTCATTCCTACAATCACAAATCAAGCATTAGATGGGTCTTTTAAACATGTAAACCATGCATATAATGTGATGTAATGGGCTAGATCATGTATAAATTGGAGGCTCAACACACCCCCTGTTGAGCTCTTAATTGTGCATATTCTAACCCCAATTCATCACTCATTATGCATGGTTTTCACGATTTAAAGACTAATCTAAGGCATATTTTGTGGTTGTAGGAATGAGAGCGGACTTCACTCAATTAAAGATGAAAAGGGTCCATTTAGAACCACTGGATGAAGGTTGAAGGAGGACCAAAGAAAGAAGAAAGCAAGGAGTGGAGAGGAGAAGAAACAAAGGAAGAAAAAGAATTGCTTGAGTTCTTAATGGTTGTGTGCTAGTCTAGACCTGTATGATCCGAGGAATTGGAGTACGGTCTAGTACTACGATCTTAATGTGGGAACTTCCTACCAAAGTTCTACTTTTTCTGGAAATCTGTGGTATGTGAGACTGTGCATGTGATTTGAATCAAGTTCAAATCATGGTCTAGCTTTGTCTTGTGACAGGACTTAATGATGCTTATGATTGTGAACTTAGTCTATTGGAATTGGGACTGACCTATGCAATAGAGTATGCTCGTCCTAGCTTGCATTGAGTGAATCATGTACATTGATTTTACATATGATAGATTGTTGGTTTAGCTGCTCTATCATCCTACTAGATAGATCTTAATTTCGATTCTAGTTGAGAAAGTGAGAAACCACAGCGAATTGAGCATCAAGGATTGCTACAAGTGGATCTTTGAACCCCTAGTGCCTTATTCGCTTCCCCAAGTGTAGGATTGCGATGTAGTAATAATCTAGGTAAGACCAAGGTCGATCCACAGGGAAGGAAGTAAACAATTCAAATTATCCTAATAACTAGAATCTTAAGAGGTTTGTGAAATTGGTTTTGAACATAAAATAGAAAATCTGATAATGAAAAGATAACTAGATCATCAAGGATCCACTTATAGCTTTCCTTAGATGCATAATTTGCTATGGTTTCTCACTTTCTCAACTAGAATCGATATTAAGATCTATCTAGCCGAATGATAGAGCTGTTAAACCAAACAATCTGTCATATGTAAGGCCAATGTATATGATTCACTCAATGCAAGCTAGGATGAGCATGCTCAATTGCATAGGTCAGTCCCAATTCCAATAGGATAAGATCACAATCATAACCATCCTCAAGTCCAGTCACAAGACAAGTCTAGATTATGATTTAAACTTGATTCAAATCACATGCACAGTCCCATACATAATTCAGAAAACCAGAAAAGTAGAACTTTGGTAGGAAGTCCCCACATGAAGATTATAGTACTAGAGAGTACTCCAATTCCTCGGATCATACAGGTCTAGACTAGCACACAACAATTAAGAACTTAAGTAATTCTCCCAAACATCCATGAGTCATCATAAGACTAAGAAAAACTACTTAGAACTTGTATTAACTTCAAACCATTGTTCATAATCATGAAAACCAACCTTAAAACCAATAAAACGAATTAAACAATCTAAGAAAACTATAAGGTTCACCTCTTAGCTCTAGCTAAGAGATTAGCTAATGAAAAGCATATTAAAAATAAAACTAGAACTAAGAAAAGGAAGAAAAACTAGCTGGAGGAGGCTAGGAAGCCTCCTATGACTTGAACTCCTTGCTCCCCACGTCCTTGCTTCCTTGGAATAGAAGAGAGCACCTCCTTTTATAGTGTAGCAAGAGTACAGCAACGTAACAGATTTTGTTTCGCTTCGTACGGCTTGACCAATGGTCGGATTGCCTTCAAAATTGATTTGTAGCTTCCTTGTAATGTGATCTTCCTCATAGATGATTTAGATTTCCAAGATTATCCTCTGAATGGGCCCACCAATCATATCAACTACCGCCTGTCAAAATCACACACTTCGGGTACCTTCAGAACCAGTCATCTTGCTTTCAACGCTCCGGAGTGTACAGATGTCGGATTGATCTGAAATTTTGAATATTGGTATAAAACTTCCTCCTCTACATGATAGATAGATTAGATTGTCCAAAACAATCCTCGAATGTGGTCCAAAAATTAGAACACTTAGGGCTTTTATAAACTCTGCGCAGTTGAATCTTTCTGTATGGTCCATCTTTCTTCAACCGGTACGATCAAACCACACATCCTTTTGATCTGAAACTTTGTGGTTATTCATATATGGATGTATTCTAAAATATGGTCAAAGTAGATTCTTCATATCATCAATGATGGGCCACCTGGACCGGCCCAGAGTGGAGTAGGCAGAATCTGGAACTTTCTGGACAGTTCGTATTGTTTTGGCCACCACGATCAATCCATAGCTCCGATTGACACGAAACCACTTGGGTTAGTTCGGCGTCGAGCTCCTCTTCGACATGGATGTGTTGGATTTCCAAATATCATTAATATGGTCCCAGAAAACTGGTCCAAAAAATTAGAAACGGGAATGGCCTGCTGTCTGCAATCTTAAACCCTGAAATTGCATGGCCGACCGGTCAAGACCGGTTTAGCCTGTCTGGGTGGCTGTCCAGCAGCATGTGAAAGGAGAAATCAATTGGCCGACCGGTCAAGACCGGTCAGACCACCTTGTGAGGCTTCTTTTCATACTTTTCTTCTTTCTCTTCTTTCCTTTCTTCTTCCCTCTTTTGTTCTTCCTTTCCTTTGATCTTCAAGGTATGTAAGAAGGGTCTTAAAGCATCCGAATGATGAAGTCTCTCTTTCATTCCTACAACCACAAAACTATGCATTAGATTAGCCTTTAAATCATGAAAACCATGCATAATGAGTGATGAATTGGGGTTAGAATATGCACAATTAAGAGCTCAACAGTGCCTTTTTATAATTGTTTATTTCAGTTTAAGTTCAAAGTTGTTATTTACATCAATCTCATACAAATCTGGTTGTTAGCTTCTCAATAGAAATTATTGGATGTGTTTGTGAATTCCTACATAAGTCCTTATGGATCGACCTCCGTCTTACCGAGATTATTACTACATTGCAACCCTACACTTGGGGAAGCGAACAAGTTTTTTGGCGCCATTGCCGGGGACTTTGACAGTTTTTCACAAATTTCTGAAAATAGTGTCTATTTATGATTTTTAGGAATAGTACTAACTTAGTTTGTTTTGTTTGATTTGTTGTCTTTTTCAGGGATTTCTAGGAAGCTGAAGAAGACATAAGGACCTCAAGTGCCAAATCAGGTTGTATCTTTCTAAACCTTACTCTTCTTCTTCTCCTATTCATTCCTATCGCATTCATCTCTTGTAGAGTGGGTGGAGATTCCTTTTTGGATCTCTGAAAGGTAGGCCTTGTGCCACCTAGATTCCTATTGGTCGGCTCTACCGTCTTGGATCAACTTGTGCTCAGAGATTTCTCTTCCCACCTCTACTCTTCTTTCTTCTTTTTCTGCACTTTTCTCAAAAGATTCAAAGAGTGGGTGGGGAGTTCTCTGAACCCCTATCGACCAGGAGAAATCGGTCTCTATCCTTGCTTCTGGCTTAGCCATTGCAAGACACCTTGTGCTTCGGTCTTAGAGAAGAGTAAAGAAAGGAAGGAAGAATTCTTCTTTCTCTTTGTTTCATACTTTTAGGATTTTTACATGCCACATTGGGCTCGAGATTCCAATAATCGACTCATAAGTGAAGGGGGAATAGTAGAAGGAATAAAAAGAGAACCACATGCTAGGAGACATCAACTTCTCCAATTTTATCTGAAAATATGGCTGCAAATCAACCTAATCCGATGGCCAATCCAAATCTGGGCCAAAACCAAACCGAAACGGGGGAGAATGTGGTTGAGAATATTCCCCGACCAAGAACATTACGTGATTACTTGCAACCAGCAAGAGCGAGCACTCCCTCATGCATAATCTTTCCACAAAATGCAGGAAATATAGATTTGAAATCGGGAGTAATCCAACTCCTCCCAAAATTCCATGGATTAGATAGTGAAAGTGCCTATCAACATCTTAAGGAGTTTAATGAGGTAATAACCACCATGCACTTTGCGAATGTTACTGATGATGTGGTAAGACTTATATTATTTCCTTTTACCCTTAAAGATAAAGCTAAAGGTTGGCTCCATGCATTAAGGCCAAGATCAATTGGTGCATGGACTGATATGCATGGGGAATTCATAAAAAAAATTTCCCTACTCATAAAACGAACATGTTGATGCGCCTTATCATGAACTTTGCCCAAAAGGAAGATGAGACCTTCTTCCAATGTTGGGAGAGGTTTAAGGACTTGTTAAATGCATGCCCACATCATGGCTATGAAATTTGGCGGGTTATAAGCTTTTTCTATGACGGACTGACTTCACCCATGCGCCAATTCGTAGAGATGATGTGCAATGGAGAGTTCATGAATAAGGAAGCCGATGAAGCATGGGACTATTTAGAGGAAGTGGCTGAGAATGCACAGTCTTGGGATACATCGAAACTAGCAAATTCCAAGACTAGACAACAAAGGGAAAAAGGAGGAATGTATGTCTTATCAGAAGAGGATAGTATAAGTGCATGGGTGGCAAGCCTCACAAGAAAAGTTGAGGCCATGGAATTAAGGAAAGGAGAGATGATCAACTCCAATGACGTTGAAACTGTTTGTGGAATTTGTGCCGGAAATCAACATGTAACACAAGATTGTCCCACAATTTCAGCAGTTCAGGACATATTACAAGAACAATCAAATGCCATAAACAGTTATCAACGGCAATTTGGTGCTCCAAACTCAAACACGTTTAATGCTAATTGGAAGAACCATCCCAACTTCAGTTGGAGGAATGGACCCACTGCGAATCCAACCAATATCCCTCAAGCTCAACCTATACTAGGTCCATCTCTAGTCATTACACCAAAAGTTACGCTAGAGGAGATGTTGGGTGCATTTGTTTCGGTCTAAGCTAAGTATAACAAGACTAATTCTCTAAAAATAGATGGGTTCATGCAAGAGCAATTGAAATTCAATCAAAATTCAACTCAAGCCATCAATGAATTGAAGACTTCAATAGCTAGAGTTGAATCTCACCTCAGTGTTAGGGAGAAAGGCACACTTCCTGCCCAATCTCTCCCTAACCCGAGAACCCAATTTGAGATACAAGATGCAAGCTCATTGTTGAGCTCTTAATTGTGCATATTCTAACCCCAATTCATCACTCATTATGCTTGTTGTTATGGTTTATAGACTAATTGAATGCATATTTTGTGATTCTAAGATTGAGAGTGGACTCCGCCTAATTGATGACAAAAGGGCCTCTTTGAGAACCTTGGATGAAGATCGAAGGAGGACCAATGAAAGAAGGAAGCAAGGAAAGAAGAAAAGAAGAAAGAATGAAGAAAACAGGCCAAGACCGGTCGTGACCGGTCGGCCAAGAGGGCCACGACCGGTCCAGACCGGTCGGCCATCTCCCTTTGATCCTCCAAAGCTTGCTGGACATGTGGATGAGGCAAACCGACCGTCGTGACCGGTCAGCCAGGCCAGTCAGACCGGTCCAGACTGGTCGGCCAGAAGAACTTCTAAATCCAGAAGCTTGCTGGACTATTCTCCCAGTGAGGCACGACTGGTCGTGACCGATCAGCCAGTTACTCAGACCGGTCGTCCGACCGGTCGGCCGTGCGTGAAGACTGCATACTTTCTATTTTGGCACCGATTTTCTCTGCGCACTGCGTAAGTGTTAAGCAAATTCTCGAATCTTCTGAAGTTGCGGAGCTTCCACACTATAAAAGGACACCTAGGGATCGTTCCTAAGGTATCTTAGAAGAGTTTAAGCAAGGTTGGAGGCGGCGGAAGTGGATTTCGGAGTTCCACAACTCCTTCTAGTTTGTTTTACTGTTTTATGCTTTTCTTAAGTTGTTTCATGTTTCCTTGGATCATGAGCAGGTAAACCTCTTAGCTAGGGCTAAGAGGTGAAGCTTGTAGTGGATTTAAGATGTTTCAATTCGTTCTAAGTTGGTTTTAAGTTCGGAATTCATGTTTACGAACAATGGTTTGAAGTTTATACAAGTTCTAAGTAGTTTTTCTTAGTCTTATGATGACTCATGGATGTTTGGGAGAATTACTTAAGTTCTTAACTGCTTTGTATTAGTCTAGACCTGTATGATTCGAGGAATTGGAGTACGCTCTAGTACTATGATCTTCATGTGGGGACTTCCTACCAAAGTTCTATTTTTTCTGGTATTTTTGAATTATGTAGGGGACTGTGCATGTGATTTGAATCAAGTTCAAATTGTAATCTAGCCTTGTCTTGTGACAGGACTTGAGGATGGTTATGATTGTGATCTGAGCCTATTGGAATTGGGATTGACCTATGTAATTGAGCATGCTCAGCCTAGCTTACATTGAGTGAATCATATGCATTGGACTTACATATGACAGATTGTTTGGTTTAACAGCTCTATCATCCGGCTAGATAGATCTTAATATCGATTCTAGTTGAGAAAGTGAGAAACCACAGTGGATTGAACATCAAGGATTGCTACAAGTGGATCCTTGAACCCCTAGTGCCTTTTTATAATTGTTTACCTTCAATTTAGTTTAAAGTTGTTACTTACATCAATTTCATACAAAAATCTGGTTGTTAGCTCTCAATAGACACTATTGGATGTTTTTGTGAAATCCCACACAAGTCCCTATGGATCGACCTCGGTCTTACCGAGTTTATTACTACATCGCAACCCTACACTTGGGGAAGCGAACACTCATCCTCCCAACATACGGAGCATGTTCAAGCTATCACCACTTTGAGAAGTGGGAAAGTAATTGATAAATCTAATCCGGTGAAGGCCCCAAAGCCTAAGGATTCGAAAAATTCCAAAGAGGAAGATAGCTTAAACAACACTCCACAAGAGAAAGAACCGGAAAGGCAATACAAGCCGGTTGCCCCGTTTCCCCAAAGGTTGATTTCACCTAAACCTTTAGACAAAAATCTGGAAATATTAGAGGTTTTCAAGCAGGTGAAGATCAACATCCCGTTGTTGGATGCCACAAAACAAATACCATCTTATACCAAATTTCTAAAGGAATTATGTACGGTCAAAAGGAAACACAATGTTCACAACAAAGTACTTTTGACTGAGAATTTGAGAGCTATCATCAAACAAGAGGTGCCCCAAAAATACAAGGATCCGGGTAGTCCAACAATCTCATGCATCATAGGAGACTACCGGATTAAACAAGCCTTATTCGACTTGGGGGCAAGTGTGAACCTCATTCCATACTCCGTTTACGAACAACTTGGGTTACGTGAATTGAAACCCACCAAAACCACACTCCAACTTGCTGATAGATCCATTCATATACCGAGAGGAATGATTGAGGATGTTCTAGTCCAAGTTGATAAATTCTACTACCCAGTAGACTTTATTGTCTTGGATACACATCCCGTGATAGGTACCTGTGCTCAAATTCCCGTCATACTTGGTCGACCGTTTTTAGCTACTTCAAATGCAATTATTAATTGTAGAAACGGGCTTGTACAAATGTCCTTTGGAAATATGACTCTTGAGCTTAATATATTTGATTTATGCAAACAACCACGGGAGGTTGATGAGGAGATCCACGAGATAAACTTGATTGAATCATTTGTGGAGGAAACTTTCCCCTCAACATTATATTCCGACCCTTTGGAGGCATGTGTGGCCCACTCTCATGAGATAAATGATAACACAATACGAGAGATGGATGCCATTTTAGGTGCGATGCCGGTGCTTGATAGTAAATGATGGAGGGCCCTATTTGAGCCTTTGCCTGTAAATGAGAACAAAGCCCTCCCATCCAATATCAAGGCACCAACACTCGACCTAAAACCATTACCAAGTGAGCTAAAATATGTCTATTTAGGTCGAGATGAGACATATCCGGTGGTGATTTCTTCCCACTTGGATGAGGAATAGGAGAGTAGGCTAATGGCCACTCTATTAGAGCACAAGAGTGTCATTGGGTGGTCGATTGCGGATCTCAAAGGCATAGACCCACTAATTTGTACTCATCGCATACACCTTGAGGAGAATTCGAAGACATCTAGGCAACCACAAAGACGACTTAATCCAAACATGAAGGATGTGGTTAAGACCGAAGTGGTAAAACTATTAGATGTGGGTATTATCTACCCAATATCCGATAGTCAATGGGTGAGTCCAACTCAAGTGGTATCTAAGAAATCCAGGATCACCATCATAGCCAATGCCAGTAATGAACTCGTACCAACCAGAGTCACTACCAGTTGGAGAATGTGCATTGACTATTGGAAGCTAAACACTGTCACGAGGAAAGACCACTTCCCCCTACCATTTGTTGATCAAATTTTAGAACGATTGGCGGGTCATTCCCATTTTTGCTTCCTTGATGGCTATTCAGGGTACAACCAAATAGAGATCGCCCGTGAAGACCAAGAAAAGACTACATTCACATGTCCATTCGGCACTTTCTCCTATCGGCGGATGCCGTTTGGACTATGTAATGCCCCTGCCACCTTTCAGCGTTGTATGATGAGTATCTTTTCTGACATGGTGGGGACAATTCTCGAAGTCTTCATGGATGATTTTTCAGTATTTGGTTGTAGCTTTGATGAGTGCCTTACGCACTTGAAATCTGTGCTGAAAAGATGTGAAGAGAAGAACCTTGTGTTGAATTGGGAGAAGTGTCACTTTATGGTTCAAAAGGGAATTGTACTTGGTCACATCATTTCACAAAATGGAATCGAAGTGGACAAAGCAAAAAATTGATCTATCTCCAACCTGCCACCACCAAAGAGCATACGAGATGTGCGGTCCTTTTTGGGAGACGCAGGATTTTATAGAAGGTTCATAAAGGACTTCAGTTCATTCTCTCGTCCTTTATGTAACCTACTTCAAAAGGAAAATTCATTCGAGTGGAATGAAGAATGTCAAAAGGCCTTTACCACACTTAAAGGTATGTTGACATGTGCTCCCATAATGCAACCACCAGATTGGAGCCTTCCTTTTGAAATTATGTGCGACGCAAGCGACTATGCTATTAGGGCCGTGCTAAGCCAAAGAAAAGAAAAGAAACCATGTGCCATCTACTATGCAAGTAGAACCTTAAACTCAGCCCAAGCAAACTACACTACTACCGAAAAAGAACTTTTTGCCGTAGTTTTTACCTTGGACAAGTTTAGGTCCTACTTGATTGGATCCAAGATCATCATATTCACTGACCATGTCGCGCTTAAGTACCTTCTCTCTAAGAAGGATGCTAAACCACGATTTTTAAGATGGATCCTTCTACTCTAGGAATTTGACATAGAAATACGTGATAAGAAAGGAGTATAAAATTTCGTGGCTGACCATCTCTCTCGACTTGTCCTCACCGATTCTCCTGAAACGACCGCAATCAATGACATGTTCCCTGATGAACAACTTTTTGCTGTTTTCCAATTGCCATGGTATGCGGACATTGTTAACTATCTTACTACAAGTACAATTCCTACACAATGGAAAAAGCAAGATAAGGATAAATTCTTCACTGAGGTGCGAAAATTCCTATAGGATGACCCATACTTATTCAAGTATTGTCCCAATCAAATCATAAGGACATGTGTCCCAAATGATGAACAACAAAGTATCATCTCCTTCTGTCATTCTCAGGCATGTGGTGGCCAATTCTCGGTTAAAAAGACCACAGCGAAAATTCTGCAATGTGGGTTTTATTGGCCCACTATGTTCAAAGACACACATGAGTTTTGCAAAACATGTGAACCTTGTCAGAAATTGGGAGGAATCTCCCATAGAAATATGATGCCACTCAATCCTATCTTGATAATCGAAATTTTTTATTGTTGGGGCATCGATTTCATGGGTCCATTCCCATCTTCTTTTGAAAACACATACATCTTGCTTGTCGTTGACTATGTATCCAAATGGGTCGAGGGCACCCCTTGCCGGAATAATGACCATAAAACGGTCATTCGCTTCTTAAAAGAGAATATTCTTTCCCGGTTTGGAACACTTTGAGTCATCATAAGTGATGGAGGGTCCCACTTTTGTAATCGTCCTTTTGAAACTTTAATGAAGAAATATGGCATAACACACAAAGTGAGCACTCCCTATCACCCACAAGCTAGTGGACAAGCTGAGATATCCAATAGGGAGATTAAACACATTTTAGAGAAAACGGTGAACCCCGATCGCAAGGATTGGTCGCTTCGGCTTACCGATGTGCTTTGGGCCTACGGTACTGCTTTTAAGACCCCTATTGGAATGTCTCCCTATAGACTTGTCTATGGGAAGGCTTGTCACTTGCCTGTGGAGTTGGAACATAGGGCATATTGGGCCATTAAGAAGATGAATTTTGATTCTGACAAGGCAAGCTCGTTGCGCAAACTACAATTGAATGAACTTGCAGAAATCCGGAACGAAGCATATGAGAATGCGAGAATTTACAAGGACAAAACGAAGATATTCCATGATAAAAACATTCTTCGTAAGACATTCACGGTCAATCAAAAAGTCCTTCTGTATAATTCCCGCCTACATTTATTTCCGGAAAAATTGAGATCTCGATGGACCGGTCCCTACATTGTGCAAACTGTCTATCCATATGGGACCGTCGAGTTGTTAAATCCAAGGAGCGACAACATTTTTAAGGCGAATGGTCAACAATTAAAGCCGTTCTTTGAGAAGTTTCCTTCAGAAGGTATGTCCATACCTCTAACTAATCCTGTGTATTAGGATGATTGATCTCCTAGTCTGATGGAGGTATAGATTAGTTAGGATTAGGATTTGGTTGTTTTTGTTATTTTTCATAGGTTTGTTAGAAGGAGGACAAATTCCACTTTTCACTCTCTCAGGTACTATCATTCCTCACTCCCTTTTATTTTCAAATTGCTCTCATGTTTTGTTCATTACACATCTTTTACATTGAGGACAATGTAAGATTTGGTTGGGGGTGTAGGATCACTTGGATGAATCCAGCGTTTTGTAACATTTCGAGCAATTATGTAGAAATTTTTCGATTTTTCAAACATTCAAAACTCTTTTGGAAAACTTTGGTTCTGTGCACTCAAGATGATATGAGCATAAGAGGAGGAGGTGTGAAGTGTATGAAGTTGTAAATCTTGATCTTCTCTTAGCATAATGGTTTTATATGAGAATTCTCCTAATTCTGTGATTGAAAGAAAATTTGAACACTCTTACACCTAGTTCACGTTACATGATTTTCATGGGTTGAAGGGATTATGTGATTTATGGATTAGTTAGACTTTGATTTAAGGTACTGAGAAACCAAGCCGGGGTACTTTGTCCATCCTTGTCCATGGGAAAATAACGAAAGATATGGATTTCTAAAAATCCTATCTAATTTAAAAGAAAAAGGAAAAGGAAGGATGAAATTGGGAAAGATGGAAAAATGGTGGAAAATTTCGATTAGGGCTACCTATTACCAACCGGGGGGTGGTCTACTCGTAACCAAAGCCGGAAATGGGACGTAGTGTGAAAGCCGTTGGAAGGACAGTAAGGCAAATTCCCGTCATTGGCTTGTTGTTGCTCTATATATCCTTGAGATCTATAGTCTGGTTGATATATGAAGAAGATAATCCTAGAAACTCATGAGATGAATTTTCACTATGCACACTAGGTCGAAGTACATCTGCCACGGCTTTGCAATCCTTAGCGTCATGACTTGATCATCGGGAAGATCACATTCCATCTCTATATTATCTGGTATAAGATGAGCTGCTAGGAAATCAGCTATGGCTTGTCCTTTGATGGCCCGAGACAGTAGATACATAATGTCGAACTCGGATAGTAGCAGAGCCCACTTGGCTAATCGCTGTTCGCTCGCCTCAAGTGCAAGGCTACGATGTAGTAATAATTCTTGGTAAGACCAACGTCGATCCACAGGGAATTAGGATAAACCAATTCAAACTATTCTAGCAACTTTAAATTCAATGAATTAAGGATTTCAAATTCATAAACTAACTTAAAACAGTAATTTGTAAAAATCTGTAATTAAAAGGAACTAAGGCTTTCAAGGATCCACTTATAGTAATCCCACGTTAATCTATTCAATCCAAGCATGAACACAACTAGATTCGAAGTTCTATCTCTCATCTAGTTGGAAAATAAATCATTAAAGCGCATTCAATCCCACTTAAGTTCAACTTTCAAGTTCTAGTCCTATTCAATCACATGGCATTCGAAATCATAGCCTTCAGAGTAACAGCCATGCCTATGGACTATGGCATGCTCAAGGGTTACCATAATTCGAATATAATCAAGAAAAACATGATAATCTTAGAGAATTGCAAGGAATTCATGTTCGAAGTACATGAACTCTCATAAAACATCTAAAAATATCAACTTTATTCGAACTAGAACATTCAAAATCCAAACTTGAAGTAAAAATCCTTAAATCAAACTAAATTAAACATGAAATTGGCTACAAGCTTCACCTCTCAACCCTAGTTGAGAGATTCTAGCGAGCATTGTCATATTACAACTAGAACTCAATGAAAAAGACATAAAAACTAGAAAAACTAGAAAAAACCCTAGTTGGAGGAGTTGCAGTCGCTCTACGATGATCTCCCTTGCTCCCCAGGAACTTAGAACTCTTCAAGGATACCTTAGCAAGGATGCCAAGGTGTCCTTTTATAGAAAAAATCATGAACCTCCTCGGATTGCGTAATAATTTACGCACTTATGTCGGTCATCAGGCGTTGGTTGGGCGCCTGACCGAGCTTTAATTCGGTCCAGTAGCTTTTTATGAAATTTACTTTGAATATCGGGCGCCCAACCATGTGTTGGTCAGGAGCCCCGTTAGGTCCAGAACCGTCCAATGGGTTCAACAGAAATCCTCCCAATTTCGGGCGCCCGACCATGTGATGGTAGGGCGCTCGGTGACCTTCTGATATGAATGTTGATTTCCTCTTTACTTCTGGCTGATCCAGGTCTTTCTGACGCGATTCTTCAGAGCTTATTTTCAATGTCTTCAATATAGTTCCAAATGACCCTTTTAACAACAAATTCATGACTTCTTTCTCTCATTCCTACAAACACAAAACAAGCATTAGATGGGTCTTTTAAGCATACAAACATGCATGTAATGTGATGTAATGGCTAGAAAATGTATACAATGGAAGCTCAACAATCACCCGGACAACATAAGCCGATTCATCAAGAACTTGATGGGATCCACTCTGGAGATCAGCATAATCTAGTATGACAAACAATAATGCCTCAACTTTTTCATGACAAATATTAAAACCAGACATATCTTCGCTATCGGCGAGTAGTTAAACTCAGCGCCAATGAGTGTATGACTCAGGTAATACAGAGCGTTTTCCTTGCCTTCTTCATTCTTCTGGGTGAGCAGCGTCCCTCAGTGAATTCTCTCCTACTGCCACGTATAGTATCAGGGGCTTCCCTTCAATCGGCATTGCGAGAACTGGAGCTTTCCTGAGTAGCTCGTTGAGGGAATCGAAGGCTTTCTGGTATGCTTCGCCCCACTCGAAGCGGACATCTTTCTTGTTCAGCCGAGAGAAAGGCTGGCAACGATCTGACAGGTTCGAGATGAACCACCGCAAGTAAGCAACTCTCCCCTGGAAGCTCTTTAGCTCTTTCAAGTTCTTCGAAGGAAGCATTTCTCGGATTTCTTTAATCTTCACGGGGTCGATTTCGATGCCCCGATGTCTGATCAAGAAACTTAGAAATTTCCCGGAGGATACCCCAAAGGCACACTTCAACGGGTTCATGTGAACGCTCTTCTTCCTCAACCTCTGAAATACTTGCTTCAAATGTTCACGATGTTGCTGATGTCCCTCAGACCCCACTACCAGGTCATTGACATAACACTCCACATGCTTGTGTATTATGTCTTGAAAGATTACTTGCATCGCTCTCTGATATGTGGCGTCCACATTCTTTAGCCCAAACGACATCACCCGATAACAGAATATTTCGAGAGAGGTGCAAAAGGCGATGGACTCTTCATCTTCTAGAGCCATTCGGATCTAGTTATATCCTGAATAGCCGTCCATAAAGGACATCGTCGTATACGCTGACATGCTGTCGATCAGAAGCTTCGGGATGGGTAGAGGAAAGTCATCTTTAGGACATGCCTCATTCAAATTACGAAAATCAATACACACCTGAATCTGGCCACTCTTCTTCTTCATAGGTACTATGTTAGAGATCCATTTAGGATACTGAACTTCCCTGATAAATCTGACCTGAAGCAGCTTCTTCACTTCTTCTATCTTTGGGATGATGTCGGGATGGAAGCGCCTCTGTGGCTGTTTGACCGACCTCTTATCTTTTGCGATATTCAACTTGTGCATCGCGATTGCCGGGTTCAGTCCAGGCCTCTCAGAATAGGTCCATGCAAACACAAACTTGTTCTCCTTCAGGAGTTAAATATAGCTCTCCCTCTCTTCTTCTGGAATATTCTTACTGATATAAGTGTTCCTTGGCTCTTCAGGAGTCCCCAAATTAACTTCCTGTAATTCATCTACCATGGGCTGACCTCCATCTTCAATCTGCTTTGGTGCGGCACTCGGCTGTACGACTTCATTCGGCTCTACGGGCCTCGCTTCTTCCATGGGACTAATCATCACCATGTTAACATGCCTGACTTTACACCTTGCCCCCAAGGCTTCCTTTCCTCTGTATACTTTCGTCTTCTCTTCAAAAGGTTCCAGCATGCCTTTCTGGGTTGGTGATTCTGAATAAATGAAGCCCATGTTCCCCATAATGTGCCTAATGGCTTGCCGTACCTCCCCTCTTCAATGGGCTGTGTCTCTATTTGCATTCTCCTGGTGTTCTCTTCAATCTGCAATGGGTTGCGGGGTCCTGCATGAAACCTTATCTCGTGACTGGCTCCCATTGTTGGCGGCACATAGAACTGGCTCGGAGCCTTAGGGAATGGACGAATCCTCAACCTTTGGTGCCGGCATATTGAAACTGGACTGTAATACGCTCATCTGCTGGCTTGTCATCGGCTTCAACACTGATTGACTATCTTGCCTTCTGGAGATGTTTTGGGACCAGATAGGATTTCTTTCTTCGTGACGGATTCTCTCTACTAATCATCGTTGCCTCAGTGACCACTTGTGGAGCTTCGTCTTCTTGCCTTGGACTTTTACCTTGGGCGTTGCCCCCTGTGTCATCTCTGTTGGTTCGCTGACTTTTCTGGTTGCTTCAGTTCCATCGCTCTCTTGATAGTATTGTGCATCTGCTAGGAAGGATTCAGCGATGGAGTACGGCCTCGAATATGCCGCCACTCTATACTGGATGTCGTCCTTGTTGTATTTGAAGCATTCGAGGGAATGATACCGTATTAATGAAGCCACAGTCGTCCTAATAAGATATTGTATGTTGTCATCGCATCGATCACCTGACAGGTGACTTTAGTACTCAACTCTTCTATCTCCAGCATAACAGTGATGGACCCTAAGGCACTCTGGCTGTCCTGATTGAACCCTTGAATAACCATGGTGCTCAGGCGAAGTTGTTAGTGCACTTTTCCGTGGCATACTAGTGCACCTTGTTTGTCAATCACTTACAGCAGTGAGTCTTGTGTCGGTTGAGCCCAATGAAGACGAAGACCGAAGACTCAAGATGGACCGGCTGCATCAAGAATGAAGATTCAGGTAAATGAGATGCCTTGATGCCTTAACCTCCACCAAAACCAATCCCCTGTGTATCTGTGATGTCCTTGACCATAATTAGAACCCATTAGGCATCATTGATAGGCCCTAGGTGTCCCATTTGAACATCCCCACCTTGGCCTTAATCTCCGAGCTGAAACAAATGGAATTCAGCTTGTTTGAGAGGGGACCCAGGCTGGTCCGACCGGTCAAGACCGGTCGGCCAGCATCCCTGCTGTTTTTACAAGGCCAGCCGACCGGTCATGACCGGTCGGCCTTCACAAATGAAGGTATACAGCTAGGAGGGCCGACCGGTCATGACCGGTCGGCCAGTTTTTTTGGCTCTTGTAATGTTCAACATCCAGCATGGGGGGCCGACCGGTCATGACCGGTCGGCCAGAGTGATATGGCCTGTCCAGTAAGGATAGCCGACCGGTCATGACCGGTCGGCCAGTGTATGTGGCCTATACTCATGTTGTTCTCCAGCAGGGAGCTCCGACCGGTCATGACCGGTCGGGACAGGTCGGCATAGAGCCGTTTTTTGACCGTTGGGGCTTCATTTGCCTATATATGGGGCTCCAGTTTTTGGTCATTTGAAGAGGGATTTTTGAGGAAGGAAAGCCACCATTGAAGGAGTTCTTTTGAGGCTTATTCCTTGACCTATGCAAGGCATCTTCCTTGCGATCTAAACACAAGAGTAGAGCATTCCAAGCTCATGAAGAAGATGACCTTCATCCCCTCTTGATCTCTAGAGTTAGGAAGCTTCTTGATTGGCAAATCCTTGTCCTAAACTCGAAGATGAGATCGTTGTAGGTAAGAGACTCTAGGAAACCCATTCCCACTAAGTTGTAGAGTTCTCAAACCCATCCTCCTAGCACCTTGGGCATTTCAAGGCATCGCATGCAAGGTGTTTGATCGAATGTGGCTGAGGCATTGGCAACGCAACGGCGGCACGATCGAGGGAGCAAAGGGAAGCTGATTGAAGCACGGGAGAGCGGAGATCAAGCAACCCATTACGGTGCTAAACAAGGGGCTCATCCGACAAGTAAGTTGTCTCATTTGAGAGTCCAATTTGAGTTTGTTTGTCAAGCTCGTCTTAGGGACGTTAGCCGTTCCTTGGTCCGTCAGCCGGGCCTAAACTAAGTCTCCAAGGGGGAGCCTCCGACACGGGAGTAAACGTGCGATTGGGTTGAGAGTTAGCCCTTGGTTCAAAACTCCAGTGACGGTTGAGAGGTGAACCGATAAAACCTCTGTGTGTAAAGGTTGAGAGGTGAACCTCATTTAAAACCTCCGATAGTGAATGCCGGTGTTCTCAAAGGGGTTGAGTACGTGAACCGGGAGTGGAGTAGACAAGTAGTCGAACCACTATACATCCTTGTGTTTGCGATTGTTCTTGAGCACATTCATATCTTCGCATTGTTAGTTTGATTGCTTAATTATGCTGGCTTGATAGGAATGTTATGCTAGGCACTTATTAGGCATCCTCACACAAGATGTACCTTCACTACTTGTGTAGACTTGAGCTCATTGATCCACTCTCAAAAGTCTACACAAGGTGCATAGGATAGAAGCTTTATTAGTTGAATCATTTTCTTACCTATGCATGCTTAGACTAGGTTTGATTATTGCTTAACCCTTGCCAGTCTATTTGATTAGACCCACCAAGGCTTGGAAGCCGAGGTGTTCTTGCTTACAACGCTCATTTTGTTGAATTGTATTAGTAGGCGAAAGGATTTTCAAAAAGGTCCTATTCACCCCCCCTCTAGGTCCATAGCCATATCTCCAAGTATCTCTACAAGCGGTAAAACCGTAATTTTCAATTGGTATCAGAGCGGGTTCCTCTTTAAGGGCTTAATTGCCCAGAGGTAGATCCTAAAGAGAAACTTGAAAATATGTCTAGAGAGGACTCTTCATCCGTCACTAAGCCTCCTTTCTTTGATGGGTCAAATTATCCATATTGGAAAGCCCGAATGCGCATCTTCTTGGAATCCATTGATTCGGATGTGAGGGACATGGTTGATTTTGGATATGAACCCCCAATGGTTACTATTTCTAAGGAGGGTGAGCCGGATGTTCTCAGGCCAAAAGACAAGGCATTGTGGACTGCTCATGAAAAAGCTCAACGTATTAATAATGCCAAAGGCCTGAATGCCATATTTTGTTCAGTATCAAGAGAAGAATTTGGTCGGATCCAAAACTGCACTACCAGTAAACAAGCATGGGATATTCTTGAAGTTACCCATGAAGGAACAAATGTTGTTAAAAATTCTAAACTCCAGCGTCTCTCCACTCTATTTGAAAATATTACTATGGAGGAGGATGAAACGTTTACTGAATTTTATACCAAACTGAACAAAATCACAAACGATATGTGGGGCTTAGGGGATCCGGTTCCGGAACATAGGCTTTGTAGAAAAATTCTGAGATCTCTTCCGGAACGGTTCTCTTCTAAAGTCACCACCATTGAAGAGTGTAGGGATCTTAATACAATGAAAGTTGAAGAACTCATAGGTTCCCTACAAACCTTTGAGTTAGGCTTTAAAGCCCCCTCTAGAAGGAAAAACATCGCCTTTAAGTCCTCTCACAAACACAAGAAAATCAAAAGTGAGTCGGAGGAAGATAGCGATGATGAGGATGATGAGGAAGAAAAATTGAACAAAAAATTCAAGAGATTCCTCAAATTTGATAGAGGGAATAGCCGTGAAAAGAAGGACAAGAAGGGTGATAAACGTACAGGAAAATCATCCATACCTTCATCCGTCCGTTGTTACGGTTGCGGTCGTCGTGGCCATATTGCCCCGGAATGTCCGGAAGGAACTAAACCGAAAGGTAAAAAGGCAATGGCTGCCACTTGGGATGATACGGAGGAGTCCGAATCTGATGATGAGAGCCAACATAAAGATCTTGCTCTCTCGGCCTCCATCACGACCCCTTTACCAGATTATCTAAGAGGGGATCCCAACCGCTATCCCTTCTAGGAGAAGGAGGAGTTCCCAACCCCTCACCTCATGCTACATTTTATGAGGGTGTTGTGGAATTTTGCTACCCTTTGGCTTTTTAAACTTAACATGGTTAGAGAGGGTAGCTAGTTATGCTTTTATTGGAAAATCTGAGGATCTCAGCCTCATTTCTGTGTTTATGGGCAAATCAAAGGAGTCAAGCCTCATTCGCCCAATTTTTTATGATTTGGCTTTGCTTTTAATTAATACATTTGCTTGCTAGATTATCATCATGCTTAGATTAGCTAATCATCTTGAGTTTTATGTCTTATTGTATGCTAATCTTTGCTTAGTATTGGTCTTGATATACCAATAGGGGAGGTTGGTTGATTGGGCTATAAGCCCTTTGTACTTCATTGCAAATGTATGTCCTTGACCAATATTACATGATTAACTATGCTTAGATAGTATATCTTCTTGTTAATCATGTTTCTTAGCATGCTCCATGTATTAATGATTCATGCACCCTACACTCTCCGTTTTAGCATGTGCTTATAGTTATAACTGCGACACACTATCTTCTCTTGCCTTAACCTTATTGGCATATCATTAAGGGGGAGAGAATAGTTTGTCAATTGCTAACAAAAAGGGGGAGAAAGATCAAATCCCACCAAAACTAGTTTGCTATGTTTTGTGATGCAGGGATTGACAGGTTGTGGGGGAGCAAACTGAAGCGGAGCAGCATAGTTTAGACATGTCAAGAGTCCTGTAATTTATGCTTTATCAATGTAATATCTTGAACATGAAATTTGTTTGTTTTGGTAGGTTAAGTTTTTGCAAGTAATTGACAAAGGGGGAGATTGTTAGTGCACTTTTCCGTGGCATACTAGTGCACCTTGTTTGTCAATCACTTACAGCAGTGAGTCTTGTGTCGGTTGAGCCCAATGAAGACGAAGACCGAAGACTCAAGATGGACCGGCTGCATCAAGAATGAAGATTCAGGTAAATGAGATGCCTTGATGCCTTAACCTCCACCAAAACCAATCCCCTGTGTATCTGTGATGTCCTTGACCATAATTAGAACCCATTAGGCATCATTGATAGGCCCTAGGTGTCCCATTTGAACATCCCCACCTTAGCCTTAATCTCCGAGCTGAAACAAATGGAATTCAGCTTGTTTGAGAGGGGACCCAGGCTGGTCCGATCGGTCAAGACCGGTCGGCCAGCATCCCTGCTGTTTTTACAAGGCCAGCCGACCGGTCATGACCGGTCGGCCTTCACAAATGAAGGTATACAGCTAGGAGGGCCGACCGGTCATGACCGGTCGGCCAGTTTTTTTGGCTCTTGTAATGTTCAACATCCAGCATGGGGGGCCGACCGGTCATGACCGGTCGGCCAGAGTGATATGGCCTGTCCAGTAAGGATAGCCGACCGGTCATGACCGGTCGGCCAGTGTATGTGGCCTATACTCATGTTGTTCTCCAGCAGGGAGCTCCGACCGGTCATGACCGGTCGGGACAGGTCGGCATAGAGCCGTTTTTTGACCGTTGGGGCTTCATTTGCCTATATATGGGGCTCCGTTTTTGGTCATTTGAAGAGGGATTTTTGAGGAAGGAAAGCCACCATTGAAGGAGTTCTTTTGAGGCTTATTCCTTGACCTATGCAAGGCATCTTCCTTGTGATCTAAACACAAGAGTAGAGCATTCCAAGCTCATGAAGAAGATGACCTTCATCCCCTCTTGATCTCTAGAGTTAGGAAGCTTCTTGATTGGCAAATCCTTGTCCTAAACTCGAAGATGAAATCGTTGTAGGTAAGAGACTCTAGGAAACCCATTCCCACTATGTTGTAGAGTTCTCAAACCCATCCTCCTAGCACCTTGGGCATTTCAAGGCATCGCATGCAAGGTGTTTGATCGAATGTGGCTGAGGCATTGGCAACGCAACGGCGGCACGATCGAGGGAGCAAAGGGAAGCTGATTGAAGCACGGGAGAGCGGAGATCAAGCAACCCATTACGACGCTAAACAAGGGGCTCATCCGACAAGTAAGTTGTCTCATTTGAGAGTCCAATTTGAGTTTGTTTGTCAAGCTCGTCTTAGGGACGTTAGCCGTTCCTTGGTCCGTCAGCCGGGCCTAAACTAAGTCTCCAAGGGGGAGCCTCCGACACGGGAGTAAACGTGCGATTGGGTTGAGAGTTAGCCCTTGGTTCAAAACTCCAGTGACGGTTGAGAGGTGAACCGATAAAACCTCCGTGTGTAAAGGTTGAGAGGTGAACCTCATTTAAAACCTCCGATAGTGAATGCCGGTGTTCTCAAAGGGGTTGAGTACGTGAACCGGGAGTGGAGTAGACAAGTAGTCGAACCACTATACATCCTTGTGTTTGCGATTGTTCTTGAGCACATTCATATCTTCGCATTGTTAGTTTGATTGCTTAATTATGCTGGCTTGATAGGAATGTTATGCTAGGCACTTATTAGGCATCCTCACACAAGATGTACCTTCACTACTTGTGTAGACTTGAGCTCATTGATCCACTCTCAAAAGTCTACACAAGGTGCATAGGATAGAAGCTTTATTAGTTGAATCATTTTCTTACCTATGCATGCTTAGACTAGGTTTGATTATTGCTTAACCCTTGCCAGTCTATTTGATTGGACCCACCAAGGCTTGGAAGCCGAGGTGTTCTTGCTTACAACGCTCATTTTGTTGAATTGTATTAGTAGGCGAAAGGATTTTCAAAAAGGTCCTATTCACCCCCCCTCTAGGTCCATAGCCATATCTCCAAGTATCTCTACAAGCGGTAAAACCGTAATTTCAGAAGTGTCATCTTCCTAAAGCCCAACTGCTGTAATGTCTTCAGAGGCATGATGTTCATAGTGGATCCGTCGTCTAGCATGCATCTTTTGATCTCTACGTCTTGGATGAGACCTGTCACCATCAACGGGCGGTTGTGTTCTGTTAAGCTGATTGTTCTGTCTTCTTCGAAAAATGTGATCATGGATGATCGGTCGATCTGCATGACCTGTTCTGTGGACGAGTTCTCGATCTGCTATCTTCAATTCTTCCATTTCTAAATCAATTTCTGCCATCATGACTTTGCGGGCTTCTTGATCAAGCAATGCATTGAGCAGCATTTCACAATATTTTTTTAAAAGACATAGGGCATCATAGATGCTAAGCCGAGTTGGAACTTTCTTCAGATGAGACACCACATCATAAATCACCAGTGCCTTCTCTCGAGCGTGGTCTCGCTGGTTGGTTGCTAGCTCGTTGACTGCTTCTTTTTCTCGAGGTGTTTCCAATGGCTCACCTATGACCACGTTCATTCTTCTAGGGTCTGTTCGTCTTAAGAATTCTCTTTGCATGACCTGCTTTCCAGACCGCAGGGCCACTACATTGACCTCTTCTCTCTCTGTGACTCGGCTTTTATCGCCAGCCTCCTGCTGAGTTGTCACAAAAACCATGGTGCACTGAACGGGCTGCGCACGCTACTGTTTCTGCTTGAAACTTCTTCTTCTGTTCTTCATCTTCTTCTCTCTTTCTAAGAGCCTTCTCTTGTTCTATAACCTCATCATGCTGCTTACAAGTGTCCATAGCTCTTCTGGATCTGGGAACAGACTCACTGTTTGAATTTGAACTGGCATGGGGATGGCGGACACTACTGTCGCAGTATTCCGGCTCGTTTCTTCTGCCCTCATATTGATGATACCATCGTTGATCATCCGCTGAATCCTACCTTTTAAGACAAACTAGTCCTCAGTCTTGTGGTTGAGCATGCGATGATATTTGCAGTAATTGGGATGGTCGACCATTTTTGCTTCTTCTGGACGCTTGGATTCCGACAGTCTTATCAATCACTCCTGACTAGTTGTTCCATGATCGAAACCAGATCTTCTATGTCGAAGGTATAGGGTCTATTCGCTCGATTGCGTTCCTCTATCATCGTATATCGCGGCCTCTGAAAACCCTTGCCCTTGTCTTGCATCGTGGTTATCAGCCTGGCCTCAACTTTGCACTCGATATTCGGGCGTTTCTTGTCATTTGAACCCTTTCCCTTGTCGACACATTACAAGAAATTGGTTATTTACGGATAAAATTTTTGCCGACGAAATTGATTTCGTTGGTAAAAATTATTTTTATCAATGAAATTAATATTTCATCGGTAAAAACCATTCTTATTTCGCGCCCCCACCAAAAATGTTCCTGCCAATATTTATAACTTATACTGACGAAATTAAATTATCGTCAGTAAAAAATCTTTTACCGATGAAAATGTTTGTCGGTAAAGATACTTTATACCGACGAAATAGCTACGTCGTCAGTAAAAATGATAGAGCACGGGTGTGTTTCACTTGAATTTTAAGAAGCGTTTTACCGACGAAACTTTTCGTCGGTAATACATTTTATACCGATGAAATTTATACGTTGTTGGTAACAATGATAGAGCACGGGTGTAACGCCCCCAAAATTCGACACTGGAGCATATAACTCAAATCTCGAAATCAAGGGTGTTATGAATGAATCCTTCACAATCACAACTGAAACTTTTAACCTTTCCATTCACAAGGTACCAAATATATGAAAAAAAACCAACTTTGAAAATTAAACTAAAATCAATGAGTCTATGAAATTGTTCCAAACTGTCTAAACTAATGGCCATCTAATGGGCCTTATTACATCAATGCTTTCAAACCGAAAATCAAAATAACCAATTCAAAAAAATATCTTCTAAAGTATTCCCTCATCTAGAACCGCTTCCTCGAAGTCTTCTAAATCATCACCTGTCACTACGGTTAATCGCATAACACTGCATCAGCTATAAAAGCCGGTGAGCATTCTCATATAGTTTAACACATGTAACTCGATATAGAAAATCACTTGACCCTTTAAAGTACAAATCACTACAATTCCAATAGTGATTTCATCAACCAAAATCTCTTAAATATGCACGTTATGCATGTTTCATCAACCAAAAACATGTGCGTGATGCATGGGATGCAAATATGCTTCAACAATCTCAGTATGGTTATCAGTAGAACATCCAGGGCCAGTTTATAGTCGGGCCTACACTATCTCATATTTGCAGGGTTGGTCTCTTGTACACACCAGGGAACTCACCCAACCTGCCAAAAGCATCTGATATCCACCGGGTACGCTAGTATGGTATCTTGCACACATCAGGGAGCTCAACCAACCCGTCCACAATCGATGGACTATCAGAAGGGTATATTGCATACACAGGGTGCTCAACCAGGGACTGTTGCACACACTTGGGTGCTCACCCAAACGATCATCGATGGGCCTATTGCACACACCAGGGTGCTCACCCTACGGTAGTAACTGGAGTTCACAATCGTGCTATGCATGAATCAAACCCATTTTCCAAGCATCTTTCTAGAAAAATTCAAAATAGGCTCACGCATGTATAATTCAAACCAAATATTATATGAAAACACAACTTGTAGAGAATACAACACATAAATCGATATAATTCTTAAATCTGCCCATACAAAACAATTTGAACCTCCAAGCAAGAAATTTAAAAGATATATAAAAGAATTTAAAATCATAAACCGAGTGAAAATTATATGAGAAGGACACTCACCGTCTCGTCTTCTTCTCTCTTTCTTTCTTTCTTTCCTTCTTTCCTACTGGAACGTTGTTCCAGCAACTTGAACAGCAAGGTTCAACTGGAACCCCTCTACATCACTCTCTCTTGTCTCTCTTTCTCTCCCTAACGTCTCTCTCTCTCTCTCTCTCCTCTCTCTCACCGTTCTCTCTCTCTCTCTCTCTCTCTCTCTCTCTCTCTCCCCTTTCTTTCACGGCTCTCTCTCTCTCTGTCTCTCTCTCTCTCTCTGACGTTTCTTGCAAAGAAAACGTTGCCGAAGCTGGCTCTTATAGCCACATACAACCGCATTACACGGACGCTAGAAGAATTCCAACTCCAACTTGGATTCGAACCTCGATCCTTGCAATTTAAGCCACAAATTAAACATTAGAAACCTAGGTGGGGTCCACACGACTCTAACAAAGCAGCTCCCAGGTTACCATGCACAGCAATGGCTAGGATCTTGGCCGCTTTTGATTTGGACGGTGATTTGAAGCCGATCGGATAGACGACCGCTGAGGGAAATATTCAAGGGGACTCCATGCGTGGGGGAGAGGGATCAACTGGACGTTTAGATCTAGCGTACGAGGCCCACCAGAGGGAGACGTGCGTTGCACGGATGGACAGCGTGACCACGCTGTTGCAGCAGACGGCGAAGAAGACGCCCGTCTCTTCACCATACACGGTCAACGCGTGTTGACCGACGCGTGACGTGCATGCTATGCACGTGGGTCCCACCCTGATGTACAAAAAGAAATCTACTCCGACCATTATGTAGGCCTCATGATTTTAAGACATGACACAAAAATTGATGCAGTTCCGAGTTTAGATGGCCCACTTATGGCCCGATTTCTGATTAAGGTATTTGTAGGATGATCGGAGGGCTGAAATTTAATGTGTACGGTTAGATTAGGTCTCTAAACTATTATATGAAGTTTTACACGAAACGGATCATCAGAAACTGGTACACTTAAAATCGTCTATATGGATTAAGTTTAATCAATGGTATTTTTCGTGTTTATGGTGAGTTTTGATAAATTTACCACTTCTACACTGATCTAGGGTTTGTGTTAAGCAAATTTAATAAAGGGTCCTACATGAATTCCCTATAAATTATTAATTTATCAATATAATAATCCACATAATTTATTAATTAATTAATTGATTTGTTGCTTTAATTATTTTCGAACTTGGGGTATTACAACGGGTGTGGCCCACTTGAAATTTAAGAAGGGTTTTACCGACGAAAATTTTCGTCGGTAATAATCCTATAGTTTGTGTTCGAATTGACCCCAGCATGCCCCTATTCCTCTCAATCTCTCTCAACCCTCTCTCTTAACCCTCTCTCTCTCTCTCTCTCTCTCTCTCTCTCTCTCTCTCTCTCTCACCGAATGTCACCGCCGCCGGCCGAAGGTCACTGCAGCACGCCGATCGTCACTGCAACACGCCGCCATCACCGCTGCACGCCGACCGCCCGTCTCTCTGCCTACACTGTCACACACCATCGCACAGCCTCTCTGGTAACCCTCTCTCTCTCTCTCTTCCTTCTTCCTCCATATCCTCTCTCTCTCTATCTCTCTCTCGTTCACTCTGTCCCCCTCCACTGTGTGTGGGGCCCACTGTTGCTGTCAATTGCTTGTGGGGCCCACCGTCGGCGGTCCACTGCTTGTGGGTCCCACCGTCCCGTCGATTCCACTATTTTGTGGGGCCCATCGTTGGCGGTCCACTGCTAGTGGGTCCCACCATCCCGTCGATTCCACTATTTTGTGGGGCCCACCGTCGATGTACAATAGTGTTTTGTGGGGCCCACTATTTTAGTATATCCTTAATTAAGGATTTATTTTGGAAATTCCTAATTGGGGATTTCTTAATTAAAATACCTAATTTAGGATTTTCAATTTCAAAAGAAAATCCAAAAATGATGGATATCCAAATCTGAAGTGGACCACACCACTAGAAATAGTCTTCATTGGTTGTGGGGCCCACCATCACTGTCCACTGCTTGTGGGGCCCACCGTCGATGTCCACTGTTTTGTGAGGCCCACTTTTTTAGTAAATCCCTAATTAAGGATTTCTTAATTTAAATCCTTAATTTAGGGTTTTTAATTCCAAAAAAAAATTAAAAAATTATGGATATCCAAATCTTAAGTGGACCACATCATTAGAAACAGTGTGATTAGGTGCCCCACCATTAAAATTTCCAAAGTGCCCATCGTAAGGTTTTGGTAATGTTTATTTTAAATCCAAGCTCTTTATAATGTTAATACGATCTTGATGAAGGTAAAATTTAAATATCCATTTATATTTTATTAATAGTTATATTTGTGTGGATATATGTGGATTTATGTGTGGATGTATGTCGCTTATTACTAATAGTTATTTTTGTCCACGAATGGTAGTATAATACAATCAGTTAGCCCATTTGGAGATTACTATATTGCCGAACATAGATAAAGTGTGTTTTGGAGGTATAGAAATCTTTCAAATTGTTCTGTTGGACAGTCCAAGGATGGATAGATTGAAATGTTTTCGTTGTTTGTCATTTACATGCTCTGTCATTAGTTTCGTGCTGCATCTCCCTATTCTCTCTAGATATGTTTCTTATGTTTATTTCCATTGTCAATAATCCACACAATGTGTGGATACTTTAAGTGGAAATTAAATGTAAGATAAATATATCTGGAGAGATGGGGGGAGATGCTGCCGAAATTTAGGCTTGGGCATTTAAATGGAAATAATGAAAGCATTTCAATCTATCCATCCTTGGATGGGAGACTGATTGTATTATATTATCATTTAGTGGCAAATTAGATGATGAATATGATACTTGTGATTAAGAGTGATTGATCCAAACGGATGTTGAGCGGGGGTCCCTGGTAGGTGGGAACAACTATTATGACCATGATGAAGCTATCCATTTCCTATGGACAACAATATGGGTGGCTTGGCCATTTGGACAACCCTACATTTATATATTAGCTCGGAATTGATGGAGTAGACCCGAATGTTCGTCAGAGCTATCCAGATGTTGAGCAGGGGTCCCTGGAAAGGTGGGAACCGCTGTTATGACCATGATGAAGTTGTCCATTTCCTATGGACAGCAATATGGGTGGCCTGGCCATTTGGACAGGCCCGTGTTTGTGTATTAGCTCGGAATTAGTTTAGCAGACCCGGATATACGTCGGAGCTATCCTGATGTTGAGTGGGTGTCCCTAGAAGGTGGTAACCACTGTTACGACCATGAGGAAGCTGTCCATTTCCTATGGACAACAATATGGGTGGCCTGGCCATTTGGATAGGCCAATGTTTGGTGGAGAAAATCAGGATGTGCGTCGGAGCTATCCAAGAGTTGGTTAAGTCTCCAAGACCTAAACCTTAAACCTTAAACCCTAACCCTAAAACATAAACTCTAAACCCTAATCCTAAACCTATAACCCTAACCTAAACTTAAACTCGAAAACCCAAACCTGATCCCAAACCCGAACCCTGAACCCGATATCCTAAACCTAAACCTAAACCTATACTCAATTCACTTAACCTAAACCTACACCTAATCCTAAACCTATAACCCTAACCTAAACCTAAACCTAAACTCAAAAACCTAAACCTAAACCCAATCCCAAACCCGAACCCCAACCCTATATAACCCTAACCTAAACCTAAACCTAAACTTGAAATCCTAAACCTAAACCCGAACCCGAACCTGATTTCCTAAACCTAAACCAAAACTCAATTCACCTAACCTAAACCCTAAACTCAATTCACTTAACCTAAACCTACACCTAATCCTAAACTTACAACCCAAACCTAAATCTAAACCTAAACTCGAAATCCTAAACCTAAACCCGATCCCGAACCCAAACCTAAAGCCGATATCCTAAACCTAAACCTAAACTCAGTTCACCTAACCTAAACCTACACCTAATCCTAAACCTACAACCCTAACCTAAACCTAAACCTAAACTCGAAATCTTAAACCTAAACCCAATCCCGAACCCAAACCCCATTTCCTAAACCTAAACCTTAACTCAATTCACTTTACCTAAACCTACACCTAATCCTAAATCTACAACCCTAACCTAAACCTAAACCTAAACTCGAAAGCCTAAACCTAAACCCGATCCTGAACCTAAACTCGAACCCGATTTCCTAAACCTAAACCTAAACTGAATTCACCTAACCTATAACTCTAACCTAAACCTATAACCTAAACCTAAACTCAATTCACTTAACCTAAACCTATAACCCAAGCCTAAACCTAAACCTAAACTCGAAATCCTAAACCTAAACCCGAACCCGAACCTGATTTCCTAAACCTAAACCTAAACTCAATTCACCTAACCTAAACCTAAACTCAATTCACCTAACCTAAACCTACACCTAATCCTAAACCTACAACCTTAACCTAAACCTAAACCTAAACCTGATCCCGAACCCAAACCCGAACCCGATATCCTAAACCTAAACCTAAACTGAATTCACCTAACTTAAATCTACACCTAATCTTAAACCTATAACCCTAACATAAACCTAAACCTAAACTCGAAATCCTAAACCTAAACCCAATCCCGAACCCGATTTCCTAAACCTAAACCTAAACTCAATTCACTTTACCTAAACCTACACCTACACCTAATCCTAAACCTACAACCCTAACCTAAACCTAAACCTAAACTCGAAAGCCTACTTTACAGACTAACGTTGGGAATAGGAAGTTGGGAATACAGACTGACAACTATTTTACGAGCGTAAATTTATCTTGGAAGTGGTTTAAGGACAACCCATTTGTCATAGTCAGCCAAGCCCAAAGAAGTATTATACCTCATTGACACCAAGTTAAGCGGCTCTTGGCACGTGATGCAGAAAATAAAGCCTATGAACATATTTGACATTCCTGAACTAGACGTTAAAGATAGCAACGACGGGAGAAATGGAATGTCTAGGGTTGAACAAGCATATCAAGAAGACATGCCATCCTGGGATAGAGGGAATGATCAAAATGTTGATATTGATGTGGTGCAATTGAATAGAGATGATGTGCCACTTGATCATGTTGATACCTCAATCATACATGACATTGTTAGAGATGATAGCGCTTTCATTGATGACGACGTTGCAGACGATGAAAAGGAAACACTAATCAACGATAGCGATGGTGAAGAAGAAAGAGTCCTAAGCGATAATGATACAGACGACAATTATTAAATGTACATAGGATTTACATGTCATTTTCAATTCGAATAATTTAATTATTACATGTACATGTATATATGTTTTACAAGTCATAATTTATTCCTTGAATTGACTTGTTTATAATCCACATTTATAGTTGAGTCACTTTCTGATCATGTCCTCCTTAAACCAGAGCGTAGCGGAAGCACGCAGCATACTTCATCAGCTGTTGCGGATGGATGTTTCAGCCATATCTTCTTCTGGTAGGGCCAAAGAGATACCTGGTCTGGTCGATGAGTGTATGGAGGAATATATCGATGATGACTCAGATGAAAGATTATACAATCTCAAAGAAATTTCAGACCTGATGGAGGAATATAATTGTGGAAAACTTCGTATGAAAGATGCAACATTGTCACTTGCACATCTGAATAGAATCCTGAGATATCAGATTTCTCCTATTGTGACTGACATGTTGGCTGTAACAATGTCAAGTGCTTTATACAGCTTGACATATACTTCTGCAGTGTACGATAACTTACGTAGGGAGTACTTTGGATAGATGTTTCATATTACAATGAAATACATGTATTTAATATAGAATGACAATGTGTAATGGAATTTTCAACTTTTATTAGAATGTTTACAGTTTTATTATATGCTGCTTGTATTATAGTGTCATGTTCTAATTATATTTTAATCATCTCTCTAAGCATAAGTACAAATTCATTCTACCATGAACACTACTTGTTTAATATTTTAATATATTCCACTTGGAATTTAAAGTTTAATTGTGTTTATTATATTGATGTTCATAAACTTGTATTAACATTGTTTAAATTTATAAGTTTGTATTTCGAACATATTCAGTCATGGCACCAGGTGGGTGATCAGGTCATTCGTGCACTGGATCTACCCCTTCCACCAGTGATGCGATGCAGACAGCATCGACGTCGCATGGTGCATCATAGGCGTCTGATCCTTCAGTTGAGCATACGTCGGGCACTGCATGTAAGTCTAGACATATATTTATTTAGTGACTTATGTTTATGTTGTTACTTACATATTTCTTTTGCAATATCATCCTCAACCAGCCGACGAGGACGTGGACCCACACGTGGGTTAGTTTTAGAGCGACTTACGCGTGAGGGTAGAGTGACGGTAGAGTTCCCACAGGATTGCCTTAGACATGTTGGGGACAATGCTAGGTTGTTTATGTCTGAGGTCGGTGTCCTATGCCGATCTCTAATCCCCATCACCACCCCCCGTTGGACAGACGTGACAGATGATGTGCGACAGCTCATCCGTCAGCGCCTTCAGGTAAATTTTATTAAATTAAAATTTTCTTTTGTGAAAGTTCAATTACGGTTAAGTGATTTTCTTAATAAGTTTATTGCCTTAATCTATTATTTACGAAACTGTAGGATAAATTTATCTTAAATTTGAGTGTTCCTTACATTTCCCAAGCCATTGATGATGATCAGGGAGCAGTTCAAGGAGTACCGCGGAGAGTTACACCAGTGGTACAAGTGGTGCAGGACGCATGATGAGGCTGTACTGTCCGCACCACCGCACGTGACTATAGACGACTGGCGGATACTCTGCGAGAGATTTTCGTCCGAGGCTTTTCAAGTAATATTTACATATTTACGATATCTTAAGATAATAATTAAATTCGCAATTAATAACAATGTATTATGAATAATGTGCTTAGAAGAGGAGTAGAATAAATTCTGCGAACAGGGAAAAGTTACAAGTGAACCATGTAGCTGGTTCAAAGTCATTTGTACAACATCGTTACGACATGGTAAGAATTTACTTATGATTATTAAGTTGATATATTATTTTCATACATTTATAATAAGTCTAGTTTCCTTTCGATTGCGCAACGAAATTCCATCATCGGCCAGGAGCCTGGACCCGTAGACCTCTATAGAGGGACTCACTGTCGACAAGCGATGGGATCTTGGGTTCATCCTAGAGCCAGCGAGCATTAGGTAAAAATCCTTACCTTGATTTATAATAATGTCATTCATGTCATTCGTTATGAAAATTCATATGTTTTCATTACAGGCGGCGATGGACACCATACGCAGTCAGCCCACTCTCGATGGCAGTCAGCGGAGTGAGCCAGAAATCCTGAGCAAGGTGCTTGGCACCTGTTCTGGATATGTGCTTGGGCTTGGCCATGGTGCCAAGCTCATGACACCCTCTAGAGCTGGCTCCAACCGATCCGTCGCTTGTGAGAGCGCCCTACGTCGAGTTAATATCATAGAGAGAGAAGTTCAGCAGCTACGGGTCGTCGTTGATGAGATCAAAGAGCAGCTGGAGAGGCAGAGGGAGGAGGAGTAGAGGCGTAGGGAGGAGGAGGAGCAGAGACGAAGAGAGGAGGAGGAGAGGCGACGGGAGGAGCAGAAGAGGAGGATCGAGAAGTTGCGGGTGGAACATGAGCAACGGATGGAGTAAATGTTTCAGGCACTCGCTGCACGCTTTGGCACCGATGCCCCAGCACCTCCACCTTCATCTTCGTGATTTATTTATTTTTTACTCATATTGATAGTTACATGTTTGTACTATTTATTTAATTTTGTGTTTATGGATGTGTGGATAGATGTGCGTTTGTGTGTTGGATGGATGTGGGTTTGTGTTTGGATGGATGTGGGTTGGATGGATGTATTTACAGGTGTATATCAGGTGTATTTAGAGATGTGGGTTGGATGGATGTATTTAGGATGAAAATGTATTGTAACAGGTGAATTTACAGGTGTATATTAGGAATTATTTCCTGAATTATGAAAACAAATGGAACCGAGAAGAAAAAGACTATTACCGACGAAATATTTCGTTGGTAATAGTAAAAATAAATCTTATACCGACTAAATGTTTAGTAGGTAAAAGAAGAGCCATATGTTTTACCGACGAAACATTTTATAGGTGATACTTATTACCGATGAAATATTTCGTCGGTAAAACATATCACCTACAAAATGTTTCGTCGGTAAAATTTGTGGTTACTGACGAAACATTTTTTCCCTACCAAAACTAAATTTTTTGGCTGACGATTTTAATCGTCGGTAATTGTTTTATCATTGCCGATGAAGTGACCTTTCGTCGGGAAAAACCTATACCCACGCTGTTTTTGCGATGATCCTACCGGTGAAATATTTCGTCGGTAATAAGAATTACAGATGAAATATTGTCAAATACCGAAAAATTATGTCGTTGGTAAATAACCAATTTCTTGTAGTGGCGTAGTTAAATGCTATCATCCTTCCGGCTTCCCTTCTGGGCTTCTCTACCTTGAACTGTACTTTGAACGCGGCTCCTTCCAGCAGGTGGGCCTTCATAGCCAGGTCTCGAAATGCCGAGAAGTTGTGACTGGATAGGCCAAACGAAATCATCGCATCCATGGCTTGCATGCACATCTTGACCTGCTCAGATTCGCTATGCAATTCTCGACATTGAGCTGCTATAGTTCCCCATTTGTCGATTAACTTCTCGACTAACTCCCCTTGCCTCTGGCGTACTAAGGCTAAGTTTGTCAGCGGGACTTCTCGTTCGGTAGAGAAGAATTTAGAGATGAACAAATCTTGCATCTGATCCCAGGACTTGACTGACCCTACGGGCAGTGACATGTACCACTGGAATGCCTTGCTCGTGAGCGTCGAACCAAAAAACCTGAGACAGTACTGGGGGATTGTTGATAGGTTACCCAACATCGTCATGAACTGAGTCATGTGTTCTTCCGGCGATCCTCTGCCATCGAATTGGGGGAAGTCTGGACGTTTGAAGTTATTGGGAAATGGAACATCATTAACCTCAGGCATATACGGCACCCGATAAATGTATTTTCCTCTCTTCTCATTTTCTCTCTCCTAACGCATCAGGTTCACGACTGTTTGGGACAACTCTTCCCTCATGGCATGAGATATAGTGGCAGTGCGCGCTCGAACGAGACGTTTCTCGGGCAAACCTATGGTTCGGCAGCAACTGGCTCTTTCGCTACCCCCTGGGATTCCTCCACAAACTGTCGAGTAGGGATAGTCGGGCTCCTGTTTGTCCCCTGGGTGACTAAAGCTAATAACGCTTCTTTTATCTCTCTCATTTCTCTGGTTGTGTCCTCTTGGACCTGGATTATCGTGTCTATCTGTTCTTGGATTAGAGGCAGCTCTGCGTATCGCTCGCTTGCCTCTCCTTCGACAACCTGTACCATCATCACTTATACTCATTGTGACCTTGTCTTGATCACGACAACTTCAGTAGAGATTGTCTTCATCGATGCCTTGGTCGACTATCGGACAATGGGCTTATTCGAGATCTTAGCTAGCTGTGCTGTCTTCGGTAGGGTTGGAAAGTTAGTAGCGGTGAAGGAGAACTCTAGCCTAGATGACAGGATGATCTTACTGTCACTACGAGCTTCATTCATGCGGACTAGCTTCTACTGTTTCCTTGTGCTGGTCTGTGACTTAGCTACCTTCATTCCAGCTGAAGCGGTCTTCCTGTCCTCGGTGTTCTTCAGCAACCGGCGTTTCTAGACAAGCTGCCAACCTGCTTCAAAGGTTACTGCTCCTTCTATCGTGAGGTGAGGGAAGCAGAACCCCCAGATGCCAAAAAGATCATTGTAGTTGCCATTGTAGTTTCGATGGTTGATTCCTCTCTCTCTCTCTCTCTCTCTCTCTCTCTCTCTCTCTCTCTTTGCATAGTCATACACGCATTAGAGTATTCCGTAGTTTTGAAAAGAGAGGAAGTGCGACCTTACCAATCGTGATACGGCTCAATGATAGACAGAATGTACGAGCATGAATCATATGCATGCCACGAGAAGTTTTAGAAGTTATTTTCAGAAATCTTTTTATAATTTCAAAATTCTTTTGCCTTAAAGATGAAGGGAAGAACGTTCCCGTTGAGAGTCTCCAGTTTGGCGCCCGTGAAGGCACTGAACATTTCTCCTTGTGGTAACTTTTCTCATGTACACATCAGTGTCTGCAGATGATTTATCTTAGAATGTTTCCTTCCTCAAAGATAACCAGAGATTCTGGTATTGTTCGATCCCCGGTGGAGTCGCCAGTTTGTTAAGACTAAAAAAATGCTCATTGGTAGTTTTTCCTGTGTTTTGTTGTTCTGGGGAATTCTGAGTATTGAGACACTCATAGATAATCATAAGCAATCACAAAGTGTACACAAGAAGGGATATCACAAGGCGAATTTTATTTTAGAGATTCTGAGATCTTTTACATTCCAGGCTATGATACTTGTAATGAGCCTTTAATTACATCATTGGTTGATCACCCTTGATTATAAGGCAAAAGACTAACCCACCGGGGATTATGGTCTTGAGTTCATGGTTGTAGAGACCTATTTGTTTTCTTGTTATGGACTGAGCCATGTTTTTTAGAGAAGTCGGATGTTTATGTCTCATTTTCTTTCGAATTGTCTGGGTTGAGAGACTATCAGGATTTTATCGAGTGGTGCAACTCTGGGCCTTTGGCCACTGGAATACATGAGCATCGAATGTTGTTTGACACGACCCAAGGCTCGTGCCAGTATTTTTATGACGGGTGACCTTAGAAAGGCACTCCATAACTTCCTGAGCGAGGATTTAATCGAGTGGTGCAACTTTAGGTCATTGACCACTGGAATACACGAGCATCGAAATGTTGATCGGCATGACCCAAGGCCCGCGCCCGTATTTTTTTATGGCGGGTGACCTTAGGAAAGTACTCCGCAACTGTCTCATCAGCTCAATCGATGGACCCATTGTTGATGGGTAGGGCATTGACTATCTTTTTGTAATGGCAGTCTATAGCATAATATTTCGAATGTTATTAGAACACTTTTAATTATGGTTTCTCGTGGTAACCATAATCCCTTAGGTTTAGCCTTGGACATTTATTCGAGATGAACAGAGCTTTGTACAATGAAATAAATGTGTTCAATCTAGAGTCCGGTGACTCATCTTCGAGAGCATTCTTTCTTCTAGATACTTTCCGATGGTCGATTTGAAATCGAATAGGCTATATTAAGCCAATATCCTTCGAGGATTCAAGTTCAAAGAACTGGATCGACCATTTCTGGTGCCTGTAAGTGGCTAACTATTGAGTCCGATGGGTGCCCGTGTATGGCAATTTCTGATAAATGATAGGGATTGATGCCCTGTAAATGTTTGACTCAGCTGTTTTATAGCATGAGAACATTAAGTTCGCCTTTGTGTCAATGAGATCGCGGTTAATTTTACTTGGCGTTAGTCGATTTTTCAGAGCCAATAGGGCATTTCCAAGGGCTGAAATGACTAAGTAATGGACCTGCTCATGGGGTTTTGGGTGAATACTGGTAGCGATCATCTTCGAACAGTGGTAGATCATGTCCACTTGGATCGCAATGATGCTGCATCCTCTTTGGCTTCAGTGCAATTGTGTTTCGTTTCATTTGGCGTTAGTCGATTTTTAAGTCGACAGGGCACTTCACAGGGCTAAAAATGACTAAGTATCGGGCATGTTTACCATTTAATTAGGGTATTTGAGGATCCTGAGATCATATAACCTCGTTGCAGTGCATCATTATGATGTATCATGTTATAGAGAAGAGAATTCTCTCTCTCGGGGTCGGTCAAATTTCGCCTGATTCTTCTTGACTTCCGCATTTTCTCGCTCTTTCGAAAGGATTTCTGGGTTTACAAATTTGACTAAGTATTGGTCATTTTTTATTAAATCAGTGATTTGGGCCATTTATCATTGACCGTTGGAAGATCTGACGAGGGGGATGGATAAACATCGCTGATATACGTCTAGGAGGGTCAGCGTGATTGGGAGGCGGGTCACACCAAAAGCGGGCCACATGATGGAAGTTCTCTCAAGTCCCAACCAGCATCCAGGGGCACGGGGTAGATAGGTGGGCGCATGTTGTCAATTTCCAGGCGCATGTGACCGATGCAGGAGAAAGAAAGAGAAAGTACAAAGCTTCCGGGCATATGTGACATTGCGCATGCGCCTGGACCATGGTGGTGGGTGCACGTTGCCACACCACTTAGTGTTTTTTATGATTTTTCAGGCCAACAGGGGTCGACGCATGTCCCTCTGCACTTAATAGTTTTTTTGAATTTTCAGACAGTCGGGATAGTGGGTGCATGTCCCTCTACAAACAGTTGAATCTCCCACTACTTAGTCATTTTTCTAGGTTTTCCCGCCAAGGAGTAATGGGCGCATGTTCCTCTTAAAAGTGGAAAAAAATTCACTACTTAGCTATTTTTCGAGATTTCTCTCCCTCTCTCCCTCTGCATTCAGGCTCCGGCGGGAAAATCCTTTTCCGGCAAGGGATTCCGGTGAAGAAATCCATTTCGGTCAGGGCATTCGGCAAGGGATGGCAGAGGGAGCGCATGTTACCTCTTGTGTCACACTGAGGTCGTTAAGAGAATGATGGTGGATTTGGTCACGAGGGGGACTTACGATTTGTAGTGTTTTAAACGGATCCGGGTCCGGACGGATGGATACTTCCAGGCATATGTGTTTCTGGAGGGCTTTCCGGGCGCATGTGCCCTCCGACTGTCATCCTCCGATTATTGCCGGGCGCATGTGGCTTTCCGACTGTCACTTTCAGGCCGATGCTAGCGCATGTGATTCCAGGCCAAGCGCATGTGTTTAAACCTGACTTTTTTAGACATTTTTCGGGAAGGATTATCCCAGGCGCATGTTGTGAGCGCATGTGGTTTCGAGTCTTCTGCATGTGTTTTTGGAGCTCCTGCATGTCCCTCTTAGAAATTCATTTTCTCCACTACTTGGCTAATTCTCAGATTCTGCACTCTGTAAGAGAGAAACAATTCCCAGACTTAGAATATTTTTAAGATTTCAGGATTTCAGGCTCCGACTATCCAATGTACAATTACTTTTTCTGGGGCCAAAGTCACTGATACTAGGGCACTTTAAGCATCTCATTGGGCTATCAAATGAATGGGATGGGGTGCGGAGGACTAGATGTTGCGAACTTTGGTAGTTCCTTCCTAATTTGGAACTCCGGGTCGGCTCTTTGTATAAGAACTTTGCTCCGTGAAGCACGCACATAGAAATACACACCGCATGATCTTCAAACTTGCAGGTTAAGGTTTTCCGTCATTTTGAATCATTTGGGGGCAATACGCGTGTCCAGTTCCACTCCGAAATAGGACTTGTAGGCTTTCGGACCCTTTCGGTCAGCCCTGGACAAGGGCAAAACGCATTTCGAGGTATGGAGGTAAAGCTATGTATCAAATGACTTTGAAACTTGCAGGTTAAGGGTTTTAGGGCATTCCAGATCATTTGGCGGCAATACGCATGTTCGGTTCCGTCTGAAACATCATTTGTAGGTTTCGATCATGATTGCTTAGGTTAGGGTTGCGTTGGTGTTTTTTTGGGTATTTCTGATCTCGGTATTGATCCGAATTGTCGTAGATGGACCACTACATACTGTTTTATTATGGGTGTGAATTTGAGCCCCAATGGTAATCTTGGAAAGTCATGAAATGAATATGCACAATGCACACTAGACCATACATATTCGGATTTGTCTATTTGTCAATAAATTGGTGAAGATTCTATGTGAACACTCATTATGTTTGGAAAGTTTAGGACTTTAATTTCTCATCATTTAGCTTTTTTGAATTTTACACTTGCATGTCTTGGTGTTTATAGAAACATAGTTTCTGAAAGAGAGTTGGGTTTTGGAAAGTTGGATTTGTTTCACGCATGTTTTGCTCAGGACTAGCAAAATGTCAGTTGAGGAGTGTGTTGAGCTTCCAATTTATACATATTCTAACCCCATTTCATTACATTTTATGCATCATTTCTATGATTAAAGGATTAATCTAACACATGTTTGTGATTATAGGAATGAGAGAGAGTTATTAAGAATTTGATGCTAAAAGGATCCTTTTGAACCACATTGAAGACTCCGGAAAGAAGCCTCAAAGAATCACTTTAGAAAGACCTGGATTGGCCAAAAGAAAGTAGGATTCAGAGAACACAACAATCGGCCACTAGGCGCTTGACCATCACCTGGTCGGGCGCTTGAAATTTGAAGAATTTTTGCTGAACCCGTTAGACATTTCTGGACCTGACCGGGTGCCCAACCAACACATGGCCGGGCGCCCGATATTCAAAAGTGAATTTCTTTAAAAGCACTGGGCCAACTTGTAGTATGGTCGGGCACTCGACCAACACCTGACTGGACACCCAACGACCGATGTAAGTGCATAACTTCTTACGCAATCTGAGGCGGTGGGAGGTTTTTGCTATAAAAGGACACCTTAACATCCTTCCTAGGGCATCTTAGAAGAGTTCTAAGTTCATGAGGAGCAAGGCAGATCATTGTGGAGTGATCGCAACTCCTTCAACTCTGATTTTTCTAGTTTTCTATGCTTTTGATTAGTTTTTCTTTTGTTTTTAGTTCAAGTATGACAATGCTTGGCTAAAACCTCTTAGCTAAGGCTAAGAGGTGAAGCTTGTAGTTAGTTTTCATGAAGAATTCGTTTAATTCAAGTACCTTTACTTAAAGTTTGGATTTTTAAGTTCTAGTTTGAATAAAGTTGGTATTTTTAGATGTTTTATGAGAGTTCATGTACTTTGGACATGGGTTCCTTGCAATTCTCTGAGATTATCATGTTTGGATTGATTATATTCGAATTGTAGTAACCCTAGAGCATACCATAGTCTCTTGGAATGGTTATTACTTCGAAGGCTACATGTTTGAATTCTATGTGCTTCATTAGAACTAGAATCTTATTTTCTGATTTAAGTAGGATTGTTTATGGTTGAATGCTTAATCTTCCAACTAGATGAGAGATAGAACTTTGAATCTAGTTGTGTGTATGCCTGGATGAATGAATTCAGATGGAACTACTACAAGTGGATCCTTGAAGCCTTAGTTCCATTAATTAATAGGTTTTTACAAAAGTTATTGTTTTTCCTTAGTTTTTAAAATCAAACTTCAAAATTGCTTAATTTGAAGTCGCTTGAATAGTTTGAATTGGTTTACCCTAATTCCCTGTGGATCGACCTCGGTCTTACCGAGATTTATTACTACATCGCAGCCTTGCAATTGAGGCGAGCGAACACATAGCCCTAACCTACGTAGTCATGACCAAAATCTACAAATGATGTTTCGGAGTGGAACTGGACATGTGTATTGCATCTAAATGATCTGAAATACCCAGAAAACCTTAACCAGTAAGTTTGAATGTTACGCAACGCATAATATTACTTACGCACACCAAATTGTGTTTTGCCCTGTTTGGATCCAACTAAAAGGGACCGAAAGCCTACAAATATTATTTTTGAAGGGAACTGGACATGCGTATTCCACAAAATGATCCAAAATATCCAGAAACCCTTAAGTACTAAGTTTGAAAGTCACGCGGCATATATCTTTACCTGCGTACCTCGAAATGCATTTTGCACTGTTTGGATCCGACTGTAGGGGCCCGGAAGCCTATAAATGCTATTTCAGAAGGGAACCGGACATGCATATTGCCACAAAATGATCTGAAATGCCCAAAAACCCTTAACTCCTGAATTTGAATGCCATACGATGTATACTTTTACCTGCGCGCATCGAAGTGCGTTTTACCCTTATTTGGAGCCAATCGGGAGGGTCGAAATTAGGAAGGAACTACTAAAATTCACAGCAGTTGATCATCCATAATCTGACTTATTTATTTCATATCCTGACGAGAAGCTTAAAGTACTTTGGCATCAGAGACTTCGGTCTCCGAAAAGGTACCTGTCCTCTGAACAGTCGGAGCCTGAAATTTGAAAAATATTCTAAGTGCTGGGTACATGCATACACCGCTAAGGGGACATGCGCATGCCATGAGAAGACATGCGCCCATTCCCATACCACATGCACATGGGAGCACATCTCTCTCTTTCAAAAGTTGAAAAAACCCAAAAATTGGCTAAGTGTGGCCACATGCGCCCACACCAGGGTACATGCGCCCACTGTCTGGAGACATGCATTCACCCTCTCTTAGCATTTGCATGGTTCCCCTCTCTTAATACATGCGCTCATAAACTTTTTATTTTTTTAGACCTAAGACCTGATTAATTACTATAAATAGCACTCACCCGATGAGAGAGGGACTTCTTCATTTTCGAGAGCACGCCAAAGTGTTGTAAGAGGTAGAATCCTCATCGGAATCCCTTGTCGAAATCCTCGCTGGAGAGGGAAACATGCGCCCATCACCCTTGCCGGAATCCTCGTCGGAAAGGGCTACATGTGCTCATCTCTATCCATTTGCCACATGTGTTCATCATCTTGGGGGGATTTTCCTAAGTCACAAAGTGACATGCTCCCCAAAAAGGGGGAATTTCTCCAAGTCCTTACAGGACATGCGCCCATGCCCTTGGGGCTTTGGAAATTAAAAAAAAGTAATAAGCAGAAGGGCGCATGTGCCTGGGAGAGGCAACATGCGCCCACCTCCCTTTCATTTTCTCTCTGTCCTCACTCCCTCATGCAACATGCGCCCATGGGGCAAGCACATGCGCCTGGGAGAGGCAACATGTGCCCACCTCTCTCTCCCTTTCTCTCTGTCCTCACTTTTTCTCTTACATACACCTGAGGGGGTGCAACATGCGCCCACCTCAGGACACATGCGTCCACATCTCCTTGGGTATGCGCTTGGACGTTAGTTTGGGTATGAGATCTTCCGTGATGTGGCCCGCCTTCCGATTATACTGACCCTCCTAGACACACCTCAGCGATATCTATCCATCCCCTAGGTCAGATTCCCCAACAGTCGATGATAAATGACCCAAAAAATGATTTAATAAAAAATGATCAACACTTAGCCAAATTTGCAAAATCGAAAACCCTTTGAAATAGTGGGAAATGGCCGAAATCAAGAAGAATCAGACAAAATTCAACTAACACCGAGAGGGAAGTTTATCTTCTCCATAACATGACACATCATAATAATGCACCACGACGAGGTTATCTGATTCGGGATCCTCGAATACCCTAATTAAGTGGTAAACATACCCAATACTTAGTCATTTTCAACCCTAGGAAATGCCCTGTTAGCATGGAAATTGACTAACACTAAGAGAAACTAAATACGATCGCACTGACGCCAAAGCGAATCCAGCATCATTGCAATCCTAGTGGACATGATCCATCATTGTTCGAAGGAGATCGCTACTGGTATTCACCGAATATCCTGATCAAACCGTAAACAGGCCCAGTACTTAGTCATTTTCAGCCTTGGGAAGTGCCTTATCGGCTCATAAATCGACCAATGCCAAGTCAAACTAATTGCGATCTCATCGACGCCAAGGCAAACTTAGCATTCTCATGCTACAAAATAGTTGAATCAAGCATTTACAGGGTGCCATCCCTATTGTTTATCAGATATTGGCATAAACGGGTGCTTATCAGACCCGATACTTAGCCATTTACAAGCATCAGAAATGGTCGATCCAGTCCATCGAACTTAAACTTCTCAAAGAAATGTGGCTCGACACAGCTCATCCAAGTGATCCAATCTCTCGAAACATTAATCATTAACAATAATGTGGTGGAATCAAAGACATGCATAAAGCAGATTAACTAAATCAAGTGTATAATCCACCCGGTGTACTAAACATCAACCATAAGTGCAACCTTTTCTCAAGCATGCAATCAAGTATATTTACTTTGTGCTCCTTGTATTTATTACATGAATTTTATTCATCCCGCATCAAGATGTGAAACTAAATCAAAGGGACCATGGTTATCATCGAAAACCATAACCAAAGAGTTCCAAAACATTTGAAATACTTCATTATGAACAACTATCGCTAAAACCAGTTGATGTACTTCCCATCCAAACCGGGGCCCGTCAGTTGAGTAGCTAAGGTAATCGCGGTGTGCCTTCTTGAAAGTCATTCCGTCCACGGAGACGATCAATGACACTATATTGCACCGCCAACAGCCATAATGTGTCTTCCTGAAAGTCATTCCGTCCACAGAGATGATCAATGACACTGTGTTATACCATTTGGCAACCATATATGTGTCTTCCTGAAAGTCATTCCATCCACGGAGATGATCAATGACACTATGTCGTACCATTTGGTAGCTATAATGCATCTTCCTAAAAGTCACTCATCGACAGAAACGGTTAGTGACAATTTGTTGTACCATTTAGTAGCTATGATGTATCCTGAAAGGCACTCATCGACAGAAATGGTCAGTCACATTGTGTTATATCATATGGCAGCCATAATATGCCTTTCGATGGTCACCCGTTCACAGTAATGGATATTGACACTATGTTGCACATGGCAACCATGGCGTGTCTTCCTGAAAGTCACTCATCAACAGAAACAATCAGTGACATTGTGATACACTACATGGGAACCATGGCGTGTCTTCCTGAAAGTCACTCATTGACGAAAACTGTCAGTGACACTATGTTGCACAACATGGGAATCATGACAAGTCTTCCTGAAAGTCACCCATCCACGAAGACGGTCAATGACACTGTGATACATGACTTGATTAAAATCCTAGTTGCTTCTCAACTAGGAACACCCGAAAGACCATGGGACAAGCATTTAACTTGTCTAAATGATGGTTCAGTCCATAAGAAACTCAAAACTTTGTCTCTATGACCGTGAACTCAAGACCATAGTCCCTGATGATTTAAATCACTTACTCGATCTATCCGAGTTTTCTCCCTAATATTCCATCTATTGTATAACTAAATTCAAAGTGGAATCTTGTCGCTTTGTGCCGTGGTTTTCTCCTATAAGGGTTTCCACGTAAAAGTCTTTGTGTTGTTTGTATTGTGCTTTATTTACATTTATGATCTTTTAATGCTTTATTTAACTTATCTATGATATACATTTACTTTTGCCTTTCAATCAAGGGTGATCATCCATTGATGTAATTAAGGGTTCGTGGCTAGTTCATAGCCTGAAATGTAAAAGATCTTGGAATCTCTGGAATAAAATTCACCTTGCGATGCTTTCTCGTGTGTACTTTATGAATGCCTATGATTGTCTATGAATATCTCTATTACTCAGAATTCCCCAGAATAATGAAACACAAGAAAACTGCCTTTGAGCATTTTCTAGTTTTAACAGCGACCTATTCAGGGTAATCGACCTCTTCAACGAAATCCACTGCGAGCAACTTGTCAACTTCTATTTTTATAACCATTTGTCTTTCAGTTGTGAATGCATGCCGACGCTGATGAATGGGTTTAAACTTTGGATCAACATTTAGTCGATGAACAACAACTTTTGGGTCGATGTTAGGCATGTCTTTATGCGACCAAGCGAAGACATCTGATAATTGACCAAGAAATTAGTCAAACGAGCTTGCAAATTATGATCTAGAGACGATCTGACATGGACTTTCTTAGTCGGATCTGCCTTGGATAACTGGACTTTGATGGTTTCTTCCCCCGGTGCTCCTGCTTGATGTGTATCTTCCCTCAAGTCCAATGTTGTCGTGATTGAAGAGTCTGCTGAATATCCTACAACTGTCATAACAGGAGTGATTTGAGCATTCTTCTAATCGGACCGCTATCTCATAGCATGCTCGAGCTTCTTTCTGGTTCCCTTGGATTTCTCCGATGCCATTCGGAGTGGGAAATTTTACGCACAAGTAAAGGGGATGTAATTCTGCCCCTAGTTTTATAAGCGATGGTCGTCCCAAGATAGCATTATAAACGGACTTCTGCTTTACCACAACGAAATTGATAAAATGGTAATATTGGCAGGGGCCTCGCCGAACATGACGAGAAGGTCGATACTTCCTTCTGGTATGACCACCTCGCCTCCAAAGCTGACAAGAGGCATGGAGATTGGCTTTAGTAGGTTTTTGGCAAATGCCATCTTGTCATAAGCTTCAGAATAGAGCACATCCGCAAAGCTACCTGTATCCAACATTTTACGATGGGTTAGATAGTTAGCTACCTTTAATGTTACCATGATGGAATCTTCATGGGGGAAGTGAATCCCTTCAGCATCTTTTTCGGAGAAGGCGATTTGCTGATTGCTTGATGTTGATGAGCTGGATGATCTCTCCATCCAGTAAATGTGTTGAGGTATTTTATATGCTTTGTGAGCGTAAGTTTTCCTTACGACCTAAAAATCACCTCCATAAGCAGGACCGCCCATAATAGTTCTAATTTCACCAGCTGGCTCTACATCTTCTTCGATTGACGATGTTGTGGTGACCTTTCCCTCTGAGGTTGACTGTCATGACGCATTGATGTGCTGAGTTTTTGAAGGGAATGATTCCACTATGCAACGTAGTCACAAAGATGCCCCCTATAAATAAGCGTCTCTATTTGATCTTTAAGGGATATACAGTCTTGGGTGTTGTGCCCATGATCTTTGTGGAAGTAATAAAACTTCCTCTTATCTCTCTTTTTCGGATCAGATTTGATCCTCGAAGGCTATTTGACATAAGATTTGTTCTTAATTTCCATCAGCACATTCTCTAGAGATCGATCGAGAAGAGTATAATTATGATACCTCCCTGTAAATGACTTTCGGGGAGAATGATCACATTGATCACGACAATACTTTTTATCGGGGAGAGATGCTTTTTCGAATTTATGTTTCTTCCCTTGGCCATCACATCGAGCCAGAGCCACTTCTTCGGCGTTGATGTATTTTTGGGCCTTAGCTTAGAATTCGGCCATCATTTTCAGAGGATTTTTATCTAGAGCGAAGCGAAACCTTTCGTTCCTTATACCTACAATCAGAGCGGTGAGGCCTTTATCCTCAGTGTAACCTTCGGTTTAAACAGCTTTGGCTGTGAATCGAATCGTAAATTCTTTGATCGTCTCATTGTGGCACTGTTTCAGATTTGATAAATGAGACACTGGTTTCTTTGTGAGAATGCTTCCCATAAACTGGGATAGGAAGAGATCCGACAATTGAGAAAAAGATTCTATTGACTAGGGTTTTAAACCACAGAACCAAGTACGCAAAGCATCCTTTAGGGTTAAAGAGAAAGCTCTGCACATAATCTCCGAGCTATATCCTTCTAACTCCATGAGAGACCTATATGTTTCTAGATGCTCGAAAGGGTCACCAATACCAGTATACGAGACAATGCTGGGCATTCGATACTTTTTGGGCAAAGGGGCTTCCATGACTTCGCAAGTAAAAGGAGGTTATGCTCGATAAATTGATGTGAGAGTCATGGCCGAGAGGTTGGATTGGTATCGTTGCTCAATATGAGAGAAACGATCCTCGATTCTTTTGAGGTCTCCCTCCCATGGTAGAGTGTAACTGGAAGTTTCAGCGTCAAGCTCTTCTGGCTGGCATTGCCTAGACACACTAGAACGGATAGACTGCGGATGCTGGATTGGGGCCTGATTGTCGCGAGAGATGCAATTTGGAGGGGGGTTATGTTAGGCTTAAGGTTCGCCTAGAGAATGCCTGGAGGTCGCAGATGTAGGTTGTGATGGAGGTCCTTCCGGAGCTTGTTGCGGTTGAGGAAAGTGTTGATCGAATCGATTCGAAAGAGTTTCAATTCCAGCCTGGAGAGTAAGGAGAGTATCTCTTAAATAACGCATAGCACCATCCAAACCGCCGGATAAATCTTGGAACGGTTTGGATCATAGGGTCCGGTGGATTGAGCTGCAGTGGAGGAATTCCAGACATGGATTTAGGGGGATTGGATTTGGTTCAAGGGCTTCCACCGGAGGCAATGTCTGTCTGGAGGTGGAAGGATGGTTGGTCTTCTTTGGAGGCATGATGGAGGGTAAGGAATATAATAGTGAGAACGAATTAAACGTCGTTCCCACAGACGGCACCAATCTGTTAACGTCAAAAACTAGTAACAGCTTTCCTTCCTTTAGATGTACGATCCTCCTGAATATAAATCCCTCCTCACATGAAAATTAAAGAGAAAACTAAGGATAGCCGATGTTCGACCGTTAGCCCTCCGATGCTTAAGTTAGAGATGAGCTTGAAAGTAAGATGAAGTGACAAACATAGGTTAACATGTTGTGTACCTTTCGTCTCAATAATGACCTCTATTTATTTACATCTAGGTGGAGTGGTTTGTTACACAGATGGTTAAGATCTTCTCGATTTTGTGGGATAAGATACTATCTGATCTGGTTGGACACCTAGTTTATTATGTTCTTTGATATAGACCCCTTATAATTCAGAGCTAATAAATAGAAGCAGATCTAAGGAAGTCTGTAATCTAGACCAACTCATGAACTATACGAGCTACTGGGACTATGACTCAAGAAACGTCTTCATCAAACAATCAACGACCAGAACTGCTCGAATATAGATGGATAATTGACCAATGATCAGATTCAATTAAATTACGAGACACGCCCAACCCAGCTCGCTAGACGATGTACTATGTCGACCTGCTCGCATTTTATAATACCAAGGAGGCGCTCACATGTCGCGTGTGAACCATATAAAGTTTTTCGAGAGAGTTGCTGATCATATGCATCTTCGACCAACTTTAATCTATAATATAAGATTCACCTAAATGCTAGGGAAGAGACTTTTTTTGCCCAAACTCAGCCCAATCTAAAGCCACAATGTGAGATAAGCACCCTAAATCCCTCCAACCAACATATGGAGTAACCTAAATCCATCACTACTCTTAGAAATGGAAAACAAGTTGATAAATCTATTCTGGTGAAAGCCAACAAGCCTAAGGATCTAGTTAATTCTAACACCGATGGTGGATCTAGCTCAGCCACACAAGAGAAGGAACAAAAGTATAGGCCCGTTGCACCATCTCCTACTCAGTTGATTGCATCAAAACCTCTAAGTAACACTCAGGACATTCTAGAGGGTTTTAAGCAAGTGAAGATAAGCATCCCCTTACATGATGCAATTAAACAAAATTCCCCCTATGCCAAGTTCTTAAAAAACCTTTGAACAATCAAACACAAACATAATATGCAACAAAAGGCCTTTCTTAATGAGTAAATGAGTGCAATCTTAACCCACAAGACACCTCCAAAATATAAGGATCTGAGTAGTCCCACAATTTCATGTATCATTGGAGACTACCAGATAGAGCAAGCATTGGTAGATTTGGGGGCAAGTGTGAACTTAATACCCTACTCGATATATGAGCAATTGGGTCTTGGCGAATTAAAACCCACCAAGACCACATTACAACTAGCCAATAGATCTATTCAAGTATCGAGGGGGTGATTGAGGAAGTCTTGGTCCAAGTTAATAAATTTTACTACTCAGTAGACTTTATCATCTTAGATACACAACCGGTTATGGATGTGAGCACTCAAATACCGGATATTCTAGGCCACCCATTCTTGGCTACTTCAAATGCCATTATAAATTGTCGGAATGGGGTAATGAAACTATCTTTTGGAAACATGACCTTGGAGGTGAATGTCCACATGTGTAAATGGCAGGGGGATGATAATGAGCTCCATGAAATAAATGTGATTACATCTATAGAGGAAGAGGAGCTCCTTCAATCTAAAAATTATGAAACTTTAAAGACATGTTTGTCACACTTTATGGATTCGAATGATCCCATTATTTCTGAAGTTGTGCAAGCCTGGATGAAAGAGAAGTCGGTAGTTAATACTAACCGGTGGAGGCCTCAATTTAAAAAGTTACCACCAATCACAACAAAGCCTCTACTATTTAGTGTTCAACCGACGAAGCTTGACCTAAAGCCATTAGCAGTTGAGCTAAAATATGTTTACTTAGGTTAAGAGGAGACGTTCCTAGTAGTTATTTCCTCTCACTTGGGGAAAGACCAAGAGCTTAAATTAATAAACTTACTCAAAGAACACAAAGGAGCCATAGGATGGATGATATCAAACCTTAAGGGAATAGACCCTTTTGCATACTGCGTCGTGACCTCTGTTGTTACTCCTCCGAGGCCTCATATGGCATCCAGTTGCTTGTAACTTTTTTCTTTAGATCTGGACCTTTGTTGCTCCTTCGAGGTTTGACTTGGTTGTCAGTTGCTAGGGGGAAGGTTCAGTTGAGAGGGCTTCACCAAGCGGACGAGCACTTTAAGTTATGTAAAAAAAATTGGATGGTGTTGGTCGCCCTTTGTAATATACCCTAGTGGAACCTTTTGTAAAAGGATTTTCAAAATGAAATGAAGAAGAATGTTTCTTTTCTTCATCCTAATTGTGCACATTTTACATGTATTATATGTATCTTAGTTGCCCCCACACTCCTGTGGTCGAATAATGTTCAGGTGGAATAGATGTGTTTGGTTATTCCCCTCCACTTTGATGATTGAGGTCTAGTCATTGGAGTGGATTTATTTTTGTCAAATCAGGGTGGTAGTCATGTGGGGGTGGCCACATGGGCTTTAGTTAGGGTGAGCTATTGAGGTGGCCTCGTAGGCTTAGCTCACTCATTCCTCGGCGTGTTTGGCCATTGAGGTTTTATTAGGGTTGCACAATGAAGGCAACATGCTTAGCATTAGTGGTCGTGTAGGCTTAGATTGATTGGGGTGAGATGTTAAGGTGGTCATATAGGCTTAGCTCACTCCTCGGTGCATGTTAACCGTTGAGTTTTATAAGGGTTGCGTAGTGAAGGCAACGAGCTCAAGGATGGGGGTTGAGGCTTGTGGGTTGCCTAGTCAAAGGCAACGAGCTCAGTTATAGGAGGCTAAGACTTTTTCTATGGAGGGAGCCTGGTCGGCACTTCCTACCACTACTTGTTAGCCTTTGTAATAGTCATTGGGGATCAGTAAAGATTTGGAAAAAGAGGTTCACTTTATAATTATTGAAAAGAGTAATTACAAGTGGTTGTCACCCATAGTGTTATGTTGAAAAATAAAAATTGTTGAAAGAATTTTGCACTCGTGGCATTCGTTGAGTTTGACCAGCCTTACTGGTAATAGAACTTTAGGTGCTTGGCATTCTATGGATGTGGCAGAATGTCTCCTTGTAAGTCCTCAAGTTGAAATGTCCATGGTCGGACGATATCGATGACCTTGAAAGGTCCTTCCCAGCTTGATCTGAGGGGTCCTAAGTCAAGCTCTTTTGTGTTATCGAATACTTTTCAGAGAACGAGTTCTCCTACTCAGAAACATCGATATTTGGCCCTTAAATTGTAATAACTAGCCTCTCTTTGCTGGTATGCGGTAATCCTGACCTGGGCGGTCTCTTTAAGCTCCTTAAGGAGGTCGAGATTAGCTTTCAACTGAGCTTCACTCTCCTCAGGTTAAAAGGCTTTCATTCGATGGGAGGGCATGCTGATCTCTACTAGGATCACTACTTCTATGCTAAAAACAAGCGAGAAGGGTGTCTCTCCTATGGTAAATCGGGTCTTGGTCCAGTGGGCTCATAAGACATGTGGCAGCTCTTTGACCCATGTTTCCTTGCATTTCTCTAGCTTTGTCTTTAAGTGGGCCTTGATAATCTTGTTGATTGCTTCAACTTGGCCATTGGCTTGAGGGTGTTGAGGAGATGGCAAGGCATTTCAGATGCCGAGCTCCTTGCACAATCCTCAAATTTTTTTGTTATCGAACTGTCGATCATTATCCATGATTATGGTGCGGGGGATGCCGAAGTGGTAGATAATGGACTTACAAATGAAGTCTGTCATTTTTTACTCAATGATCTGAGCCAGGCTTTGTTCGCTTCCCCAAGTGTAGGGTTGCGATGTAGTAATAATCTCGATAAGACCGAGGTCGATCCACAAGGAAGGAAGTAAACAATGCAAATTATCCTAATAACTAGAATCTTAAGAGGTTTGTGAAATTGGTTTTGAACATAAAATAGAAAATCTGATAATGGAAAGATAACTAGAGCATCAAGGATCCACTTATAGCTCTCCTTAGATGCATAATTCGCTATGGTTTCTCACTTTCTCAACTAGAATCAATATTAAGATCTATCTAGTCGGATGATAGAGCTGTTAAACCAAACAATCTGTCATATGTAAGTTCAATGCATAGGATTCACTCAATGTAGGCTGAGCTGAGCATGCTCAATTGCATAGGTCATTCCCCATTCCAAAAGGTTTAGTTCACAATCATAACCATCCTCAAGTCCTGTCACAAGACAAGGCTAGATCATGATTTGAACTTGATTCAAATCACATGCACAATCCATACATATTACAGAAATTCAGAAAAGTAGAACTTTGGTAAGAAGTCCCCACATGAAGATCATAGTACTAGAGCGTACTCCAATTCGTCGGATCATACAGGTCTAGACTGATGCAAACCAATTAAGATTTTAAGTAATTCTCCCAAACATCCATGAGTCATCATAAGACTAAGAAAAACTACTTAAAGCTTGTATAAACTTCAAACCATAGTTCATAATCATGAATTCCAACTTTAAAACCAATAAAACGAATTAAACAATCTAAGAAAACTATAAGGTTCACCTCTTAGCTCTAGCTAAGAGATTAGCTAATGAAAAGCATATTAAAAATAAAACTAGAACTAAGAAAAGGAAGAAAAACTAGCTGGAGGAGGCTAGGAAGCCTCCTATGACTTGAACTCCTTGCTCCTCACGTCCTTGGTTGCCCCGGAATAGAAGAGAGCACCTCCTTTTATAGTGCAGCAATAGTACAACAACATAGCAGAATTTGTTTCGCTTGGTACGGCTTAACCAATGGTCGGATTGCCTTCAAATTTGATTTCTAGCTTCCTCGTAATGTGATCTTCCTTATAGATGATTTAGATTTCCAAGATTATCCTCTGAATGGGCCCACCAATCATATCACCGACCGCCTCTCAAAATCGCGCACTTCGGGTACCTTCAGAACCAGTCATATTGCTTTCAACACTCCGGAGTGTACAGATGTTGGATTGATCCCAAATTTGGAACATTAGTAGAAAACTTCCTCCTCTACATGATAGACGGATTAGATTGTCCAAAATGATCCCAGAATGTGGTCCGAAAATTAGAACAATTAGGGCTTTTATAAACTCTGTGCAGTTGGATCTTTCTGGATGGGCCATCTTTCTTCAACCGGTACGATCAAACCACACATCCTTTTGATCTGAAACTTTGTGGTTATTCATATATGGATGTGGTGTAAAATATGGTCAAAGTAGATTCTTCATATCATCAATGATGGGTCACCTGGACTGGCCCAGAGTGGAACAGCGAAATCTGAAACTTTCTGGATAGTTCGTATTGTTTTAGCCACCACGATCAATCTGTAGCTCAGATCGACACGAAACTATTTGGGTTAGTTCGGCGTCGAGCTCCTCTTCGACATGGATGTGTTGGATTTCCAAATATCATTAAGATGGGCCCAGAAAACTGGTCTGAAAAATCAGAAACGGGAATGGCCTGCTGTCTGGAATCTGGAAGCTGAAATTTACATGGCCGACCGGTCAAGACCGGTCGGGGCCTGTTCCAGCAGCTTCTGTAGAGGGCAGTAGTGTTGGCCGACCGGTCTTGACCGGTCGGGGCCTGTTTGGCCTACCGGTCTTGACCGGTCGGACCCCATTTTCTGCTTTATTTCTTCTTTCTTTTCTTTCCTTCTTTCTTCCTTATCCTCCTCTCTTTCTTCATCATTCTTTGGTCCACCTTGGGCCTTCATCAAAGGCTCCTAAATGTGCCCTTTTGGTCATCAATTGGGCAAAGCAACTCTCATTCCTACAACCACAAAACATGTATTTGATTAGTCTTTAAATCATGAAAATCTTGCATAATGAGTGATGAATTGGGGTTAGAATATGCACAATTAAGAGCTCAACACACCCCCCAACCAGAATTTTGCTAGTCCCGAGCAAAACATGCGTGAAACAAGTTTCATTCTCCGAAATCCAACTCTCCTCTAGAAACTATTCTTCTATATATTCCAAGACACACAAGCATAAAAATCAGAGAAATTAGGTGATAGAGGTTGAAACCTTAAACTCTCAGAACATAATAAATGTTCATATGAAATCCCCGCTGATTGATTGATAAATAGAAGAACTTGAACAAATTCAACCTAGTGTGCATAGTGAATGTTAATCTCATGATTTTCCAGGATTATCTTCTTCATAGATCAACTAAACTATGAATTTCAAAGTGCACAGAGCAACAACAAGCCTATGACAGGAATTTGTCTTACCGTCCTTCCGACGACTTTCACACTACATCCCATTTCCGGCTTTGGTTACGGGTAGACCATCCCCCGGTTGGTAGTAGGTAGCCCTAATCGGAATTTTCCACCATTTTTCCATCATTCCCAATTTCATCCTTCCTTTTCCTTTTTCTTTTACATTAGATAGGATTTTTAGAAATCTATATCTTTCGTTATTTTCCCATGGACAAGGATGGACAAAGTACCCCGGCTTGGTTCCTCAACACCTCAAATCTAAGTCTAGCCAATCCAAAAATCACATAATCCTTTCAAATCATGAAAATTGCGTAATGTGAACTAGGTGTAAAAGTGTTCAAATTTTCTATCAATCATATAAATAGGGGAATTCACATATAAAACCATTATATTAAGAGAAGTTCAAAGCTTGCAACATCACTCACTTCGTATCTCCTCCTCTTATACTCATATCATCTTAAATGCATAGAAACAATGTTTTCCAAAAGAGTTTTGAATTTTAGAAAAATTAAAAATTTTCTACATAATTGCTCGAAATGTCACAAAAGCTAGTAGATTCATCTAAGGAATCTCACCCCCCAATCAAAATCTTACATTGTCCTCAATGTAATAAGATATGCAATATACATGACATGAGAGCAATGACATAAAACAAAGGAGAGTGAGAACGAGAGTACCTGAGGTAGCAAGTTGATCAATTCTAGCATCTTCCATTGTCTCAATGAGACTTATTCAATCCAAAATGCAGAAAGAAATCCTAACCTACCTACCTACCTTTGATTAGTATGATCGACTACATGATCAAATTTGAGCAGGATCTTCATGAATTTCAATAGGTTTCTCATGAGGACCATCCAAAGTCCTGCTCGAATGTATACATGGGTGCGTTTCTTCATGAAGGTCCAATCATAGTGTGCACCACACGCATGTAAGGAGGAGATAAGAGCAGCAAAAAGATATCTCCTCAAGTTCTGAATTGGGTTGTAATTGATTAAAAATGGGTCCTCCCAATCAGAATTTTTAATGGGTTGAAGAACCCATGATGGTGGAGAGACATTTATTAAGTATTTTTTAGTTTGGGTTGTCTCCTCCACAAATTCAGAATTGCACAGTGTTTCCACAAATAATGGTAAAGAGTGTAAATCAGTGGAATGGTGTTCTTCAGGCACCGACACCATGTCTAACAAACTATCCAACTCCTTAGTCATCTCATCATCCAGATCATAGGGGTGGGTCATGTATTCCTCTAGGAAATCGAGAGAGTCGGATGAAGGGTCCTCGTTCTCCCTAAGTGATTGAGAAAATTCTGTTTCAAGGGTAAGGAATTCCTCCTCTATAGAGGGGAGGTCTTCCAAAGAAAAATTTTCAAATTCAGTGGTAAGCACATCATCTAGCATTGTTTAATCTTTTGAAATTTCAGATTGTGCCACCCCATCATCTAAAGAAGCAGAATTTTCAACCCAAGGGAGTTCTTCCACAATAGAATCCGACATGTGTTGCTGGTGGAAGGACTCAAAAATATCAACTTCGGCCATCTCTCTAGTAAGAATATCTTTCGGTGACTCAAAAACATTCGGCCCTTTGGAAGAAGAAATCATGGACTCACAATCATCCTTCAAACCCTCATTGTAGGCAATCAAACTATCACTTTCAGAGTTTGTAGATTCCTCGAGTTCGTCAACCGTCCTTGAAATCTCTTCATCATTCAAATCGGAATAGCTAAAAGAGATAGTTGATTCACCATAATCAATGGTAATGGTGGGATCACTGAGATCAATATCCTCTAGAAGTTTAGTCATTAAATCTAGAGAAGGTTGGGTTTGGATAGCCTCATCCTCCTCATTGTTGGGGATTGATTCGATGTTCCCAATGTTGGGTTCAATATTTTGAGATGGCGAGAGGTTTTGTATGCATTGCTTAGTTATTTCCATAAACTCTCGCAGTGTATCCTCAAGAGTTCGTGTCGGTTGTGGCTCATGAGAAAGAAACTCTTGAGGATAATTGTTGGCATCCATGGTTGGCTCATCTTCCAAGTTGAAATTTTGATGCTCCCACCAATTTGGATTATGCATGTCATATGTTGGGCTTTTAGGTGGTTGTTGATATGTGTAGCCATACAAGTGTCGAACCCCCACTGGGTGAATGGTTAGGGGCTACTTATTGGCGTCAATTGCTCAACGGCTGACATAACACTTTGGCGAATCATTGGTACTTGTCGTATTTTTTGGCGTACATCTTAGAATCTTCGTGCATTGTGATTGTAGGCTAATAATATCCTCGTGTAATCACCTTGTGTGCCAAGGATCGCCTGCTAGAGTAGTTTCCACAAATTCCTTCGTGATTCTGTCTCATAACGTAGTCAACCTCCTCTACTCTAAGACACCTTAGGTAGGGCAAAGAGAAACCCTTCTTATAGAACATGTCTTCCAGAAGTGTGTACCAAGTTGAACGATTCTTATAGAACACGTCTTTCGAGCTTCTAACTTATTTTCAGGTAGCTCGTCCTATAATAAATATCGGACGATCGGATCCATCCATTAAGGTTCGTCGTTCACGGGAAGAGTATCTTTATCTTCGAGCAGTCTGATACTTGATTTCAGCAGGAACTCAATCAAAACTGTCCTTGCGAGGTCAGTGTCAATGGCTGAAGCCAACCGAGCTAAGGAGTCCCCATTAACATTCTCAAATTGAGGAACTTGCTAAATTTTGTAACCTCCAAATTGTCCGAGCATCTGTCGAACCTTTCTTAGGTAAGCAAGCCAAGCTCCCATGGCCTTGGCTAGTCAGAGTCCTGCCAAGAGGGCCTCATACTCAACTTCATTATTCGACACCCAAAATCCAATTCTCAGGGCATATTCGATCTGAATGAGGTCGGGAGAGGTCAAAATTAGTCCTGCTCCGCTTCCTTGCACGTTAGAGGACCCATTGACATGGAGGGTCCACATCAGTGAGCTTGGTTCCTCTTCCTTATCTTCATCCCTGGGCGAGACTTCTGTCGGGTAGGTGAATTCATCGATGAAGTCCGCGACGAATTGTCCCTTGATGGAAGTACGGGGACGATAATGGATGTGAAATCCACCAAGTTCGATCACCCATTTAGCGAGTCGACCTGATGCTTCTGGCTTCTGTAACACTTTTCGGAGGGATTGTTTGGTCAGGATGACGATTGTGTGGGCTTGAAAGCATGGCCTCAGTCATCGTAACGATGTGATTTGGGCCAACGGTAGCTTTTCAATCTCTGGGTAGAGCGTTTCGACCTCAACTATGGCTCGGCTCATGTAATAGATGGGCCGTTGAATGCCCTCTTCTTCCCTAATTAGGGTCGAGCTTATTGTTGTTATCGAGACAGCTAACTACATCATCGGCTCTTCTCCGGCCAACAGTTTCGAGAGCAACGGAGGGGACCCAAGGTATTGCTTGAGCTCTTGGAATGCTTGCTCGTACTTCTCAATCCAGGTCGACTTTGGCTACCCCTAAGCTTCTTGAAGAAGGGTATGCACTTGTATATGGCTCTGAAAATGAACCTATTCAGCGCTACCACCCGACCTGTGAGGTGATGAATATCCTTTTAACGTGCATGGGGAGCTCATATCCAAAAGATCTGTAATCTTTTTTGGGTTGGTTTCGATTCCCCGATGGTTGACCATGAAGCCCAAAAATTTACCCTAGTCGACGCCAAAGGCGCACTTGCACGGGTTAAGCTTCATGCCATATTTTCTCAGTACGACAAACATCTCTTAAAGGTCAATTGGATGATCTGTCACTTCAATGCTCTTAACGAGAATATCATCGACGTAAACTTCCATAGTCCCTCCAATCTGTCCCGCAGACATTTTATTGACGAGGATCTGATACATGGCCCCTGCGTTCTTCACTCCGAAGGGCATCACCTCATAACAATATAGGCCACGATCAGTGATGAAGGCTATTTTCTGCTTATTTGTCTGATGCATGCGGATCTGATTGTATCCAGAGTATGCATCCATGAAGTTGAGGAGTGCGTATCTGACTGTAGCGTCGACCAGTTAGTCGATTCGGGACAATGGAAAGCTGTCCATGGGACATGCCTTATTGAGGTCAGTGTAGTCCATGCAGACTCTCCACTTGCCATTGGCCTTCCTAACAAGGACAACATTGGTGAGCCATTCTGGGTAATGGAGTTCTTCGATGAAGTCGGCTTGGAGAAGCTTGCTAACCTCTTCTTCTATGGCCACATACCGCTATGCATCAAAGGCTCGCCTTTTTTTTCCAACAGGCCTGTGGTGGGTGTCCACATTGATTCTATTGACCATAACAGTAGGGTCTATGCCGGGCATGTCTTGGTGGGACTAAGATAACACATCGGCATGTTCCCTCAAGAGGTCAGTCATCTAGGCTCGGAGTTGGGTTTCGAGTAGGGAGTCGATCTGCATAGTCCTGGTTTGATCCTCATCAGATAGTTGTATGGATACCAGGTCCTCGACCGGGGAACCTCTTTCTGAGCTCTCTTCCCTATGGTCCAAGGTGGTGACCTGCATGACCTGAGGCTCTTTCATTTTTCCTTGGAGGGCGATCTCGTAGCATTTTTGAGCTTCTTTCTTATCACCCCTAACACGACCGACCCCATGACTTGTTGGGAACTTCATGGTGAGATGATATATCGATAGTATAACTCGTATTTCATCCAAGAAGGGTCAGCCGGTGATAGTGTTATAAACGAACTGGGTGTTTACCACTAGGAAGTCGACCATTTGGGTGACCTATCAAGGGGCCTCACCTGCAGTGACCGGCATCACGATACTCCCTTCCGATAATATAGTCTCTCCAGCAAACTTGATCAAGGGCGTCCGGACTGCCATGAGACGGGATTTGTCGACCCCCATCTTGTCGAAAGTGGACGCATACAAAATGTCAACCAAGATAATACTGTCGACCAATATCCTATGCATGTTGAGGTTCGTGCTGATCATTGTGATGACCACCGCATCATCATGGGGGTGATGGAGACACCACGCATCTTCTTCGATGAAGGTGATCGGACAAGATTCAATCTTTGGCTCTTTTGCAGGTCGATTGGTGAGGTTAACATGGTGCACCTCACCGTAAGACTGGACACTTCAAGCATGAGCTTTCCGTGCTCGGGTTGAATCGCCTCCACTGGAAAGTCCTCCAAATATGGTCTAAATTTCTCCTACCAGCTCATTGCTAATGTTCTCTTCCTAACCCCTTGCTGAGGAGCGGATGCGTCGATTCGGCGATTATCGACGTACTCTTTAAGGAATCCCTTCTAGATAAGGGATTCGATCTGCTGCTTCAGATCGAAGCAATCTACAGTGTTGTGGTCATGATACTTATAGAAAAGGCAATATTTGGATTTACTCCTCTTCTCTAGATTTGACTTCATTTTCCCGAGGGATTTCAAGTAGCTTTTCTCCTTGATCTCCATGAACACATGTTCAATAGAGGCTTTTAAAGGAGTGTACCACTCGAACTGGGTGACAGGGACCTTGGGTGGTCGGGAGGAACCACCCCTGTCATCATCTTTTCTCCGCTTCGAATCAGAGTTGGATCCTTCTTTGGAATCCTTTCGTTGCTTATCTTTGGCCGAGTTACTCTCGCCACGTTGGGCATTGACAATGCCCTCGACATTAGAATATTTTTATGCCCTGTTCAAGAGGTCCGACATGGTCTTTGGTGGATTCTTGCCAAGTGAATAGAGGATCTTTTGAAATTGCTTTGGGGGATACCCTACGCTATGTGCAAAAGCTTGCGAAGCTTATAAAACTATGGCTAAGTCCTAAATAGGAGGTGATTAGGACCTTTTGAAATTCTTTTCGCCTACTTAACTAATTTAACAAGTTAAACTACGTAAGCAAGAACACTTCGGTTTCCAAGCCTTAGTGGGTCCAATCATATAGACTAGCTAAGATATATAATTAAGCAACCTAGTCTAAATGCATAGATTAACAAATAATTTAACTAATCAAGCACCTGATCTATGCAACCTATGTAGACTACATGAGATGCAATCATATAAGCTCAAGTTTACACAATTAGTGAAAATACATCTTGTGTGTGAATGTGCCTATCTAGTACCTAGCATATATTCCTATCAAGCATTCATAATTAATCAATTAAACATACAATGCTAGAATAACAATGTGCTCAAATAAATTACAAACACAAGCATGTATAGTGGTTCGACTACTTGTCTACTCCACTCCCGGTTGATATACTTACCCCTTGAGTACACCAAATTTCACTAAGGGAGTTTAAACCATGTTCCTCCCAACCTAAGTATTTTAATCTGGTTCCACCCTACTGAGGTGTTTAGGGGTTCCACCCAACTGCTACAATCCGAAGATTGCACACCCAAGTGCAGGTAGCGAAGTAGTAAAATACTCGGTAAGACGGATTGGGGTTAAGAACACTTAGAGGAATTAGTTTAGGTGTGAGAGATGGAGTCTGAATTATCCACGAGAGTGGAGCGTGTGATGAAAAACAAAAATAGAAAACGGGCTAAAGCATCAAGGATCCACCTTTAATTTATCCACAAGGTTTGATTCATTGGTCCAACTATAACTCAACTGGAATCGAATAAAGATTCATTCCAATCGGAAGATGAAACAGTTAAACCATTTGCACATTTCATAAAAGATGGTGATCTGAACTGATTGATTTGACCATGAAGCACTCATTAGTTGATCGCAAGGAATTCCAAGCATTCACTGTGCCCAGAGTCGACAATGGATCAAGGAATTATACAGATCAACTACCTTGCCAAAAAGTCAATCAATAAGATCACAAATCATACGATCAAATGTATACTTACAAGATAGGTGGCTTTGATTTACCGATCAAACCGTTAAGATCTCGTCTATCGATCACAGAGAATCCAAAGCGTCCAATGTGCCCGGCGTCTACAATGGATCAAGGAATTTTATAGATCGATGACTTTACCTACACTAGCTCGATGACCGTAGAGAATCCAAAGCATCCAATGTGCTCGGAGTCGACGATGGATCAAGGGACTTTATCGAGCATGAACTAGCTAATTGGTGTGCAAGGGATCCCAAGCATCCAACGTGCCCGGAGTCGACGATGGATCAGGGGCTTACACAACAATAGCGTCCGCCGAGGCGGATAACCGAACCAATCAACCAAAGAGAACTCCAACATTCACACACCATTGTTGAATCAAAAGAACCAAAGCTTGCAAATTTCTTCAAAGGCTTCACCCCTAGCCTTAGCTAGAGGTTTAGCCAACCATGCTACAATGGAAGACTAAAACTTCTATAAAGGAAAAACTACTCTACACTACAAAAGAAAATAAAAAGAAAGAAAACTAAAGAAGAGATGAGTTATAGAGAAAAATTTGGATTTGAGGGATGATGGGGATGAGAGGGAGAGAGCTCCTTTTATAGCCTCATGAGAAGCTCCAAGCCCAGGTGGCACTCCAAGCAAATCTCCTCTAGGTTTGGGCTTGGAGTTAGGCTTGGATGATGAGGTGGCACTTCCAAGCCAATAGATTTGTTTTTTAAGTTTGGGTTCGGAGTTAGGCTTGGAATGCCTAAAGCAAAATTTTATTTTTGGTTTGGAGCTCATGGATGGAAGAGGATGGAGAGAGCATTTGCTTGGCCCAAGGATGGAAGGTAACTAGGTGAGTTAACTTGGTTTACATGAGTTGGAGTTGACTGGGTCCGCATGCTAGACATGGATGTGCAGGATGGGTTGTGATCATCTTGATGCATAATTGATTGGAGATGCAGATTCTATACACATTTGGATCCACTTGACGTCCAGTCCTGCTGAAGGTGGGGTCCATATCTTGGACGGTGGAGATTGATGAAAGACATCCACTATGGCCGCTGGTTGCAAACTGAGGAGGGATGGACGGTCACCATCTGCTGGTGGTTAATCAACTGATCATTAACGTTGGAGATGAAGGTGGGCAGCAGTGATGGACGACTGGAAATGGATGATGATTGAAGATGGTGGACGGTGGAGGTCTGGAGCGTTCAGTAACTGACGTCCACTGGAATGGACGGTTGAGATGGGACCTCGATCCGCTGGGCTGCTGCTCGTGTCATCCTCCACTGTTTTATCTTCTGGACGGCTGAGATGAAGTTTGATGCTGGAAGTCCAACTGCTCGTGCGAATTGCACGTGTGGAGTAGCTGCAGATGGACGGCTGTTGTAGCTGGTGGACGTGATGGAAGGTAGGGTCTATCAACTGCTTGAATGGATGGACGGTGGACATGCATTGCAGGTGGGGTGTTCCTGGCCATTGATGTAGCTCATTTTGCTGCCTGTGGGGTCCACCATAGATGGACGGTAGAGATGAAGATGGTGGCCAGCTGAGATGGTTGGACGCTGGAGCTTGCTGCACGTGTGGATGGCAACACACGTGTGAGAGGTGGGATCGTCCAACTGCTGGCTGTTGACGGTGGCTGAATTGCAGATGGTTGGAGGATGGACGGCTGGTGATTGTTGGACGGTCCACTGAGCTGGACGATGGAGTGCTTAATGTCCTGGCTGGGCGGTGAAGATGTGGACGCTGTACAAGTAAGGTGGGGCCTGCTGATGGATCTGTTGCACGACTGATGATGATCAGGCTGGAAATGGACGGTGAGGATGAGCTGCTGGTGCTGGAGATAGTCTGAAGGGTGATCACCGTCCATTGCTGCTGGGTAGTTGCACATGCTGCACGTGTGGGATTGCTGGATCTGGTGGACGTTGGATAAAGGTTGGACAGCTGGTGGAAATGGTTGGATCAGCATCAGCTGTGGGGTCCACCTTGGAGACGTGATCAACAGTTGGGATTGGAGGCCTGCTGCATATGACACCCATCTAATGTTGCAGGGAGCTGATTTAGGAGGACAGTGCATGGAGATGGACGGTGGAGATGATTTACAAGGGCAGCTGCTTGGACGGCTGGGTGTAGTTGCACGTGCAAGGTGGGACACTGATGGGATTTGGAGAACAGACGGTTGATGTCCTGCATGGAACTGATGTGTGGTCCACCATATCTGATGCTGTTGTACCTAGGTCCACCTTGATGGAAGGTGGTTGATGGTCATTTGATGCTCATCGTGCTCAACGGACGTGGTGCTATTGAATGTTGGTTTGCATCTGGCTCATGTGATGAGGTGATGGGGTCCACTGGACGGTGGATTGGTTTCTGGGCCAGCACGTGTGCTAGAGAAGGTGGGTTGGAGATGTTCCGGTCCATTTAATGTGAATAGGGGCTGGTTGTTGGATTGATCCACATGTGTGTCATGAGGACACTCGATCACAACCACCCATGCATGCATTTCTTGGATCTCCCAACGTATGGCTATGATGCGGTCTTTCATGTCCACCATTAAAACAGTCCAGGGTTCGATCTCCATGCCTTCATTTGCTTCAAGATTATCAACACGCTTGATATTGCTTTCTTTTGAGCCTTTAAATGCCCTGATTAGATCGAATCTTGCGCAACCTCTCCTGATCACCTGAATATTGAAAATCTGGCTAATGAGGGATAATTAACCGAAAAATTAATGATAACACTCTAAATAACAAGGGTTAATTATACAAAATTAAGCACTTATCACCAACCTTGCGGTCCTACATAAGAACCTAACTTTAGGCTCAACACTTGAGCCAATGTCCTACAACTGAACCTGAATTTAGGCTCTACAATCGAGCTAAGGTCCTACAACCGAACCTAGTGTATACTTCCACTGGAGTCTACCCACTTGGAGATTAGAGACTTAACTCGGCCCTAGAACCGAGCCTAAGTCTTACAACTGAACCTATCGAGTTTGGCAATTAAAACTCTACACTCAATTTTCCACTGGAAGAGAGTGGTTGGACTCTACAAATTGACAACCTTACTTATTGGATTTGAGCCACGTTGATGCGCCACCTTGGGTTGCTAGATCTCTGCTCACCTTGCTTCAATCAGCTCCCCATGTGCTCCCCCGATCAATGATGTCGATGCGTCGCCAATGCTTTAGCTCCAAGATCAGTTACATTGCATTTAATGCTCCGATGGAGATGCCCAAGGTGAGGAGGTGGTGGATTATCTACAACTTAAGGGTATGAGTGGGTTGCAAGTTAGAGAATTATATAAAGGATCTCTAAGGGGTGTTTAGATGAACGTTCTACCCATGGTCAAAGTGCCTAAACTCCTAAAGATCAAGAGGGAACAAGATAATTTTCTTCTTGAGCTTTGAATGCTTCATTCCTGCTATGAATCACAAGGAAGATGGTTTGTATGGGTTATGATTAAAACCTAAGGGTGTATGCAATAATGGTGGCTTCTAAATCTCTAAAATCCCTCTCTTAAGCCCAAAAATCGAATCTCTCACTTTTATAAATAAAACTCCAACAGTAGAAAAAATGGGCAGATTCCACTCATCTTCAATGGCATCAAAGATACATTCGATGGCTTATAAGCATACTTCGATGGAATTAAAGAACATCCAGAGAGTTCCTTCAGTTGTTGGACATCCAGTTAGATGGCATCGAACAAATCATTTCAATGGAATCGAAAGGCTATTCGATTGCATTGAAGAACTGTCCAGAGAGTATACATTTGTTGTTGGACATATGTTCGATGGGACCAGTTCCATCGAAATGATTTTCGATGGCATCGAAGTGCAATCAGAAATTGTTGTCTGGGCGAGTTGTTTATAGCAGTTTACACCTCTTTAATTAGCCTAACTTATCATGTTTTTCTGAGTGTTCTAAGGCTAATGAAGATGACTAAGAATTTTTCTATTTGGTCCAAGTCATCTAGAGGTTTTGGTTCTAAGGGTTAGTGTTGAACCTCTAATTTATACATTTACTAACCCATTACATCATATTATATGCATGGTTTTCATGTTTAAAGATTAATCTAATACATGTTTTTGTGATTGTAGGAATGAGAGGGAGATTTCACCAATTCATGGTTAAAAGAGTCACTTTGTATGCATTGAAGATCAAAGAACTAAATGCCAAAGGATGGGAGAAAGAAGCGAGAGAGATATGGAAGAAAGAAGGAAGAAGTGCAACACTATGCACTGAAGACCGGTCGTCCGACCGGTCTGCAATTCAACAGAGACCACCCCATTGCTGTACATATCACTGGACCAAGATAGACTGGTCGTTAGATCGGTCAAGCACTCAACAGAGAGGGGAGGAAATTCCAAAAAATCACTGGACTAGTTTTCACGTTTTACGACCGGTCTAACGACCGGTCATCCATGAGCTCAGATTGGTCGTCCGATCGGTCGGCTGCGTAACAGAGCTTGTCCTACAAGCTCCAATTTTTCTGCGCAGCTCTATGATTCCTTGCGCAATCTGGAATCTTCCGCACTATTCTATAAAAGGGCACCTAGGGCTTCGTCTAAAGGCATTCTAGAACAGATTAGAGGTCTTGGGAAGTAAAGGAGAGCACCAAGGAGCGTCCACAACTTCGTCGATTCCGATTTTTCTAGTTTTTCATGCTTTTATTTAGTTTTCCTTTCGATTCTAGTTGTAATATGACAATGCTCGGCTAGAACCTCTCAGCTAGGGCTGAGAGGAGAAGCTTGTAGCCAATTTCATGTTTAATTCAGTTTAATTCAAGTACTTTTACTTTAAGTTTCGATTTTAAATATTCTAGTTCAAATAAAGTTGATACTTTTAGAACTTTTATGAGCGTTCATGTTCTCCGGACATGGATTCCTTGCAATTCTATGAGATTATCATATTTGGCTTGATTAGATTCGAATTATGGTAACCCTTGAGCATGTCATAGTCCATAAGCATGGCTGTTACTCCGAAGGCTATGATTTTGAGTGCTATGTGTTCGCTTCCCCAAGTGTAGGGTTGCGATGTAGTAATAATATCGGTAAGACCGAGGTCGATCCACAGGAACTTATGTAGAAATTCACAAAATACTTCCAATAGTTTCTATTGAAAATCTAACAACCAGAATTGTAGTAGATTAATGTAAGTAGCAATGTTGAGCTAAACTGAAGTAATCAATTAATAAAAAGGCACTAGGGTTCAAGGATCTACTTGTAGCAATCATTGATGCTCAATCCGCTGTGGTTTCTCACTTTCTCAACTAGAATCGAAATTAAGATCTATCTAGTCGGATGATAAAGCTGTTAAAACCAATAATCTGCCATATGTAAGATCAATGTACATGATTCACTCAATGCAAGCTAGGACGAGCATGCTCAATTGTATAAGTCAGTCCCAATTCCAATAGACTAAGTTCATAATCATAACCATCACTAAGGCCTGTCACAAGACAAAGCTAGATCTTGACTTGAACTTGATTCAAATCATATACACAGTCCACATACAACAAAATCTCAGAAAAGTAGAACTTTGGTAGGAAGTTCACACATGAAGATCATAGTACTACAGCGTACTCCGATTCCTCGGATCATACAGGTCTAGACTAGCACACAACCATTAAGAATTCAAGCAATTCTCCCAAACATCCATGAGTCATCATAAGACTATGAAAAACTACTTGGAACTTGTATTAACTTCAAACCATTCATAAACATGAAATCTAACTTAAAAACCAACTAAAAACGAATTGAAACATCTTAGATCCACTACAAGCTTCACCTCTTAGCCCTAGCTAAGAGGTTTAGCTGCTCATGATCCAAGGAAACATGAAATAACTAGAAAAATCATAAAAACAGCAAAACAAACTAGAAGGAGTTGCGGAACTCCGAAATCTGCTTCCGCCGCCTCCCACCTTGCTCAAACCCTTCTAAGATACCCTAGGAACAATCCCTAGGTGTCCTTTTATAGTGGGGAGGCTCTGTAATATCAGAATATTCTTGAATTTGGGTAAGATTACGCAGTGCGCAGAGAAATCCGGCGCCAAAAATGGAAGTTTCTGTTTTAGATGCATGGCCGACTGGTCTGGACCGGTCGGACTAGGCTGGCCGACCGGTCACGACCGGTCGGATTACTTTCCTCATCAATCCAGCGTGCATAAGGGACCCTCAGACCTGTTGGCCAATGTTGAACCTCCAATTTATACATTGCATTGCCCACTACATGACATGTTATGCATGGTTTTCATAATTTAAAGACTAATCAAATACATGTTTTGTGGTTGTAGGAATGAGAGTTACTTTACCCAATTGATGACCAAAAGAGCTGATTTAGAACCTTGGATGAAGACCCAAGGAGGGCTGAAGGAAGAAGGAAGCAAAGAAAGAAGCAAAGAAAGAAGAAAATAGAAGAAAGAAAGGAAGAAAACAAGAAGAAAAAGCGATCGACCGGTCTTGACCGGTCGGCCAAGGAAGCCCGACCGCTCTTGACCGGTCGGCCATGCTTGCTGGAGTAATGCTAAAGAGGGCCTGACCGGTCGTGACCGGTCGTGACCGGTCGGCCATGCAAGTTTCAGATTCCAGATTCTAAAACAGCAATGTATTCCCGCACTTGGTTTTTTGGACCAGTTTTCTGAAGCCATCTTGATGATATTTGGAAATCCAACACATCCATGTCGAAGAGGAGCTCGACACCGAACTAACCCTTTCGTGTCGATCGGAGCTACGGATTGACCGTGGTGGCCAAAACAATACGAACTGTCCAGAAAGTTTCAGATTTCGCTGTTCAACTCTGGGCCGGTCCAGAGGACTCATCATTGATGATATGAAGAATCTACTTTGACCATCTTTTAGAACACATCCATATATGAATAACCACAAAAGTTTCAGATCAAAAGGATGTGTGGTTTGATCGTACTGGTTGAAGAAAGATGGACCATCCAGAAAGATCCAACTGCACAGAGTTTATAAAAGCCCTAAGTGTTCTAATTTTCGGACCACATTTTGGGATTTTTTTGGACAATCTAATCCGTCTATCATGTAGAGGATGAAGTTTTCTACCAATTTTTAAAATTTGAGATCAATCCGACCTCTGTACACTCCAGGGCGTTGAAAGCAAGATGACTGGTTCTAAAGGTACCCAAAGTGCGCGATTTTGAGAGGCGGTCGGTGATGTGATTGGTGGGCCCATTCAGAGGATAATCTTAGAAATCTAAATCATCTATGAGGAAGATCACATTACAAGGAAGCTACAAACCAAATTTGAAGGCAATCCGACCATTGGTTAAGCCGTACCAGGCGAAACAAATTCTGCTATGTTGCTGTACTATTGCTGCACTATAAAAGGAGGTGCTCTCTTCTATTCCAAATCAACCAAGGACGTGGGAAGCAAGGAGTTCAAGTCCCAGGAGGCTACCTAGCCTCCTCCAGCTAGTTTTTCTTCCTTTTCTTAGTTCTAGTTCTAGTTTTAATATGTTTTTCCTTAGCTAACCTCTTAGCTAGAGCTAGAGGTGAAATTTGTAGTTGGTTTCAATGCTTTAATTCTTTTATTTCAAGTACCCTTTTCTTAATTTTGGATTTTGAAGTTCTAGTTTGAATAAAGTTTGATTTTTTAGAAGTTTTGTGAGAGTTTGTGTGCTCCGGACATGAGTTCCTTGCAATTCTCTAAGATTACCATGATTGGGTTGTTTGAATTCGAATTGTAGTAACCCTTGAGCATGCCATAGTCCATAGGCATGGCTGTTACTCCGAAGGCTACAAGTTCAAGTTCTATGTGCTCCATTAGAACTAGAAATCTAATTTCCAGATTTAAGTGGGACTATTTGTGCTTGAATGTTATATCTTCCAATTAGATGAGAGATAGGACTTTGATTCTAATTGTGTTGTACTTGGATGAATGGATTGGCATTGGACTACTACAAGTGGATCCTTGATGCTCTAGTTCTTCTTAATTTCAGATTTTTCTATTTTATGTGAAAAACCATCTTCTCAAACTTCTTAGATTCTAGTTATTAGAGTACTTGGAATTGTTTACCTCTTTCCCTGTGAATCGACCTCGGTCTTACCGAGATTTATTACTACATCGCAGCCTTACACTTGAGGCGAGCGAACAGCCAACCGGTCAAGACTGGTCGGACTGGGTTGGTCATTAGTCCAGCAAGTTCAGAGGATCAAGGGGAGATGGCCGACCGGTCTAGACCGGTCATGGCCCTCCTGGCCGACCAGTCTAGACCGGTCTTGGCCTGTTTTTCTTCATTTCTTCCTTCTTTCTTCTCTCTCTGCTTTCTTCTTTCTTCAGCCCATCTTAGGTCTTCATCCAAGGTTCTTAAAGAGGCCCTTTTGGTCTCCTATTGGGTGAAGTCCACTCTAATTCCTGCAATCACAAAACATGCAGTAGATTAGTCTTTAAATCATGAAAACCTTGCATAATGAGTGATGAATTGGGGTTAGAATATGCACAATTAAGAGCTCAACACACCCCCCCCAACCAGCATTTTGCTAGTCCTGAGCAAAACATGCGAGAAATCAATTCCATTCTCCAAAACCCAACTCTCCTTTAGAAACCATTCTTCTATACATCCCAAGATACATAAGTGTAAGAGTTAGAGAAATTAGGTGATAGAGGTTGAAACCGTAAACTCTCAAAACATAATAAGCATCCATATGAAATTCCCGCTGATTGGTTGACAAATAGAAGAACTTGAACAAATTCAATCTAGTGTGCATAGTGAAAATTCTTTTCATGAGTTTCCAGGGTTATCTTCTTCATAAATCAACTAGACTATGGATTTCAAGGTATATAAAGCAACAACAAGCCAATAACGGGAATTTGCCTTACTGTCCTTCTGAAGACTTTCACACTACGTCCCATTTTTTACTTTGGTTACGAGTAGACCATCCCTTGGTTGGTAGTAGGTAGCCCTAATCGAAATTTTCTACGATTTTTCCATCATTTCCAGTTTCATCCTTCCTTTTCCTTTTTCTTTTAAATTAGATAGGATTTTTAGAAATCCATATCTTTCGTTATTTTCCCATGGACAAGGATGGACAAAGTACCTCGGCTTGATTTCTCAACACCATGAATCAAAATCTAACTAATCCACAAATTACATAATCCCTTCAACCCGTGAAAATCGTGTAATGTGAACTAGGTGTAGAGTGTTCAAATTTTCTATTAATCACAAAAATAAGGGAATTCACATATAAAACCATTATGCTATGAGAAATTCAAAACTTGCAACCTCATACACTTCATATCTCTTCCTCTTAAACTCATATCATCTTGAATGCATAGAAACGAAGTTTTCCAAAAGAGTTTTGAATTTTAGGAAAATCGAAAAATTTCTACATAATTGCTCGAAATGTTACAAAACGCTGGATTTATCCAAGTGATCCTACACCCCCCAACCAAATCTCGCATTGTCCTCAATGTAAAAGATGTGCAATAAGCAAAACATGAGAGCAATTCTAAAATAAAAGGGAGTGAGGAATGGTAGTACCTGAGAGAGTGAAAAGTGAAATTATTCCTCCTTCTAATAAACCAATGAAAAATAAACAAAAACAACCAAATCCTAATCCTAACTACTCTATACCTCCATCAGACTAGGAGATCAATAAATCTTGACACACAGGATCAGTCAGAGGTATGGACATACCTTCTGAAGGAAATTTCTCAAAGAACGACTTTAATCGCTGACCATTCGCCTTAAAAATATTGCCGTTCCTTGGATTTAACAACTCGACGGTCCCATATGGGTAGACAGTTTGCACAATGTAGGGACTGGTCCATCGAGATCTCAATTTTTCCGGAAATAAATGTAGGCGGGAATTATACAGAAGGACTTTTTTATTGATCGTGAATGTCTTACGAAGAATGTTTTTATCATGGAATATCTTCGTCTTGTCCTTGTAAATTCTCGCATTCTCATATGCTTCGTTCCGAATTTCTGCAAGTTCATTCAATTGTAGTTTGCGCAACAAACTCACCTTGTCAGAATCAAAATTCATCTTCTTAATTGCCCAATATGCCCTATGTTCCAACTCCACAGGCAAGTGATAAGCCTTCCCATAGACAAGTCTATAAGGAGACATTCCAATAGGGGTCTTAAAAGCAGTACGGTAGGCCTAACGCGCATCGGTAAGCCGAAGCGACCAATCCTTGCGATCGGGGTTCACCGTTTTCTCCAAAATGTGTTTAATCTCCCTATTGGATATCTCAGCTTGTCCACTCGTTTGTGGGTGATAAGGAGTGCTCACTTTGTGTGTTATGCCATATTTCTTCATTAAGGTTTCAAATGGGCGATTACAAAAGTGAGACCCTCCATCACTGATAATGACTCGAGGTGTACCAAACCGGGAAAGAATATTCTCTTTTAAGAAGCGGATGACCGTTTTATGGTCATTATTCCGGCAAGGGATGGCCTCGACCCATTTGGATACATAGTCAACGGCAAGCAAGATGTATGCATTTCCAAAAGAAGATGGGAATGGACCCATGAAATCGATGCCCCAACAATAAAAAATTTCGATTATTAAGATGGGATTGAGTGGCATCATATTTCTACGGGAGATTCCTCCCAATTTCTGACAAGGTTCACATGTTTTGCAAAGCTCATGTGTGTCTTTGAACATAATGGGTCAATAAAGCCCACATTGCAGAATTTTTGCTGTGGTCTTTTTAGCCGAAAAGTAGCCACCACATGCTTGAGAATGACAGAAGGGGATGATACTTCGTTGTTCATCATCGGGGACACATCTCCTTATGATTTGATCGAGACAATACTTGAATAAGTATGGGTTGTCCCATAGGAATTTTCGCACCTCAGTGAAGAACTTATCCTTATCTTGCTTTTTCCAATGTGTAGGAATTGTACCTGTAGCAAGAAAGTTAGCAATGTCTGCATACCATGGTAATTGAGAAACAACAAAAAGTTGTTCATCAGGGAACATATCATTGATCGCGGTCGTTTCAGGGGAATCGGTGAGAACAAGTCGAGAGAGATGGTCAGCCACTACATTTTCTACTCCTTTCTTATCACGTATCTCTATGTCAAATTCCTGGAGTAGAAGGATCCATCTTAACAACTGAGGTTTAGCATCCTTCTTAGAGAGAAGGTACTTAAGCGCAGCATGGTCAATGAATATGATGATCTTGGATCCAATCAAGTAGGACCTAAACTTGTCCAAGGCAAAAACTACGGCTAAAAGTTCTTTTTCGGTAGTAGTGTAGTTTGCCTGGGTTGAGTTTAAGGTTCTACGTGCATAGTAGATAACACATGGCTTCTTCTCTTTTCATTGGCCTAACACGGCCTCAATAGCATAGTCGCTTACATCACACATAATTTCAAAAGGAAGGCTCCAATCAGGTGGTTGCATTATGGGAGCACATGTCAACATACCCTTAAGTGTGATAAAGGCCTTTTTGTTAATGCAAAGATTTGTCAATTACCATGGTTAGTGTGTCGTCGAGTCCCTGGCGACTGAAGACAGTTTTCCTTGCGGCTGAAGACAGAAGCTTCTCGAAGATCAAGTCAGCTTCTAGCCTCTCCACCCCAAACCTTTGATCCTAAAAACTTCTATAGATGGCCCAAGACCTTTCTAGGCACATCCTTAGCACCATCTATAGCTCACCTTCCATTAAGATCAGCAATGGATAGGTTCTTGGTAGCAGAAGTTTCTTTAAAATTGAAAATATTTAAGTCTGCTCTCTCCGATACATATTTGATCCATCGGAGAATATTCCGATAGATGTCCGATTAATCGGACAATGTGTCCGATCCATCGAAAAATAGTCCAGTTACATTGCAAACTCTCTGGACACTTTTTCGAGCCATCAGAGGGATGTCCGATCCATCGGACAGTGTGTTCCGATCAATCGGACAATATGTCCGATCAATCGTACATTTGTCCAGCAAACTTTGAAAAACTCTCTGGACTCTTTTACGATCAATTGGAGGTCTGTCCGATCCATCGGATAGGGCTCTCCGATCCATCGGACATAGATACGATCCATCGGAGGAATTTTCAGAAAAATTGCATCAACTCTCTGGAAGAAATTCCGATCAATCGGACCACCTATCCGATCAATCGGACAGGGTATTCCGATTAATCGGAACTAAGTCCGATCAATCGGAGAACCTGTTTTCAAGCAAAATTCAAATTTGACTAAATCTTATGTCCGATCGATCGGAACCTATCGAGCTGACCGTTTTCTGACCGTTGAAGGGCATAATCTATTTATAGAACTCGGTTGGATCTTGCCCAAGATACCTTGAGCATCATCTAGGGTTTGAGTGAGCCTTCTTCTTGAGATCCCCTTCTTCCAAACCCTTAGATTTGTTGAGTTCATTCTTCAATCCATGTTGATCTGACCAACATTGATTAAGCATTCAAAGCTTGGATTGAAACATGAACTCAACCCCTCTTTAATGGCATCTTGACCTACCTCTCATAGACATTTTCTTGTCATCAATGCCATTAATGGTGGTTTAGGTAGAAGCTTTCCTCATATAAAAGCCATATCCCAAAATAGCCTCAACCTAACCTCAATCCCTCACCTTGGAAACTACAATGGGCCATCCGGAGCAAGGTTGCTGATCGAGGGAGCTGAAGAAGACGTCTTCCGTACAAGCTGAAGCTTCTTCAACAAAGGCATCATCAAGGGACTCAATCAGCTAAGTATCTTTAGTCTTTCGAGTCCAAGAAACCTCCTCAAGTTGAGATTTGGGTTTCAGAGTTTGAAGACCCAAACTCGGTAGAGTCCTTGCGTAGGACAAGTCCTTGAGTAGGACAAGCCCTTGTGTAGGACTAAGTGGTCATGGATTAGTCCTATGGAAGGATGAATCTATGTGTTGAGTCGTAAGTCCTTTTGTAGGCTGTTAAGGTTTATGGTTAACCTCATTTAAAACCATAGTGATAGTGAAATCCGGCCACTCAAGGAGTGAGTGGATCAGCCGGGAGTGGAGTAGGTACATAACCGAACCACTATAAAAATCCCTTGTTGTGTGGTGAATGGATGAACTGATTTACTTCTTTTACATGTGCTTCTATTGATTTATGCTTTGCATATCTGGTGTTTGATGAAAGTGCTCTAAGAATACTTTATATTGAGAAATTTAAAAAGTGTCCTATTCACCCCCCTCTAGGACAAGATAACTTATTTCTTGCTTCTACAACAGCGGTAATCAAACTTATACCGCATTTTCAATTGGTATCAGAGCGGGTTCCTCCTCAAAGGCGTAACCGCCCGGAGTGTGATCCGTCTCTAGAAGCTTGAAATCATGTCAAAAGGGGATTCTAGTATGGTTTCCAAACCTCCATATTTTGATAGATCAAACTACGCATATTGGAAAGCAAGAATGAGAGTTTTCTTGCAATCATTGGATCATGCAACATGGAGGTCTGTGGAAATCAAATATGAAATACCCCTTTTGAACACTACCTTAGAGGGTGTCACAACCACCACAGTCAAACCTGATGACTTATGGACTGATCTTGAAAAACTGAGATACATTAGCAATGCAAAGGCACTCAATGCTATCTTTTGTGCCGTCTCAGCGGATGAGTTCAAAAGAATTTGTAATTGCACAACATCCAAAGAAGCTTGGGACATCCTTGAAACTACACATGAAGGGACTAGTACAGTCAAGAGGTCAAAGCTTCAGCTATTGACAACTCAGTTTGAAAATATGAAAATGGAAGAACATGAGAACTTCATGGACTTTTACACCCGTTTGAGTGATGTCACCAATGCTATGTGGGGATTGGGAGAGAGAATTTCGGACCCGCGCATTTGTAGGAAAATTCTAAGATCCTTACCCGAACGATTCTCTTCCAAGGTCATAACTATTGAGGAATGTAGAGATATTGATACTATGAAAATAGAAGATTTACTAGGATCTCTACAGACCCATGAACTTCATTTCAAGAAATCCCCAAAAAGTAGAAACACCGTGCTAAAAACTTCACACACTACACAAGAATCTGAAGTTGATAGTGATGAAGAATTGGATATGAATGAAATGGCTCTTATGGCCAAGAAATTTAGAAAATTCTTCAAAAACAAAGGAAAGAGGGTTGACAAGAATAGCAAATCTTTTGACAAAAAGCGCTATATAGGAAAATCTTACAACAAGCCAAAAGATCCCAAGTGCTACAACTGTGGTCGCTATGGTCATATTGCCTCTGAATGTCAAGCTCCTGCCAAAGAAAAATTTAAAAAGAAAGCTATGGCAGCCACATGGGACAACCTTGGGAGTACTGATTCAGAAACAGAAGAAGATCAAAGTGATGAGAGAGGATCAGTTAAAATTCTGATGGCCTCTATTTCTGAGATTGTCCCAGACTTACAAGGCGAAAGAGACAATGATGATCATGAGCAATCAGAACACAATATGACATCCTCCGATGATGACGAGGATGATAATGAAGGTTTGCAAGTTGCCTATGATGAGCTATTCCGTCAAAGCATCCTTCTTACCAAGAAGTTGAGCCAAGCTAATATTGAAAACAACAAATTGGCTGATGAAATGCAAGAAGTGAAGAGAGAAAACCATGGATTTTACCATCAGATCTGTGAATTGGAAAAGAAAAACAAAGCAGCTCAAGACAAAATTAATACCCTAGAAGATGAGCTGAAAAAGGCAAAATCTACAAATCAGTGTTTAGTTTTGCAGCTTAATCAAGAAAGTCAACTCAATGAAAGATTTGCCCAAAGTAGAGAAAAACTTGATGATATCCTTAAGTCAGGTAAACCTTGTAGGAACACAAGAGGGCTAGGCTATAATGAGCCAACTAAGGTTAGTAACCTAGAACCTAAAAAGACCAGGAATGCATCAGGAAGCACTACTAAGAGAAATTCACCTATATGTCATGCATGCGGAGATGTTGGTCATTTAAAGTTTGAATGCTTGGTCCTTAAGAATCCGGTTCGGAACTTGAAAGGTAAATTTGTACCTACCGGTAAAAGGATGAATCAGATGTGGAGTCCTCCTAAACAAACTCCAAACATGAGGAAGAATTATCCCACTCCACCAAAGAAAGACAAAAGAATGGAAGAGCTCCTAGAAATGGTAAAACAGTTGAACAAAAGAACCATGGAGCTGATGAAAGAGAAAACCTCAAAAACTTATGCCCAAACAATGACATCCCTAGAATCAACCAAGAAACCTAGTTCTCCAAAAAGGATAGTCTCTAAATGGGTAGTTAAGAACAAATGCTTAGTTATTCATACAGCCCTTAGAGCCGGAAGAAACACTAGGTGGTATCTTGATAGTGGATGCTCCCGACACATGACAGGTGACAAGACTCAGTTTTGTGATTATGCTGAATTTGATGGTGGGTCTGTTACCTTTGGAGATGGGAGTATTGCCAAGATTGTTGGAAAGGGAACCATCACCGGGCCAGGATTGCCCAAAATTGAGGATGTTCTATGTGTTGACGGTTTGAAACATAATCTGTTAAGCATCTCTCAAATATATGATGAACAGCATTCCGTGAAATTCTCCAAAGAGATGTGTGAAATTATGGACCAAACTGGAAAATTAATATTAAAAGGGTTTCGCACTGGAGATAACTGCTATGTGATTGAAAAAAAGGGTGATGAGGGACCATCTGCCGTATGCCACATGGCTATTAATGATGATACTGAATTATGGCATCAACGGCTTGGTCATGTCCATTACAGGAACCTTGCTAAGCTAAGTAGGAAGAAATTGGTGAGAGGATTACCAAAGATTGGGAAGAAACCAAAAGAAGTATGTGCTGAATGCTTGAAAGGTAAACAAATTAAAGTTGCACATAAGAAGACATCCATCATTGCTACATCAAAACCCCTTGACCTACTCCACATGGACCTTGTAGGCCCCACAAGAGTAATGAGTCAAGGAGGTAAGAGGTATTTCTTCGTTATTGTTGACGACTATTCCCGGTATACATGGGTTGTATTTTTGAAAGAAAAGTTGGATACATTCGAGGAATTTGAGAAACTCATGAAACGACTCCACAATGAAAAGGAATGCACAGTAAAACGTATTAGGAGTGATCATGGAGGGGAATTTGAGGATGGGCGCTTTGAACTATTCTGTGAAAATTTAGGAATCAAACATGAATTCTCAGCCCCAAAAACTCCCCAACAAAATGGAGTAGCAGAAAGGAAAAACAGAGTTCTACTCGAAATGGCCACAGTCATGATGAACAGCAAAAATATAGCTCAAAATCTGTGGGCCGAAGCAGTGAATACAGCTTGTCACATCATTAACCGAGTCTATTTGAGAGCTGGCCTAGATAAGACCCCATATGAGCTGTGGAATGGAAAAGTCCCAAACATCAAGTACTTTAGGGTCTTTGGTAGCAAATGTCACATCCTTCGAGATAGAGAAAATTTAGGAAAATTTGACTCTAAGAGCGATGAGGGAATATTTCTAGGATATGCTTCTGATAGTCGGGCCTATAGAGTGTACAATACAAGGACTAAAACAACTCAAGAATCCATAAATGTTGTCATTGATGACCAATCCAAGGAAGACACAAGACTTGATGATGATGAAGTGGGAAAACCGTGCCACATAGGTAAACCTGATGAAAAATCTCCCACTCCCAATGCCTCAATAGCTTCGGGAAATGCTCCACATGTCAAGGATCATCCCCTCAATCAAATCATTGGAGATCCGGATGTTGGAGTCAAGACTAGAAGACAACTTGAGGCCATCAACAGTCATGTGTGCTTCACTTCAAAAATTGAACCAAAAAATATAAATGAAGCTCTCAATGATGAATTTTGGATACTTGCTATGCAAGAGGAACTTCAACAGTTTATCCGAAATGATGTTTGGTTTCTAGTTGAAAGACCAACTGAGAAAAATGTCATTGGAACCAAATGGATCTTCAAAAACAAAACAGATGAATCTGGCAATGTGATTCGGAACAAGGCACGTCTCGTAGCTCAAGGGTACTCTCAAATTGAGGGAATTGATTTTGATGAAACTTTTGCCCCGGTAGCTAGACTCGAATCCATTCGAATTCTCATGTCCATAGCATGTGCTCTTAAATTCAAATTATTTCAAATGGACGTGAAGAGTGCCTTTCTAAATGGTATACTTGATGAGGAGGTTTATGTTGAACAACCAAAAGGGTTTGTGGACCCTAGTTACCCTCAAAGAGTCTACCGATTGAAAAAGGCTCTCTATGGGTTAAAACAAGCCCCCCGAGCATGGTATGAACGTCTTACTCAATTTCTTATTGCTCACCAGTTTGTTAGGGGGAGTGTTGATAAAACCCTATTTGTTAAAAGGACGGCTGATTCCTTTCTCATTGCTCAGATTTATGTAGATGATATTGTATTTGGGTCTAACAGTGAAGAATTCTCTGGCTTATTTGCTGAACTAATGAAATCTGAATTTGAGATGAGTTTGGTTGGCGAACTAAATTTTTTCCTAGGATTGCAAGTTAAACAGCTGAAAAATGGAATCTTTATCAACCAAACTAAGTATGCAAAAGACTTGGTCAAGAGATTTGGGCTAGACTCGGGTCGATCACACACCACGCCTATGGCCACCACCATTAAACTTTCTAAAGACTTATCTGGCACTAGTGTTGATCAACATCTATATAGAAGTATGATTGGGAGTCTTCTCTACCTCACAGCTAGTAGACCCGATATCGCCTTTAGTGTAGGGGCGTGTGCTAGATTTCAAGCCGATCCTAAGGAATCACACCTCATTGCTGTAAAACGAGTGATTAGATATGTGGCCTGCACCACTGATTATGGCTTGTGGTACCCCTTTGACACCTCAACCATCATTGCGGGGTACTCCGATGCCGATTGGGCCGGAAATATGGATGACAGAAAATCCACTAGCGGTGGCTGTTTTTACGTCGGAAATTGCTTAGTTGCTTGGCATAGCAAAAAGCAAAACTCCATCTCCTTGTCCACCGCTGAAGCTGAATATATTGCTGCCGGAAGTTGCTGTGCTCAACTACTTTGGATGAAGCAGATGTTGAAGGATTATGGTCTTAATCAAGATGAAATGACGCTTTTTTGTGACAACACAAGCGCCATTAATATCTCAAAAAATCCGGTTCAACATTCTCGAACCAAGCATATCGACATCCGGCATCACTTTATAAGAGAACTCGTTGAGGAAAAACTGATTAATCTTGAATACATTCAAACTGAGAGGCAATTGGCCGACATCCTTACTAAGCCGTTAGATTCCACAAGGTTTGAACACCTTCGGAAGTCTATCGGTGTGTGCTCATTCTAGCAAAATGGACACTCATGTGCTCATAGGTATATCTGAGGAATTAGCCTCATTCTTTTTTGGTGATTATTGATATTGTCATGCTCACACTCTTATCAAATTAGCTGGAAATCATTTGCTGAAGGGAGAAAATGTTTAGTGTTGAAAATCTCACTGGGGGCATTTCCGATGGATCGGACACATCGTCCGATCAATCGGAAATATCGGCAGATCAACAGTCAAATACGTGAGCCCTATTCATTCGGTTTTCATTTCTGCCCTCTTCCTCTCCTCTCTCAGCCCCTTTTGCTAGGGCATCTCCATCCGATCGGTCTATAGTTCAGCTGGGTTTCCCTGGATCCTCATTTGCAGCCTCAACAGGTCTTTGTGTCTCCTCGGTAAGATCCTTCAAGCTGTCAGTTTGATTTTTTTTTTGGCTATCCGGTTGGTTTCTTCTGTCCCTCTCCTCTATCAGATCATCATTTCTAGGGATTTGAAGAGTTTTCCGTCCATCTTGGTATCTACATTGGTTAAATCCTCTTTCCAAGCTTGCTACATCATGCCTAAAGATCCGAAAGGCAAGTCCAAGATGGCAGCTGGGCCATCCACCACTGCCAGGACCAAGAAGTTGCAAACTTCTCGACCCTCTCAGGGCTCTCCTCCACCTGCTGCACCTCCTGTCCAGCCTGAGAGTCCAGCCTCTCTCTCTCGGTTTCAATCTCGCACCATTATCTATGAGAGAGTGGTCACTGAGTCCTGCGTGGAGCCCTTTGGCATTCCCGCTCTTCTTGCTCAGATTGGGTGGGATCCTGTACTTCGTTTTGGCGGTGTAGCCCATCCCGAGGTGGTATATACATTTCTATCTAAAATCATCAACCTGTTGGAAACCCTCCCTCCTGTGAGGTTATTGTCGGCGGCCGGGTCGTCCAGGTCACAGCCCACACTATAGCCGCCCTGATTGGTGTTCCCGTGTCCACAGCCCCGCAACCCAATGACAATCTGCTTGATACTTCTCTTAGGGCTGATTGGACTCGCTACTTATGTCGGGGTCCAAATCCGGAGTGGATCGACGGTAGTGCTCTCCGCGCATCTGAAATGTCTAATAGGTTTCGAGTGCTCCATCAGATCTTCAGCACCAATGTCTATCCCTGCAGTACAAACAAGTCCGACCTTACTGCCAATATGGTCAATCTGCTGTACCACGTTGGTCATGGGACGCGCCTGTGTCTCCCATCCATCATTTTGCATCATATTTTGGACGCCCTGCCACACAACCGCAACACCATTCCGTTCGGGTGGCTCATTACTAGATTAGGGCACGAGTGCGGATTTACAGATATTGTGGTCCACCCTATTCCTCGCCGCACATTCAGGGACCTCAATATCAAGAAGATGACCCTTCCAACAGAGGATGACGTCGAAGATCGGGATTTCTCGCACACTCCCACACAGGTGTCGGCTGACACCCACAGCGGGTCTTCTGCTCCATCACCGACTCCTGCCCCAGCTCGTCGCTCAGTCAAGCGGCGCCTTCAGTCCGACGCCTCTTCGGCACCTCCTCCTCCCAGCACGGAGCAGATCACTGCTCAATTAGATCGCGTGGAGGGTGCCCTTGCCCAGCATGGTGAGCGGCTGTCGCGACTCGAGAGCTTGATGCAGTCCATTCATGCTGCTGTCCAGAGCCTCACCTCAGCTTTATCATGCCGTCGTGATGACGTCACTGGCCCTGCTCCATAGCTGCCTACCTTTTCAGTTAGGGTCCCTAGTGTTTAGTCGTCGCAGATATCTTTTTGGAGCGACGTTGATAGTTGTATTGATTGGTGCATCTTTTCTTTGACACCTTTTTGGATTGACGGCCGGTTATACTTTTTGGATATGTTTTTGGATATTTTTTGGATGTTCTGGATGCTCAGTATTTGGATATTATGATGATCATTATGTCTTTCTTGTTATGCTATTATATCTGATGATCATTCTTTTTGGGTATCTTCTGCATATATACATATAATTGTGCGAAATTGCTTATTCCTGGTGGGCTTCTTGCCCTCTTTTTTGGTTTTTGTATATATGGTTTGTTGGTCATGATATACATTTCAGGAGGGGAGGTTGGTTGCCTGGGCTATAAGCCCTCTGTGCTTACTGTCATATACTTGTATATCCTTGCATGACCATGTGTGTGTTGGCTTCCTCTCTCGGCTCGATAATGTTTATTTTCCTCCTTGCGTCTATGACATATGCGCTGCATTCTCATTTTACTAACCTTTGTCAATCACTGACAAAAAGGGGGAGAATTTATCCCACCAAAAGATCCAGGTTATCTTTTTGTTGATCTTTTGTGTGTAGGGACTAAGGGGGAGTTCATGTGAAGCCTAGTTTGTACATTGAGTCTGTACATTTTGTATGTAATGAGTCATGTCTATGTATAAAGTTTTTATTTTTCTCGACATGATGTATTTTGGTTTTTGGTGTCTAGGATAAGTCTGTGGGATGGACCAAGACTTGCATAGGTTTGGTTTTGTCTGGTAATTGACAAAGGGGGAGATTGTTAATGCAAAGATTTGTCAATTACCATGGTTAGTGTGTCGTCGAGTCCCTGGCGACTGAAGACAGTTTTCCTTGCGGCTGAAGACAGAAGCTTCTCGAAGATCAAGTCAGCTTCTAGCCTCTCCACCCCAAACCTTTGATCCTAAAAACTTCTATAGATGGCCCAAGACCTTTCTAGGCACATCCTTAGCACCATCTATAGCTCACCTTCCATTAAGATCAGCAATGGATAGGTTCTTGGTAGCAGAAGTTTCTTTAAAATTGAAAATATTTAAGTCTGCTCTCTCCGATACATACCCGATCCATCGGAGAATATTCCGATAGATGTCCGATCAATCGGACAATGTGTCCGATCGATCGGAAAATAGTCCAGTTACATTGCAAACTCTCTGGACACTTTTCCGAGCCATCGGAGGGATGTCCGTTCCAGCGGACAGTGTGTTCCGATCAATCGGACAGTATGTCTGATCAATCGTACATTTGTCCAGCAAACTTTGAAAAACTCTCTGGACTCTTTTACGATCAATCGGAGGTCTGTCCGATCCATCGGACAGGGCTCTCCGATCCATCGGACATAGATACGATCCATCGGAGGAATTTTCAGAAAAATTGCATCAACTCTCTGGAAGAAATTCCGATCAATCGGACCACCTATCCGATCAATCGGACAGGGTATTCCGATCAATTGGAACTAAGTCCGATCAATCGGAGAACCTGTTTTCAAGCAAAATTCAAATTTGACTAAATCTTATGTCCGATCGATCGGAACCTATCGAGCTGACCGTTTTCTGACCGTTGAAGGGCATAATCTATTTATAGAACTCGGTTGGATCTTGCCCAAGATACCTTGAGCATCATCTAGGGTTTGAGTGAGCCTTCTTCTTGAGATCCCCTTCTTCCAAACCCTTAGATCTGTTGAGTTCATTCTTCAATCCATGTTGATCTGACCAACATTGATTAAGCATTCAAAGCTTGGATTGAAACATGAACTCAACCCCTCTTTAATGGCATCTTGACCTACCTCTCATAGACATTTTCTTGTCATCAATGCCATTAATGGTGGTTTAGGTAGAAGCTTTCCTCATATAAAAGCCATATCCCAAAATAGCCTCAACCTAACCTCAATCCCTCACCTTGGAAACTACAATGGGCCATCCGGAGCAAGGTTGCTGATCGAGGGAGCTGAAGAAGACGTCTTCCGTACAAGCTGAAGCTTCTTCAACAAAGGCATCATCAAGGGACTCAATCAGCTAAGTATCTTTAGTCTTTCGAGTCCAAGAAACCTCCTCAAGTTGAGATTTGGGTTTTAGAGTTTGAAGACCCAAACTCGGTAGAGTCCTTGCGTAGGACAAGTCCTTGAGTAGGACAAGCCCTTGTGTAGGACTAAGTGGTCATGGATTAGTCCTATGGAAGGATGAATCCATGTGTTGAGTCGTAAGTCCTTTTGTAGGCTGTTAAGGTTTATGGTTAACCTCATTTAAAACCATAGTGATAGTGAAATCCGGCCACTCAAGGAGTGAGTGGATCAGCCGGGAGTGGAGTAGGTACATAACCGAACCACTATAAAAATCCCTTGTTGTGTGGTGAATGGATGAACTGATTTACTTCTTTTACATGTGCTTCTATTGATTTATGCTTTGCATATCTGGTGTTTGATGAAAGTGCTCTAAGAATACTTTGTATTGAGAAATTTAAAAAGTGTCCTATTCACCCCCCTCTAGGACAAGATAACTTATTTCTTGCTTCTACAACAGCGGTAATTAAACTTATACCGCATTTTCACTTTTGACATTCTTCATTCCACTCGAATGAGTTTTCCTTTTGAAGTAGGTTACATAAAGAACGAGAGAGTAAACTGAAGTCCTTTATGAACCTTCTATAAAATTTTACGTGTCCCAAAAAGGACCGCACATCTCGTATGCTCTTGGGTGGTGAAAGGTCATAGATAAGATCAATTTTCGCTTTGTCCACCTCGATTCCATTTTGTGAAACGATGTGACCAAGTACAATTCCCTTTTGAACCATAAAGTGACACTTCTCCCAATTCAGCACAAGGTTCTTCTCTTCACATCTTTTCAGCACAGATTTCAAGTGCTCAAGGCACTCATCAAAGCTACAACTAAATACTGAGAAATCATCCATGAAGACTTCGAGGATTGTCCCCACCATATCAGAAAATATACTCATCATACAACGCTGAAAGGTGGCAGGGGCATTACATAGTCCAAACGGCATCCGTCAATAGGCGAAAGTGCCGAATGGACATGTGAATGTAGTCTTTTCTTGGTCTTCACGGGCGATCTCTATTTGGTTGTACCCTGAATAGCCATCAAGGAAGAAAAATGAGAATGACCTGCCAACCGTTCTAAAATTTGATCAACAAATGGTAGGGGGAAGTGGTCTTTCCTCGTGATAGTGTTTAGCTTCCGGTAGTCAATGAACATTCTCCAACTGGTAGTGACTCTGGTTGGTACGAGTTCATTATTGGCATTGGCTACGATGGTGATCCCAGATTTCTTAGGCACCACTTGAGTTGGACTCACCCATTGACTATCGGATATTGGGTAGATAATACCCACATCCAATAGTTTGACCACTTCGGCCTTAACCACATCCTTCATGTTTGGATTGAGTCATCTTTGTGGTTGCCTAGATGTCTTTGCATTCTCCTCAAGGTGTATGCGATGAGTACAAATCAGTGGGTCTATGCCTTTGAGATCCGTAATCGACCACCCAATGACACTCTTGTGCTCTAATAGAGTGGCCATTAGCCTACTCTCCTGTTCCTCATCCAAGTGGGAAGAAATCACCACCGGATATGTCTCATCTCGACCTAAATAGACCTATTTCAGCTCATTTGGTAATGGTTTTAGGTCGAGTGTTGGCGCCCTGATATTGGATGGGAGGGCTTTATTCTCATTTACGGGCAAAGGCTCAAATAGGGCCCTCCATCTTTTTTTATTAAGCACTGGCATCGCATTTAAAATGGCATCCATCTCTCATATTGTGTCATCATTTATCTCGTGAGAGTGGGCCATACATGCCTCCAAAGGATCTGAATATAATGATAAGGGGAGTGTATCTTCCACGAATGACTCAATCATATTTATCTCGTGGATCTTATCATCAACCTCCCGTGGTTGCTTGCATAAATCAAATATATTTAGCTCAAGTGTCATATTTCGAAAGGACATTTGTACCAGCCCGTTTTTACAATTGATAATCGCATTGGAAGTGGTTAGAAAAGGGCGGCCAAGTATAACAGGAATTTGAGCACTAGTACCTATCACAGGATACGTATCCAAGACAATAAAGTCTACTGGGTAGTAGAATTTATCAACTTGGACTAGAACATCCTCAATCATTCCTCTCGGTATACGAATGGATCTATCAGCAAGTTGGAGTGTGGTTTTGGTGGGTTTCAATTCACCTAACCCAAGTTGTTCGTAAACCGAGTATGGAATGAGGTTCACACTTTCCCCCAAGTCGCGTAAGGCTTGTTTAATCCGGTAGTCTCCTATGATGCATGAGATGGTTGGACTATCCGGATCTTTGTATTTTTGGGGCACCTCTTGTTTGATGATGGCGCTCAAATTCTAAGGCAAAAGTACTTTGTTATGAACATTGTGTTTCCTTTTGACCGTACACAATTCCTTTAGAAATTTGGCATAGGATGGTATTTGTTTTATGGCATCCAACAACGGGATGTTGATCTTCACCTGCTTGAAAACCTCTAATATTTCCAGATTTTTGTCTAAAGGTTTAGGTCAAATCAACCTTTGGGGAAACGGGGCAACCGGCTTGTATTGCCTTTCCGGTTCTTTCTCTTGTGGAGTGTTGTTAAAGCTATCATCCCCTTTGGAATTTTTCGGATCCTTAGGCTTTGGGGCCTTCACCGGATTAGATTTGTCAATTACTTTCCCACTTCTCAAAGTGGTGATAGCTTGAACATGCTCTGTATGTTGGGAGGATGAGCTCGCATCTTGTATCTCAAATTGGGTTCTTGGGTTAGGAAGAGGTTGGGCAGGAAGTGTGCCTTTCTCCTTAACACTGAGATGAGATTCAACTCTAGCTATTGAAGTCTTCAATTCATTCATGGCTTGAGTTGAATTTTGATTGAATTTCAATTGCTCTTGCATGAACTCATCTACTTTTAGAGAATTTGTCTTGTTATACTCAGCTTGAACCGATACAAATGCACCCAACATCTCCTCTAGCGTAACTTTTGGATTAATGACTAGAGATGGACCTAGTATAGGTTGGGCTTGAGGGATATTGGTTGCATTCACAGTGGGTCCATTCCTCCAACTGAAGTTGGGATGGTTCTTCCAACTAGCATTAACGTGTTTGAGTTTGGAGCACCAAATTGTCGTTGATAACTGTTTATGGCATTTGATTGTTCTTGTAAGATGTCCTGAACCACTGAAATTGTGGGACAATCTTATGTTGCATGTTGATTTCCGGCACAAATTCCACAAACAGTTTCAACGTCATTGGAGTTAATCGTCTCTCCTTTCCTCAATTCCATGGCCTCAACTTTTCTTGTGAGGCTTGCCACCCGTGCACTTATGTTATCCTCTTCTGATAAGACATAAATTCCTCCTTTCTCTTTTTGTTGGCCAGTCTTGGAATTTGCTAGTTTCGATGTATCCCAAGATTGTGCATTCTCAGCCACTTCCTCCAAGTAGTCCCATGCTTCATCGGCTTCCTTATTCATGAACTCCCCATTACACATCATCTCTACAAATTGGCGATGGGTGAAGTTAGTCCATCATAGAAAAAACTTATAACCCGCCAAATTTCATAGCCATGATGTGGGCATGCATTTAACAAGCCCTTAAACCTCTCCCAACATTGGAAGAAGGTCTCATCTTCCTTTTGGGCGAAGTTCATAATAAGGCGCCTCAACATGTTCGTTTTATGAGTAAGGAAGAATTTTTTAATGAATTCCCTGTGCATATCAGTCCATGCACCAATTGATTTTGGCCTTAATGCATGAAGCCAACCTTTAGCTTTATCTTTAAGAGTGAAAGGAAATAATTTAAGTCTTACCACATCATCTGTAACATTCGCAAAGTGCATGGTGGTTATTACCTCATCAAACTCCTTAAGGTGTTGATAGGCACTTTCACTGTCTAATCCATGAAATTTTGGTAAGAGTTGGATCACTCCCGGTTTCAAATCTACATTCCCTGCATTTTGTGGAAAGATTATGCATGAGGGAGTGCTCGCTCTTGCTGGTTGCAAGTAATCACGTAATGTTCTTGGTCGGGGAACATTCTCAACCACATTCTCTCCCGTTTCGGTTTGGTTTTGGCCCAGATTAGGATTGGCCATCGGATTAGGTTGATTCACAGCTATACTTTCAGACAAAATTGGAGAAGTTAGATGTCTCCTAGCACATGGTTCTCTGTCTATTCCTTCTACGATTCCTCCTTCACTTATGAGTTGGTTATTGGAATCCCGAGCCCAATGTGGCATGCAAAACCAAAAAGTATGAAACAAAGAGAAAGAAGAATTCTTCCTCCCTTCCTTTACTCTTCTCTAAGACCGAAGCACAAGGTGTCTTGTAATGGCTAAGCCAGAAGTAAGGATAGAGACCGATTTCTCCAAGGTCAATAGGGGTTTAGAGAACTCCCCACCCACTTTTTAAATCTTTTAAGAAAAAGTGCAGAAAAAGAAGAAAGAGGAGTAGAGGTGAGAAGAGAAATCCCTGAGCACAAGGTGATCCAAGACGGCAGAGCCGACCAATAGGAATCCAGGTGGCACAAGGCCCACCTTTCAGAGATCCAAAAAGGAATCTCCACCCACTCTACCAGAGATGAATGCGATAGGAGCAAATAGGAGAAGAAGAAGAGTAAGGTTTAGAAAGATAGAACCTAATTCGGCACTTGAGATCCTTATTTCTTCTTCAGCTTCCTAGGAATCCCTGCAAAAGAAAAATCAAACAAAACAAACTAAGTTAGTCTTAGAATCCTAAAAATCCTAAATACATACTATTTTCAAAAATTTGTGAAAAACCGTCAAAGTCCCCGGCAACGACGCCAAAAACTTGTTCGCTTCCCTAAGTGTAGGGTTGCGATGTAGTAATAATCTCGGTAAGACCGAGGTCGATCCACAGGGACTTAAGTAGAAATTCACAAAATACCTCCAATAGTTTCTATTCAAAATCTAACAACCAGAATTGTAGTAGATTGATGTAAGTAGCAATGTTGAACTAAACTGAAGTAATCAATTAATAAAAAGGCACTAGGGTTCAAGGATCCACTTGTAGCAATCCTTAATGCTCAATCCACTGTGGTTTCTCGCTTTCTCAACTAGAATCGAAATTAAGATCTATCTAGTCGGATGATAAAGCTGTTAAAACTAATAATCTGCCATATGTAAGATCAATGTACATGATTCACTCAATGTAAGCTAGGACGAGCATGCTCAATTGCATGGGTCAGTCCCAATTCCAATAGACTAAGTTCATAATCATAACCATCACTAAGGCCTGTCACAAGACAAAGCTAGATCCTGACTTGAACTTGATTCAAATCATATACACAGTCCACATACAACAAAATCTCAGAAAAGTAGAACTTTCGTAAGAAGTTCCCACATGAAGATCATAGTACTAGAGCGTACTCCGATTCCTCGGATCATACAGGTCTAAACTAGCACACAACCATTAAGAACTCAAGCAATTCTCCCAAACATCCATGAGTCATCATAAGACTAAGAAAAACTACTTGGAACTTGTATTAACTTCAAACCATTGTTCATAAACATGAAATCCAACTTAAAAACCAACTAGAAACGAATTGAAACATCTTAGATCCACTACAAGCTTCACCTCTTAACCCTAGCTAAAAGGTTTAGCTGCTCATGATCCAAGGAAACATGAAACAACTAGAAAAATCATAAAAACAGCAAAACAAACTAGAAGGAGTTGTGGAACTCCGAAATCTGCTTCCGCCGCCTCCCAACTTGCTCAAACCCTTCTAAGATACCCTAGGAACGATCCCTAGGTGTCCTTTTATAGTGGGGAGGCTCTGTAATATCAAAATATTCTCGAATTTGAGTAAGGTTACGCAGTGCGCAGAGAAATTCGGCGCCAAAAATGGAAGTTTTTGTTTTAAATGCATGGCCGACCGGTCTGGACCGGTCGAATTGCTTTCCTCATCAGTCCAGCGTGCATAAGGGACCCTCAGACCTGTTGGCCGACCGGTCAAGACCGGTCAGACTGAGTTGGTCATTAGTCCAACAAGTTCAGAGGATCAAGGGGAGATGGCCGACCGGTCTAGACCGGTCTTGGCCTGTTTTTCTTCATTTCTTTCCTTCTTTCTTCTCTCTCTGCTTTCTTCTTTCTTCGGCCCATCTTGGGTCTTCATCCAAGGCTCTTAAAGAGGCCCTTTTGGCCTCCTATTGGGTGAAGTCCACTCTAATTCCTGCAATCACAAAACATGCATTAGATTAGTCTTTAAATCATGAAAACCTTGCATAATGAGTGATGAATTGGGGTTAGAATATTCACAATTAAGAGCTCAACATTGTGATTGAATAGGACTAGAACTTGGAAGTTCAACTTAAGTGGGATTGAATGTGTTTCAGTGCTTTATCTTCCAAGTAGATGAGAGATAAAACTTCAAATCTAGTTGTGTTTTATGCTTGGATTGATTAGATTTACATGGGATTGCTATAAGTGAATCCTTGAAAGCCTTAGTTCCATTAATTATAGATTTTGCAACCTTACTGTTTTTGAGTTAGTTTATGATTTAAACTTCTAAATTGATTGAAATTGAAGTTGCTGGAATAGTTTAGAATTGGTTTTCTAATTCCCTATGGATCGAACTCAGTCTTACCGAGAATTATTACTACATCGCAGCCTTGCACTTGAGGAGAGCGAACAAGTTTTTGGCGCCATTGCTGGGGAGTTTAGATAAACGGTTCTAGATTATTTTAGTGACTGTAGAAGTAGAAGTAGATAGGTTTTTTTTATTTCCCAGGATTAACAAGTTGTTTTATTTTGTAGGAATTCTTCCATAGTTCAAGCGAAGCGGGTAATATCTTTCTAACTTAGTGTTTTTTTTACAGATTTTTCAATTTTTTAGATTTTTGTTAAATTCTGTTTTAGGATTATGATTAGTTTGGTTCTTAGTTGTGTGGTTTATGTCCTGTTGGGAACGTGACCACACCGATCGTCTCCAATCCGAATGTGGTCTAGTTGGACCATTATCAGTCCATAGACGAGTCCGAAAATACCAAGAGCTTTGTGATAGTTTAGGGAGTATGGATCAAACACTTTTAAGGAATCCTCCCCCCTACTCCAACTACAAACGCAAATCAAGAAGGAGTAGGAGAGAATAAGGTACACAATGTTCCTCCAATGAGATCTTTACGGGACTACCTACAATCGGCCCGTACAACTACACCCTCGTGCGTGGTTTTACAATGAACCAAGGGAAACATTGACATAAAGCTGGGTGTGATTCAACTTTTGCCAAAGTTCCATGGGCTAGACTCTAAGAGCTCATACCTATACTTAAAGGAATTTAAAGAAGTGGTGGCTACTTTGCAATATGCAAAAGTTTTGGAAGATGCCACAAAACTTAAACTTTTTCCCTTTTCATTAAAAGAAAGAGCCAAAAGTTGGCTTCTGTTAACGTCAGATTTTGTAACAGGATCCTCCGGACGTTCACCTTCTCTCCAACAGAGATTTCCTCCGCCAAACCTGAAAGAAGACAGACAGCAACTAAGGGTGGCTGGGGTCCAGCCGTTAGCCCTCGGATGCTTAAGTCAGGTCAAAGCAAGAAGAAGAGTAGCCAGGCAAAACGGGACAGAGATCGAATATTGTGTACCTTTCTCTTAATGGAGTCACCTCTTTATATAGATCTAGAGCGATCCAATCTGTCACGTAAGATATCGAGATCCCGCTGATCTCGTGTACGATACTGAGATCTTGCTGATTTTGTGGGATAAGATCCTCATCTTTAGAGACGAGATCCAACCCAATGACTTATTTCGGCAATCACGTTCCTTGATGGCAATCCCTTGAGATCCGGAACCACCAGAGAAGATAAGCCCAAAAATCGACCTATACGGGCTGCCGGTAGGCGTAGTAATAGCGCTGATCGCTCATGTAGAGCTGAAAATCATAGTTGTAGTCATAGCCAGCGAAAAGGAAGGAGACGCCGACAAGACGGAAACCACCGAACTGGGTGTTGCCCTGCCTGGCATCGCAGAGGGATTTGTCAAGCTGCTCGACGGGAATTGGGTGCTGGTACTGAAAGGTTAAGAGATGTAGCCGCAGGAAAGCTGTTCGCATGTTGGAACATGGTCGCGAGTCCAAGTGCTCTCTTATTTAGACGTAACACCTTTCAACGACTTACGAGGAGGTCTGCTCGCGGATTTTGCTTTGTCGTGTTTGACTATTGGCTATGAGAACTCGAGACTTGCGAATAGTTGCTCCGTATTTATCAATCCTGCGACTCTCGCTCGGATGATCTCGAGAGTCGAAATGGGCGTCCCGCACTTTCCCAATCTGCGACTCTCGATCAGATGATCTCGAGAGTCCAATGGATACTTTCGTATTTACCCAATCCGCGACTCTCGATCAGATGATCTCGAGAGTCCAATGGATACTTCCATATTTACCCAATCTGCGACTCTCGATCAGATGATCTCGAGAGTCCAATGGATACTTCCATACTTTCACGATCTGCGACTCTCGATCAGATGATCTCACGAGTCGAATGGGCGTCCATGTACAATCTTTAATAGCTGAGCTGGTCTCCATTATTTTGCCTATAACAGATGCCCCCCAAGTCCTTGCCGCCAAGAATTTTTAAGGGAAGGACTTAGCTTACTATCACACGTAACCGCCAGCTGCCTTCGTCGAGAATGGAACCTCACATGATGGGCTGGAATTAATGAGCGCCAGCTTTCCGCAGCCTTTCCGCAGACAGAAAATGAAGGGGCGCTCGCCACGTGTTTGAGGAGTTAATGGGCGTGCCTGCTCGAGTGCTGCGCCGAAGGAGGGACTGCCACGTGCCATCAGATGCGGCGGAATGATTGCCTATAAATATACGGAGTCCGCCATTTCTCTGGTTTTCTACAGAAGCTTTTCGAAAGGAATTTTTCTGCAGTCAATCTTTTCTCAGTCTCCTTCCTCCGGCGCTCCTTCTTTTCCTTTCTTTCTTTTCTGGGTATAGGCTTCGGTTCTCTTCTTTTTCATAATCTTCTTAAAAACTCCATGGCTGGGAACTCTGACGAGACCACCGTTCCTCTAGGAGATGCCACCCCGGAATCCTCTGCTTCTAGCAGTGTGAGGGTTCCGGCAGGGAGATATACAGCAGCCGGATATCCTTCTGTTCTATCGGAGGACCGGCTGGCTGAGTTACGGGAGAGATACCTGATCCCCGACTCAGTCGCTCTCCGTTTGCCCGGAGATGGAGAGACACCAGACTCCCCCCCCCCCCCCAGGATGTGTAGCTTTTTACAAGTACCAGCTCATCCTGGGGGTACGCCTCCCACTCCATCCTTTCATACGCGATGTTCTCCGGTGTTACAAGATTGCCCCCGGGCAACTTATCGTGAACGGATGGAGGGTAGTTCTGGGCTCCTTTGCCCTCTGGGCTCAGGCCGGCAACGGGGAGCTCACGGCGAAGGAGTTCCTCCGTATGTTCCGTCTGAAAAAGGCACCCTCCAGTGAAGGCTGGTATTACTTGTGTTACTGGCACCGGGATAACTTCGTGCTGGGGAAACCCTCCTCAAACTATCCCGGCTGGAGGAAACGGTGGTTCTACGCTTCCGGGAACTGGGAGTCTGCTTCCTCCAGAGGTCCAGGGGTTACCCATTTTTTCTGCGAAGGTAGGCACAATCCCACATTGTGCAGTTTTCTCCAGTTAGGATTTTAGAGTTTTTACTTCATTCTTTGACCTCTGTTTATGCTCGCAGGTATCCCGGCCTTGAGAAAACTAAATCTGAAGGGAGGAATCAACGAGAAGATTGTCAAGGTGTACAAGGTGCCTGTTGGAGATAGGCACATCGAGGCTTGCTTGTCTCCTTCGCGACTTGCAGCAGCGGGCCTAATATCCAGAAGAGAGGTTGAGATGACGAAGGCCGGAGAGAAGAGGGGTCTGCTGCCCCGACTGAAGGGCACAAGCTCCAAGAGGCAGAAGAGAACACCTGCCAAACCATCTTAATCATCCATCCGCACGGGTAGCGATCAGCCTGTCCCTCCCGCGAGCATGGCGGGGGCCCCGGCTGGGCCACTATTCCCTCACTGGTGGTCGCACCTGGACCGCCAGTGATTAACATTGCTGACAATTCCCCGGATGGGGCGGGGTCCAGCTGCCCCCCAGCTGAAGAGGCTCGAGAGCAGATAGAGCCTCAAGAGCCGGCTCCTGCTCGCGAACTGATCCCTGCTGCCGAGCAGGGACCTGCTCGCGAGTCAATGCCTCCCCCTCGCGAGACGGCAGGGTTGGTTGTTGCCCAACCGTCAGGGAGCGGGACATATTCTATTCCCCGCCACCCCCATCCAGTATGTAAATTTTTATTCGAGAACGTCCCCCCTCATGCCTTCGGCTCTCTTCCCGAGCCAAGCCCTGAGAACCTTTTCCTCGAAGCGAGGGTGAGGATGGTTCAGGTAAGACCTTGTCAAGACCTGCTTTAATCTGTTATTACGTTCCTGAATACTTTCTCACATTTTTCATTACTTTTGCAGGGCTTTGATCTTATCCTGCGAACGAGGCGTGACATCGTTGCCGCCCGTCGCGTGATAGATGAAGCTGAGGGGAAGAGGACTGCCTTGGAGAAGGCAGTTCAGGGAAGAGATCAGCTGCTCAAGGCCCGTGAGGCGGTGATCGCGAAGAGAGATGAGGAGAAGAAGATCCTCATCGAGAAGATCCAAGTCCTGACCGACAGGTATCAAGCCTTGGACTCAGACTTCGTGAAGCTCACGGGTTTGAAGGAGAAGGCTGAGAGAGAGAGGGAGATCTTCCGCCAAGACAAGATCTCGTTGGAGGAGCGGTTTGCGGAGGCCAGGTCGCAGCTCAAGGAGGCCAACGACAACCTGGACAAGGAGCGCTCCGCTCTTGCACAGCTCAAGGACGACTCGATCCACTGGGACGAGGAGAAAGTCGCCCTTGTAAAAATGCTCTTGGAGGAAGGTCCTCGGGCAATTTCCGAGTTCCGGACTTCGCAGCTATATGACGACGAAAGATACGAGTCGTATGATGCTGGTCGCGACTTTGCGCTAAGAGTAGTGCAACGAATGATCCCATCCTTTGATATGGGGGAATTTGGTCGAGTCGCGACCATCATAGCTGCAGAAGAGCAAGCTGCTGCTGAGAACGAGGTGACTGAAGCCACGCAAGCTGGAGGGGTTCCAGAAATGGGCCCTGAAGTCGAGAGCACAGTTCCTCCAAGAGATTGATCTTTTTGTTTTCCTCTCTTGTACTCGCGAGCATATATTGTAAACATTTATTATCAATGAAAAGATATTTTTTGGAAGTGTTGTTCTTCTTGTTTACTCTTTCCCTTTCATGCAATGAATGCCTTCTCGTTCTTGTTTTACTTTCTTTTCGTGCACTGAATGCCCTCCTGTTGCAATGAGTTATGCTCAACCCGGGGGGTCGTAGCGACCATGCCCTCGTGGAGATAGACTAATCTATCGATTGAGAGAATGTGCTTAATCCGGGGGGTTGTAGCGACCAAACCCTCGTGTAGATAGACTGATCTATCGATTGAGAGATAATGTGCTCAATCCGGTGGGTCGTAACGACCAAACCCTAGTGGAGATAGACTGATCTATCGATTGAGACTCCAAGTTTGCCTCCAGGTTTACCAAGGGTATGAAGGTCATCCATAAAATGGAAATGCGACCATCCTGGGTGAATTTAACCCTACCAAAGGTAGGCGATTGGCCAAGGGATTGTATGCATCCTCTTCAAGGCTATTCAGATCCAAGTTAATGGAGTAGCGACCAAAAGATATCTTTCGCTTTATTCATAAAAAGTTGTTTATGAACTACATCAAATCTAGGGGTAGTATCGTAGCAAATGCTCCACGTGCTATGGGCGACGTACGGGCTTCCCTTGCATGTCTTCAAGATAATAAGTACCAGGTCACACAATCCTAATAACCCGATATGGGCCTTCCCAATTTGGATCCAACGAACGAGCGGGAACTCCGAGTTTTTGCCTCAGGACCAAATCTCCGGGATGGAAGGATCTTGGCCAAACCCTAGCATTTCGATAACGAGCAATACGTTGTTGATATGCTGCCACTCGTACTTGGGAAGTATTTCTTCGTTCTTCCAAGAGATCGAGATGAAGTCGAAGGTTTTCCTGATTACTCGCGGGGTAATACTGCTCGATCCGATGCGAGGGCACTTGAATTTCCACTGGTACCACTGCGTCGACACCAAAAGCTAAGGAGAAAGGGGTTTCTCCTGTTGATGTACAAGCCGTGGTTCTATATGCCCATAATACTTCTGGCAGAAGTTCTGGCCATACCCCTTTACATTCACCTAGCTTGGTCTTTAAATGGTGCTTGATGATCTTATTCACTGCCTCGACCTGCCCATTCGCCTGAGGATGATATGGAGAAGTGCGGAGATTACTTATCTTCCATTTTTCACAAAATTCATCAAAAGCTGCGTTGTCGAACTGCGTTCCGTTATCGGTAATTATAATGTGAGGAAGTCCGAAACGGCATATGATATTTCTCCATATAAACTTAGTAGTTTGTTTCTCAGTAATCTTGGCTAATAGTTCTGCCTCGGCCCATTTGGTGAAATAATCAACCGCCACGATCGCGAACCTATTTTGTCCCTTTCCCATGGGTAAGGGCCCAATGATATCGACCCCCCACTGAGCGAAAGGCTAAGGGCTATCAACTGGAGTCATCCGCTCGGACGGTACATGAGTTATAGGTAAATATCGTTGACACTTGTCACATTTTTTAGAAAATTCAATTGCATCTGCTTTCATAGTGGGCCAATAATATCCTTGCCTCATCACTTTATATGCTAGGGATCGCCCCCTGGGATGGTTACCACATGCCCCCTGGTGTACTTCGTCTAGAACACGAAGTGCTTCTTCTGGATGAAGACACCTTAAATAAGGCAAGGAAAAGCTTTTGCGCAACAATATTCCGTCTTGCAAAGTATACCTGACAGCCGGAAGACGAATTTGCCTTGCAGCTTTCTTGTCCTCTGGTAGATGTCCGTCTCTGAGATAAAGGATGATAGGATCCATCCAGCATGGAGATGATTGTACAGATATTACATGCTCGAGAGTCGCTTGGTCGATACTCAGGTTCTGACGATGCTCGATGGGGATCGAATGTGATAACTCAGATTCTGGTGCAGAAGCGAGCTTTGCCAAGGAATCAGCAAGTTGGTTCTTCTCGCGAGGAATATGAATTATTTCATAAGTTTTCAGTTTTGTGAGCAGGATGAGGACACGAGACTTGTATAAGGCCATCCTTTCTTCTTTGGTCTCGAATTCACCAAGGACTTGGTTAAAAATGAGCTGGGAGTCGCTATGAATTAACAGATTCTGAACTGCAAGGACAATGGCCAGTTCGAGGCCAACGATCAGGGCCTCATATTCTGCTTCATTATTTGAGACGCGAGATTTGAAACGCAGAGCATATTGAAAATGTGACCAGTCGGGAGCCACTAAAATCAGGCCTGCTCCGCTACCAGTGGCCCGCGACGACCCGTCCACAAAGAGTGACCAAGGAGGCTGGTTGCTGGTCATGGTATTATCATCAGGAGAGTACGTGAATTCGGCTATGAAATCAGCCACGGCCTGGCCCTTTACCGCGGTCCTAGGGCAGAATGAGATATCGTGCTCGCTGATCTCGACTGCCCATTTAGTTAACCGTCCGGAAGCCTCAGGTTTTTGAAGGACTTGTCGTAGCGGATGATTCGTCGGTACTAAAATAGCGTGGGCTTGAAAGTATGGTCGCAGTTTTCGAGCAGCCGTGACTAAGGCTAGGGCCAGTTCTCCATATCAGAATACCTAGTTTCTGCATCAACCATTGCTCGACTGATATAATAAACGGGCCTCTGCACCCCGGAATCTTCTCTTATTAAAGCGGCGCTAACGGCCATGATGGACACAGATAAATACAGAATGAGCTGCTCATGTGCTACAGGTTTAGATAAAATGGGGGGTGTGCTCATGTATAGCTTCAATTGTTGAAAGGCTTCCTCACACTGTGGTGTCCATTTCCAATCAGACTTGGCCGTTGCACGAAGGAGTTTGAAGAATGGTAAGCACTTGTCAGATGCTCGTGAGATGAACCTGTTCAACGATGCGATGCGACCAGTCAGACGCTGGACGTCCTTCAGAGTGGTGGGGGATTTCATCTCTATCAGTGCTTTTATCTTTTCAGGATTTGCTTCAATTCCGTGCTGGCCAACCATGAACCCGAGAAATTTCTCCGCAGATACACCGAACGCACATTTTTCTGGGTTCAATTTCATTTAGTACCTCCTCATTAGGTCGAAGGCTTCTCGGAGATCAGAAATATGATCATCTTCTACAGTGCTTTTCACGAGCATGTCATCAACATAAACTTCCATATTCCTACCAATTTGAGCAGCGAATATTTTGTTGACGAGACGTTGATAAGTGGCCCCTGCATTTTTGAGGCCGAATGGCATTACCTGGTAGCAATATAATCCTCGATCGGTGATGAAGGCGGTATGCTGGCTATTAGGTGGATGCATCATGATCTGGTTGTAACCAGAATAAGCATCCATAAAGCTAAGCAGAGCGTGTCCAGCTGTTGAATCGACTAACTGGTCGATCCGCGGTGTCGGGAAGCTATCTTTGGGACATGCTTTGTTCAAGTCTGAATAGTCGATGCACATTCTCCATTTGCCATTAGCTTTCCGGACGAGAACTACGTTCGCGACCCACTCTGGATAGTCAACTTCTTTTATGAAATTGACCGTGAGTAGCTTTTCAACTTCAGCTTTGATCGCCATTTGCCTTTCTGCAGTGAAGGCTCGTCGACGCTGGTGTACGGGTTTATGCTTTGGATCGATATTGAGACGATGTACGATGACGTTGGGGTCGATGCCTGGCATATCTTTATGAGACCAAGCGAACACGTCCTGGTATTCAACGAGGAAACGGACCAAATCTCCACGGTGGACACTAGTTAAAGAGGATCCAATGTACACGATTTTAGACGGGTCGTCTTCGATCAGATGAATCGCCACTGTTTCCTCCCCAGGAGTTCCTGATTGAAGAGCATTCTCTCTCGGATCCAACGAGGTGTTGGTGGAGAAGGTGGGTGAACCTTGTTTTATCTCCATAACGGGTGTTGCTTGAGCCTTCTTCCGATCCTGCAGGGCTATCTGATAGCAAGACCGTGCCTCCTGTTAACTTCCTCGCACGACCCCGATACCATTTGGGGTAGGAAATTTGACACACAAATATGAAGGGTGCAAGGCTGCCCCGACCTTAGTAAGAGACGGCCGCCCTAAAATGGCGTTATACGCTGATTTTCGGTCCACCACGAGGAAATTTACGAAGATGGTGGTCTTCGCTGGACTTTCTCCGAAAGTAACTGGGAGATCAATGCTTCCTTCAGGTGTTACTACCTCACCTCCGAAGCCGACGAGGGGGGTCGAAACTGGTTTGAGCAGGCTTCTGGCAAGTGCCATTTTGTTGAAAGCCTCCAAGTATAGAATATCGGCTGAGCTGCCTGTATCCACCATAATTCGATGTGTCAGATAATTTGATACCTTCAATGTGACTACGATGGAGTCTTCGTGAGGGAAGTGAATTCCCTTTGCATCTTCGAGAGTGAAGGAAATTGGAGGATGGCTGGTCTTCGACGAGCTAGACGTCTGTTCCAGCCAGTAGATTTGCTGGGGTTCTTTGGACGCCTTTCGAGCGTATGCTTTTCTGGAAGCTTGAGAATCGCCCCCGCAAGCTGGTCCTCCGATGATGGTGTGAATTTCCCCCGTAGGCTCAGCGTCCTCTTGGTCAGTTTGATGATGAGGTTGTTCCTTTTGGCGAGACGAGGTGTTCGCCCTTTCTGGTGATCGATTTTTACGAGCAACATAATCCTGGAGATGGCCTTTTCGAATGAGAGCTTCGATATGGTCCCGTAGAGAGATGCAGTCCTGGGTTCTATGCCCATGATCTTTGTGGAAGTAACAGAACTTGCTCTTGTCTCTCTTCTCGGGATCGGATTTGATCTTTGCAGGCCACTTCACATACGGCTTGTGTTTAATCTCCATTAGAACCTTTTCATGAGGCCGATTAAGAGGAGTATAGTTATGATATTTACCGGAATAAGTCTTCTTGGGAGAACGTTCGCGTTGATCACGACGATATTTTTTATCTGTAGAAGAGGCTCCTTCTAGCTTGCGTTTCTTACCCTGTACTCCATGGCGTGTCAATGCGACTTCTTCTGCATTGATATATTTCTGAGCTTTGGCTTGGAACTCTGCCATAGTTTTTGGAGGGCTCTTGTCTAAAGCGAACCTAAATCTCTCGCTCGTTATTCTGGCTATGAGGGCTGCGAGGCCTTTTTCTTTAGTATAACCTTCAGTTTGAACGGCTTCAGCGGTGAACCGTACTGTGAACTCCTTTATCGTTTCCCCATGCTGCTGTTTTAGATTCATTAGATGGGAGGCTGGCTTCTTGATGCGGATGCTTCCGATGAATTGAGAAAGGAATATCTCCGGTAACTGAGAAAAGGAGCTGATGGAACGAGGCTTTAATCCTTGGAACCACGTACGAGCTGCCTCCTTCAATGTTAGGGAAAAAGCCCTACACATGATTTCTGAACCATGTCCCTCCAACTCCATGAGGGACCTGTATGTTTCCAGGTGTTCAAGAGGGTCGCCAATACATGTGTACGGGGTGATAACAGGCGTTCGATACTTTCTGGGTAATGGGGCTTCCATAACCTCGCTGGTGAAGGGGGACTCGGATTGATGTATCGCCGCCATGATGGCAGATGGCCGATTTGCCTGGTATCGCTGCTCCATGACATCAAAACGATCATGGATTCTTTTGAGATCTCCTTCCCATGGTAGGGTATAGCTTGATGTTTCGGCGGTGGAGCCCTGCGGTTGAGGTTGTCGGGACGAACTAGAATGCATAGAATGTGGAGACGGCACAGGGAGATGGCTGCCAAGTGGTGGGACCTGTGGTTCGTCCATAGAATGTCTAGATGCCACTGGTATGAGCTGCGGTGGTAACCCTTCGGAGGCTTGTCTCTGCGGTTCGGGGAAATGCTGATCAAGCCGATTTGACAGCGCCTGAACTCCGGTGTTTAGAGTTAGGAGAGTATTTCCAAGGAACCGCAAGACATCGTCTTGATTTCCAGAAGCCTCCAATAATGGATTTGTTGATGGCATATTCGGGGCTCCTTGAGGGATATTCGTTGACGTGGGTGGAAGAGCAGGTACGGATTCCGTCTCATCGGGCGGAGGTGGTGCCTGCCTTGAAGTTGAAGGATAAACAACTTTTTTAGGAGGCATCGCGGAAGGATTTTGATCGGTAGAATGATTGATTTTGATGATCAAGTCGTTCCCACAGACGGCGCTAGACTGTTAACGTCAGATTTTGTAACAGGATCCTCCGGACGTTCACCTTTTCTCCAACAGAGATTTCCTCCGCCAAACCTGAAAGAAGACAGACAGCAACTAAGGGTGGCTGGGGTCCAGCCATTAGCCCTCCGATGCTTAAGTCAGGTCAAAGCAAGAAGAAGAGTAGCCAGGCAAAACGGGACAGAGATCGAATATTGTGTACCTTTCTCTTAATGGAGTCACCTCTTTATATAGATCTAGAGTGATCCAATCTGTCACGTAAGATATCGAGATCCCGCTGATCTCATGTATGATACTGAGATCTTGCTGATTTTATGGGATAAGATCCTCATCTTTAGAGACGAGATCCAACCCAATGACTTATTTCGGCAATCATGTTCCTTGATGGCAATCCCTTGAGATCCGGAACCACCAGAGAAGATAAGCCCAAAAACCGACCTATACGGGCTGCCGGTAGGCGTAGTAATAGCGTTGATCGCTCATGTAGAGCTGGAAACCGTAGTTGGAGTCATAGCCAGCGAAAAGGAAGGAGACGCCGACAAGACGGAAACCACCGAACTGGGTGTTGCCCTGCCTGGCATCGCAGAGGGATTGGTCAAGCTGCTCGACGGGAATTGGGTGCTGGTACTGAAAGGTTAAGAGATATAGCCGCAGGAAAGCTGTTCGCATGTTGGAACATGGTCGCGAGTCCAAGTGCTCGCTTATTTAGACGTAACACCTTTCAACGACTTACGAGGAGGTCTGCTCGCGGATTTTGCTTTGCCGTGTTTGACTATTGGCTATGAGAACTCGAGACTTGCGAATAGTTGCTCCGTATTTATCAATCCTGCGACTCTCGCTCGGATGATCTCGAGAGTCGAAATGGGCGTCCCGCACTTTCCCAATCTGCGACTCTCGATCAAATGATCTCGAGAGTCCAATGGATACTTCCGTATTTACCCAATCTGCGACTCTCGATCAGATGATCTCGAGAGTCCAATGGATACTTCTGTATTTACCCAATCTGCGACTCTCGATCAGATGATCTCGAGAGTCCAATGGATACTTCCGTACTTTCCCGATCTACGACTCTCGATCAGATGATCTCGCGAGTCGAATGGGCGTCCGTGTACAATCTTTAATAGCTGAGCTGGTCTCCATTATTTTGCCTATAACAGCTTCACACCTTAGACCACACTCGATAGGGTCATGGAATGAGATGACCCACGAATTCTTGAAAAAGTTCTTCCCGGCTCATAAAACAAACACGCTTCGAAGAGCCATAATGAACTTTTCGATTAAAGAGAATGGGTCATTCTTCCAATGTTGGTAAAGGTTTAAGGACCTCCTACTTGCTTGCCCACGTCACGGCTATGAAAGCTGGTGAATTTTAAACTTCTTCAATGATGGATTAAGTTACAACATGCGCCAATTCGTAAAGATGATGTGCAACGACAAGTTTATGAGTAAAAATCCAGATGAAGCTTGAAGTTACTTGGATATGTTGGTCGAGAATGCCCAATCATGGGATACCTCAAATAAATCTAGTAATCTCAAGCCTCCTCAATAAAAGGAAAAAGGAGGCATCTATATTCTTAAAGAAGAAGATGATGTGAACGCAAAGATAGCCAGCCTCACAAGGAAGATCGAGGCCATGGAACTTAGTAAGAGTGGAGTTTCAAAGTCCAATGAAGCTATTAAGAACATATGTGGAATTTGTGCCACTAATATACACGCTACGCAAGATCGTCCTACAATTCCTGAGTTTCAAGAGGTGTTACAAGAACATGCAAATGCCACATATGGATATCAACGGCCTTTAACACGTATAACTCTACTTGGAAGAACCACCCAAATTTTAGTTGGAAGAATAATCCCACGGGTAATCCTACCAACTCTCAAGGAGGGCCACCCATACAAAACATGGCCCCACCTCGATTTTCAATGGAGGATACTCTAAAGGCATTTATGTAAGGGCAAACGCAAATAAACCAAACGGACTAACAAATGTTCCAAGAGCTTAAAGTCTCGGTTGATGAGATTAAGGGACGCTTAAATGCTAGGGAAGGGACCTTTTCGGCCCAACCTCAGCCCAATCCAAAGCAAGTACATGAAGTAAGCATCCCTAATCTCCCCAACCAACATGTGGAGCAAGCCAAATCCACCACCACTCTTAGAAGCGGTAAGCAAATTGACAAATCTATTCTGACGAAGGCCGATAAGCCTAATGATTCGGTAAATTCGAAGGATGAGGATGAATTTAACTCAACCCCACAAGAAACGAAACGCGTTTATAAGCCCGTAGCACCATTTCCTTCGAGATTGGTTGCTCCAAAATTCCTTCGAAAATCTCATGATATTTTAGAGATTTTTAGACAAGTCAAGATAAACATTCCATTGCTTGATGCCTTTAAACAAATTCCCTCTTATGCCAAGTTTCTAAAGGACTTATGCACAACCAAACGCAAATATAATGTGCAATAAAAGGCCTTTTTGAATCAGCAAGTGAGTGTCATTCTCACTCAAAAGACCCCCCCAAAATTTAAGGATCCCGGTAGTTCCACAATATCATGCATCATTGGTGACTGCCGAATTGAACGTGCACTGCTAGACTTGGGGGCAAGCGTAAATTTAATCCCATGCTCGGTATATGAGCAACTAGGCCTTAGTGAATTAAAACCCACCAAAACTACGTTGCAACTTGCTAATAGATCCATCCGTGTACCGAGAGGGATAGTTGAGGATGTATTGGTCCAAGTCGATAAATTCTACTACCCGATGGATTTCATCATTTTGGACACACAACCGGTTATGAATACTAGCACTCAAATACCGGTGATTTTAGGCCGCCCATTCCTGCCTACATTAAACGCAATTATCAATTGCTGAAATGGGGTAATGCAATTGTCCTTTGGAAACATGACATTGGAGGTGAATGTGTTCCATTTGGGCAAAAGGCATAGGGATAATGATGATGAGCTCTTCGAGGTAAACATGCTCGAATCTTTTGAAGAAGAAGAGCTCCTCCAACTTGAACCACTAGAAAGCTTGGAGATATGCTTGGCACATTTTGAGGATTCCAAAAACTCCATTATTAGTGAAATCGTGCAAGCATTGAATATTGAGAACCAGTAGTTGGTATTAGCCGGTGGCGGCCCCATTTTGAAAGATTGCCACCAACCAAATCAAGGCCTCTACCGTCTAACATCAAACCACTGAAGCTTGACCTTAAACCATTGCCATCTGAGCTGAAATATGTATATTTGGGTCAAGAAGAAACATTCCCGGTAGTCATCACCTTTCGCCTAGAAAAAGACCAAGAGCTCAAATTGATTAAGCTACTTAAAGAACATAGGGGAGCCATAGGATGGACAATAGCGGACCTCAAAGCGATAGATGTTTCGGTATGTACTCACCGTATACACCTTAAAGAGAACACGAAAACGACTAGACAACCTCAAAAGAAGGTTAAATCCAAATATAATGGAGGTTGTCAAAGCCGAGGTGTTAAAGCTACTAGATGTGGGTATCATCTACCCCATCTCGGATAGCCAACGGGTGAGTCCTACCTAAGTTGTCCCTAAGAAGTCCGGTATTACCATCTTAGAAAACACTAACAACGAGCTTATACCGACTAGAGTGATCACCAGTTGGCGTATGTTCATCAATTATCAGAAGTTAAACAGGATCATTAGGAAGGACCACTTCCCTCTCCCATTCATGGATCAAATTTTGAAGAGGTTAGCGGGTCACTCCTATTATTGCTTCCTAGATGGCTATTCCGGTTACAATCAAATTGAGATAGCCCCAGAAGACCAAGAGAAGACCACCTTTACATACCCGTTTGGCACCTTCGCATACCAAAGAATGCCATTTGGGCTATGTAATGCACCCGCCACATTCCAACGATGCATGTTGAGTATTTTCTCAGACATGTGGATGAATTTCTTGAGGTATTCATGGATGATTTTTATATTTTTTGTTGTACTTTTAAAGAGTGCCTTAATCACTTGAAGTTGGTCTTGACATGGTGTGAAGAGAAGAGCCTTGTTTTAAACTGGGAGAAGTGTCATTTTATGGTACAAAGAGGAATAGTCCTTGGACATATCAGCTCATCTAATGAAATAGAGGTAGACCGAGCTAAAATTGATATTATTTCCAACCTACCTCCACCCAAGAGGATATGCGATGTGCTGTCCTTCCTTGGACACAACGGTTTTTATAAAAGGTTCATTAAGGATTTTAGTTATATTTTTAAGCCCTTATGCAACCTTCTCCAAAAGGAGAACCAATTCAAGTGGAGTGCCGATTGTCAATTAGCTTTTTCAAAGTTAAAAGACATGTTGACAATCGCTTCGATTATGCAACCACCAGATTGGTCCATTCCTTTTGAGTTGATGTGTGATGCGAGTGATTATGCTATTGGGGTGGTGTTAGGACAAAGGAAGGACAAAAAGTTTCACGTTATCTACTATGTGAGTAGAACCCTGAACCCCGCCCATGTCAATTACTCGACTACGGAGAAGGAACTCCTAGCCATTGTTTTTGCCTTGGACAAGTTCAGGGCGTACTTAATAGGATCTAAGGTCATAGTTTACATGGACCATGCAGCGCTGAAATACCTTCTTTCTAAGAAGGATGCTAAGCCCTGTTTGCTTAGATGGATCCTACTCCTTTAAGAATTCGATTTAGATATCAAGGACAAGAAAGGAGTAGAGAACGTGGTGGTGGACCATCTATCTCGTCTAGTTTTACCGAGTTCCATTGACGAGTCATCTATTGAGGACTCATTCTATGATGAGCAACTCTTTGTTGCTATGCATCCACCATGGTATGCTGATATTGCAAATTATCTTTCCACAGGTGCGATGCCGACTCATTGGACTGCGCAGGATAAATGAAAATTTCTAAGGGAAGTGCGCAAATTTTTCTGAGATGAACCTTTACTTTTTAAATATTGCCCAGATCAAATTATTAGGAGATGTGTCCCTGATAATGAACATAATTATATCATCTCCTTTTGCCATGATCAAGCTTGTGGGGATCATTTTTTCGCTAAGCAAACCACTGTTAAAATTCTGCAGTGTGGTTTTTATTGGCTCACTCTATTTAAGGACACCCACGAGTTTCGCAAAGCATGTGAGCGTTGTCAAAAGCTACAAGGATTGTCCCATCGAAATATGATGCCTCTTACCCCAATTTAACATCTTGAAGTCTTTGACTATTGGGGCATCAATTTCATGGGACCATTCCCCTCATCTTTTGGACATGTTTATATATTGCTCGTCGTAGGTGTTAACGTCAGATTTTGTAACAGGATCCTCCGGTCGTTCACCTTCTCTCCAACAGGGATTTCCTCCGCCGGACCTGTAAGAAGACAGAAAGCAACTAGGGGTGGCTGGTGTCCAGCCGTTAGCCCTCCGATGCTTAAGTCAGGCAAAGCAAGAAGAAGAATAACCAGGCAAAACGAGGCTAGAGATTGAATATTGTGTACCTGTATCTTAATGGAGTCTTCTCCTTATATAGATCTGAAATGATCCAATCTGTTACGTAAGATATCGAGATCCCGCTGATTTCGTGGGATAAGATTCTTATCCTCAGATAGAAGGGAAATCTAATCCAATGACTCGTCCGATAGTTTCGTTCCTTGATAGCGATCCCTTGAGACTCGGAACCACTGAAGAAGATAAGCCCAATCTCGGCCTATACGGGCTGTTGGTACTTGAGGGCTGAGAGATGTCACCACAGAAGAAGCTGTTCGCACGTTGGAAGATGGTCGCGAGTCCAAGTGCCCGCTCATTTAAATACGATACCTTTCAACGACTTGTGAGAAGGTATGCTCGCAGGGAAAATACAACTTCTCGAAGCTTAGGTAATCGAGCATCGTTTTTCCTAATATGCGAGTTGCGAACAAACGTTCTCGATAGTCGGATAAAGGTGCTCGCGGGGTCGGCGCATCATCAGAATATACGAGTCGTGAACAGACGTTCTCGATAGTCGGATAAGGTGCTCGTGGAGTCGGAGTATCTTCAGAATATGTGAGTCTCGAACAGACTTTCTCGATAGTCGAATAGAGGCGCTCACGAAACCTGGACATCATGAAGATAATACGAAGCCTCGAGCAGATCTCTGCTATTTTTTACTATAACAGATGCCCCCCAAGTCCTTACCGCCAAGAATTCTAAGGGAAGGACTTATATACTATCACACGTAACCGCCCGCTGCCTTCATCGAGAACTGAAACCATACATGATGGGCTGGAATTAATGAGCGACAGCTTTCCGCAGCCTTTCCGCAGACAGGAAATGAAGGGGCGCTTGCCACGTATCTGGGGAGTTAATGGGCGTGCCTGCTCGACTACTACGCCGAAGGAGGGGCTGCCACGTATCACCAGATGTGGCGGAATGATTGCCTATAAATATACGAAGTCCGCCATTTCTCTGGTTTTCTACAGAAGCTCTTCGAACGAAAGAAATTTTCAGTCATCTTCTTTTTCTCATACTCCTTCCTCCGGTGCTCCCTTTCCTCCTTTCTTTCTTTTCTGGGTACAATCCTTTTTCTTTTCTTTTTCTTATCTTCTTATGGCTTGGGATTCTGATGAGACCACCGTCCCGCTGGGAGATGCTACACCGGAATCCTCTGCTTCTAGCAATGCGAGGGTTCCGGCAGACAAATACACGGCGGCTGGATATCCTTCCATTCTATCGGAGGACCGGTTGATGGAGTTACGGGAGAGATATCGGATCCCTGACTCAGTCGCTCTCCGGTTGCCCGGAGATGGAGAAACACTAGACTCTCCTCCCCCAGGGTGTGTAGCCTTCTATGAGTACCAACTCATCCTGGGGGTGCGTCTTCCTCTCCATACTTTCATTCGGGATGTTCTGTGAAGCTATAAGATTACCCCCGGGCAACTTATTGTGAATGGATGGAGGGTGGTCCTGAGCTCCTTCGCCCTCTAGGCTCAGGCCGGCAACGGGGAACTCACGGCGGAAGAGTTCCTCCGTATGTTCCGTCTGAAGAAGGCGCCCTCCAGCGAAGGCTGGTACTACCTATGTTACTGGCACCGGGATAACTTCGTGCTGGGGAAGCCCTCCTCGAACTATCCCGGCTGGAGGAAATGGTGGTTCTATGCTTCCGGGAACTGGGAGTCTACCTCCTCCAGGAGTCCAGGAGTGACCCGTTTTTTCTGTGAAGGTAGGCACAGTCCCATATTGTGCTGTTTCTCCAGTTAGAATTCTAGGGTTCATATATATTTTGACCGTTACTTGTGCTCGCAGGTATCCCGGCCCTGAACAAGCCAAACTTGAAGGGAGGGATCAACGAGAAGATAGTGAAAGTTTATAAGTTGCCTGTTGGAGATAGGCACATCGAGACCTGCTTGTCCAGCTCGCGACTCGCAGCAGCGGGGTTAATATCTAGCGAAGAAGTCGCGATGACGAAAGCTGGAGAAAAGAGGGGTTTGTTGCCTCGCCTCAAAGGCACAAACTCGAAAAGGCAGAAGAAGTCTGCCGGGCCTTCTCAACCATCCACCCGCGAGGGTGGCGACCAACCTACCCTGCCCGCGAGCACGGTGGGGGCAACAACAGCGCCCATTGTTCCTCCAATGGTGGTCGCGGCTGGACCGCTAGTAATTAACATTACTGACAGTTCCCCTGATGGGGGAGGGTCCAGCTGCCCCCCAGCTGAAGAGGCTGGCGAGCAAATAGAGCCTCGCGAGCCGGTTCCTGCTCGCGAGCTGATCCCGGCTGTCGAGCAGGGACCTGCTCGCGAGTCGATGGCCCCGCCTCGCGAGTCGGTGGCCCCGCCTGTCGCGAGCACGGCTGGGTTGGTCGTTGCCCAGCCATCTAGAGGTGGGACATACTCCATTCCTCGCCACCTCCACCCAATTTGTAAATTTTTGTTCGACAACGTTACCCCCCAAACTTTTGGCTCTCTTCCCGAGCCAAGCCCTGAGAACCTCTTCCTTGAGGCGGGGGTAAGAATGGTTCAGGTAAGCCCTTGGAGATTTTAACTTCATTATTTTTTGGGCTCAAGTATTTTTTCTCACGTTTTTCTTTTTCATTTTGCAGGGCTTAGACCTCATCTTGCGGACGAAGCGAGATATCGTCGCCGCTCGCCGCATGATCGATGAGGCAGAAGGGAAGAGGATCGCCTTGGAGAAGGCGGTCCAGGGACGGGATCAACTGCTCAAGGCCCGTGAGGCAGTGATCTCGAAGAGAGATGAGGAGAAGAAGATCCTCATCGAGAAAGTCCAAGTCCTGACCGATAGGTATCAGGCTTTGGACTCTAACTTCGCAAAGCTCACAGGGTTGAAGGAGAAAGCAGAGAGAGAGAGAGAGAGGGAGATCTTTCGTCAAGACAAGATCTCGCTGGAGGAGCGGCTTGCGGAGGCCAAGTCGCAGCTTAAAGAAGTTAGCGAGAACTTGGAGAAGGAGCGTTCCGATCTCGCACAGATCAAGGACGACTCGATCCACTGGGACGAGGAGTAAGTCGCCTTGGTAAAAATGCTCTCGGAGGAAGGGCCTCGGGCAATTTCTGAGTTTCGAAATTCGCAGCTATATGACGATGAAAGATATGAGTCATATGATGCTGGTCGCGACTTTGCGCTAAGAGTAGTGCAACGAATGTCCCCATCCTTTGATATGGGGGAATTTGGACGAGTTGCGACCATCATAGCTGCAGAGGAGCAAGCTGCTGCTGAGAAAGAGGTGACTGAAGCCACGCAGGCTGGAGGGGCTCCAGAAATGGTCCCTGAAGTCGAGAGCACGGCTCCTCCTCCGAGAGATTGATTTTCCTTTTTGTTTTCCTTTCTCTTGTACTTGCGAGCAGATATCTGTAATCATTTGACATTAATGAAAAAATTGATATTTTTGGAAGTGTTCTTGTTTTCTTTCTCTTTTCCCTTCATGCAATGAATGCCTTCTTGTTTCAATGAATTATGCTCAACCCGGGGGATCGTAGTGACCATACCCTCGTGGAGATAGACTGATCTATCGATTGAGAAATAAATTGTGCTCAATCCGGCGGGTCGTGATGACCATACCCTCGTGGAGATAGACTGATCTATCAATTGAGGAATGAATTGTGCTCAATCCGGGGGGTCGTGATGACCATGCCCTCGTGGAGATAGACTGATCTATCGATTGAGGAATGAATTTACCAAGGGTAGAAGGATGGTCGAGAATACAAACAGGCTCTTCTGCAGTGTTGTTTTCGATCGTAGAATGGAAATGCGACCATCCTAGGTGAATTTAACCCTACCAAAGGTAGGCAATTGGCCAAGAGATTGTATGCATCCTCTTTGGGGCTATTCAGGTCCAAGTAAATGGAGTAGCGACCAAAAGATATCTTTTACTTTATTCATAGAATGCTGTTATGAACTACATCGAATCTAGGGATAGTATTGTAGCAAATGCTCCACGTGCCAAGGGCGACGTACGGGTTTTCCTTGCATGTCTTCGAGGTAATAAGTACCGGGTCGCACTATCTTAATAACCCGATAAGGGCCTTCCCAATTTGGATCCAGCGAACGAGCGGGAACTCCGAGTTTTTTCCTCAGGACCAAATCTCTGAGCTGGAAGGACCTAGGCCGAACCTTAGCATTTCGATAACGAGCAATACGTTGTTGATATGCGACTGCTCGTAATTGGGAGGTATTTCTTCGTTCTTCCAAGAGATAGAGATGAAGTCGGAGGTTTTCCTGATTACCCGCGGGGTCATACTGCTCGATCTGATACGAGGGCACTTGAATTTCCACTGGTACTACCGCGTCGACACCAAATGCTAAGGAGAAAGGGGTTTCACCCGTTGATGTACGAGTTGTAGTCCTATATGCCCATAATACCTCTGGTAAAAGTTCTGGCCATTCACCTTTGCATTCACCAAGCTTGGTCTTTAAATGATGCTTAATGATTTTATTCACTGCCTCGACCTGCCCATTTGCCTGAGGATGATATGGAGAAGTGCGGAGATTACGTATCTTCCATTTTTCACAAAATTCATCAAAGGCTGCGTTGTCGAACTGCGTTCCGTTGTCGGTAATTATAGTGTGAGAGAGTCCGAAATGGCATATGATATTTCTCCATATGAACTTAGTAGTTTGTTTCTCAGTAATCTTGGCTAATGGTTCTGTATAGTAAAAAATAGCGGAGATCTGCTCGAGGCTTCGTATTATCTTCATGATGTCCAGGTTTCGTGAGCGCCTCTATTCGACTATCGAGAAAGTCTGTTCGAGACTCACATATTCTGAAGATATTCCGACCCCGCGAGCACCTTTATCCGACTATCGAGAACGTCTGTTCATGACTCGTATATTCTGATGATGCACCGACCCCGCGAGCACCTTTATCCAACTATCGAGAACGTCTGTTCGCGACTCGCATATTAGGAAAAACGATGCTCGATTACCTAAGCTTCGAGAAGTTGTATTTTCCCTGCGAGCATACCTTCTCACAAGTCCTTGAAAGGTATCGTATCTAAATGAGTGGGCACTTGGACTCGCGACCATCTTCCAACATGCGAACAGCTTCTTCTGTGGTGACATCTCTCAGCCCTCAAGTACCAACAGCCCGTATAGGCCGAGATTAAGCTTATCTTCTTCAGTGGTTCCGAGTCTCAAGGGATCGCTATCAAGGAATGAAACTATCGGACGGAGTCATTAGATTAGATTTCCCTTCTATCTGAGGATAAGAATCTTATCCCACGAAATCAGCGGGATCTCGATATCTTACGTAACAGATTAGATCATTTCAGATCTATATAAGGAGAAGACTCCATTAAGATACAGGTACACAATATTCAATCTCTAGCCTCGTTTTGCCTGGTTATTCTTCTTCTTGCTTTGCCTGACTTAAGCATCGGAGGGCTAACGGCTGGACACCAGCCACCCCTAGTTGCTTTCTGTCTTCTTACAGGTCCGACGGAGGAAATCCCTGTTGGAGAGAAGGTGAACGACCGGAGGATCCTGTTACAAAATCTGACGTTAACAGTTTGGCGCCGTCTGTGGGAACGACTTGATCGTCAAAATCAATCGTTCTAACCACCGATCAAAATCCTTCTGCGATGCCTCCTAAAAAGGCTGTTCATCCTTCGACCTCAAGGCAGGCACCACCTTCGCCTGATGAGACGGAATCCATACCTGTTCTTCCACCCACTTCGACGAATATCCCTCAAGGAGCCCCAAATATGCCATCAGCAAACCCATTATTGGAGGCTTCTGGAAATCAAGACGATGTCCTGCGTTTCCTCAGAAATACTCTTCTAACCCTAAATGCCGGAGTTCAGGCCCTGTCGAATCGGCTTGATCAGCATTTTCCCGAACCGCAGAGACAACCCTCCTAAGGGTTACCACCGCAACCCATACCAGTGGCTTCCAGACATTCTATGGATGAACCACAAGTCCCGCCACTTGGCAATCATCTCCCTGTGCCGTCTCCACATTCTATACATTCTAGTTCGTCTCGACAACCTCAACCTCAAGGCTCCACCGCCGAAACTTCAGGCTATACCTTACCATGGGAAGGAGATCTCAAAAGAATCCATGATCGTTTTGACGTCATGGAACAGCGATATCAGGCAAATCGGCCATCTGCCATCATGGCAGTGATACATCAATCCGAGTCCCCTTTTACCCGCGAGGTTATGGAGGCACCGTTACCTAGAAAGTATCGGACGCCTGTTATCACCCCGTATACAGGTATTGGTGATCCTCTTGAACACCTGGAAACATACAGGTCTCTCATGGAGTTGGAGGGACATGGCTCAGAAATCATGTGTAGGGCTTTTTCCCTAACATTGAAGGAAGCAGCTCGTACATGGTTTCGGGGATTAAAGCCTCATTCCATCAGCTCCTTTTCACAGTTATCGAAAATATTCCTTTCTCAATTCATGGGAAGTATTCGCATTAAGAAGCCAGCCTCCCATCTAATGGATCTGAAACAGCAGCATGGCGAGACAATAAAGGAATTCACAGTACGGTTCACTGCAGAAGCCGTTCAGACTAAAGGTTATACTGAAGAAAAAGGTCTCACAGCCCTCATAGCCGGAATAACGAGCGAGAAATTCAGGTTTACCTTAGATAAAAGCCCTCTGAAAACTATGGTAGAGTTCCAAGCCAAAGCTCAGAAGTATATCAATGCAGAAGAAGTCGCATTGACACGCCATGGAGTACAGGGTAAGAAACGCAAGCCAGAAGGAACCTCTTCTACAGATAAAAAATATCGTCGTGATCAACGTGACCGTTCTCCCAAGAAGCCTTATTCTGGTAAATATCATAATTATACTCCTCTCAATCGGTCTCATGAAAAGTTCTAATGGAAATTAAACACAAGCCATATGTAAAGTGGCCTGCAAAGATCAAATCCGATCCCGAAAAGAGAGATAAGAGCAAGTTCTGTTACTTCCATATAGATCACGGGCATAGAACCCAGGACTGCATCTCTCTACGAGATCATATTGAAGCCCTTATTCGAAAGGGCCATCTCCAGGATTATGTCGCTCGTAAAAATCGATCACCAGAAAGGGTGAAAGCCTCACCACACCAAAAGGAACCATCTCATCATCATACCCAAGAGGACGCTGAGCCAACTGGAGAAATCCGCACCATCGTCGGAGGACCGGCTTGCGGGGGCGACTCTCAAGCTTCAAGGAAAGCGTACACTTGGAAGGCGTCTAAAGAACCCCAGCATATTTATTGGCTGGAATAGGCATCCAGCGTGTCAAAAGCCAGCCATCTTCCAATTTCCTTCTCCCTCGAAGATGCAGCAGGAATTCACTTCCCTCACGAAGACTCCATCGTAGTCGCATTAAAGGTATCGAATTATCTGACTCATCGAATTATGGTGGATACAGGTAGTTCAGCGGACATTCTGTATCTGGAGGCTTTCAACAAAATGGCACTCGCCAGAAGCCTACTCAAACCAGTTTCGACTCCTCTCATCGGCTTTGGAGGTGAGGTGGTAACACCTGAAGGAAGCATCGATCTCCCAGTTACTTTTGGAGAAAGTCCAGCGAAGACTACCGTCTTTGTAAACTTCCTCGTGGTGGATCGTAAATCAGCATATAACGCCATTTTGGGGTGGCCATCGCTTAATAAGGTTGGGGCAGCCTTACACCCATTCTATTTATGCGTCAAGTTCCCTACCCCAAATGGTGTTGGGGTTGTGCGAGGAAATCAAAAGGAGGCTCGGTCTTACTACCAGATAGCCCTACAAGATCGAAAGAAAGCTCAAGTGACACCCGTTATGGAGATAGCACAAGATTCACCCAACTTTTCCACCAACACCTCGCTGGATCTGAGAGAAAACGTTCTCCAATCAGGAACTCCTGAGGAAGAAACAGTGGCGATTCACTTAATTAAAAGACGACCCGTCCAGGGTAGTATACATTGGATCCTCTTTAACCAGTGTCCATCGTGAAGATTTGGTCCGTTTTCTCACCGAATACCAGGACGTGTTCGCTTGGTCTCATAAAGATATGCCAGGTATTGACCCCAATGTCATCGCACATCATCTCAATATCGACCCGAAGCATAAACCCATACACCAGCGTCGACGTGCCTTCACCGCAGAAAGGCAAATGGCGATCGAAACTGAAGTCGAGAAGCTACTCACGGTCAATTTCATAAAAGAAGTTGACTACCCAGAGTGGGTCGCGAACGTAGTTCTCGTCCGGAAAGCTAATGGCAAATGGAGAATGTGCGTCGACTATTCAGATTTGAATAAAGCATGCCCCAAAGATAGCTTCCCAACACCGCGGATCGACCAGTTGGTCGATTCAACTGCTGGACATGCTCTGCTCAGCTTTATGGATGCGTATTCTGGTTACAACCAGATCATGATGCATCCACCGGATAGCCAACATACCGCCTTCATCACAAATCGGGGATTATATTGCTACCAGGTAATGCCGTTCGGTCTTAAAAATGCAGGGGCCACTTATCAACGTCTCGTCAACAAAATTTTATCTGCTCAAATCGGTAGGAATATGGAAGTTTATGTTGATGACATGCTCGTGAAAAGCACCGTAGAAGATGGTCATATCTCTGATCTTCAAGAAGCCTTCGACCTAATGATGAGATATCAAATGAAATTGAACCCAGAAAAATGTGCGTTCGGAGTGTCTGCAGGAAAATTTCTCGGGTTCATGGTCGGCCAGCGTGGGATTGAGGCAAATCCTGAAAAGATAAAAGCATTGGTAGAGATGAAATCCCCCACTACTCTGAAGGACGTCCAGCGTCTGGCTGGTCGCATCACATCGTTGAATAGATTCATCTCGCGAGCATCTGACAAGTGTTTACCATTCTTCAAACTCCTTCGTGCAACGGCCAAGTCTGATTGGAAATGGACACCACAGTGTGAGGAAGCCTTTCAACAATTGAAGCTATACATGAGCACACCCCCCATTTTATCTAAACCTGTAGCACATGAGCAACTCATTCTTTATCTCTCTGTGTCCACTACGGCCGTTAGCGCCGCTTTGATAAGAGAGGATTCCGGGGTGCAAAGGCCCGTTTATTATATCAGTCGAGCAATGGTTGATGCAGAAACTAGGTATTCTGATATGGAAAAGCTGGCCCTAGCCTTAGTCACGGCAGCTCGAAAACTGCGACCATACTTTCAAGCCCACGCTATTCTAATACCAACAAATCATCCACTACGGCAAGTCCTTCAAAAACCTGAGGCTTCCGGACGCTTAACTAAATGGGCGGTCGAGATCAGCGAGCACAATATCTCATTCTGTCCTAGGACCGTCGTCAAGGGCCGGGCCGTGGCTGACTTTATCGCCGAATTCACATACTCTTCCGACGATAATACCATGACCAGCGACCAGCCTCCTTGGTCACTCTTCGTGGACGGGTCGTCGCGGGCCACTGGCAGCGGAGCGGGCCTGATTTTAGTGGCTCTCGACGGGTCACATTTCCATTATGCTCTGCGTTTCGAATCTCACGTCTCAAATAATGAAGCAGAATATGAGGCCCTGATCGTTGGCCTCGAACTGGCCATTGTCCTTGCAATTCAGAATCTATTAATTCATAGCGACTCCCAGCTCATTGTCAACCAAGTTCTTGGTGAATTCGAGGCCAAAGAAGAAAGGATGGCCTTATACAAGTCTCGTGTCCTCATCCTGCTCGCAAAACTGAAGACTTCTGAAATCATTCATATTCCTCGCGAGAAGAACCAACTTGCCGATTCCTTGGCAAAGCTCGCCTCTGCACCAGAATCTGAGTTATCACATTCGATCCCCATCGAGCATCGTCAGAACCTGAGTATCGACCAAGCGACTCTTGAGCAAGTAATATCGGTACAATCTTCTCCATGCTGGATGGATCCCATCATCCTTTATCTCAGACACGAATGCCTACCAGAGGACAAGAAAGCTGCAAGACAAATTCGTCTTCGAGCTGCTAGGTATACCTTGCAAGACGGAATATTGTTACGCAAAAGCTTTTCCTTGCCTTATTTAAGGTGTCTTCATCCAGAAGAAGCACTTCGTGTTCTAGACAAAGTACACCAGGGGGCATGTGGTAACCACCTCAGGGGGCGATCCCTAGCATATAAGGCGATGAGGTAAGGATATTATTGGCCCACTATGAAAGCAGTTGCAATTGCATTCACTAGAAAATGTGACAAGTGCCAGCTATATTCTCCTGTACCTCATGTACCATCCGAGCGAATGACTCCAGTAGATAGTCCTTGGCTTTTCGCGTAATGGGGGGTCGTTATCATCGGGCCCTTGCCTACTGGAAAAGGACAAAATAGATTCGCGATAGTGGGGGTCGATTACTTCACCAAATGGGCCGAGGCAGAACCATTAGCCAAGATTACTGAGAAACAAACTACTAAGTTCATATGGAGAAATATCATATGCCGTTTCGGACTCCCTCACACTATAATTACCGACAACGAAATGCAGTTCGACAACGCAGCCTTTGATGAATATCATATGTGTCCAAATGGATAAAGGCTATTCCATGTTGAACTAACGATCATCGTACGGTTCTAAAGTTCCTTAAAGAAAACATACTTTTCAGATTTGGAACACATCAAGCCATATTAGTGATGGCAGTTCTCACTTTTGCAATAGGCCTTTCGAAGCCTTAATGAAGAAATATGGCATTAGACATAATGTGAGTACCCCATACCACCCACAAACAAGTGGGTAAGCTGAAATTTCTAATTAGGAAATCAAATAAATTTTGGAAAAGATGGTGAGGCCCGATCGTAAAGATTGGTCGCTGAGATTAGACGATGCTCTTTGGGCTCACCGTACCGCTTACAAGACCCCCATTGGAATGTCCCCCTATAGACTTGTCTATGGGAAAGCTTGTCACTTACCTGTGGAGATTGAACACAAAGCCTCTTGGGCAATTCGGGCATTGAATTTTGACATTGACAATGTTAGCTCACTTCGCAAACTCTAACTTAATAAGCTTGATGAGATCCAAAACGATGCTTATGAGAACTCGAGGATTTACAAGAGTAGGATAAAAGTATTCCATGACAAGCAAATCTTCAAAAAATCTTTCCAGGAAGGTCAAAAAGTGCTCTTATACAATTCTCAACTCATCTTTTTTTGAGAAAATTATGATCTAGATGGACTGACCCATATATTGTTAAAGAAGTTTTTCCCATGGGGCTGTTGAGGTAGAGAATGAGACATATGGTAACTATTTTAAAGTGAACGGACAACGCCTTAAACCATTCGTTGAGAAATTTGATTCAGAGGACATGTCCATCACTCTGGATGATCCTGTGTATCAGGACGATTGGTCTCCTAGTCTGACGGAGGTATAGCGTAGGATTAGGTTTAGTTATTTTTCTATTTTAGTTTTACTTGCTTTCGTAGATTTTGATACCGTGGTTGTACACTTCCATGATCGACTCTCTCAAGTACTATCATTCTCACTCTATTTTATTTTACCATTGCTCTCATGTTCATACTCATTACATATCTTTTTACATTGAGGACAATGCAAGATTTGGTTGGGGGTGAGATGAGATTCCTCATCTAGCAGTTTGTGGACATTTCGAGCATTATTTGTTGAAAAATTTTCAAATTTTCTAAAAATTCAAAAATCTTTTAGAAAACTTTGTTTCTATGCATTCAGGATGATACAAGTATAAGAAGAGAAGATATGAAGTGATGAATGTTGCAAGTTTTAAACTACTTTTAATATAATGGTTTTATATGTGAATTCCCCTATTTATATGATTGATAGAAAATTTGAACACTTTTACACCTAGTTCACTTTACATGATTCTCATGCTTTGAAAGGATTATGTAGATTTGTGAATTGGCTAGGTTTAGATTTGAGGTGTTGAGAAACCAAGTCGGGGTACTTTGTCCATCCTTGTCCATGGGAAAATAACGAAAGATATAAATTTATAAAAATCCTATCTAATATGTATAAAAAGGAAAGAAGGAAAGAAAATATGAGTATGATTAAGAATATGGTGAAAATTTTCGAAAAGGGCTACCTATTATCAACCAGGGGATGGTTTATCCGTAACTAAAGCCGAAAATGGTACGTAGTGTGAAAGCCGTTGGAAGGACGGTAAGGCAAATTCCTGTCATAGGCTTGTTGTTGATCTGTACACCTTGAGATCCTTTGTTTAGTTGATCTATGAAGAAGATGATCCTATAAACTCATGAGATGAGCCATCACTATGCACATTAGATTAAAATTGTTCAAGTTTTTCTATTTATCATTCAATCAGAAGGAATTTCATATGAACACTTATTATGTTTTGAGAATTTAAGGTTTCAACTTCTATCACCTAATTTTTTTTATTTTTACACTTGTATGTCTTGGAATAGATAGAAGCATAGTTTTTAAAGGAGAGTTGAATTTTGAAGATTTGAACTTGTTTCACGCATGTTTTGCTCGGGACTAGCAAAATGCTGGTTGGGGGGTGTGTTGAACCTCTAATTTATACATTTACTAACCCATTACATCACATTATATGCATAGTTTTCATGTTTAAAGACTAATCTAATACATGTTTTTGTGATTGTAGGAATGAGAGGGAGATTTCACCAATTCATGGTTAAAAGAGTCACTTTGTATCCATTGAAGATCAAAGAACTAAGTGCCAAAGGATGAGAGAAAGAAGCGAGAGAGATATGGAAGAAAGAAGGAAGAAGTGCAACACTATAGACTGAAGACCGATCGTTCGACCGGTCTGCCAAGGCACATAATCGGTTGTCTGTTCACTCGCCTCAAGTGCAAGGCTATGATGTAGTAATAATTCTCGGTAAGACCGAGGTCGATCCATAGGAAAAGAAGTAAACAATTCCAACTACTTCAATAACTAAAATCCAAGAAGTTTAGGAAAACAATTTTTTAACATAAAATAGGAAAATCTGATACTTGGAAAGAACTAGAGCATCAAGGATCCACTTGTAGTAGTTCAATACTAATCCACTCATCTAAGCAAAACACAATTAGAATCAAAGTTCTATCTCTCATCTAATTGGAGGATATAACATTCAAGCACAAACAGTCCCACTTAAATCTAAAAATCAGATTTCTAGTTCTAATGAAGCACATAGAAGTTGAACTTGTAGCCTTCAGAGTAACAGTCATGCCAAGAGACTATGGCATGTTCAATGATTACTACAATTCGAATTCAAATAACACAATCATGGTAATCTCAGAGAATTGTAAGGAACTCATGTCCGGAGTACAAAAACTCTCATAATTCATCTAAAATTCCAAACTTTATTCAAACTGGAAGTTCAAAATTCAAAATTAAGAAAATGGTACTTGAAATAAAAGAATTAAAGCATTGAAATCAATTACAAATTTCACCTCTAGCTCTAGCTAAGAGGTTAACTAAGAAAAAGCATATTAAAACTATAACTAGAACTAAGAAAAGAAAGAAAAATTAGCTATAGGAGGCTAGGTAGCCTCCTAGGACTTGAACTCCTTACTTCCCACGTCCTTGACTGATTTGGAATAGAAGAGAGCACCTCCTTTTATAATACAGCAAGAGTACCGCAACATAACAAATTTTATTTCGCTTCGTACGGCTTAACCAATGGTCGGATTGCCTTCAAATTTGATTGTAGCTCCCTTGTAATGTGATCTTCCTCATAGATAATTTAGATTTCCAAGATTATCTTCTGAATGGGCCCACCAATCAGATCAACTACCGCCTCTCAAAATCGCGCAATTCGGGTACCTTCAGAACCAATCATCTTGCTTTCAACGCTCCGGAGTGTACAGAGGTTGGATTGATCTCAAATTTTGAAAATTGGTAGAAAAGTTCCTCCTCTACATGATAGATGGATTAGATTGTCTAAAAAAATTCCAGAATTAGGTGCGAAAATTAGAACACTCAGGCCTTTTATAAAATCTGTCTAGTTGGATCTTTCTGGATGATCCATTTTTCTTCAACCGATACGATCAAACTACACATTATTTTGATCTAAAACTTTGTGGTTATTCATATATGGATGTGGTCTAGAAGATGGTCAAAGTAGATTCTTCATATCATCAATGATGGGTCACCTGGACCGGCCCAAAGTAGAGTAGGCGGAATGTGGAACTTTCTGGACAGTTCGTATTGTTTTGGCCACCACGGTCAATCCGTAGCTCCGATCGACACGAAACCACTTGGTTTATTTCGGCGTCGAGCTCCTCTTCGACATAGATGTGTTGGATTTCCAAATATGATCAATATGGCTCCTAAAAACTTGGTCAAAAATTTAAAAAATGGGAATAGCCTGCTGTTTGAAATATGAAAATCTGAAATTGCATGGCCGACCAGTTTTGACCGGTCTAGCCTGTCTGTTAGGTGTCCAGGGAGTGCAGCTTACCGATCTTGACTGGTCATGATCGGTCGAGCCTTCTTGGCCGACCGGTCTTGACTGGTCGGACCTATTTTCTGCATTCTTTCTTCTTTCTTTTCTTCTCTCCTTCCTCTCTCTTTGCTTTCTTCTTTCTTTGGCCCACCTTGGGTCTTCATCCAAGGCTCCTAAATGTGCCCTTTTAGTCACCAATTGGGCAAAGCCACTCTCATTCGTACAATCACAAAACATGTATTAGATGGGTCTTTTAAACATGCGAACCATGCATATAATGTAATGTAATGGGTTAGATCATGTATAAATTGGAGGCTCAACATCGTCCGACCGGTCTGCAATTCAACAGAGACCCCCATTGATATACATATCACTGGACCAAGATAGACCGGTCGGCAGACCGGTCGCACATCACTCAGACCGGTAGTTAGATCGGTTGAGCACTCAACAGAGAGGGAGAGGAAATTTCAAAAACTCACTGGACTGATTTTCATGTTTTACGACCGGTCTGACGACCAATCATCCATGAGCTTAGACTAGTCGTCCGACCAATTGCCTGCGTAACAGAGCTTGTCCTACAAGCTCCAATTTTTCTGCGCAGCTTCGTGATTCCTTACACAATCTGAAATCTTCCGCACTATTCTATAAAAGGGCACCTAGGTCTTCGTCTATAGGCATCCTAGAAGAGATTGGAGGTCATGGGAAGTGAAGGAGAGCACCGTGGAGCGTCCACAACTCCGTCAATTCCCGTTTTTCTAGTTTTTCATGCTTTTATTTAGTTTTCTTTTTTTATTCCAGTTGTAGTATGACAATGCTCGGCTAGAACCTCTCAGCTAGGGTTGAGAGGAGAAGTATGTAGCCAATTTCATGCTTAATTCAGTTTAATTCAAGTACTTTCACTTTAAGTTTAGATTTTAAATATTCTAGTTCAAATAAAGTTGATATTTTTAGAACTTTTATGAGAGTTCATGTGCTCCAGACATGGATTCCTTGCAATTCTCTGAGATTATCATATTTGGCTTGATTATATTCGAATTATGGTAACCCTTGAGCATTGTTGAGCTCTTAATTGTGCATAGTCTAACCCCAATTCATCACTCATTATGCTCGTTGTTATGGTTTATAGATTAAACTAATGCATGGATTTGTGATTGTAGGGATGAGAGAGAGGAAGCATCAATTGAAGACCTAAAGGTGCTAGTTAGAAGCAAAGAAGATCAAAGGGGCTAAGCGTCGAAGAATGAAAGAAAGAAGCCAGAGAAAAGAAGAAAGAATGCAGAAGAAGATGCCCACGACCGGTCGTCCAAAGCCAAAGACCGGTCGTCCGACCGGTCCGCACATGCACAGAGGAGATCCAGAGTCCATAACTCTCTGGACTGTTCACTACCGGTCGTCCACTTCTGCGACCGGTCGTGCGACCAGTCCTTAAATTAATTTTTCAGGCTGAAACTCTCCGGACTCTTTTTGGTCATTTTGAGACCGGTCGTCCAGCATCCATGACCGGTCGTCCAGCCACTGCGACCGGTCGTGCGACCGGTCGCTTGCGTAAAATTTAAACCTGCTAATTCTGGCGCCGATTTTCTCTGCGCACAGCGTAAGTGTTACGTAGATTCTCGAATCTTCTGAAGTTGCGGAGCCTCCCCACTATAAAAGGACACCTAGGGATCGTTCCTAGGGTATCTTAGAAGGGTTTAAGCAAGGTTGGAGGCGGCGGAAGTGGATTTCGGAGTTCCACAACTCCTAGTTTGTTTTACTGTTTTATGCTTTTCTTAAGTTGTTTCATGTTTCCTTGGATCATGAGCAGCTAAACCTCTTAGCTAGGGCTAAGAGGTGAAGCTTGTAGTGAATCTAAGATGTTTCAATTCGTATTTAGTTGGTTTTAAGTTTGGAATTCATGTTTATGAACAATGGTTTGAAGTTTATACAGGTTCTAAGTAGTTTTTCTTAGTCTTATGATGACTCATGGATGTTTGGGAGAATTACTTAAGTTCTTAACTGCTTTGTATTAGTCTAGACCAGTATGATCCGAGGAATTGGAGTACGCTCTAGTACTATGATCTTCATGTGGGAACTTCCTACCAAAGTTCTACTTTTCTGAATTTCTGTGTATGTGGGACTGTGCATATGATTTGAATCAAGTTCAAATTATGATCTAGCCTTGTCTTGTGACAGGACTTGAGGATGGTTATGATTGTGAACTGAGCCTATTGGAATTGGGACTGACCTATGCAATTGAGCCATGCTCAGCCTAGCTTACATTGAGTGAATCCGATGCATTGGACTTACATATGACAGATTGTTTGGTTTAACAGCTCTATCATCCGGCTAGATAGATCTTAATATCGATTCTAGTTGAGAAAGTGAGAAACCACAGCAGATTGAACATCAAGGATTGCTACAAGTGGATCCTTGAACCCTTAGTGCCTTTTTATAATTGTTTACCTTCAATTTAATTCAAAGTTGTTACCTACATCAATTTCATACAAGATCTGGTTGTTAACTTTCAATAGACACTATTGGATGTGTTTGTGAATTCCTACACAAGTCCCTGTGGATCGACCTCGGTCTTACTGAGTTTATTACTACATCGCAACCCTACACTTGGGGAAGCGAACAAGTTTTTGGCGCCGCTGCAGGGAACTTTGACGGTTTTTCACAAATTGCTGAAAATAGAATCTATTTAGGATTTTTTTTAGAAATAGTTCTAACTTAGTTTATTTGTTTTTCTTTTTCAGGGATTTCTAGGAAGTTGAAGAGGACGTAAGGATCTCAAGTGCTCGAATCAGGTTTTATCTTTCTAAACCTTACCCTTCTCCTTCTCCTATTCATTCCTATCATATTCATCTCTTGTAGAGTGGGTGGAGACTCCTTTTGGATATCTGAAAGGTAGGCCTTATGCCACCTGGATTCCTATTGGTTGGCTCTGCCGTCTTGGATCACCTTGTGCTCAGAGATTTCTTTTCTCACCTCTACTCCTCTTTCTCCTTTTTCTGCAGTTTTTCTCAAAAGATTCAAAGAGTGGGTGGGGAGTTCTCTGAACCCCTATTGACCAGGAGAAATCGGTCTCTATCCTTGCTTCTGGCTTAGCCATTGCAAGACACCTTGTGCTTCGGTCTTAGAGAAGAGTAAAGAAAGGGAGGAAGAATTCTTCTTTCTCTTTGTTTCATATTTTTTGGTTTTGCATGCCACATTGGGCTCGAGATTCCAATAACCAACTCATAAGTGAAGGGGGGATAGTGGAAGGAATTGACAGAGAGCCACATGCTAAGAGACATCTAAAGTCTCCAATTTTGTCTGAAAGTATAGCTGTGAATCAACCTAATCCAATGGCCAATCCTAATCTGGGCCAAAACCAAACTGAAACGGGGGAGAATGTGGTTGAGAATGTTCCCTGACCAAGAACTTTACGTGACTTCTTGCAACCAGCAAAAGCGAGCACTCCCTCATGCATAGTTTTTCCACCAAATGCAGGGAATGTGGATTTGAAACCGGGAGTGATCCAACTTCTCCCTAAATTTCATGGATTAGACAGTGAAAGTGCCTATCAACACCTTAAGGAGTTTGATGAGGTAATAACCACCATGCACTTTGCTAATGTGACTGATGATGTGGTGAGACTTAAATTCTTCCCTTTTACTCTTAAAGATAAAGCAAAAGGTTGGCTTCATGCATTAAGGCCAAGATCAATTGGTGCATGGACTGATATGCATAGGGAATTCATAAAAAAAATCTTCCCTACTCACAAAACAAACATGTTGAAGCGCCTTATCATGAACTTTGCCCAAAAGGAAGATGAAACCTTCTTCCAATATTGGGAGAGGTTTAAAGACCTATTAAATGCATGCCCACATCATGGCTACGAAATTTGGCGGGTTATAAGCTTTTTCTACGAAGGACTGACTTCACCCATGCGCCAATTCGTAGAGATGATGTGTAATGGGGAGTTCATGAATAAGGAGGCTGATGAAGCATGGGATTATTTGGAAGAATTGGTTGAGAATGCACAGTCTTGGGATACATCGAAACCAACAAATTCCAAGACTGGCCAACAAAAGGAAAAAGGAGGAATGTATGTCTTATCAGAAGAGGATAGCATAAGTGCACGGGTGGCTAGCCTCACAAGAAAGGTCGAAGCCATGGAATTGAGGAAAGGAGAGACGATTAACTCCAATGACGTTGAAACGGTTTGTGGAATTTGTGCCGGAAATCAACATGCAACACAAGATTGTCCTACAATTTCAGCAGTTCAGGACATCTTATAAGAACAATTAAAAGCCATAAACAGTTATCAGCGGCAATTTGGTGCTCCAACTTCAAACACGTTTAATGCTAGTTGGAAGAATCACCCCAACTTCAGTTGGAGGAACGAACCCACTGCGAATGCAACCAATATCCCTCAAGCTCAACCTATACTAGGTCCATCTGTAGTCATTACTCCAAAAGTGACGCTAGAGGAGATGTTGGGTACATTCGTATAGGTCCAAGCTAAGTATAACAAGACAAATTCTCTAAAAATAGATGGGTTCATGCAAGAGCAATTGAAGTTCAATCAAAATTCAACTCAAGCCATCAATGAATTGAAAACATCAATGGCTAGAGTTGAATCTCATCTTAGTGTTAGAGAGAAGGGCACACTTCCTGCCCAACATCTTCCTAACCCAAGAACCCAATTTGAGATACAAGATGCAAGCTCATCCTCCCATCATTTTGAGAAGTGGGAAAGAAATTGACAAATCTAATCTGGTGAAGGCCCCAAACCCTAAGGATCCGAAAATTTTCAAAGAGGATGATAGCTCAAACCACACTCCACAAGATTAAGAACCGGAAAGGCAATACAAGCCGGTTGCCCCGTTTCCACAAAGGTTGATTTCACCTAAACCTTTAGATAAAAATCTGAAAATTTTAGAAGTTTTCAAGCAGGTGAAGATCAACATCCCGTTGTTGGATGCCATAAAACAAATACCATCTTATGCCAAATTTCTAAAGGAATTGTGTACAGTTAAAAGGAAACACAATGTTCACAACAAAGTACTTTTGACTGAGAATTTGAGCGCTATCATCCAACAAGAGGTGCCCCAAAAATACAAGGATCCAGGTAGTCCAACCATCTCATGCATCATAGGAGACTACCGGATTAAACAAGCCTTACTCGATTTGGGGGCAAATGTGAATCTTATTCCGTACTCGGTCTACGAGCAACTTGGGTTAGGTGAATTGAAACTGACCAAAACCACACTCCAACTTGCTGATAGATCCATCCGTATACCAAGAGGAATGATTGAGGATGTTCTAGTCCAAGTTGATAAATTCTACTACCCAGTAGACTTTATTGTCTTAGATACACATCCCGTGATAGGCACCGGTGCTCAAATTCCAGTCATACTTAGCCGACCGTTTCTAGCTACTTCAAATGCAATTATCAATTGAAGAAACGGACTTGTACAAATGTCCTTTGGAAATATGACCCTTGAGCTTAACATATTTGATTTATGCAAACAACCACGGGAGGTTGATGATGATATCCATGAACTAAACATGATTGAATCATTCGTGGAAGATACATCCCCCTTGTCACTATCTTCCGACCCTTTGGAGGCATGTGTGGCCCATTCTCATGAGATAAATGATGACACAATACAAGAGATGGATGCCATTCTAGATGCAATGCCGGTGCTTGACAATAAAAGATGGAGGGCCCTATTTGAGCCTTTGCCTGTAAATGAGAACAAGGCCCTCCCATCTAATATCAAGGCGCCAACACTCGACCTAAAACCATTACCAAGTGAGCTGAAATATGTTTATTTAGGTCGAGATGAGACATATCCAGTGGTGATTTCTTCCCACTTGGATGAGGAACAAGAGAGTAGGCTAATGGCCACTTTATTAGAGCACAAGAGTGCCATTGGATGGTCAATTGCGGATCTCAAAGGCATAGACCCACTGATTTGTACTCATCGCATTCACCTTGAGGAGAATGCGAAGACATCCAGGCAACCACAACGACGATTAAATCCAAACATGAAGGATGTGGTTAAGGCCGAAGTGGTGAAACTATTGGATGTGGGTATTATTTACCCAATATCCGATAGTCAATGGGTGAGCCCAACTCAAGTGGTGCCTAAGAAATCCGGAATAACCATCGTAGCCAATGCCAATAATGAACTCGTGCCAACTAGAGTCACTACCGGTTGGAGAATGTGCATTGACTACAGGAAGCTAAACACTATCACGAGGAAAGACCACTTCCCCCTACCGTTTGTTGATCAAATTTTAGAACGATTGGCGGGTCATTCCCACTTTTTCTTCCTTGATGGCTATTCAGGGTACAACCAAATAGAGATTGCCAGTGAAGACCAAGAAAAGACTACATTCACATGTCCATTCGGCACTTTCGCCTATCGACGGATGCCGTTTGGACTATGTAATGCCCCTGCCACCTTTCAGCGTTGTATGATGAGTACTTTTCTGACATGGTGGGGACAATTCTCGAAGTCTTCATGGATGATTTTTTCGTATTTGGTTGTAGCTTTGATGAGTGCCTTATGCACTTGAAATCTGTGCTGAAAAGATGTGAAGAGAAGAACCTTGTGTTGAATTGGGAGAAGTGTCACTTTATGGTTCAAAAGGGAATTGTACTTGGTCACATCGTTTCACAAAATGGAATCGAGGTGGACAAAGCAAAAATTGATCTTATCTCTAACCTTCCACCACCCAAGAGCATACGAGATGTACGGTCCTTTTTGGGACACGCAGGATTCTATAGAAGGTTCATAAAGGACTTCAATTCACTCTCTCGTCCTTTATGTAACCTACTTCAAAAGAAAAATTCATTGGAGTGGAATGAAGAATGTCAAAAGGCCTTTACCACCCTTAAAGATATGTTGACATGTGCTCCCATAATGCAACCACCTGATTGGAGCCTTCCTTTTGAAATTATGTGCGATGCTAGCGATATGCTATTGGGGCCGTGCTAGGCCAAAGAATAGAGAAAAAGCCATGTGTCATCTACTATGCAAGTAGAACCCTAAACTCAGCCCAAGCAAACTACACTACTACTGAAAAAGAACTCTTAGCTGTAGTTTTTGCCTTGGACAAGTTTAGGTCCTAATTGATTGGATCCAAGATCATTATATTCACTGACCATGCCGCGCTTAAGTACCTTCTCTCCAAGAAGGATGCTAAACCACGGCTATTAAGATGGATCTTTCTACTCCAGGAATTTGACATAGAAATACGTGATAAGAAAGGAGTAGAAAATGTTGTGGCTGACCATCTCTCTCGACTTGTTCTCACTGATTCCCCTGAAACAACCGCGATTAATGACGGGTTCCCTGATGAACAACTTTTTGCTATTTCCCAATTGCCATGGTATGCGGACATTGCTAACTATCTTGCTACAGGTACAATTCCTACACATTGGAAAAAGCAAGATAAGGATAAATTCTTCATGGAGGTGCGAAAATTCCTATGGGACGACCCATACTTATTCAAGTATTGTCCCGATCAAATCATAAGGAGATGTGTCCCCGATGATGAGCAGCAAAGTATTATCTCCTTCTATCACTCTCAGGCATGTGGTGGCCACTTTTCGGCTAAAAAGACCACAGCAAAAATTCTGCAATGTGGGTTTTATTGGCCCACCATGTTCAAAGACACACATGAGTTTTGCAAAGCATGTGAACCTTGTTAGAAATTAGGAGGAATTTCCCGTAGAAATATGATGCCACTCAATCCCATCTTAATAATCAAAATTTTTTATTGTTGGGGCATCGATTTCATGGGCCCATTCCCATCTTCTTTTGGAAACGTATACATCTTACTTGCCGTTGACTATGTATCCAAATGGGTCGAGGCTATCCCTTGCCGGAATAATGACCATAAAATGGTCATTCGCTTCTTAAAAGAGAATATTCTTTCCCAGTTTGGTATACCTCGAGTCATCATTAGTGATGAAGGGTCTCACTTTTATAATCGCCCATTTGAAACCCTAATGAAGAAATATGGAGTCACACACAAAGTGAGCACTCCCTATCACCCACAAACGAGTGGGCAAGCTGAGATATCCAATAGGGAGATTAAACACATTTTGGAGAAAACGATGAACCCCGATCGTAAGGATTGGTCGCTTCGGCTTACCGATGCACTTTGGGCCTACCGTACTGCTTTTAAGACCCCTATTAGAATGTCTCCCTATAGACTTGTCTATGGGAAGGCTTGTCACTTGCCTGTGGAGTTGGAACATAGGGCATATTGGGCAATTAAGAAGATGAATTTTGATTCTGACAAGGCAAGCTCGTTGCGCAAACTACAATTGAATGAACTTGCGGAAATCTGGAACGAAGCATATGAGAATGTAAGAATTTACAAGGACAAGACGAAGATATTCCATGATAAGAATATTCTTCGCAAGACATTCACGATCAATCAAAAAGTCCTCATGTATAATTCTCGCCTACATCTATTTCCGGGAAAGTTGAGATCTCGATGGACTAGTCCCTACATTGTGAAAAATGTCTATCCATATGGGACTGTCGAGCTGTTAAATCCAAGGAACGGCAACATTTTTAAGGCAAATGGGCAGCGATTAAAGCCGTTCTTCGAGAAATTTCCTTCAGAAGGTATGTCCATAGCTCTGACTGATCTTGTCTACCAGGATGATTAATCTCCTAGTCTGATGGAGGTGTAGAGTAGTTAGGATTAGGATTTTGCTGCTTTTGTTTGTTTTTGCTTAGATTTATTAGAAGGAGGAAGAATTCCACTTTTTCAGGTACTCTCATCCCACACTCCCTTTTATTTTCAAATTGCTCTCATGTTTTGCTTATTGTGCATCTTTTACATTGAGGACAATGCAAGATTTGGTTGGGGGGTGTAGGATCACTTGGATGAATCCAGCGTTTTGTAACTGTTAGAACTTAGAAAAAAAGAGAAAATCAGAACTTGCTCGTCAGCAGTCCTTCTTTTGTTCTTGTTTCTTTTATTCTGGGGGAATTCTGAGTATAGAGACATTCATAGACAATCATAAGCAATCACAAAGTGTACACAAGAGAGAGATATCGCAAGGCGAATTTTATTCCAAAGATTCTGAGATCTTTTACATTTCAGGCCGTGATACTGGTCACGAGCCTTTAATTACATCAATGGTTGATCACCCTTGATTGGAAGGCAAAAGACTAATCCGCTGGGGATTATGGTCTTGAGTGCATGGTCGTTTAGACCTTTGTTTTCTTGTTATGGACTGAGCCACATTTATTAGACACGCCGGATGTCAATGTCCCATTTTCTTTCGGATTGTCCGAGTTGAGAGACTGTCAGGATTCGAGTGGTGCAACTCGGGGCCCACGCCTGTTACTGTGAACAGGTGACCGCTGGAATACACTATCCTCGAATGTTGGTCGGCATAACCCAAGGCCCGCGCCCGTACTTTTATGACGGGTGACCTTAGGAGAGCACTCTGTAACGTTCCCGAACGAGGTTTTTAATCGAGTGGTGCAACCCTAGGCCCGCGCCTGTTACTGTGAACAGGTGACCGCTGGAATACACGAACATCGAAACGTTGGTCGGCATAACCTAAATCCCGCGCCTGTTACTATGAACAGGTGACCTTAGGAAAGCAATCCACAACTGCGTCATCAGCTTAACCGACGGACCCGTTGTCGATGGGTAGGGCATCGACTGCCTTTTTCATAGTGGCAGTCCATAGCAGGATGTTTCAAGCTTAGTTTGAACTCTTTGTTTGTGGTTTCTCGTGGTAACCATAACCCCTTGGGTTTAGCCTCGGACCTTTATCCGGGATGAATAGAGCTTTGTACAGTAAAGTAAACGTATCTCTTATGGAGTCGGGCGACTCGTCTTCGAGAACACTTTTCTTCTGATTATTTTCAATGATCAGTTTGGGATCAAGTAGGCTTTATCGAGCCAAGATCTTTTGAAGATCCAAATTCAATAGGCTGGATCGGCTATTTCCGATGCCTGCAAATGGCTAAGTATAGGGTCCGATGGGTACCCAGATATGCCAATTTCTTATGAATGATGGGGATCGGTGCCCCGTAAATGCTTAACTCGGCTGTTGGATAGCCTGAGCACTTCAACTTTGCCTCGGCGTCTTTGAGATCGCGGTTGATTTCATTTGGCATTAGTCAATTTTCAAGCCAACAGGGCACTTCCTAGGGCTGAAAATGACTAAGCAGTGGACCTGTTTACGGTCTAATCAGAGAAATCGGTGAGTATTATCGATAAACATCTTTGAACAGGGGTGGATTATGTCCACGAAGATCGCGGTGCGATCGCATTTCGATTTGCTTAGCAGAAGTCGATTTTCGGGCCAACAGGGCACTTCCCAAGGCTGGAAATGACTAAGTAGTGGACCTGTTTACGGTATAGTCAGAGAAATCGGTGAATATTATCAATGAACGTCTTGGAACAGGGGTGGATTATGTCCACAAAGATCGCAGTACGATCGCGTTTCAATTTGCTTAGCAGAAGTCGATTTCCAGGCCAACAAGGCACCTCCCAGGGCTGGAAATGACTAAGTAGCGGGCCTGCCGACCGCTTGATTAGGGTATTCAAGGGTCCTGAGATCAAATAACCTCGTCGCGGTGTATGATTATGGTACATCATGTTAAGTAGAAGAAAAGTTTCCCTCTCGAGCTCGGTCCAATTCCGCCCGATTCTTCTCGTTTTCGGCCATTTTCTGCTCTTTCGGAAGGATTTTCGGAGCTGCCAAATTGGCTAAGTGTTGGTCATTTTGGACCAAAACACTGATTTGGGCCACTTATGATTGACCGTTGGAGAATCTGATCTGGTGGATGGATAGAACTCATCGAGACGCATCTAGGAGAGGCGGTTTCATCAAAATCCGATCTCGGACGAAGGCGGGCTGCGCGACGGAAGGTCCACTCCTCCCATCAGCGTCCGGGCACATGGGGGGGTGTGTACAGGTGCATGTGGCCATTTTGCAGGCGCATTTGGTGCTATACATGCTTTCAGGCGCATGTGGTTGGAGAGCAGGCGCATGTCTTATCTCCCGGGCGCATGTGGAGGTGTTTTTCATGAAAAATGGGAGTCCGAAAGCAATCCTGGCTCATGTGGTGGTGCACATGCGCCTGGGGCTCCACCTTGGGCTCATGTCCCTTGTGGACTTAGCGGATTTTCATGTTTTTCCGGTGGGAAAAGCCGGCGCATGTGGTGGAATAAGCCGGTGCATGCGGGGGATAAGCCGGCGCATGTGCCCAGCACTTAGAAATTTTTAGGATTTCTTCCTAAACTTGGGATTCCGACAAGGAAATCCCTTTCCGGCGAGGGTTTCCTGTGAGGGAATCCACTCCGGCCAAGGCATCCGGCGAGGGGAAAGAAAGCAAGCGCATGTGGTGCTTACATCACTCTGAGGTCGGCAGGGGATGATCTCGTGCTGATGAAATGAAGTGACTTCACTATTTATAGGAGGGTAATCGGGTTCGGGTCCGGTCCGGCAGGTATTTCCCGACGCATGTGCCAGAAGCAAAGCCAAGCGCATGTGAGAAAAATGCACCAGGCGCATGTGGAGGATCCGGGGGCATGTCCTTTACCGGCGCATTTCCCGACGCTTTTCAGAAAAGTGTTTCATTCACTCCATTTCACTAATAGGGTGCAAGCGCATGTGGTTGGAGGCCAGGCGCATGTCCTTTGCCGGCACTTTCCCAATACTTAGCCAGATTTTCAGAATTCCAGCACTTAGAAAATTTTAGGATTTCAGCTCCGACGGGGGACCTCCAAAGACAGTTACCTTTTCTAGACATGCACTCACTGTCGCCAAGCCACCTCTAGGCTATGATTAACCTCCTGAATGAACGGGATGGGGTGTGGAAGTTCAGATGTTGCCAATTTTGGTACTTCCTAATTTGGAGCTTCCGGGTCGGCTTGTCGTATAGGAACGTTGTTCCGGGGAGCGCGCTCATGGAAAGACGCATTGTAATGACTTCAAACTTGCTATTTAAGGGTCTTGGGGTCCTTCAAATCATTTGGCAGTGAAGCGCATGTCCAGTTCCTCTCTAAAATGGTAGTTGTAGGCTTACGGACCCTTTTTGGTCGGTTCCAAGCAGAGACAGAACGCATTTCGAGGTGCACAGGTAAAAATATGCACCGGATAACTTCAAAACTTGCAGGTTAGGGGTTTTAGGACATTTCGGATCATTTGGCAGTGAAGTGCATGTCCAGTTCCGCTCTGAAATGGTAGCTATAGGCTTACGGACCCTTTTGGTCAGCTCTAGGCAGGGACGGAACGCATCTCGAGGTGCGCAGGTAAAAATATGCATCGGATGACTTCGAACTTGCAGGTTAAGGGTTTTAGGACATTTCGGATCATTTGGCGGTGAAGCACATGTCCAGTTCCGCTCCGAAATGCTGTTTACGAATTTTGGTCACTACCAAACGATCAGGGTTGTGCTGGCGTTTGCAGGGCTTTCCCGACCTCAAAACTGATCCAAATTATTGTCAATAGACCATGGGATGTTGTTTTACAATGGGTGTAAATTTGAGCCCCAACAGTAACATTTCGAGCAATAATGTAGTAATTTTTTTATTTTTCTAACATTCAAAACTCTTTTGGAAATCTTGATTTTATGCATTCAAGATGATATTAGCGTAAGAGGAAGGGATATGAAGTGTATGAGGTTGTAAATCTTGATCTTCTCTTGGCATAATGGTTTTATATGAGAATTCCCCTAATTCTATGATTGATAGAAAATTTGAACACTCTTACACCTAGTTCACATTACACGATTTTCACAAGTTGAAGGGATTATGTGATTTGTGGATTAGTTAGATTTTGATTCAAGGTGTTGAGACATCAAGCCAGGGTACTTTGTCCATCCTTGTCCATGGGAAAATAACGAAAGATATGGATTTTTTAAAAATCCTATCTAATTTAAAAGAAAAAGGAAAAGGAAGGATGAAATTGGGAATGACGGAAAAATGGTAGAAAAATCCGATTAGGGCTACCTACTACCAACCGGGGGATGGTCTACCCGTAACCAAAGCCGGAAATGGGACGTAGTGTGAAAGTCGTCGGAAGGACAGTAAGGCAAACTCCCATCATTGGCTTATGGTTGCTCTATATACCTTGAGATTCATAGTCTAGTTGATTTATGAAGAAGATAACCCTGGAAACTCATGAAAGGAATTTTCACTATGCATACTAAATTGAAATTGTTCAAGTTCTTCTATTTGTCAACCAATCAGCGAGAATTTCATATGGGTACTCATTATGTTTTGAGAGTTTACGATTTCAACCTCTATCACCTAATTTCTCTAACTCTTACTCTTATGTATCTTGGGATGTATAGAAGAATGGTTTCTAAAGGGGAGTTGGGTTTTGGAGAATGGAATTAGTTTCACGCGTGTTTTGCTCGGGACTAGCAAAATGCTGGTTGGGGGGTGTGTTGAGCTCTTAATGGTGCATATTCTAACCCCAACTCATCACTCATTATGCTCGTTGTTATGGTTTATAGATTAAGCTAATGCATGGATTTGTGATTGTAGGGATGAGAGAGAGGAAGCATCAATTGAAGACCTGAAGGTGCTAGTTAGAAGCAAAGAAGATCAAAGGGGCTAAGCGTCGAAGAATGAAAGAAAGAAGCCAGAGAAAAGAAGAAAGAATGCAGAAGAAGATGCCCATGACCGGTCGTCCGACCGGTCGTCCAAAGCCAAAGACCGGTCGTCCGACTGGTCCGCACATGCACAGAGGAGATTCAGAGTCCATAACTCTCTGGACTGTTCACTACCGGTCGTGCGACCGGTCGTCCACTTCAGCGACTGGTCGTGCGACCGGTCCTTAAATTAATTTTCCAGGCTGAAACTCTCTGGACTCTTTTTGGTCATTTTGAGACCGGTCGTCCAGCATCCACGATCGGTTGTCCAGCCACTACGACTGGTCGTGCGACCGGTCGCCTGCGTAAGATTTAAACCTGCAAATTCTGGCGCCGATTTTCTCTGCGCACTGCGTAAGTGTTACGCAGATTCTCGAATCTTCTGAAGTTGCGGAGCCTCCCCACTATAAAAGGACACCTAGGGATCGTTCCTAGGTATCTTAGAAGGGTTTAAGCAAGGTTGGAGGCGGCGGAAGTGGATTTCGGAGTTCCACAACTCCTAGTTTGTTTTACTGTCTTATGCTTTTCTTAAGTTGTTTCATGTTTCCTTGGATCATGAGCAGCTAAACCTCTTAACTAGGGCTAAGAGGTGAAGCTTGTAGTGAATCTAAGATGTTTCAATTCGTATTTAGTTGGTTTTAAGTTTGGAATTCATGTTTATGAACAATGGTTTGAAGTTTATACAAGTTCTAAGTAGTTTTTCTTAGTCTTATGATGACTCATGGATGTTTGAGAGAATTACTTAAGTTCTTAACTGCTTTGTATTAGTCTAGACCTGTATGATCCAAGGAATTGGAGTATGCTCTAGTACTATGATCTTCATGTGGGAACTTCCTACCAAAGTTATACTTTTCTGAATTTCTGTGTATGTGGGACTGTGCATGTGATTTGAATCAAGTTCAAATCATGATCTAGCCTTGTCTTGTGACAGGACTTGAGGATGGTTATGATTGTGAACTGAGCCTATTGGAATTGGGACTGACCTATGCAATTGAGCATGCTCAGCCTAGCTTACATTGAGTGAATCCTATGCATTGGACTTACATAAGACAGATTGTTTGGTTTAACAGCTCTATCATCCGGCTAGATAGATCTTAATATCGATTCTAGTTGAGAAAGTGAGAAACCACAGCAGATTGAACATCAAGGATTGCTACAAGTGGATCCTTGAACCCCTAGTGCCTTTTTATAATTGTTTACCTTCAATTTAATTCAAAGTTGTTACCTACATCAATTTCATACAAAATCTGGTTGCTAGCTTTCAATAGACACTATTGGATGTGTTTGTGAATTCCTACACAAGTCGCTGTGGATCGACCTCGGTCTTACCGAGTTTATTACTACATCGCAACCCTACACTTGGGGAAGCGAACAAGCATGACATAGTCCATAAGCATGGCTGTTACTCCAAAGTATATGATTTTGAGTGCTATGTGATTGAATAGGACTAGAACTTGGAAGTTCAACTTAAGTGGGATTGAATGTGTTTCAATGCTTTATCTTCCAACTAGATAAGAGATAAAACTTCAAATCTAGTTGTGTTTTATGCTTGGATTGATTGGATTGACATGGGATTGCTACAAGTGAATCCTTAAAAGCCTTAATTGCATTAATTATAGATTTTACAACCTTACTGTTTTTGAGTTAGTTTATGATTTGAACTTCTAAATTGATTGAAATTGAAGTTGCTGGAATAGTTTAGAATTAGTTTTCTAATTCCCTGTGGATCGACCGCGGTCTTACTGAGAATTATTACTACATTGCAGCCTTGCACTTGAGATGAGCGAACAGTTAAGGTCACCAAGGCATCTCTTTTACATGTTCTTCTTCCTAATGCTTCTTGTCCATTTGAATCTTTGGTCTTTAGCTTGCCAATGCTCAACTGACGTTACAACACATGGACGCATGTGATTGACAAATAAGGTGCACTAGTATGCCACAGAAAAGTGCATTAACAACTTCTTGGGTCACAATCCGCCCATGAGAGTTGTGAGGGAAATCTTCTCAGTGCAATCTTTCACTTGGACAGCTTTAGAGTTAAATAGCACCGGATAGTCCCTCAGGGACTCGTCGCTTCTTTGCTTTATCATTAGAAGATCTGTCATCAGCTTCCGAGCATCCTTGTCACTGATGAACAGGGCAGCAAAGGCTCTGCTCAGTTGCTTAAACATGGAGATGGACTTTGGCTACAAACCATAGAACCACTTTCCAGCCGCATTAGTGAGTGTTAGGGGAAAGTTCTACACATGATAGGTCATATGGCTCCGTGTAGCTCCATTCATGCTTTGAAGTTCTCTAGGTGTTCAGCGGGATCACTTACACCCGAATAAGTTTTGATGTTTGGCATCTTGAAGCCGGTGCACAAACATTCTTCCATGATGTCGTCAGTGAATTTTGGTTCGGTCTCCTCTAGGAGTGCATCGATGGTCATAGGGGCCTAAGCTCCATAAGCTTTCTTCATATCGCCGAGTTGTCCCTAGAGTTCCTTGATTTGTTCCTCTTAGGGAGACGAGCTCTCTACAGTTTTCTCAGCGGCTTTGCCTTTCTGAGTTCACCACCTCTCGTCGAGAGTATGGCATAAGTTGGAGGCGTCAAGCTTAATGACTAAATTTTCTCGACCAGGGACGGTCTGGCTAGGGTAATCGTCGTCTTCCTGCGTTGGGTTCCGGTCGGTTCGTCCTTAATGTGGCCAGATCTATCGATCTTCCTAGTTTTACACCGATGCTACCCCATGGGAGTTACCTAGCTGAAATGTTGACCTGCCCTCTATGAATTTTGAGATGTTGGTCAATTGCACAATCATGTCCCCATATTTCTCTTCTAGGGTAGCAAGGCGATATTTCTGCTTTTGGGACCTTCGCTGACTTGTAGTCAGGGAAGGCTATGGAGAATCTAATTAGGGTGTTTGCTGAACATGTTCCTCCGTGGTGGGGTTCTACTAGGAGGTCCTGGTCGCAACACGTGTCTTTCGCTTGGTCTTAGCCATGAATATGGACTAGGCAAGAATAATCTTCGCTCATCGAAGCTAAAAGTGAGAACACGAACTATGTTGAGTTCCCACAGACGGCGTCAATTGTTGTTGTAGGAATTTGGACAATGGATTTGGATGGCTGGGATTAGCCACGTAACCTTCAATCCACACGTAAGGGCTTCTCTAGTCCACTAAACCTGCATGAACAAGGTGAATAGGCAGGGGGAGGTGTCGCAATGCGGTAGGGGACTCTCCGATGCTTAAGTTAGGTCCAAGGATAAGAGAATAAGGGTTTGAAGGCTAAGATGTTTCATACCATTGAAATGAAGATCCAAGTCCTATTTATAGTACTCATAGTCGGTTCTAGAGAGTTGGATCCTACTAGGATACGTCGGTGGAGTCCTCCTTTTAGTAAGATTGTGCCTCTTGATCGTGTTAGAAAGGCTTTACTAGGAATAAAAAAGGATCCCGAAGTATCCGGGTGGAATATTCGGATCCCTATGAATATCTAAGACCGCCTTTAGGTTGTTGGTTTCGAGGACGGTCTTTAGGTGGTCAGTCGCTCATACTAGGGAGCTCAGTTCCCGAGCTCTTCTACTTGGGTCTATCTTATATGGCAGACCATTGGCGAGACGAGATCTTTAGTAGTGTATCTCTTGGGCGGAGCATTGTTGACGGGTCCTCGATCATCAGCAATAGTCGACTACCGAGCATCATCAGATAGGCTATCGTCGTATGTCCTCGGCTTATCCCAGGCTAAGGACTACAACATGGGCCTTTTGAAATGGGCTTTCTCATATTTGTGGGAGATGTGGTAGGGCGGATTATCCCCGTGACAAATTAAAAAAAAAAAATTATGGTTAGAGCTTAGAGTCCGTTTGGTGGACTTAAAAAATGAATTGATCTTATTTTAATTTTTGGTCAAGAATAAAAATAATCTTATTAATCAATCATGGCCTCTAACGCATAAATCACGAATAATTAAAACGAGATGAACTCATCTTTTTTGTGCGGCTACTAAGAGGGCTCTTTATAAAATAAGATTGCGGGTTTCGTGGGCCCACATCCCATTTCTCCGATTTCTTGTACATCCGCTTTGTCACGGCTGTGACCGTTGTAACGTCGGTTAGCGGTTGTGACATCACGAGGACTTGAATGGAACATGGTTTGTATAAAAAATAAAAATAATAATAAAAAAAAAGGTTCTAAACGCAGCCACTTTGTTTTAGTAAAAATCCTATTTGCTCAGGACGTCCACAGCACATGTGGCAGGGTGTCTAATTATTTGGGATCCTTCATGTTTTCAAGATACACGTAGTTGGTATGATTCTAGCAATCTGAACGGTGGCCTGCAAAGCAACGGTAGAAAACAAAAGTAATGAGAATTGAGTTAAATGAGTAGATAGATTGCCTAAAATGGGTGATTTCTGTCGTAGGGGGTAGTATATGGACGGCTCCGATTAATACATAACATTGACAAGTGTTCTGTGATAAGATGGTTGTACAGTTGTCCGGTCCTTCCGTCTCTGTCCTAACACCTCTATGTGACTGTGAGTTAGGCTGTCTCTTTGTGGGGGAAAATCCAACGACTCTTCTCCAAAATCCAACCGTTTGTTTGGTGGAACGTCGCGACGTGTGCTTGTCAGCGCGCGCGGAACCTAAGTACCCTTTTCACGGGCCGTCAGCTGTCCCTTTGTCATACAGGGGGCAAAAACATGACGTATCCTTCAAAATGACTTTATTAGACTAATACCTACGCCTAGTTTTGCCAGCTGGTTCATCCAACACGCAACCACACCTGCCAACCTGTTGCGTGTGTAGAACATTGGACCCATTTATCAGAGGGGACACAAAAGTGTAGATCATCTGACCGAAATGAAGGGCAGTTTGAAATTCATGTTTTTGTCTTTTTGTGTTCCCAACTGATACATGGCTCGGATGTAGCGAGCACTACTATAGCTGCATTTTGAGGCGTAGATGATGTGACCGGTCTTTTTCCCTCTGGTTCACTTTGTTAGATGAGTAAATAATACCAAGTATATCCCGGTTGAGTGCATTTCGGTTGTATGTACTTGCTTTCTCACCCCTCTGGAAATAAGCAACATATGTGAGAGATCGGAACCGCTTATCTGACGACTACATGTGATCATCAGATAACTTAGAATATATGGACGTTCTTGTTAGGATCGATCTCTTAACCGCCCATTTATATTTTGTATACGCGTGGCCCACCCGATGAACATGTCAGCCAGTTTTTGTAACACGGCATCTACCCCGTGGCCATCGCCCGGTGAACAGCTTCGACTCAGACGCATGTTAACTCTTCCTCGCATTAAGACTGCACACACCTCCATTCGAAACTCCATGGGGGCATCCAAGCCGCACATCAACTGGACCATTCTGTAAAATACCTGTTGCTGTTGATAACTGGGCAACTGATGTGACGGACCAAGCTCCGTAGTTGGGAGTGGAGTTCCTTTCGGGCGTAAGCCTACCTAGTCCCGGCTTTGGAGTGAAGAGTAACCTGCGGAACAAAAGGGGATGAGAGAAGGGAAGGGGGCCGGGATCCAGCCGTTAGCCCTTCGACGCCTAAGTTAGGTTAGGGAGTTGGACGAGCAGCAGTTCCGCTATGGAGGAAATTAGTGTCTACCTTTCCCCATGCGGATGAGAGTATTTATAGGTGAGAGGCCTTCACTAACCCTCTGTTGGGACATTACATGTGAGGCAGTGAGGCCCCCTCTGCTGCGGTGGCTATCCTTATGGTAGGGGGCGTCGCACCTCCTCCTTTATCGTATTTATGAGGGTAGATGCAGGCGTCATGCTCTCTGACCGCCCACATTTATTGAGGGTAGGTGGTGGAGCCGTACCCTTGTATGGTGGCTCTCCTGTCGTGCCGCGTTACGCAATCCTACTCAGGTCGGCGAATACCTCGGCTTTGCGGTATAGGTTGGCGTGGAGGTCGGCTATCGACTTGAGCTGTGTGCGAGTCAGGCCGAGGTCTTTCCCTTGGGAGGCACTGATCATCGAACCTCGAAATGGAATGCCAGCTCGGGCTTAGGGACTGGGCTGATAGCTCGGAGCCCGATCAACATCTCAGGTCAATAGTGGTTCCGATGTTGTAGAGGCCTCAATCTCAAATCCTTGAGGATCTAACTCAGTTGATGACCTATGACAAGGTCGGCCAGGACATCCCCCACAACAGTAGCCCTCCAAGTCCCGAGCTCGAGCGGTCGAAGGGTGGGGACTTGTCTTGGTTGAGCCGAGCGGGTTGAGGGAGAGTCGGGGCTCAAATAACGGGTGGAATCCCATTCCCTGAGGGCTAGATCTAGTGCAGTAATGGCGAGGCCCGACTAACCATGCGCCCGGTGTGGAGTTTGGAGAGTCGAATTGTGGTAGTACGGCGGGCGGTCACCTTGTAGAGTTTGGTCAAACACGAAGTCGCCACGTGGGCGACAGCTTGTTAGTTGAAGCGGTGCATTAACACTCAAGCTTTCCTTTGCCGCCACGTGGTACAAGCATCGGATGGCAAAGCGTTACGTCGGGCACAACCATGTTAGGCAATGTCACATGGAGGGCGCGACAGTCGAGGAGACGCGCCTTTATTAGGATCCATCTGTTGTCTCCACGTGGCACGTAAGTTTGCCTATAAAACCCGCTGCCCCCCGTCGCATTTTCTACTTTTCGTAATTTTAGCGCTCGGGCTCTGTCAGATTCCCAACTCGTCTTAGACTCAGCGTTTCCACCAGGTCTTCAAGTCTTCGTGCAAAACCTCTAATACGATCTCCTTCCCCTACCTTTCCTCCGTACTTTTCTCCTTTTGTTTTTATTGACCATGTCAGATATCTTGGATTCCCGAAACTTAGAGCAGTCGGGGGACCGGGGTGAGGACTCAGGTTCACCATTATCGGTAGATGGTCGAGGTGGGGTCTCCGATTCAGAGATGGAGACCAAGAAAGGGATTCCGGGGGTCTTGCCTCAATCCGAGCAAGCCCTCGACAAAGGGGACGATGTTCTTGAGGTGGTCGAGGAGTAGGCTCCCAGAGATGCGGAAGCCCCTCGGTTTGCAGAGCAAGGAGGGGAAGCCGAAGAGGCGAGTCCCACACCTGCTCAGTTTGAAATGGATGAGGTCGTGTCTAAGATAACTAAGGCCGAACTTCGACACTTGAGGGAATCTTACTGCATCCCCTTATCCATAAAACTTAGGGTCCTGGCCCATGACGAGTTTCTGAGTACCCCTCGCGAGGAAGAGGTCGCCCTTGCCCCCGTTTTCTTCCACTGGTCTTCCTACCTCTCCACCCCTTGGTTCGAGAAGTCCTTGGCCGTCTCAGCTTGGCCCTCGGGCAGCTACACCCCAACGACTGGAAGACAATCTTCAACTGCTACATCTTGTGGCAGTTGGTGGGTGTTAAAACTAGAAAATGCGCAAAGCAGTTTTCTTGTGTTTCTTTATTCTGGGGAATTTCTGAGTATAAAGACATTCATAGATGTTCGCTCACCTTAAGTGCAAGGCTTGCGGTGTAATAATTGTTGAGCCTCCAATTTATACATGATCTAGCTCATTACATCACATTATATGCATGGTTTACATGTTTAAAAGGCCCATATAACGAATGTTTTGTGGATGCAGGATTGAGAGAGAGACTTTGCACAAATGATAACTAAAAGACCATATTTAGGAGCTTTAGATGAAGGCTCAAGGTGGATCAAAGAAAGAAGAATGCAAGGAGAGGAGAGAGAAGAGAAAAAAAGAAAGAAAATGTGAAAAGAAGAGGTCCGACCGGTCATGACCGGTCGGCCATGGGAGCCACGACCAGTCCTGACAGGTCGGCCACCCTGTTGTCCAACTCTGAAACTCGCTGGATGTTCGCTTCCCCAAGTGTAGGGTTGCGATGTAGTAATAATCTCGGTAAGACCGAGGCCGATCCACAGGGACTTGTGTAGGAATTCACAAACACATCCAATAGTGTCTATTGAGAGCTAACAACCAGATTTTATATGAGATTGATGTAAGTAACAACTTTGAACTAAATTGAAGGTAAACAATTATAAAAAGGCACTAGGGGTTCAAGGATCCACTTGTAGCAATCTTTGATGTTCAATCCACTGTAGTTTCTCACTTTCTCAACTAGAATCGATATTAAGATCTATCTAGCCGGATGATAAAGCTGTTAAACCAAACAATCTACCATATGTAAGACCAATGCATATAACTCACTCAATGCAAGCTAGGATGAGCATGCTTAATTGCATAGGTCAGTCCCAATTCCAATAGGCTCAGATCACAATCATAACCATCCTCAAGTCTTGTCATAAGACAAGGTTAGATTATGATTTGAACTTGATTCAAATCACATGCACAGTCCCACATAGCACAGAATTTCAGAAAAGTAGAACTTTGGTAGGAAGTTCCCACATGAAGATCATAGTACTATAGCGTACTCCAATTCCTCAGATCATACAGGTCTAGACTAGCACACAACAATTAAGAACTTAAGTAATTCTCCCAAACATCCATGAGTCATCATAAGACTAAGAAAAACTACTTAGAACTTGTATTAACTTCAAACCATTGTTCATAATCAGGAAAACCAATCTTAAAACCAACTAAAAATGAATTGAAACATCTTAGATCCACTACAAGCCTCACCTCTTAGCCCTAACTAAGAGGTTTAGCCGTTCATGATCCAACGAAACATGAAACAACTAAGAAAAACATAAAAACAGCAAAACAAACTAGAAGGAGTTGTGGAACTCCGAAATCCACTTCCGCCGCCTTCAACCTTGCTTAAACTCTTCTAAGATACCCTAGGAACGATCCTTAGGTGTCCTTTTATAGTGGGGAGGCTCTGCAACTTCAGAATATTCGAGAATTTGCGTAAAACTTACGCACTGCGCAGAGAAATCCGGCGTTAGAAATAGAAAGTCTGCATCTTACGCGTGGCCGACCGGTCGTACGACCGGTCTGGGTGACTAGCCGACCGGTCGCGACCGGTCGTGCCTCAGTGTGAAATTGTCCAGCAAGCTCTGGAGGTAGAAAATTCTCTGGCCGACCGGTCAAGACTAGTCGGACTGAGCTGGCCGACCGGTCACGACCAGCCGGACCATGATAGCCAATTAGTCCAGCGTGTGCACAGGGTTGGCCGACCGTTTGTACGACCGGTCTTGGCCCTATTCTTCTTCAGTTTCTTCTTTCATTCTTCTTCTCGATTTCTTCTTTCTTTGGTCCTTCTTCAACCTCATCCAAAGGCTTCATAATGGCTCTTTTTAGTCTCCTATCGAATGAAGCCCACTCTCATTCCTGTAATCACAAAACATACATTAGGTTAGTCTTTAGATCATGAAAACCATGCATAATGAGTGATGAATTGGGGCTAGAATATTCACAATTAAGAGCTCAACACACCCCCCAACCAGCATTTTGCTAGTCCCGAGCAAAACATGCGTGAAACTAATTCCATTCTTCAAAACTCAACTCTCTTTCAGAAACCATTCTTCTATATATCCCAAGACATACAAGTGTAAGATTCAGAAATATTAGGTGACAGAGGTTGAAACCGTAAACCCTCAAAACATGATAAGCATTCATATGAAATTCCCGCTGATTGGTTGAAAAATAGAAGAACTTGAACAAATTCAACCTAGTGTGCATAGTAAAACTTCATCTCATGAGTTTTTAGGATTATCTTCTTCATAAATCAACCGGACTATAGATCTTAAGGTACATAGAGTCACATCAAGCCAATGACAGGAATTTGCCTTACCGTCCTTCCGACGACTTTCACACTACGTCCCATTTCCGGCTTTGGTTATGGGTAGACCATCCCCCAATTGGTAGTAGGTAGCCCTAATCGAAATTTTCCACCATTTTTCCATCATTCCCAATTTCATCATTCCTTTTCCTTTTTCTTTTAATTTAGATAGGATTTTTAGAAATCCATATCTTTTGTTGTTTTCCCATGGACAAGGATGGACAAAGTACCCCGGCCTAGTTTCTCAGCACCTTAAATCAAAGTCTAGCTAACCCACAAATCACATAATTTTTTCAACTCATGAAAATCGTGTAATGTGAACTAGGTGTAAAAGTGTTCAAATTTTCTATCAATCACATAACTAGGGGAATTCACATATAAAACCATTATGCTATGAGAGATTCCAGACATACAACCTCATACACTTCATATCTCTTCCTCTTATGCTCATATCATCTTGAATGCATAGAAACAATGTTTTCCAAAAGAGTTTTGAATTTTAGGAAAATCGAAAAATTTCTACATAATTGCTCGAAATGTTAGAAAACGCTGGATTCATCCAAGTCATCCTACACCCCCCAACCAAATCTTACATTGTCCTTAATGTAAAAGATGTGCAATGAATAAAACATGAGAGCAAATTGAACGTAAAAGGGACTGAGGAATGAGAGTACCTGAAAAAGTGAAAAGTGAAATTCTTCCTCCTTCTAACAAACCTAAGCGAAAGCAAACAAAAGCAACAAAATCCTAATCCTAACTACTCTATACCTCCATCAGACTAGGAGATCAATCATCCTGGTAGACAGGATCAGTCAGAGGTATGGACATACCTTCTGAAGGAAATTTATCAAAGAACGGCTTTAATCGATGCCCATTCGCCTTAAAAATGTTGCCGTTCCTTGGATTTAACAACTCGACAGTCCCATATGGATAGATAGTTTGCACAATGTAGGGACCGGTCCATCGAGATCTCAATTTTCTCGAAAATAAATGTAGACGAGAATTATATAGGAGGACTTTTTGATTGATCGTGAATGTCTTACGAAGAATGTTTTTATCATGGAATATCTTCGTTATGTCCTTGTAAATTCTCGCATTCTCATATGCTTCGTTCCAGATTTTTGCAAATTCATTCAATCGTAGTTTGCGCAACGAGCTTGCCTTGTCAGAATCAAAATTCATCTTCTTAATTGCCCAATATGCCCTATGTTCCAACTCCACAGGCAAGTGATAAGCCTTCCCATAGACAAGTCTATAGAGAGACATTCCTAATAGGGGTCTTGAAAGCAGTACAGTAGGCCCAAAGCGCATTGGTAAGTCGAAGCAACCAATCCTTGCGATCGGGGTTCACTGTTTTCTCTAAAATGTGTTTAATCTCCCTATTCGATATCTCAGCTTGTCCACTAGTTTGTGGGTGATAAGGAGTGTTCAATTTATGTGTTACGCCATATTTCTTCATTAAAGTTTCAAAAGGGCGATTACAAAAGTGAGACCCTCCATCACTTATGATGACTCGAGGTGTTCCAAAATGGGAAAGAATATTCTCTTTTAAGAAGCAAATGACCATTTTATGGTCATTATTCCAGCAAGGGATGGCCTCGACCCATTTAAAAACATAGTCAACGGCAAGCAAGATGTATGTGTTTCCAAAAGAAGATGGGAATGGACCCATGAAATCGATGCCCCAACAATAAAAAATTTCGATTATTAAGATGAGATTGAGTGGCATCATATTTCTACGGGAGATTCCTCCCAATTTCTGACAAGGTTCATATGTTTTGCAAAACTCATGTGTGTCTTTGAACATAGTGGGCCAATAAAACCCACATTGCAGAATTTTTGCTGTGGTCTTTTTGGCCGAAAAGTGGCCACCACATGCCTAAGAATGACAGAAGGAGATGATACTTTGTTGTTCATCATCTGGGACACATCTCCTTATGATTTGATCGGGACAATACTTGAATAAGTATGGGTCGTCCCATAGGAATTTTCGCACCTCAGTGAAGAATTTATCCTTATCTTGCTTTTTCCAATGTGTAGGAATTATTCCTGTAGCAAGATAATTAGCAATGTCTGCATACCATGGCAATTGAGAAACAGCAAAAAGTTATTCATCAGGGAACATGTCATTGATCGCGGTTGTTTCAGGGGAATCAGTGAGGACAAGTCGAGAGAGATGGTCAGCCACGACATTTTCTACTCCTTTCTTATCACATATTTCTATGTCAAATTCCTGGAGTAGAAGGATCCATCTTAACAACCGTGGTTTAGCATCCTTCTTAGAGAGAAGATACTTAAGTGCGGTATGGTCAGTGAATATGATGATCTTGGATCCAATCAAGTAGGACCTAAACTTGTCTAAGGCAAAAATTACGGCTAAAAGTTCTTTTTCAGTAGTAGTGTAGTTTGCTTGGGCTGAGTTTAGGGTTCTACTTGCATAATAGATGACACATGGCTTTTTCTCTTTTCTTTGGCCTAGCACGGCCCCAATAGCATAGTCACTAGTGTCGCACATAATTTCAAAAGGAAGGCTCCAATTAGGTGGTTGCATTATGGGAGCACATGTCAACATACCCTTAAGTGTGGTAAAGGCCTTTTGACATTCTTCATTCCACTCGAATGAATTTTCCTGTTGAAGTAGGTTACATAAAGGACGAGAGAGTGAACTGAAGTCCTTTATGAACCTTCTATAAAATCCTGCGTGTCCCAAAAAGGACCGCACATCTCGTATGCTCTTGGGTAGTGGAAGGTTGAAGATAAGATCAATTTTCGCTTTATCCACCCTCGATTCCCTTTTGTGAAACGATATGACCAAGTACAATTCCCTTTTGAACCATAAAGTGACACTTTTCCCAATTCAGTACAAGGTTCTTCTCTTCATATCTTTTCAGCACAGATTTCAAGTGCTCAAGGCACTCATCAAAGCTACAACCAAATACTGAAAAATCATCCATAAAGACTTCGAGAATTGTCCCCACCATGTCAGAAAAGATACTCATCATACAACGCTGAAAGGTGGCAAGGGCATTACATAGTCCAAACGGCATCCATCGAGAGGCGAAAGTGCCGAATGGACATGTGAATGTAGTCTTTTCTTGGCCTTCAAGGGCGATCTCTATTTGGTTGTACCCTGTGTTAGTACACCTTTTGTTGTCAATTGGCGTGTTGGTTGGTCGCGTCTTGTCATATGAGCCCCGGTCGAAGTATTGAAGTATCAAGTCTTGAAGATTACGCTTCGTCCATTGCTCAAGCTCATGCTGAAACAAGATCCCAGGTAAGTTGCATATAGATTGACCATAGGAAACCCAAAACATCAAAGAATGGCGTAAAAGACTCACATTTCCTATCCCCATTCTTCTCGACCCTTGCACAAGTTGATCAAGCTTGTGATCCCTGGATTGGTGCTAAATGTAAATGAAGATATGTCCATAGATTGGACCCTTGCACCTCATCACTTATAGTGATCTGTTGCTGTGTTGAGAATCTTGGTCCTGCAAGATCACTATGACAAAACCATATAGACAGTGACCAGGCATCTCTAACACTTCATCAACCTTGCTGAGAGCCTTCCTGTGGATTCGTTGCTGGGACAGCCGACCAGTCCTGTCCGGTCGGCCAGGCACTTTAAAAATTCAGAATCTTTGTTGGAAGGCATTCTAAAATGGACTGCCGACCGGTCTTGACCGGTCGGCCAGCATACCCTTCCTTCCAGCAGCTTTGCTGCGTGCTTCAAGTGGGTAGCCGACCGGTCAAGACCGGTCGGCCTTCACATATTATATTCCTCCAGCAAGCACTGCCGACCGGTCAAGACCGGTCGGCCAGATTTCTCATAGTGTTCCAGCAAGGGGGTCCGACCGGTCATGACCGGTCGGCCTCCATACTTCACAGCTTTCCAGCAAGGGGGTCCGACCGGTCATGACCGGTCGGCCTCCATAAAACACATTTCTCAGCAAGGGGGTCCGACCGGTCATGACCGGTCGGCCTGTCCCATATATCCCCTTTGGTTTTTGAACGCTGACCGGTTCGTCCGGCCGGTCGAGTCCTATCTCTGACAGGTCGGACGTGACCGTTTTAGATCCGATGGGGCTATCATTTGGGGCTCTATAAAGCCAGGTTTTGAGGTCTTTCTTAGTACGCATTCAACACCCATTCAGAGCTGAGAGTGAGAGAGCATTTACTTCCATCCTTCCTCCCTCTTAACTCCCTTGAGTTCATCATTCAAACTTGGCCATTAATGGCTTGTCATTGAGTATTCTAAGCTCAGTTTGAAGTATGAACTCAAGACTTTCATTCATGGCTGACCTACCTTCCGAAAATCATTATTAGGTCACTTAAAGCCATTGAATGAGTGTAGATTGGTAGTTCCCTCATTACCATTGCATTGAATAGGCAAGAGGAACTAGACCAACTCTCTCCCAACTACCCGGCATCAACATATCCTCATCATTTGCATTGGTAGCTGATCTTGGGAGCTCAAAAGAGGAGCTGAAGCACGTGGAGCTGAAGCTACTCATCAAAGGCATCGAATCGGGGCTCAAACGTCTAGGTATGTCTAGTATTTGAGAGTCCATCTTTTAAATCTCTATTCCCTGGATTGGGAAACTCCGGCGGGAGGGTACGTGACCATCCTTGGATTAGGATTGGTGAGAGTTTGAGATCCAAACTCGTCAAGTCCCTGGATTGGGCCATCGGCGGATGGTATACGCGGTTGTTATAGGCAAAATGGTGGAGATAAGATTTCACGTGGAAATGTCCATTCGACTCTCGAGATCATCTGATCGAGAGTCGAATATTGGACAAGTGCGGGACGCCCATTCGACTCTCGAGATCACCTGATCGAGAGTCGAATATTGGACAAGTGCGGGACGCCCATTCGACTCTCGAGATCACCTGATCGAGAGTCGAATATTGGACAAGTGCGGACGCCCATTCGACTCTCGAGATCATCTGGTCAGGAGTCATGGATGGTCAAATACGAAAAACTAGATTCGCGAGCAGACCTTCTCACAAGTCGTTGAAAGATATTACACCCAAAATATGTACTTGGACTCGCGACCACATTTTAACCTGCGAGCAGCTTTACTACGGGCGTCTCCTTCCTTTTCGGAGGCCATGACTCCCAGCTACGGGCGTCTCCTTCCTTTTCGGAGGCCATGACTCCCAGCTACGGGCGTCTCCTTCCTTTTCGGAGGTCATGACTCCCAGCTACGGGCGTCTCCTTCCTTTTCGGAGGCCATGACTCCAACTATGGCTTCCGGCCGGATCCAGCCGGGTTTCAAGGGATTGCCATCTAGGGGCGTGATTGTTGGAATAAATCATTGGGTTGGATCTGACTAAAAAGATAGGATCTTATCCCACGAAATCAGCGGATTCTCAGTATCGTATGCGACATCAACGGGATTTCGACATCTCACGTAACAGATTGGATTGTTTCAGATCTATATAAGGGGATGGCTCCATTGAAGAGGAGGTAGGTACTCATCACTCAATCTTGGTCCCGTTTTGCTTGGCTTCTCTTCTGTGGCCTAACTTAAGCGTCGGAGGGCTAACGGCTGGTCCCCAGCCACCCTTATTTGTTGTCTTGCTTCAGGTCTGGTGGTGGAAATCCCTGTTGGAGCGGAGGAGTAAAGTCGGAGGATCTCATTACAAAATTTGACATAAACAGTTTGGCGCCGTCTGTGGGAACGACTTGATCATCAAAATCAATCGTATTAACCACCGATCAAAATCCTTCGGTGATGCCTCCTAAAAAGACTGTTCATCCTTCAACTTCGAGGCAGGCACCACCTCCGCCCGGTGAGACGGAATCCGCACCTGCCCTCCCACCTGTTCCGGCGGATATCCCTCAAGGAGCCCCAAATATGCCATCAACAAATCCATTATTGGAGGCCTCTGGAAATCAGGATGATGTCCTACGATTCCTCGGGAACACTCTCCTAACTTTAAACGCCGGAGTTCAGGCACTGTCAAATCGGCTTGATCAGCACTTCCCCGAACCGCAAAGACAACCTTCCGAAGGATTACCACCGCCACCCATACCAGTTGCTTCCAGGCATTCTATGGATGAACCACAGGTCCCACCACTTGGCGGCCATCCCCCTGTGCCGTCTCCACATTCTATACATTCCAGTTCGTCTCGACAACCTCAACCGCAAGGCTCCAACGCCGAAACGTCTAGCTATACCTTGCCATGGGAAGGGGATCTCAAAAGAATCCAAGACCGTTTTGATGTCATGGAGCAGAGATACCAGGCAAATCGGCCGTCTGCTGTCATGGCGGCTATACATCAATCTGAATCTCCCTTCACAAGCGAGGTCATGGAAGCCCCGTTGCCCAGAAAGTATCGAACGCCTGTTATCGCTCCGTATACAGGCATTGGCGATCCTCTGGAACATCTGGAAACATATAGGTCCCTCATGGAGTTGGAGGGACATGGTTCAGAAATCATGTGTAGGGCTTTTCCCCTTACATTGAAGGAAGCGGCTCGTACGTGGTTTCGGGGGTTAAAGCCACTTTCCATCAGTTCCTTTTCCCAATTATCGGAGATATTTCTTTCTCAATTCATGGGAAGTATTCGCATTAAAAAGCCAGCCTCCCATCTGATGAATCTGAAACAGCAACATGGAGAGACAATAAAAGAGTTCACAGTACGGTTCACTGCCGAAGCCGTTCAAACTGAGGGTTACACTGAAGAAAAGGGTCTCACAGCCCTCATTGCTGGAATAACGAGCGAGAAATTTAGGTTTGCCTTAGATAAGAGCCCGCCAAAAACTATGGCGGAATTCCAAGCCAAAGCTCAGAAATATATCAATGCAGAAGAAGTCGCATTGACACGCCATGGAGTACAAAGTAAGAAACGCAAGCCAGAAGGAACTTCTACAGATAAAAAATACCATCGCGATCAGCGCGATCGATCTCCCAAGAAGCCTTACTCTGGTAAATATCATAATTACACTCCTCTTAATCGGTCTCCTGAAAAGGTTCTGATGGAGATAAAACACAAGCCATATGTGAAGTGGCCTGCAAAGATTAAATCCGATCCCGAGAAGAGAGATAAGAGTAAGTTCTGTTACTTCCACAAAGATCACGGGCATAGGACTCAGGACTGTATCTCTCTACGAGACCATATCGAAGCACTTATCCGAAAAGGCCATCTCCAGGATTATGTTGCTCGTAAAAATCGGTCACCAGAAAGGGTGAAGACCTCATCTCGCCAAAAGGAACCGTCTCAAACCGACCAAGAGGATGCTGAGCCCACAGGAGAAATTCGCACTATCGTCGGGGGTCCAGCTTGCGGGGGTGACTCTCAAGCTTCAAGAAAGGCATACGCCCGAAAGGCGTCCAAAGAACCCCAGCAGATCTATTGGCTGGAACAAACGTCCAATTCTTCGAAAGCTAGCCATCCCCCAATTTCTTTCACCCTCGAAGATGCAGCGGGAATTCATTTCCCTCATGAAGATTCCATCGTAGTCACACTGAAGGTATCAAATTATCTGACTCATCGAATTATGGTGGATACAGGTAGCTCGGCCGATATTCTGTATTTGGAGGCTTTCGACAAGATGGCACTTGCCAGAAACCTCCTCAAGCCAGTATCGACCCCTCTTGTCGGCTTTGGAGGAGAAGTGGTGACACCTGAAGGAAGTATCGATCTCCCAGTCACCTTTGGGGAGAGTCCAGCGAAGACCACCGTCTTCGTAAACTTCCTCGTCGTGGATCGAAAATCAGCATATAACGCCATCTTGGGGAGACCGTCACTAACTAAGGTTGGAGCGGCCTTACACCCTTCATATTTATGCGTTAAATTTCCGACCCCAAATGGCATAGGGGTCGTACGAGGAAGTCAGCAGGAGGCACGGTCCTGTTACCAGATAGCCCTCCAAGATCGAAAGAAAGCTCAAGCGACGCCTGTCATGGAAATAGTTCAAGGTTCATCCGACGTTCTCGCCTCCGCGTTGGATCCAAGGGAAAGTGCTCTGAAATCAGGAACTCCAGGGGAGGAAACAGTGGCGATCCGCTTGACCGAAGACGACCAGTCTAAGATCGTGTACATCGGTTCCTCATTAAATAGTATCCACCGCGAAGATTTGATTCGTTTCCTCACTGAATACCAGGACGTGTTTGCTTGGTCTCATAAAGATATGCCGGGCATCGATCCTAATGTCATCGTACATCGTCTCAACATTGACCCAAAGCATAAACCAGTACATCAGCGTCGACGAGCCTTCACTGCAGAAAGACAGATGGCGATCAAAACTGAAGTTGAGAAGCTGCTCGCGGCAAATTTCATAAAAGAAGTTGACTACCCACAGTGGGTCGCCAACGTAGTTCTCGTCCGGAAAGCTAATGGCAAATGGAGGATGTGCGTCGATTATTCAGACTTAAACAAAGCATGTCCCAAAGATAGCTTCCCGACACCACGAATCGACCAGTTGGTCGACTCGACAGCTGGACACGCCCTCCTCAGTTTTATGGATGCTTACTCTGGTTACAACCAGATTATGATGCATCCACCTGATGGCCAACACACTGCCTTCATCACAGATCGAGGACTATATTGCTACCAGGTAATGCCGTTTGGTCTCAAAAATGCAGGGGCCACTTATCAGCGTCTTGTCAACAAAATATTCGCTGCTCAAATCGGTAGGAACATGGAAGTATATGTCGACGATATGCTCGTGAAAAGCATCAATGAAGATGACCACATTCCAGATCTTCGAGAAGCCTTTGATCTGATGAGGAAGTATCAGATGAAATTAAATCCAGAAAAATGCGCGTTTGGAGTATCTGCAGGAAAATTTCTTGGGTTCATGGTTGGCCAGCGTGGAATTGAAGCGAATCCCGAAAAGATTAAAGCGTTGATAGAGATGAAATCCCCAGTGACCCTGAAGGACGTTCAGCGTCTAGCTGGTCGCATCGCATCATTGAACAGGTTCATCTCGCGAGCATCTGACAAGTGCCTGCCCTTCTTCAAACTCCTTCGTGCAACGGCCAAGTCTGATTGGAATTGGACACCTCAATGTGAAGAAGCTTTTCAACAACTGAAGCAATATATGAGCGCTCCCCCCATTTTATCTAAGCCTATGGCACATGAGCAACTCATTCTTTATTTATCTGTGTCTTCCACGGCCGTTAGTGCCGCTTTAATAAGAGAAGATTCCGGGGTACAAAGGCCCGTTTATTATATCAGTCGAGCAATGGTTGATGCAGAAACTAGGTATTCTGATTTGGAGAAACTGGCCCTAGCCTTAATCACGGCAGCTCGAAAACTGCGACCATACTTTCAAGCCCATCCTATTTTAGTACCAACGAATCATCCACTACGTCAAGTCCTCCAAAAGCCTGAGGCTTCCGGACGCTTAACAAAATGGGCGGTCGAGATCAGCGAGCATGATATTTCATTCTGTCCTAGGACCGCAGTCAAGGGCCAGGCCGTGGCTGACTTCATCGCCGAATTTACATATTCTTCTGAAGATAGCGGTATGACCAGCGACCAGCCTTCTTGGTCGCTCTTTGTAGACGGGTCGTCACGGGCCAGTGGCAGTGGAGCGGGCCTGATTTTAGTGGCTCCAGACGGGTCGCATTTTCAATACGCTCTGCGTTTTGAATCACGCGTCTCCAATAATGAAGCAGAATATGAGGCCCTTATTGTCGGCCTCGAGCTAGCCGTTGTCCTCGCAGTCCAGAATTTGATAATTCATAGCGACTCCCAGCTCATTGTCAACCAAGTTCTTGGCGAATTCGAAACCAAAGAAGAAAGAATGGCCTTATACAAGTCTCGTGTCCTCATCCTGCTCGCCAAACTGAAGACTTACAAAATATTCCATATCCCTCGCGAGCAGAACCAACTGGCCGATTCCTTGGCAAAACTCGCTTCTGCACCAGAATCAGAACTATCACATTCGATCCCCATCGAGCACCGTCAACTCTCGAGTATCGACCAAGTGGCTCCCGAGCAAGTTATATCGTTACAATCGTCTCCATGCTGGATGGATCCTATCATCCTTTATCTTAGAGATGGATACCTACCAGAAAACAAGAAAGCTGCAAGACAAATTCAGCTTCGAGCTGCCAGATACACCATACAAGATGGAATCTTGTTGCGAAAAAGCTTCTCCTTGCCTTATTTGAGGTGTCTTCATCCAGAAGAAGCACATCGTGTTCTAGATGAAGTACACCAGGGGGCATGTGGTAATCATCCCAGGGGGCGATCTCTAGCATATAAAGCGATGAGGCAAGGATATTATTGGCCTACTATGAAAGCAGACGCCATAGAATTTTCAAAAAAATGCGACAAGTGTCAACGATATCAACCTATACCTCGCGTACCGTCTGAGCGGATGACCCCAGTCGACAGCCCTTGGCCTTTTGCTCAGTGGGGGATCGATATCATCGGTCCCTTACCTATGGGAAAGGGACAGAATAGGTTCGCGATCGTGGCGGTTGATTATTTCACCAAATGGGCCGAGGCAGAACCATTAGCCAAAATTACTGAAAAACAAACTACTAAGTTTATGTGGAGAAATATTATATGTCGCTTCGGACTTCCTCATACCATAATTACCGATAACGGAACGCAGTTCGACAACGCAGCCTTTGATGAATTTTGCGACAAATGGAAGATACGTAATCTCCGCACTTCTCCATATCATCCACAGGCGAATGGGCAGGTCGAGGCAGTAAATAAAATTATAAAGCATCATTTAAAGACCAAGCTAAGTGAATGTAAAGGGGTGTGGCCAGAACTTCTGCCAGAAGTGTTATGGGCCTATAGAACCACGGCTTGTACATCGACAGGCGAAACTCCTTTCTCCTTAGCATTTGGTGTTGACGCAGTGGTACCAGTGGAAATTCAAGTGCCCTCATATCGGATCGAACAGTATGATCCCGCGAGCAATCAGGAAAATATCCGACTTCATCTCGATTTCTTGGAAGAGCGAAGAAATGCTTCCCAAGTACGAGTGGCGGCATATCAACAACGTATTGCTCGTTATCGGAATGCAAAGGTTCGACCTAGATCTTTCCAGTTCGGAGATTTGGTTCTAAGGCGAAATCTTGGAATTCCTGTTCGTTCATTGGATCCGAAATGGGAAGGCCCGTATCGGGTTATTAGGGTTGTGCGACCCGGTACTTATTATCTTGAAGACATGCAAGGGAAGCCTGTACGTCGCCCTTGGCACGTGGAGCATTTGCTAAGATATTACCCCTAGATTCGATGTAGTTTATCATAACATTTTATGAATAAAGTGAAAGATATCTTTTGGCCGCTACTCCATTTATATGGACCCGAATAGCCCTGAAGAGTGCTTACACATCCTCTTGGCCAATTGCCTACCTTTGGTAGGGCTGAAATCATTACTAGTTGGTCGCTTCTCCATTCTCATGGACCTGAACAGCCCCGAAGAGAATGAATACCATCTCTTGACCAACCTTCTGCCCTTGGTAGAATCAAAATCTCAATCGATAGATCAGTCTATCTCAACGCGGACATGGTCTCACGACCCCCGGATTGAGTCTAATTCATTTTTTCATGAGTTAGTTACTCGCGATTGGTGAGGAGGAATCGCACTCCAAAATGCGAGCACCACAGCTCGTGCCCAAATTAGGGCAGCGAACGGGGTCACATCCTGATCGCGAGCAGCTTAGTTCATGCTCGAATTAAAGGGTCACATCTCTGACGAATCCATTCAAGATTAACAAGCCAAAAATAAAAGATGAAGGGAGAACAGCAACGAAGCAGCGACACTTCCAAAAACATTTTTTCATTAATAAATCAGATGATTACATATACATTTGTATAAAAGAAAATAAAAGGAAATCAATCGCTAGGAGGAGCCACGCTCTCGACTTCAGGGCCCATTTCAGGAGCCCCTCCAGCCTGCGTGGCTTCGGTCACCTCGTTCTCGGCAGCAGCTTGCTCTTCTGCAGCTATGATGGTCGCGACTCGACCGAATTCCCCCATATCGAAGGATGGGATCATTCGTTGCACTACTCTCAGTGCAAAGTCTCGACCAGCATCGTATGACTCATATCGTTCATCGTCATACAGCTGCGAAGTCCGAAATTCGGAAACTGCCCGAGTACCTTCCTCCGAGAGCATTTTAACAAGGGCGACTCTCTCCTCGTCCCAGTGGATCGAGTCGTCCTTAAGCTGCGCAAGAGCGGTGCGCTCCCTAGTCAGGTTGTCGTAGGCCTCCTTGAGCTGCGACCTGGCTCCCGCGAATTGCTCCTCTAATGAGATCTTGTCCTGTCGGAAGATCTCCCTTTCTCTCTCTGCCTTCTCCTTCAGACCCGTGAGCTTCACGTAGTCTGAGTCCAAGGCCTGATACCTGTCGGTCAGGACTTGGATCTTCTCGATGAGGATCTTTTTCTCCTCATCTCTCTTCGAGATCACCGCCTCACGAGCCTTGAGCAGTTGATCTCTTCCTTGGACTGCCTTTTCCAAGGCAGTCCTCTTTCCTTCAGCCTCCTCTATCGTGCGACGGGCGGCAACGATATCACGCCTCGTTCGCAGAATAAGATCTAAACCCTGCAAAGAGAAGAAGAATATAAGATTTCTGGAACATATCAAAAGGTCGAAACAGATCTTGACAAAGTCTTACCTGAACCATCCTCATCCCCGCTTCAAGGATAAGGTTCTCAGGGCTTGGCTCGGGGAGAGAGCCGAAGGCGTGAGGCGGGACGTTCTCAAACAAGAACTTACACACAGGGTGGAGGTGGCGTGGAATCGAGTACGTCCCACTCCCAGACGGTTGGGCAACGACCAAACCGGTCTGCTCGCGAGATGGGGGCATGGACTCGCGAGCAGGTCCCTGCTCGGCAGCTGGGACCAGTTCCCGAGCAGGAGTTGGCTCTTGAGGCTCTGCCTGCTCTCGAGCCTCTTCAGCTGGGGGGCAGCTGGACCCCACCCCATCTGGGGAATTATCTGCAATGTTGATCACTGGTGGCCTAGGTGCGACCACCAGTGAAGGGATAGTAGGCCCAGCTGGGGCTCCCGCCATGCTCGCGGGAAGGGCAGGCTGATCGCTGCCGGCGCGGATGGAAGATTGAGACGGTTCGGCAGGGGTTCTCTTCTGCCTTTTGGAACCTGTGCCCTTCAGACGGGGCAGTAGGCCTCTCTTCTCTCCAGCCTTCGTCATTTCGACTTCTCTCCTGGATATGAGGCCTGCTGCTGCAAGTCGTGAAGGAGATAAGCAAGCCTCGATATGCCTATCTCCGACAGGCACCTTATATACCCTGACGATCTTCTCGTTGATTCCACCCTTCAAATTCGGTTTCCGTAAAGCTGGGATACCTGCGAGCACAAATAATGGTCAAACGAAGCGAAACCCTAAAAATTATTCGAAGGAAACTGCACAATACGGGATTGTGTCTACCTTCACAGAAAAACCGGGTCACTCCTGGACCCCTGGAGGAGGCAGACTCCCAACTCCCGGAAGCATAGAACCACCGCTTCCTCCAGCCGGGATAGTTCGAGGAGGGCTTACCCAACACGAAGTTATCCCGGTGCCAGTAACATAAATAATACCAGCCTTCGCTGGATGGAGCTTTCTTCAGGCGGAACATACGGAGGAACTCCTCCGCCGTGAGTTCCCCGTTGCCAGCCTGAGCCCAAAGGGCAAAGGAGCCCAAAACCACCCTCCACCCGTTCACAATGAGTTGCCCAGGGGCAATCTTGTAACACCGTAATACATCACGAACAAAGGGATGGAGGGGAATGCGTACCCCCAGGATGAGCTGGTACTCGTAAAATGCTACGCATCCTGGGGGGGGGGAGTCGGGTGTTTCTCCACCTCCGGGCAAGCGGAGAGTTACAGAGTCAGGGATTTGGTATCTCTCCCGGAGCTCAGCCAGCCGGTCCTCCGATAAAACGGAAGGATACCCGGCTGCTGTGTATCTCCCCGCCGAAACCCTTGCACTGCTGGAGGCAGAGGACTCCGGAGTGGCATCGCCAAGGGGGACAGTAGTCTCGTCAGAGTTCCCAGCCATGGGGAGATGAAAATAAAAGAAGAAGAAAAAGGAAGTATACCGAGAAAAAGAAAGATTGAGCACCGGAGGAAGAAGAAGAATGGAAAGAAAGGGTTGTAGGATTCTTTCGAATAAACTTCTGTAGAAAATCAAAGAAATGGCGGACTCCGTATATTTATAGGCAATCATTCCGCCGTATCTGATGGCACGTGGCAGTTCCTCGTTGGACACAGCGCTCGAGCAGGCACGCCCATTAACTCCTCAAACACGTGGCGAGCGCCCCTTCATTTCCCATCAGCGAAAAGGCTGCGGAAAGCTGGCGCTCATTAAATTCAGCCCATCATGAGGGGTGTCGTTCTCGATGAAGGTAGCGAGCGGTTTCGTGTGATAGTGAGCTAAGTCCTTTCCTTAAGAATTCTTGGCGGCAAGGACTTGGGGGCATCTGTTATAGGCAAAATGGTGGAGATAAGATTTCACGTGGAAATGTCCATTCGACTCTCGAGATCATCTGATCGAGAGTCGAATATTGGACAAGTGCGGGACGCCCATTCGACTCTCGAGATCACCTGATCGAGAGTCGAATATTGGACAAGTGCAGGACGCCCATTCGACTCTCGAGATCACCTGATCGAGAGTCGAATATTGGACAAGTGCGGACGCCCATTCGACTCTCGAGATCATCTGGTCAGGAGTCATGGATGGTCAAATACGAAAAACTAGATTCGCGAGCAGACCTTCTCACAAGTCGTTGAAAGATATTACACCCAAAATATGTACTTGGACTCGCGACCACATTTTAACCTGCGAGCAGCTTTACTACGGGCGTCTCCTTCCTTTTCGGAGGCCATGACTCCCAGCTACGGGCGTCTCCTTCCTTTTCGGAGGCCATGACTCCCAGCTACGGGCGTCTCCTTCCTTTTCGGAGGTCATGACTCCCAGCTACGGGCGTCTCCTTCCTTTTCGGAGGCCATGACTCCAACTATGGCTTCCGGCCGGATCCAGCCGGGTTTCAAGGGATTGCCATCTAGGGGCGTGATTGTTGGAATAAATCATTGGGTTGGATCTGACTAAAAAGATAGGATCTTATCCCACGAAATCAGCGGATTCTCAGTATCGTATGCGACATCAACGGGATTTCGACATCTCACGTAACAGATTGGATTGTTTCAGATCTATATAAGGGGATGGCTCCATTGAAGAGGAGGTAGGTACTCATCACTCAATCTTGGTCCCGTTTTGCTTGGCTTCTCTTCTGTGGCCTAACTTAAGCGTCGGAGGGCTAACGGCTGGTCCCCAGCCACCCTTATTTGTTGTCTTGCTTCAGGTCTGGTGGTGGAAATCCCTGTTGGAGCGGAGGAGTAAAGTCGGAGGATCTCATTACAAAATTTGACATAAACAGCGGTCCTAGATCAAAGGATGTTAAGGTTGATGGTTAACCTGATTTAAAACCAAGACTATAGTGAAATCCGGTGGTCTCATAGGTTGAGATCGTGAACCGGGAGTGGAGTAGGGAAACCGAACCACTATAAATCGCCTTGCATTTTGAGATTGAATGATTGCTATGTGTTGAATGGTTTAGTCAATCATGAATGCTAACTGTTTGATGAAATGCCTATGATAGTCCTTGCTTACAAACTGCTCATATAAATGTCTGAATGCTATTGTGATTGTCTTAGTTGATAAGATTGTCTTGATCAGTTATTAATTGTAATTGGTTTTAAAAAGTCCTATTCACCCCCCCTCTAGGACATTAGGCATATCTCCAAGTATCTCTATTAGCGGTAAAACCGCAATTTCAATTGGTATCAGAGCGGGTTCCTCCGTTCAGGTTTAAAAACCCGGAGTGAGATCCTAAGAGAGCTTGAAAATATGTCTAGAGAGGACTCTTCATCCGTTACTAAACCTCCCTTCTTTGATGGGTCTAACTATCCATACTGGAAAGCCCGAATGCGCATCTTTTTGGAATCTATTGATTCGGACGTTAGGGATATGATTGATATTGGATATAAACCCCCAATGGTCACTATATGTAAGGAAGGTGAACCGGATGTCCTCAAGCCAAAAGAAAAGGCAATGTGGACCGATTATGATAAACCTCAACGGGTCTGTAATGCCAAAGGGCTGAATGCCATCTTTTGTTCAGTATCTAACGATGAATTTGGCCGGATTCAAAATTGCACAACCAGTAAGCAGGCATGGGACATCCTTGAGGTTACTCATGAAGGAACAAGCATTGTTAAAAACTCAAAACTTCAGCGCCTCTCCACACAATTTGAAAATATTACTATGGAGGAGCATGAAACATTTACTGACTTCTATACCAAGCTGAACAAGATTACAAATGAAATGTGGGGCTTGGGGGATCCCGTTCCGGAGCATAGACTATGTAGGAAAATTCTGAGATCCCTTCCGGACCGGTTCTCTTCCAAAGTCACTACTATCGAAGAATGTAGGGACCTAAATACCATGAAAGTTGAAGAATTACTTGGGTCCCTCCAAACCTATGAGCTAGGTTTCAAAACTCCCTCTAAATCCAAAAGTACAGCCCTGAAATCTTCCCACAAGAAGCAAGAGTCTGAATGTGGGAGTGAGGAAGATCCTGATTTAGAAGAAATGGCACTTATGGCCAAGAAATTTAAAAAATTCTTCAAAACTAAAGGAAATACCTCTAGAAGGAAACCCTACCAGAAGGGTAAACCTTTTGACTCCAAGAACAACAAAGGAAAATTTCTTAAGTCAAAAGATCCTCAATGCTACAAGTGTAGAGGATTTGGTCACATTGCATCCGAGTGCACCAATAACAAAACCAAGAAAAAGGCAATGGCGGCTACATGGGATGAGACTGAAGAATCTGAATCAGAATCAGTCCTATACCAAAGTGAGGAGGAGCAAGGTTCAATCAGAATTTTAATGGCCTCCATTACTGATATTGTACCTTAAATTGAGCCCATTGCGAAGACCACCGGAGTCATTGATGATCATGAATCCTCCAACACAGAAAATGATTCCTTGAGTGATGATGAGGATGAGGAGGAAGGCCTTCAGGAGGTTTATAACCAACTATACATTGAAAATATAAATACCATCAACAAGTTGGGCCAAATGAAGGCTGAAAATGACAAACTGATGAAAAATCTTGACGGATTGAAAATAGAGAATCAAAAGTTGAGTCAAGACTTAGAAGAGCTGAAAAAGAAGAATGATGAGCTTGAACAAGAAAAGAAAGAGTTCATAAGTGGTGAATCTCTCGACAAGCATGCTAGACTTGAGAGAGAACTCAAAGAGGCGAACAATGAAATCAATCGTCTTAAGTGTCAAGTCGTTGACTCTAGAAGACGGTTCGCTCAAGGAGAAGAAAACTTGGAAAAACTCCTCGGTGTTGCAAGATCACCAATGGACAAAAGAGGTTTGGGCTATGATAGTCACACTTCAAAAACCACCTCAGTCCATCCAATTATAAAAAATGGTCATGGTGCATCCGGAAGTAAAACTAGAGCATCTCCTATCTGCCATGCTTGTGGAGACATTGGCCACTTAAAATTTGAGTGCTTGGTATTCAAAAATCCGGTCAGAAACTTGAAAGGTAAATTTGTACCGACCGGAAAAAATGTCCAAGCTAATTGGAATCCTCCCATGCATTCTTCACCTAAGAGGGGAAACATTCGAAAGAATTATCCTGCTTTTCCTAGGAAGGACAAGAGGATGGATGATCTATTGGAGCAAGTTAAAATGCTGAATTTGAAAACTGCTCTTCTTTTGCGTGAAAAAGAAAAATCTGATTCTCCCAAGAAAACTAGAGAATCTTATCATAAGAACACCCCTTATAAAAGGACAACAACTAAATGGGTTGTTAAGAACAAGTGCTTAGTCATTCATACTGCCTTAAAAGCTGGGAATACTCCTAGATGGTACTTGGATAGTGGTTGTTCTAGACACATGACAGGTGATAGATCTCAATTTTGTGCATATGACGAATTTGATGGTGGGTCTGTCACATTTGGTGATGGGAGCATAGCTAAGATCATTGGTAAAGGAACCATCACAGGGCCAAGTTTGCCTGAAATTGAAAATGTATTATATGTTGATGGCCTTAAACACAACCTACTGAGTATCTCACAGATTTGTGATGAAGAGCACTCAGTAAGCTTCTCCAAAGATATGTGCAAGATCATGAACTCCACAGGAAAATTAGTCATGAAAGGTCTACGCACAGGAGACAATTGCTATGTCATTGAAAATCACAACAATTCAAGCTCCTCCACCATGTGTCACATGGCCGTTCAGGATGAAACGGAATTATGGCACCATCGACTCGGTCATGTACATTATAGAAATCTGTTCAAACTAAGTCAGAAAAATTTGGTGAGAGGTCTACCCAAGATGGGTAGAAGACCTAATACTGTGTGCGCCGCATGCCAAAAAGGTAAACAAATCAAGGTTGCACACAAGAGAACCTCTATCCTGGTAACATCAAAACCATTTGAAATGCTACACATGGACCTAGTCGGTCCTACCAGAGTACTTAGCCAAGGTGGAAAACGATACTTCCTTGTAATCGTTGATGATTACTCCAGATTCACATGGGTCGCCTTCCTAAGAGAAAAATCTGACACTTTTGAGGAATTCAAAAAACTAGTGAAGCGACTTCAAAATGAGAAAGGATACATGGTAGCAAGAATCAGGAGTGATCACGGCGGTGAATTTGAAGATCATCGCTTTAAGGCATTATGCGATGAATTGGGCATTCGTCATGAGTTCTCAGCTCCCAAAACACCTCAACAAAATGGGGTGGCTGAAAGAAAAAACAGAGTGTTGTTGGATATGGCCACAGCTATGCTTAATAATAAGAAACTTGCTCAAAATCTGTGGGCCGAAGCTGTTAACACTGCCTGCTATATTGTTAATCGAGTTTATTTGAGAGCAGGTTTAAACAAAACAGCTTATGAACTGTGGTGTGGAAAAACACCGAATGTTAAATACTTTAAGGTCTTTGGTAGTACATGCTATATTCTGAGAGACCGAGAAAATTTGGGAAAATTTGAATCCAAAAGTGATGAGGGTATCTTCTTGGGATACTCATTGAATAGTAGAGCTTTTCGTGTTTACAACCTTCGAACCTCATCTGTCCAAGAGTCAATCAATGTGACCGTGGACGATAGCTTGGATAAACCTGTGTCTCCAGGTGATGAAGAAGAAGATGAGGGCATATGCGAGATAGGTAAATCTGATAAACCACCCTCATCTCCAAATGCCCCCACTGCTCCTGATGATGTACAAATTGTCAAGGATCACCCCCTCAATCAAATCATTGGGGATCCTAGCATTGGTGTTAAAACCAGGAGGCAATTGGAGGCAGTCAACAGTCACCTGTGTTTCACATCAAAAATTGAACCAAAAAATGCTGATGAAGCTCTAAATGATGAATTCTGGATTCTTGCAATGCAGGAAGAGCTTCTACAATTCATTAGAAATGATGTATGGTATCTGGTTGACAGGCCGGAAAGGAAAAATGTGATTGGAACCAAATGGATTTTCAAAAACAAATCCGATGAATCTGGGAATGTAATACGAAATAAGGCTCGGTTAGTGGCTCAGGGATATTCACAAATAGAAGGCATTGATTTTGATGAAACATTTGCCCCTGTAGCCAGACTCGAGTCTATTAGAATTCTTATGGCTGTTGCTTGTGCTTTAAAGTTCAAACTATTTCAAATGGATGTAAAGAGCGCCTTCTTGAATGGTATTCTTGATGAGGAAGTGTATGTTGAACAACCAAAAGGATTCATTGATCCTAAGTATCCTCACAAGGTTTACCGGTTGAAAAAGGCGCTTTACGGACTCAAGCAAGCACCCCGTGCATGGTATGAACGCTTAACTCAGTTTCTTATAGACCATGATTTTGCTAGGGGGAGCGTAGACAAAACTCTATTTATTAGAGAAGCCGAGAATTCTGTATTGATTGCCCAGATTTATGTGGATGACATTGTGTTTGGATCCACATGTGAGAAAATGTCCATCTCCTTTGCTGAATTAATGACATCTGAATTTGAGATGAGTATGGTAGGAGAACTCAACATGTTTCTAGGGCTTCAAGTAAAACAACTTGCATCAGGAATATTCATTACTCAAGCCAAGTATGCTAAAGACCTTGTCAAGAGATTTGGCTTAGACTCTGGTCGTTCCTACACTACACCTATGAGCACCACTGTTAAATTATCAAAAGACCTTGCAGGGAAAAGTGTAGATCAACATCTTTATAGAAGCATGATTGGTAGTCTCCTTTACCTCACTGCTAGTAGACCAGACATTGCTTTTAGTGTTGGTGCGTGTGCTCGATTTCAGGCTGATCCCAAAGAATCTCATCTTACCGCTGTTAAGCGGATCATTCGGTTTGTTGGAAGCACCACCGAATACGGTCTTTGGTACCCCTTTGATTCCTCTACAGATATTGCAGGGTACTCAGATGCCGACTGGGCTGGTAACATGGATGATCGCAAATCTACCAGCGGTGGTTGTTTTTATGTTGGAAACTGCCTTGTGGCATGGCACAGTAAGAAGCAAAACTCTATCTCTTTATCCACAGCCGAAGCAGAATACATTGCTGCTGGTAGTTGTTGTGCCCAGCTCTTATGGATGAAACAAACCCTAACCGATTTTGGGATCAAACAAGGCACAATGATGTTATTTTGCGACAATACGAGTGCCATAAATATATCGAAAAATCCTGTTCAGCACTCTCGCACTAAGCACATAGACATTAGGCACCATTTTATTCGAGAACTGGTTGAAGATAAAATCATATCTCTCGAATATGTGCCTACAGAGAATCAGCTAGCTGACATTCTAACAAAACCTTTGGACTCGGTTCGATTTTCGAACCTCCAGAAGTCCATTGGTGTTGGATGTATCTAGTGTAGCTAACAAGTGTCTGTTTTGCAGGAAAAATCTGAGGATTTAGCCTCTCTTTCTGTTCGTTATAGGTATATCTGAGGATCATGGCCTCTTTTCATTGCTGTTCACGTATATCCGGGATCATAGTCCCATTTTCTAGCCTATTATTGTCATATCTGGACCTCAGGGGTCCCTCATCATCTTGAGATTGGTGCACCTTGGTACACCATGACCATTGATGATGCACCCTAGCTAAGGGTACTTGATTTCAAAGGACTGTCCAAAGGACAGACTTTATCCACCTGTTCCAATACAGGATCCCTGTCAAAAGTATGAAAATACTGCTGCTGACCGGCCAGCCGACCGGTCAAGACCGGTCGGGCGTCTCCCAAATCCCTCTGGACTCGTCCAGATAAGCATGCCGACCGGTCATGACCGGTCGGGATTTGAAGCAAATCCAGATGGTGGCCCTGTTTCCGTCTCACGACCGGTCATGACCGGTCGTGCGTCCCATTGCTAGCCCCGTCCACGCGTGTGCCGACCGGGTAGGGGGTATTTAAACCTATTGTGAGCCCATTTTAGGGCAGTGCTTCTCATTTCGTCACCTCCACCTGATGTTCCAGCTTCTCCTCTAGCTCTCCAAGGTGTGTTTGAGCTGAGTCCTTGATAGATTTGAGGTTCGAACCTCCTCCACTTCACTTCTCTTGGTTGGTAAGAGATTCCTTCTCTACACTCTCTATCTTCTTTTGTTCATCTCTTTCCTTCATCTCTTGAAGTGTTCTAGAGATCCTCTTGCCCTTTCCATGTCATCGTCAGAGAGCGAGGATGAGTTCCCTTTGGGGAGGAGTGATCGTTCCAAGGCTAAACCTAAGCCTCCTCCTCGCCCTTTAAAGTCCAAGAAAGCCGCTTCCAAAGGGAAAGGGGCTGCCTCCTCTTCGGTTCCACCTGCTAAATCTAAATCTATGGGGGCAAAAGTCTCATCCCATTCCACTCATTGGGATGATTTCAAAGATAAGGAGGTCGTCTGTGAGAAATCTGTCAATTTGGGTGATTTGTCTGACTTCGACGTGCGTTCGATGTTGGATGCCATCAATTGGGGCCCCGTACTTCACATGGGGGGCCCGGTCCAATTTGATGTTGTCAGAAAATTCTATGCATCCTGTATTCATGTTACGTCTTCTCCCCCCTCCTTCAAAGTCGAGGTTGGTGACCGGATTTGCCCGTTTACGTTAAAGTCCATCTCAGATTTTGTTGGGATTTCACTTGTTGAGGAGCCTTCCTTTGATTTTTCATCCTTGGGTCCCAAACCCAACCTAGTTATCGCTAAATTTTTGTGTGGTGAGGGGACACCCCAATGGGTGGGTGGTGCACTTCGAGCGTCCTCAATGACGTGGGACTTCCGCCTTTTGCATAATCTCTTTTTCCGAAATGTCTATCCGCGGATGAGCAACAAAGCAGATGTCTCCGAAACTATGTTTCGGTTGCTGTATCGAGTGGGTAAAGGTCACTCGCTCTGTCTTCCCTCTCGTATCATGAATACCATCCAACAAGTCATCCTGCGCGACGACGGGAACTCCACTAGTCTGCCATTTGGGCATCTCATATGCAAAATGGCTGGGCGTATTGGCATTGTTGGTACCGACAAATTTCACAAACCGGTCATCATCAACCGTACCATCATCGCTAGGATGGAGCTTACCAGAGACGCTATCCAGCGGCGTCTGCAGGGGCAGCAGCAGGAGCAGGCAGAGCCATCCCAGCTTGAGGCACCTCATATCTCTACTGGCCCTTCACATTCTTCAGCTCCGTCATTAGATCCATCCCCCGATCCTCGTGACGCTCCAGGTCGATTCACCACGCCGCCTCGAGCCTTTTCTCGTCGGCACTCTCCTTCCGTGGATCCCTCAACCTACATTGCAGAGCTTCACCAGCTTCGAGCGGATATATTTCAGCGACTTGATAGGCTTGAAGGCCAGATCCTGCAGGGTCAGGCCACCATTCTGGTGCAGCAGGAGGCTCTAGTCACTCGTCAGGCGCAGATAGAGAGTCGGATAGAGCGATGGGAGCGTGCGGCTCGTGGGGACATTCCTCCCCCTGATCTGGGCGATGGCACGGATTATTAGGCTTATGTCTTGGTCATAGTTACTTTTTGAATGACCAAGAACATTGTTTGTACTTCATGATCTATCTTTTTATGGGATTGTCTGTACTTTTTGCACGTCATGATACATCTTTACATTGGGCTGCTTGCCCATTTTGGTATACATGTGGATAATATAGTTATGTTTTTTTTTTCTTTGTTCGTATATTGAATATCTATCTTTTCATATGAGCTATCTGTTCCTTTATTGAATATCCCTTGGGCGGTTGGATGGTTTGGGCGTATCTGCCCATATTAGCTCATGCTTTATGTTTTATTTTGAGTCTAGATATACATCTGGAGGGGTGGTTGGTTGATTGGGCTATAAGCTCTCTGTGCTTTCATGTTTACTTGTATATCTGGTCTGTGTTGTTCTTTAAATCTCCTCAGGGCTTATATTTCCATCTCTTTCCTGTGACATGTGATTGACATATTTTCGGCGCTAGCCTTGCAGCTTTCATAGGCATATCTTTTTGCTGGCTAACCCTTGTCAATTACTAACAAAAATGGGGAGAATCATCCCACCTAGAAGGTCCGATTATATCTTTTTGCAGGACTTTGTAGGTGCAAGCATTGAGGGGGAGATTTTGAAGAAAATCGAGTCTGTACATGTCCTTTTGTAAAGATTATGTTGTATATTTGTATAGACATGTATATGGGTGTATTTTGAGGGTCAATCATGATAAGGAGTCATGACTTGTCTAGGTTAGATGTTTTGTCACGCAATTGACAAAGGGGGAGATTGTTAGTACACCTTTTGTTGTCAATTGGCGTGTTGGTTGGTCGCGTCTTGTCATATGAGCCCCGGTCGAAGTATTGAAGTATCAAGTCTTGAAGATTACGCTTCGTCCATTGCTCAAGCTCATGCTGAAACAAGATCCCAGGTAAGTTGCATATAGATTGACCATAGGAAACCCAAAACATCAAAGAATGGCGTAAAAGACTCACATTTCCTATCCCCATTCTTCTCGACCCTTGCACAAGTTGATCAGGCTTGTGATCCCTGGATTTGTGCTAAATGTAAATGAAGATATGTCCATAGATTGGACCCTTGCACCTCATCACTTATAGTGATCTGTTGCTGTGTTGAGAATCTTGGTCCTGCAAGATCACTATGACAAAACCATATAGACAGTGACTAGGCATCTCTAACACTTCATCAACCTTGCTGAGAGCCTTGCTGTGGATTCATTGCTGGGACAGCCGACCAGTCCTGTCCGGTCGGCCAGGCACTTTAAAAATTCAGAATCTTTGTTGGAAGGCATTCTAAAATGGACTGCCGACCGGTCTTGACCGGTCGGCCAGCATACCCTTCCTTCCAGCAGCTTTGCTGCGTGCTTCAAGTGGGTAGCCGACCGGTCAAGACCGGTCGGCCTTCACATATTATATTCCTCCAGCAAGCACTGCCGACCGGTCAAGACCGGTCGGCTAGATTTCTCATAGTGTTCCAGCAAGGGGGTCCGACCGGTCATGACCGGTCGGCCTCCATACTTCACAGCTTTCCAGCAAGGGGGTCCGACCGGTCATGACCGGTCGGCCTGTCCCATATATCCCCTTTGGTTTTTGAACGCTGACCGGTTCGTCCGGCCGGTCGAGTCCTATCTCTGACAGGTCGGACGTGACCGTTTTAGATCCGATGGGGCTATCATTTGGGGCTCTATAAAGCCAGGTTTTGAGGTCTTTCTTGGTACGCATTCAACACCCATTCAGAGCTGAGAGTGAGAGAGCATTTACTTCCATCCTTCCTCCCTCTTAACTCCCTTGAGTTCATCATTCAAACTTGGCCATTAATGGCTTGTCATTGAGTATTCTAAGCTCAGTTTGAAGTATGAACTCAAGACTTTCATTCATGGCTGACCTACCTTCCGAAAATCATTATTAGGTCACTTAAAGCCATTGAATGAGTGTAGATTGGTAGTTCCCTCATTACCATTGCATTGAATAGGCAAGAGGAACTAGACCAACTCTCTCCCAACTACCCGGCATCAACATATCCTCATCATTTGCATTGGTAGCTGATCTTGGGAGCTCAAAAGAGGAGCTGAAGCACGTGGAGCTGAAGCTACTCATCAAAGGCATCGAATCGGGGCTCAAACGTCTAGGTATGTCTAGTATTTGAGAGTCCATCTTTTAAATCTCTATTCCCTGGATTGGGAAACTCCGGCGGGAGGGTACGTGACCATCCTTGGATTAGGATTGGTGAGAGTTTGAGATCCAAACTCGTCAAGTCCCTGGATTGGGCCATCGGCGGATGGTATACACGGTCCTAGATCAAAGGATGTCAAGGTTGATGGTTAACCTGATTTAAAACCAAGACTATAGTGAAATCCGGTGGTCTCATAGGTTGAGATCGTGAACCGGGAGTGGAGTAGGGAAACCGAACCACTATAAATCGCCTTGCATTTTGAGATTGAATGATTGCTATGTGTTGAATGGTTTAGTCAATCATGAATGCTAACTGTTTGATGAAATGCCTATGATAGTCCTTGCTTACAAACTGCTCATATAAATGTCTGAATGCTATTGTGATTGTCTTAGTTGATAAGATTGTCTTGATCAGTTATTAATTGTAATTGGTTTTAAAAAGTCCTATTCACCCCCCCTCTAGGACATTAGGCATATCTCCAAGTATCTCTATTAGCGGTAAAACCGCAATTTCACCCTGAATAGCCATCAAGGAAGCAAAAATGGGAATGACCCGCCAACCTTTCTAAAATTTGATCAACAAAAGGTAAGGGGAAGTGGTCTTTCCTCGTGACAATGTTTAGCTTCCTGTAGTCAATGCACATTCTCCAACCGGTAATGACTCTGGCTGGTACGAGTTCTTTATTGGCATTAGCTACGATGGTTATTCCGGATTTCTTAGGCACCACTTGAGTTGGGCTCACCCATTGACTATCGGATATTGGGTAAATAATACCCACATCCAATAGTTTCACTACTTCGGCCTTAACCACATCCTTCATGTTTAGATTTAGTCGTCGTTGTCGTTGCCTAGATGTCTTCGCATTCTTCTCAAGGTGTATGCGATGAGTACAAATCAGTGGGTCTATACCTTTGAGTTCCATAATTGACCATCCAATGGCACTTTTGTGCTCTAATAGAGTGGCCATTAGCCTACTCTCTTGTTCCTTATCCAAGTGGGAAGAAATCACCACCGGATATGTCTCATCTCGACCTAAATAGACATATTTCAATTCACTTGGTAATGGTTTTAGGTCGAGTGTTGGCGCCTTGATATTGGATGGGAGGGCTTTGTTCTCATTTACAGGCAAAGGCTCAAATAGGTCCCTCCATCTTTTATTATCAAGCACTGGCATCGCATCTAGAATGGCATCCATCTCTTGTATTGTGTCATCATTTATCTCATGAGAATGGGCCATACATGCCTCCAAAGGGTCGGAAGATAATGACAAGGGGAATGTATCTTCCACGAATGATTCAATCATGTTTATTTCGTGGATATCCTCATCAACTTCCCGTGGTTGTTTGCATAAATCAAATATGTTAAGCTCAAGGGTCATATTTCCAAAGGACATTTGTACAAGTCCATTTTTACAATTGATAATTGCATTTGAAGTAGCTAGAAATGGTCGGCCAAGTATGACAGCAATTTGAGCACCGGTGCCTATCACGGGATGTGTATCCAAGACAATAAAGTCTACTGGGTAGTAGAATTTATCAACTTGGACTAGAACATCCTCAATCATTCCTCTCGGTATACAAATGGATCTATCAGCAAGTTGGAGTGTGGTTTTGGTGGGTTTCAATTCACCTAACCCAAGTTGTTCGTAAACGGAGTAAGGAATGAGGTTCACACTTGTCCCCAAATCGAGTAAGGCTTGTTTAATCCGGTAGTCTCCTATGATGCATGAGATGGTTGGACTACCTGGATCCTTGTATTTTTGGGGCACCTCTTGTTTGATGATAGCACTCAAATTCTCAGTCAAAAGTACTTTGTTGTGAACATTGTGTTTCCTTTTGACCGTACACAATTCCTTTAGAAATTTGGCATAAGATGGTATTTGTTTTATGGCATCCAACAACGGGATGTTGATCTTCACCTGCTTGAAAACTTCTAATATTTTTAGGTTTTTGACTAAAGACTTGGGTGAAATCAACCTTTGTGGAAACGGGGCAACCGGCTTGTATTGCCTTTCCGGTTCTTTCTCTTGTGGAGTGTTGTTTGAGCTATCATCCTCTTTGGAATTTTCTGGATCCTTAGGCTTTGGGGCCTTCACCAGATTAGATTTGTCAATTTCTTTCCCACTTCTCAAAGTGGTGATCGCTTGAACATCCTCCATATGATGGGAGGATGAGCTTGCATCTTGTATCTCAAATTGGGTTCTTGGGTTAGGAAGAGGTTGGGCAGGAAGTGTGCCCTTCTCTCTAACACTGAGATGATATTCAACTCTAGCCATTGATGTTTTCAATTCATTGATGGCTTGAGTTGAATGTTGATTGAATTTCAATTGCTCTTGCATGAACCCACCTATTTTCAGAGAATTTGTCTTGTTATACTCAACTTGAACCGATACAAATGCACCCAACATCTCCTCTAGCGTAACTTTTGGAGTAATGGCTAGGGATGGACCTAGTATAGGTTGAGCTTGAGGGATATTGGTTGCATTCGCAATGGGTCCATTCCTCCAACTGAAGTTGGGATGGTTCTTCCAACTAGAATTAAACGTGTTTGAGTTAGGAGCACCAAATTGCCGTTGATAACTGTTTATGGCATTTGATTGTTCTTGTAAGATGTCCTGAACCGCTGAAATTGTGGGACAATCCTGTGTTGCATGTTGATTTCCGGTACAAATTCCACAAACAGTTTCAACGTCATTGGAGTTAATCGTCTCTCCTTTCCTCAATTCCATGGCTTCGACCTTTCTTATGAGGCTAGCCACCCGTGCACTTATGCTATCCTCTTCCGATAAGACATATATCCCCCCTCTTTCCTTTTGTTGGCCAGTCTTGGAATTTGTTGGTTTCGATGTATCCCAAGACTGTGCATTCTCAAGAAATTCTTCCAAATAATCCCATGCTTCATCAGCTTCCTTATTCATGAACTCCCCATTACACATCATCTCTACAAATTGGCCCATGGGTGAAGTCAGTCCTTCATAGAAAAAGCTTATAACCCACCAAATTTCATAGTCATGATGTGGGGATGCGTTTAATAAGTCCTTAATGAAATTGCGGTTTCACCGCTTGTAGAGATACTCGGAGATATGTCTATGGACCTAGAGGGGGGGTGAATAGGACATTTTTTAAAATTCTTTTCGCCTACTTATGCAATTCAACAAGTTTAAGCTAGGTAAGCAAGAACACCTTGGCTTCCAAGAACACCTTGGCTTCCAAAAACTCCCCTGCTGAAGAGCCTCAAGTGTATAGGCCACATATATGAGCCGACCGGTCATGACCGGTCGAACCCCCTTACTGGACTGCCTTAACACTGCAGGCCGACCGGTCATGACCGGTCGGAGGCCTTTGCTGTCTATTTTAAGTTCCCAGGCCGAATACACTGGCCGACTGGTCATGACCGGTCGGCCCCCCCTTGCTGATCCATATGCCATGTGAAGGCCGACCGGTCTTGACCGGTCGGCTGCCCTTTGCAAACCTGCTAGAGGCAGTTCTTTCACCTAGCCGACCGGTCATGACCGGTCGACAGCCCAGCCATTTCACTCCACAAAGGTCAGCAGCTTTGGCCGACCGGTCCTGACCGGTCTAGACCGGTCGGTCATGCCTGGGATCAGCTTGGTTCCCTAACACATATGCTGAATCTCTACTTTCTTCAGCTTGTGGATTTAGTCCTAGGTTGGGGTGTTCAAATGGGACACCTAGGGCCTATCTATGATGCCTAAAAGGTTCTAAATATGGTCAAGGACATCAAAGATACACAGGGGATAGGTTTTGGTGGAGGTTAAGGCATCAAGGCATCTCATTTACCTGAATCTTCATTCTTGATGCAGCCGGTCCATCTTGAGTCTTCGGTCTTCGTCTTCATTGGGCTCAACCGACTCTAGACTCACTGCTGTAAGTGATTGACAAACAAGGTGCACTAGTATGCCACGGAAAAGTGCACTAACACTTAAACCTCTCCCAACATTGGAAGAAGGTTTCATCTTCCTTTTGGGCAAAGTTCATGATAAGGTACTTCAAAATGTTTGTTTTGTGAGTAGGGAAGAATTTTTTTATGAATTCCCTATGCATATTAGTCCATGCACCAATTGATCTTAGCCTTAATGCATGAAGCCAACCTTTAGCTTTATCTTTAAGAGTAAAAGGGAAGAATTTGAGTCTCACCACCATGAGTCGATTATTAGAATCCCGAGCCCAATGTGGCATGCAAAACCAAAAAAAAAAAAAATATGAAACAAAGAGAAAGAAGAATTCTTCCTCCCTTTCTTTACTCTTCTCTAAGACCGAAGCACAAGGTGTCTTGCAATGGCCAAGCCAGAAGCAAGGATAGAGACCAATTTCTCCTGGTCAATAGGGGTTCAGAGAACTCCCCACCCACTCTTTGAATCTTTTGAGAAAAACTGCAGAAAAAGGAGAAAGAGGAGTAGAGGTGAGAAAAGAAATCTCTGAGCACAAGGTGATCCAAGACGGCAGAGCCGACCAATAGGAATCCAGGTGGCACAAGGCCTACCTTTCAGAGATCCAAAAGGAGTCTCCACCCACTCTACAAGAGATGAATATGATAGGAATGAATAAGAGAAAAAGAAGAGTAAGGTTTAGAAAGATAAAACCTGATTCGGCACTTGAAATCCTTATATCTTCTTCAGCTTCCTAGAAATCCTTGAAAAAGAAAAATAAATCAAAATAAGCTAAGTTAGAACTATTCCTAAAATCCTAAATAGATTCTATTTTCAGAAATCTGTGAAAAAACGTCAAAGTCCCCGGCAACGGTGCCAAAAACTTGTTCGCTTTCCCAAGTGTAGGGTTGCGATGTAGTAATAATCTCTGTAAGACCGAGGTCGATCCACAGGGACTTGTGTAGGAATTCACAAACACATCCAATAGTGTCTATTGAGAGCTAACAACTAGATTTTATATGAGATTGATGTAAGTAACAACTTTGAACTAAATTGAAGGTAAACAATTATAAAAAGGCATGAGGGGTTTAAGGATCCACTTGTAGCAATCCTTGATGTTCAATCCGCTGTGGTTTCTCACTTTCTCAACTAGAATCGATATTAAGATCTATCTAGCCGGATGATAGAGTTGTTAAACCAAACAATCTGCCATATGTAGGACCAATGCATATAACTCACTCAACGCAAGTTAGGATGAGCATGCTTTATTGCATAGGTCAGTCCCAATTCCAATAGGCTCAGATCACAATCATAACCATCCACAAGTCCTGTCACAAGACAAGGCTAGATTATGATTTGAACTTGATTCAAATCACATGCACAGTCCCACATAGCACAGAATTTCAGAAAAGTAGAACTTTGGTAGGAAGTTCCCACATGAAGATCATAGTACTATAGTGTACTCCAATTCCTCGGATCATATAGGTCTAGACTAGCACACAACAATTAAGAACTTAAGTAATTCTCCCAAACATCCATGAGTCATCATAAGACTAAGAAAAACTACTTAGAACTTGTATTAACTTCAAACCATTGTTCATAATCATGAAAACCAATCTTAAAACCAACTAAAAACGAATTGAAACATCTTAGATCCACTACAAGCTTCACCTCTTAGCCCTAGCTAAGAGGTTTAGCCGTTCATGATCCAAGGAAACATGAAATAATTAAGAAAAACATAAAAACAGCAAAACAAACTAGGAGTTGTGGAACTCCGAAATCCACTTCCGCCGCCTCCAACCTTGCTTAAACTCTACTAAGATACCCTAGGAACGATCCCTAGGTGTCCTTTTATAGTGGAGAGGCTCCACAACTTCAGAATATTCGAGAATCTGCGTAAAACTTACGCACTGCGCAGAGAAATCCGACGCCAGAAATAGAAAGTCTGCATCTTACGCGTGGCCGACCGGTCGTACGACCGGTCTGGGTGACTGGCCGACCGGTCGCGACCGGTCGTGCCTCACTATGAAATTGTCCAGCAAGCTCTGGAGGTAGAAAATTCTCTGGACGACCGGTCAAGACCGGTCGAACTGAGCTGGCCGACTGGTCATGACCGGTCGGACCTCCCTTGTATTCAGTCCGGTAATCTTCCAGGCCACAAACTCCTCTGGCCGACCGGCCAAGACCGGTCGGACCATGATAGCCAATTAGTCCAACGTGTGCACAGGGTTGGATGACCGGTCGTACGACCGGTCTTGGCCCTATTCTTCTTCAGTTTCTTCTTTCTTTCGTCTTCTCAATTTCTTCTTTCTTTGGTCCTTCTTCAACCTTCATCCAAAGGTTTCATAATGGCTCTTTTTAGTCTCCTATCGGATGAAGCCCACTCTCATTCCTGTAATCACAAAACATACATTAGGTTAGTCTTTAGATCATGAAAACCATGCATAATGAGTGATGAATTGGGGTTAGAATATGCACAATTAAGAGCTCAACACTGGACAAAGGACCAGTTTGGTCCGACTGGTTAAGATAGGTCGGCCAACGCGTCGGTGACCACTCTGTGCACGCTGGACTTCTCTTAGACATGTCTGACCGGTCAAGATCGGTCGGCCAACCCAGTTTGACCGGTCATGACCGGTCGGCCGTTCGTAAACAACACCTTCTATTTCGAGCTCCGAGTTTTTCTACGCAAGTGCGTAATGTTACACAAATTCTGAAAGATTCTGATGTGGTAGAGCCGCCCCATTATAAAAGGACACCTAAGGTTTCTTCCTAGGGCATCATAGAAGCTGAGAAACTTCGTGGGAGGAGAAGGAATCCATCGTGGAGCGTTTGCAACCCTCCCAACTCCAGGTTTTTATGCTTTTTATGTCTTTTTCATTGAGTTCTAGTTATAGTATGACAATGCTCGGCTAGAATTTCTCAGCTAAGGCTTAGAGGTGAAGCTTGTAGCCAATTTCATGTTTAGTTCAGTTTGATTCAAGTAGTTTCACTTCAAGTTTGAATTTTGAATGTTCTAGTTCATATAAAGTTGATATTTTTAGAAGTTTTATGAGAGTTCATGTGCTTCGGACATGGATTCCTTGCAATTCTCTGATATTATCATGTTTTATTTGATTAGATTGGAAATCTGGTAACTCTTGAGCATGCCATAGTCCATAGGCATGGCTGTTACTCCGAAGGTTATGATTTCGAATGCTATGTGGTTGAATGAGACTAGAACTTGGAAGTTCAACTTAAGTGGGATTGAATGTGTTTAATGCTTTATCTTCCAACTAGATGAGAGATAGAACTTCAAATCTAGTTGTGTATTATTCTTGGATTGATTGGATTGACATGGGATTGTTACAAGTAAATCCTTGAAAGCCTTAGTTCCTTTAATTACTGTTTTTTTTAAGTTACTGTTTTAACATAACTCTCTCATTTGAATCTCTTAATTATTGCAATCCTAGTTGCTGGAATAGTTTAGAAGCTATTTTCTAATTCCCTGTGGATCAACCTCGATCTTACCGAGATTTATTACTACATCGCAGCCTTGCACTTGAGTCAAGCGAACAAGTTTTTGGCGCCGTTGCCGAGGAGTTTAATAACGGTTCTAGATTGTTTTAGTGGCTGTAGAAGTAGAAGTCGATAGGTTTTTTTTTATTTCCTAGAACTAACGCATTGTTTTGCTTTGTAGGATTTCTTCTCTAGTTCAAGTGAATCGGGTAATATCCTTCTAACTTAGTGCTGTTTGCAAATTTTCAATTTTTAAATTAATTTTAGATTTTAGGACTTAGGATTAGTTGAGTGGTTTATGTCGTTGGGAACGAGACCACTCCAATCGTCTCCAATCTGAAGGTGGTCTAGTTGGACCATTGTCAGTCCATAGACAAGTCCAAAAATACCAAGAGCATTGTGATAGCTTGGGAAGTATAGATCAAACACCTTTAAGGAATCCCCCCCCCCCCCTTACTCCAACTACAAACGCAAATCAAGAGGGAGTATGAGAGAATGAAGTACATAACATTCCTCCAATGAGATCATTATAGGATTACCTATAATTGGCGCGTGCAACTACACCCCCGTGCATAGTCTTACCACCAACTAGGGGAAAAATCGATATAAAGCCGGGTGTGATTCAACTTATACCAAAGTTCCATGGGCTAGACTCTGAAAGCCCATATTTGCACTTAAAGGAATTTGAAGAAGTGGTAGCTACCTTGCAATACACTAGTGTTTCAGAAGATGCCATTAAACTTAAAATTTTTTCCTTCTCATTGAAAGAAAGAGCCAAGACTTGGCTTCACTCTCTTAGACCACATTCGATAGGGTTATGGAACGAGATGACCCGAGAATTTTTGAAAAAGTTCTTCCCGGCTCATAAAACAAACACCCTTCGAAGAGCTATAATGAATTTTTCGGCTAAAGAGAGTGAGTCATTATTCCAATGTTGGGAAAGGTTTAAGGACCTCCTACTTGCTTGCCCACATCACGGCTACAAAATTTAGCGAATCATAAACTTCTTCAATGATGGATTAAGTTCCAATATGTACCAATTTGTAGAGATGATGTGCAACGGCGAGTTTATGAGCAAAAATCCAGATGGAGCTTGGACTTATTTGGATATGTTGGCCGAGAATGCCCAATCATGGGATACCTCGGATAAATCTAATAACCCCAAGCCTACTCAAGAAAAAGAGAAAGAAGGGATTTATATCCTTAAGGAAGAAGATGATGTGAATGCAAGACTAGCTAGCCTCACAAGAAAGATCGAGGCCATGAAACTTAGTAAGAGTGGAGTTTCAAAGTCCAATGAAGCTATTGAGACCACATGTGGGATTTGTTTCACTAATATATACGCTATGCAAGATTGTCCTACAATTCCTACGTTTCAAGAGGTGTTAAAAGAACACATATGGTTATCAACAGCCTTTTAATGGACCGGTGGGTAACACGTACAACTCTACTTGGAAGAACCACCCAAATTTCAGTCGGAAGAATGCTCTTATGGGCAATCCTACCAACTCTCAAGGAGGGCCACCCATGCAAAATATGTCCCCACCTCAATTCTTGATGGAGGATACTTTAAAGGCATTTATGCAAGGGCAAACGTAAATCAATCAATCAATCAAATAAACAAATGTTCCAAGAGCTTAAATTCTCAGTTGATGAGATTAAGGGACGCTTGAATGCTAGGGAAGGGACCTTTCCAACCCAACCTCAGCCCAATCCAAAGCAACCACATGAAGTAAGCATTTCTAATATCTCCAACCAACATATGGAGCAAGCCAAATCCGTCAGCACTCTTAGAAGCGGTAAACAAATTGACAAAACTATTCCAGTGAAGGCCGACAAGCTTAATGATCCAGTAAATTCTAAGGATGAGGACGGATCCAACTTAGCCCCACAAGAAACGGAACGCATTTATAAGCTTATAGCACCATTCTCTTCAAGATTGGTTGCTCCAAAATCTCTCCCAAAATCTCATGATATTTAGAGATTTTTAGACAAGTCAAGATAAACATTCCATTGCTTGATGCCATTAAAAAAATCCCCTCTTATGCCAAGTTTCTAAAGGACCTATGCACAACCAAACGCAAATATAATGTGCAATAAAAGGCCTTTTTGAATCAGCAAGTGAGTGTCATTCTCACTCAAAAGACCCCCCCAAAATTCAAAAGGTTTTTACTTTGATCTCTTGATGACTCCGGGCTCATGTGATTCTTAGTGATCCTAACTTAGTATCTTAGCTTTTGAGCATTAGTTATGCTTGTGTAGTTCATTGATCTACCATCGACTCCGGGCATGGTAGACGCTTTGATTGCCTTGTATGCAATGGCCTGATTTTCATGTGGGAACTCATTCAACTAAAGTTCTTATCTTTTGTTATATAATCTGAAATAGTTGTCTATTGATTGATTTTGATTTAATTAGAGTTCTAATCATGAGTTGTAATCAGGTCTAGTGACAGGATTTGGTGAAAGCTATGGTTATGAATCTCAACTAGATTAGAAAGAGGCTTGGCCTATACAATTGAGTGTGCCCAACGCCTGAGCATGGTTGTGGGAATCAAATCAATGAATAAGCACTTGTTTTAGATGATTGTTGATTTAACCACTCTATATTCTGATCGGATAGAGATATGAATTCGATTCCGATTGAGTTATGAGAGACCTAGTTGTGTTGATGCATTGAAACTTATCAAAAGTGGATCATTGGCGCTCTAGTGCCTTTTTAGATTGAAATTACCTTAACCATTCACTGTTTAAACTCAAATCGCTATTTTCCAGTTTTAGTTCTTAATAGGATCTTAATTACTAGTTGTTTTAGACAAATTCTGAAGATATCCATACATAAATCTCTGTGGGAACGATACTCGGTCTTTCCGAATTATTACTACTTCGCAACCCTACACTTGGGGAGTGAACATGGTTTGAAGGGATTATGTGATTTGTGGATTGGCTAGACTTAGATTTAAGGTGTTGAGGAACCAAGCCGGGGTACTTTGTCCATCCTTGTCCATGGGAAAATAACGAAAGATATGGATTTTTAAAAATCCTATCTAATTTAAAAGAAAAAGGAAAAGGAAGGATGAAAATTGGGAATGATGGAAAACATGGTGGAAAACTCCAAAAAGGGCCACCTATTACCAACCGGGGGATGGTCTACCCGTAACCAAAGCCGGAAATGGGACGTAGTGTGAAATCCGTCGGAAGGACGGTGTTAACGTCGGATTTGGTAACATGATCCTCCAGACGGTCACCTTCCTTCAACCCAGCTCTCCCTTGAACCTGAAAGAATATAACAGAAAATTAAGGGTGGCTGGTGTCCAGCCGTTAGCCCTCCGAAGCTTAAGTCAGATAGGATATGGTTGCAAAGGAAACTAACAATTTAGGAGTTTAGAGATTGTATATTCTGTCCCTTTACCACCTGTAGAATTATCTATTTATGCAGATCAGGGTGGTCCAGTCCGTTACGCAAGCCATTAAGATTACTGCTGATTTTTTAGGATAAGGAGCTTATCCTATCAATCCTTAGATAAGGGGATAGCCTAACCGTTCTATACATCCAACTGATTACGTCTCTTGATGGAGATCCCCCATGGTTCACAGCTATAGATAGAAATAAAACAAAATCGACCTATATGGGCTGCTGGTACTATAAGCTGAGGTACGTCATTGCCAGAGACCAGAGACCAGGGTTGCTCACATGTCGGAAGCTGCTCGCGAACCGGGCTGCTCGCATGACGGGAGCTGCTCGCAAGTCAGGGTGTTTGCATGTTGAGATGCGACACCTTTCAATGACCACGAACCGAGCTGCTCATAGGTCGGGAAAGATGTTCCATACTTTCCTAATATTCAACCATCGACCACAAGGGCTCAAGAACTCGGTGACTGTGCACCGTACTTGTCTAATGTGCGAGACTCGACTAGGTGGGCTCGCGAGTCGAATATTGCTATAAGGGTACTTGCACATCTCGGGTTCTTGTGAGAACTCCGATCACCGCGATTTGACTATAACAGATGCCCCCCAAGTCCTTACTGCCAAAAAGTCTAAGGGAAGGATTTGCCTACTGTCACGCATAACCACCTAATACCTTTATCAGAGATGAAACCGTACATGATTGGGCTGGCATTAATGAGCGCCAGCCTTCCGCAGCTTTTCGGCCAAGAGGAAATGAAGAGACGCTCGCCACGTGTCTCTGGAATTAATAGCCATGCCTGTTCGACTGCTATGCCAAACGGGTGATCGCCATGTGTCGCCAAATCCTGCGGAATGATTGCTTATAAATATATGGAGTCCGCCAAATCTTTGGATTTTCATGGAAGTTTTCGAAGCTTTTCCTCTTTCCTCACTCTCCTAGTGTCCTTTTCTTCCTCCGGTGTCATTTTCTTCTCCGATATCTCTGGTATAATCCGCTTCTTCCTTTTTCTTCCCTTGTTTTTATAAAAATGGCTGGAGACTCCGACAAGGAGACCGTCCGTCTATGGGATGACACCCCAGAATCTTCTTCCTCCAATAATGCAAGGGTTCCGGCGGGTAGGTATACCGCATCTGGGTATCCATCCATCCTATCGGAGGAACGGCTGAATGAGTTACGGGAGAGATACCAAATCCCTGACTCAATCGTTCTCCGGTTACCTGGAGAGGGAGAAACCCCAGATTCTCCTCCCCCCGCGGCGTACTTCGGAGCTATAGGATTGCCCTTGGGCAACTTATAGTAAATGGGTGGAGGGTAGTCCTGAGTTCCTTCACTCTCTGGGTGCAAGCCGGTAATGAAGAGTTAACCACTGAAGAATTTCTCCGGATGTACCGACTTAAGAAGGCGCCCTCCAGCGAAGGCTGGTACTATCTCTGTTACTGGCACCGGGATAACTTTGTCCTGGGGAAGCCCACTTCAAATTACCCCGGGTGGAGGAAACAGTGGTTTTATGCTTCCGGGAGCTGGGAGTCTGAGACAAGATTTCGTCTGGGGGCCCTGGCGTGAACCGCTTTTTCTGTTAAGGTGGGCATAGTTTCACACTTCGCAGATTTTTGCGAGTCAATTTAGGGTTTTTTTATTTCTGCTTCTCCGACTTATACTCGTATTTGCAGGTGTTCTGACTTTGACGAAGCCAAGCTTGAAGGGAGGGATTCACGAGAAAATCGTGAAGGTATACAAGTTGCCTGCTCGAGACAGGCATATCGAGGCTTGTCTATCATCTCCTCGACTGGCAGCGGCAGGACTAATATCTCGCGAGGAGCTCGCGATGGCCAATGCTGGGGAGAAAAGAGGGTTGCTGCCTCGCCTCAAGGGTACAAACTTGAAGAGGCAGAAGAAGACTCCTGCTGGTCCTTCTCATCCATCTAATCGATGGGTGTCGCCCAAACTCCCCCTCTCGAGGCTGTGGTGGCCATGCCAGCGGCTCCTGCTCCTGTCGCTCCCTCAGTGGTGGTTCCTCCTGAACCACCAGTTATTAATATTATTGATAACTCACCGAGGGACGACGGGGCGAGATCAAGCTGCCCCCCAGTTGAAGAATCTCGCCAACCTGAAGGTGCTAGCGAGTTGGCTCCTGCTCGCGAGTTGGATCCTTCTCGCGAGCCGGCTACTACTCAAGCTGTGAGCCCAGCTGGACTGGTAGTAGCCCAGCCTTCTGGTAGTGGAGCATTCACCGTCCCCCGTCATCTCCACCCCATCTGCAAATTCTTGTTTGACAATATTTCCCCCCAGACCTTCGGCACCCTTCCCAAGCCAAGTCCTGAAAACCTCTTCCTTGAGGCAGGAGTGAGGATGGTACAAGTAACTTATTTTTAATTTGATCCTGTTGTTTTGTCTTCTTTTGTTTGCTCCCGAGTCTTTATCTCAGAACCTTTCTTCGGTTCTGTAGGGCTTGGACCTCATTCTGTGGACGAAGCGTGACATCCTTGCCACCCGTCGTGTGATAGATGAGGCTGATGGGAAGAGGATTGCCCTGGAGAAAGCGGTCCATGGAAGGGACCAAGTCATCAAGTCTCGCGAGACCCTAATCGCGAAGATGACTGAGGAGAAAAAGATCCTCATTGAGAAGGTCCAGGTCCTGACTGATAGGTACCAGGCTTTGGACTCAAACTTCGCCAAGCTCGCGGAGTTGAAAGAGAAGGTAGAGAGAGAAAGAGTGATCTTCCGCCAAGACAAGATCTCGCTGGAGGAGCTGCTCGCAGAGGTCAAGTCGCAGCTCAAGGAAGCTAGCGACAATTTGGAAAAAGAGCGCTCCACTCTCGTGCAGCTCAAGGACGACTCGATCCACTAGGACGAGGAGAGAGTAGCCCTTGTTAAGATGCTCTCTGAAGAAGGAGCTCGAGCTATCACAGAGTTTCAAACTTCACAGCTGTACAACGAAGAAAGATACGAGTCGTACGATGCTGGTCGCGACTTTGCACTACGAGTGGTGCAGCGGATGTCCCCATTGTTAGAACTTAGAAAAAGGAGGAGAGATCAGAACTACTCGTCAGCAGTCCTTCTTTCTTTTTTTTCGTGTTTCTTTTATTTTGGGGAAATTCTGAGTATAGAGACATTCATAGACAATCATAAGCAATCACAAAGTGTACGCAAGGCAAATTTTTATTCCAGAGATTCTAAGATCTTTTACATTTCAGGCTGTGATACTGGTTACGAGCCTTTAATTACATCAACGGTTGATCACCCTTGATTGGAAGGCAAAAGACTAATCCGCCAGGGATTATGGTCTTGAGTTCATGGTCGTTTAGACCTTTATTTTCTTGTTATGGACTGAGCCACATTTGTTAGACACGCCGGATGTCTATGTCCCATTTTCTTTCGGACTGTCCGGGTTGAGAGACTGTCAGGATTCGAGTGGTGCAACTCGGGGCCCGCGCCTGTTACTATGAACAGGTGACCGCTGGAATACACGATCCTCGAATGTTGGTCGGCATGACCCAAGGCCCGCGCCCGTATTTTTATGATGGGTGACCTTAGGAAAGTACTCCGCAACGTTCCCGAACGAGGTTTTTAATCGAGTGGTGCAGCTCTGAGCCCGCGCCTGTTATTATGCATAGGTGACCGCTGGAATACACGAACATCGAAATGTTGGTCGGCATAACCTAAAGCCCGCGCCTGTTACTGTGAACAGGTGACCTTAGGAAAGCAATCCACAACTGCGTCATCAGCTTAACCGTCGAACCCGTTGTCGATGGGTAGGGCATCGACTGCCTTTTTAATAGTGGGAGTCCATAGCAGGATGTTTCAAGCTTAGTTTGAACTCTTTGTTTGTGGTTTCTCGTGGTAACCATAACCCCTTAAGTTTAGCCTCAGACTTTTATCCGGGATGAATAGAGCTTTGTACAGTAAAGTAAATGTATTTCTTCTGGAGTCGGGCGACTCGTCTTCGAGAACACTCTTTCTTCTGAGTAATTTCAGTGTTCTACTTGGGATCAGGTAGGCTTTGTAGAGCCAAGATCACTTGAGGATCCAAACTCAATAGGCTGGATCGGCTATCTCCGATGCCTGTAAATGGCTAAGTATAGGGTCCGATGGGTACCCACATATGCCAATTTCTTATGAATAATGGGGATCGGTGCCCCGCGAATGCTTGACTCGGCTGTTGGATAGCCTGAGTATTTCAGCTTTGCCTCGGCTGTCTTTGAGATCGCGATTGATTTCAACTGGCACTAGTCAATTCTCAAGCCAACAGGGCACTTCCCAGGGCTGAAAACGACTAAGTAGTGGACCTGCTTACGGTCTGATTAGGGAAATCAGTGAATATTATCGATGACTGTCTTTGAACAGGGGTGGATTATGTCCATGAAGATCGCGGTGCGATCGCGTTTCGATCTGCTTAGCAGAAGTCGATTTTCGGGCCAACAGGGCACTTCCCAAGGCTGAAAATGACTAAGTAGCGGGCTTGCCGACTGCTTGATTAGGGTATTCGAGGGTCTTGAGATCGGATAACCTCCTCGCAGTGCATGATTATGGTGTATCATGTCAAGTAGAAGAAAAGTTTCCCTCTCAGGCTCGGTCCAATTCCGCCCGATTCTTCTCGTTTTAGGTCGTTTTCGGCTCTTTCGGAGGGATTTTCGGAGCCACCAAATTGGGTAAGTGTTGGTCATTTTGGACCAAAACACTGATTTAGGCCACTTATCATTGACCGTTGGAGAATCTGATCCGGTGGATGGATAGAAATCATTGAGACGCATCTAGGAGAGACGGTTTCATCAAAATCTGATCTCGGACGAAGGCGGGCCGCGCGACGGAAGGTCCACCCCTCCCATCAGCGTCCAAGCGCATGGGGGTGTGGTACAGGCGTATGTCATGATGATGTAAGTGCATGTGGTGATGTTGGAGCTTTCAAGCGCATGTGGTAGGGAGCTGGGCGCATGTCCCATCTCTCGGGCGCATGTGGCCCCTTTTTCATGAAAAATGGGAGTTCGGGAGGCAATCTCGGCGCATGTGGTGGTGCACATGCGCCTGGACCTAAGAGTGGGCGCATGTCTCTCCCATACTTAGCGGATTTTCATATTTTTCTGGCCAGAAAAGCCGGCCCATGTGGTGGAATAAGCCGGCGCATGTTGGAGAAAAGACGGCACATGTTCCTAGTACTTAGAAAATTTCAGGATTTTCTTCCTGAACTTGGGATTTGGGCGAGGAAATCCCTTTCCGGTGAGGGTTTCCGGCGAGGGAATCCACTCCGGCCAAGGCATCCAGCGAGGGGAGAGAAAGCAAGCGCATGTGGTGCTTACATCACTCTGAGGTCGGCGGGGGATGATCTCGTGCTGATGAATGAAATGACTTCACTATTTATAGGGGATAATCGGGTTCGGGTCCGCCCGGCGGGTATTTCCCGATGCATGTGGTGGACAACAGTGTCAAGCGCATGTGGCAGAAAGCATCCAAGCGCATGTGGTGGATCCGGGCGCATGTCCTTTACCGGCGCTTTTCGGAAAAGTGTTTCATTCACTTCCTTTCACTGATAGAGTGCAAGCGCATGTGGTTGGAGGCCAGGCGCATGTGCTTTGCCGGCGCTTTCCCACTACTTAGCCAGATTTTCAGGATTTCAGCACTTAGAAAATTTCAGCATTTCAGCTCCGACGAGGGACCTCCAAAGGGCAGCTACCTTTTCTAGACATGCACTCACTGTCGCCAAGCCACTTCTAGGCTAGGATTGACCTCCTGAATGAACAGGGTGGGGTGTGGAAGTCCAGGTGTTGCTAATTTTGGTACTTCCTTCCTAATTTGGAGCCTCCGGGTCGGCTTGTCGTATAGGAACGTTGTTCCGGGGAGCGCGCGCATGGAAATACGCATCGTAATGACTTCAAACTTGCTATTTAAGGGTTTTGGGGCGCTCTAGATCATTTGGCGGGGAAGCGCATGTCTAGTTTCACTCTGAAATGGTAGCTGTAGGCTTACGGACCCTTTTTGGTCAGCTCCAAACGGGGATGAAACGCATTTCGAGGTGCACAGGTAAAAATATGCACCGGATGACTTCAAAACTTGCAGTTTAATGGTTTTATGACATTTCAGATCATTTGACGGTGAAGCGCATGTCCAGTTCTGCTCCAAAATGGTAGTTGTAGGCTTAAGGACCCTTTTTGGTCAGTTTCGAGCAGGGATGGAACGCATTTCGAGGTGCGTAAGTAAAAATATGCACCGAATGACTTTAAAACTTGCAGGTAAAGGGTTTTAGGACATTTTGGATCATTTGGCGGTGAAGCGCATGTCCAGTTCCGCTCTGAAATGCTGTTTATGGATTTTGGTTGCTACCAAGCGATTAGGGTTGTGCTGGTATTTTCGGGGCTCTCCCGGCCTCGAAACTTATACAAATCGTTGCCACTAGACCATGGGATGTCATTTTATAATGGGTGCAAATTTGAGCCCCAACAAGTGCCCCCCCCCCGGTGTGCTGCGCTGGATGCTTACGTCATGCCAGTGCAGTGCACCGGTCCCCCAGGCTCAAGTATAAATAGTTGTCACACTGAGTCATTCCACAATTTTCGAGTCAGAAAACTCAATTTTCCCATGGTGAGAGAGCTCATCCTCGAGCTACAGGCGCATGTGGTCCCCTTATGGGCGCATGTGGCCTGCTACCATTCATTTTTTGTGAAGAAATCCCCTTCAAGCGCATGTTGGATTACCTCTGAAGATATGGGCGCATGTCCCAGGCGCATGTTGTTCTGGGCATGCGCCCAGGACACTGCCCGGACTTGTATTTTCTTCAAGAATTAGAGGTGGGCGCATGTGTGGCTGCCACATGCGCCTGGGGCTTGAATTCTAAACTCATTTCCTCCATTTCTTCTGAGCCGGGCGCATGTCAGATTGGAAATGCGCCTGATGCCTTATGAGGTGAAATTGTATTTTCAAATTTTGTGGACCGGGCGCATGTGAGGGGCCACATGCGCCTGGTGCTCCACCTTGGGTGCATGTGAGCCCAACACTTAGCCAAAATTTTCATTTTTAGTCCCTGGTTTGCACTTGTGAAGAAATGGCATTTCGGGCTCCGTTTCTCAGTCAAATTCAGTGTTGTTTGAGGCTAGATCGCTTAAAATTCAAGCACGATTGGAGCTTAGTGCCTTGGGCTTGCAGTTGGCTGCCTACTTTGGCCTGTCACAGCTTGCAACTGTCTATTTTAGGCAGGTTCAGAGTATGTCTGCCAGAGTGCGCTTATAGTGTTCTGATTGCCTGTAAAGTTGTTGTGTGCGAATAGTTGCGTATGTATGATGCTAAAACTGTTTTCTGACTCTGTCCAATACTTACTTATAAGCACCTGGACTTGTCAAGGCTACTTTTAGACTAAATGCATGGATGTATTGTGGGTTCAATCTATGATTTTGTGTGTGCATCGATCACATGTATGCGTGCATGTATGATGGCAGTTGCTTTGTTATGAAATGCGTATGTTGATCGATATGCTATGTTCTTGATTTTGTTGCTTTCATGTTCTTCATGTTGTGCTTGTGTTTTTGATATGATTTCGTCAGGCTATTTGCCCATATGTATCGAGTTGTTCTCTAATGTTGTTTTGTTTACGCGTTGCAGTGAATTGCAGTAGCGACAATGGGATCCTCTGGTGAAACCTCTGGGTCGCATGCTTCTGGTCCGACGCCGATGAAGCGCGGTCGGAAAAGAACAGCTGAAGGTCCTTCTAACCCTCCTCCTCCAAGACGTAACTCTCGCTTCTTTCCTACGGTCGAACTCGAGATAAAGGATTTCACGGAGCGTATTGGGCAGCTTCCTCATGAAGTGCTGGTGCGCATCTTCGTCAACAAGACAGCGCCTGAACCTCCAAAGCGGGGAACAGAACAAGAGTGGGTCTATTGGTATGCCCAACTTGCTGGTGTGGCGAGTGCCATCGAGGCAGGTCCTCAAGATATACCTGTTCAAAATGTAGAAGAGAATCTGATAGGTCAAAAAGGTAAGAAGAAAGGAGGACGAGGAAAACAACCGATCAAGGCGCTCAGTCAAGCGGAGCGATTGACACAGCTCCTCGACTTGAAATATGAGAGGATGAAGATTGGATGGGAGAGCAACAAGATCACTGCTGAGCGTGGCATCTGCATCACGAACCCCTACAATGGCGAAGTCATCTTGCACCAGAAGTCTCTTATGAGGTGTAAACCTTTTCCGAGCATTGAGCCATCTGATGTTCGTAGACCTAGCCAGTTCTATAGAGTGGAGAGATGGTCTTCAGTTCCTGAGAGATTACTCACCGCCACCTTGGGAAGCAACGGGAAGCAACAAAAGGTTGGTGAGATTAAGGAAATGACTTTCCTCATGCCTACATGTGATCCGCATGCACCTTATCCGACTCATTTCTTTGAGACGGTGTGTCAAAGATTCCTTCCTATGAGCACGTCCGCAATGTGGGAGACTTCGAGCTTTCATACCCGAGGGCATCTAAATGGTAGTGACAGCTACATCCCCTAGGCGAAGGAGATTCTGATCCGGCACGAGGCTGTGCTGAGGGAGGTCGGGCTCTATTATGCCATCGAGGCGACTGCCGGCTTCTTTCCGCGAGATCCGACGATTCTCAGGGGCTTCTTAAATTACTGGAGTTCCGTTACCAACTCTTTCCATCTTCCTCAAGGAGAGATGAGCATAACCCTCTGGGATCTTAAGATGATGGCGGGCCTGCCCATACGCGGCGGGTATTATCACGAATATATCCCCTCTGATGAAGAATTGTCTTGCTTCAGGCGCGAAGGTGATCGGAAGGCCTATCATTCCAAGGCGTGTTTGGAGTTGTTCAATGAATTGCAACAATTTGACTGCATTACAAAGATACACTATGAAGATTGGTCAGTCTACTTCAGCCACGGCTTGAAGTAAGTCTTCCTAGGACATCCCTTTCTTTCTTTTCATGACGTATGCTCTTTTCTCTTGCATAGCTTCTTATGTGAAATTCTCTCTCCTTTCTCTCTTTCAGGATCGACTACAGAAAATATAAAGTTGACGTTAAAATAATAAGGGCTTTACGACAAAGGTTCGAATGCAAGTTTCCTTGCCTAAACGTATTGTCTCCCACTTGCGAGCTAGCAGGCTTCCTCGCTTACTGGTTATCCGCAGTCGCGCTTACCAGCTCGAAGAGTGCTGATGGCATCAAGGTTTCTTGCTTCGTTATGGCAGGTGCCCTTGCCAGTGGTCAATGTCTTGCTATAGTGCCACCTGTACTCTGCACCATATATAGAGCATTTGGTTATGTTGCCAGTAATCCGGACAAACCTGCTGATGGAATGGATGCTGCCCATTGCCCGTGGCATTATTTCTGCGGCTGGTTAGGCGTTTATTTCCTATGGGTATATGGCATGAAGCCTCACGCCTATTTCTTTCCGGACCGAGCGCCTCTTATCAGGTTCATGAAGGCCAAGATGGTGCTTAAGACCCCAGAATGGGTGTCTTCAAGGATCTGCAGTGAGAATGAAGTTGACTTTTACCATTTTCCTGCTTCCATTGCTGATGAAGACATCGAAGTCGTCGATGATGAGGATTCGGTTAACTCTTCTGACAGAGAATTCCTAATATCAATCCGGACCGCCTCTCTCCTGTTCCGCGAAGGCATGGAGTTCTGGCGCGAGCCTTATTATCCGAGCAGGTTCGCCAGACAGTTCGGCTACGATCAGGGCGTTCCTTCGACTCTTCCGAGCATGACGAGGATAGAACGATCATATGGCACGGGTCTTGTCCATTGGGAGTGGATGTGGGACCAACTTTTGCTGACGCGAACTGGCGCGAGGTTCATGTTGCCTGGCGGTAGTCGACGTCCCGCGACTTCTTATGGTTGGATGAGATGGTGGGGGCATCAGTATGCGCGCATCCGAGATGCCAAACCTGTCGATTTCCCTCTCTATCTCTCTCCTCCAAGGTTGAATGACGTTCCTGAGGACAGTCTTGGTTATCTTTGTGAGCAGCGTGAGGCCGTCGGAGTTCCTGGTACCAGCCATCTGACTTCCTTGAACGTGCCGATCACTCGTAGGAAAGAAGATGGAGCGTTAGACAGATGGTATTGCTTCGGGGTCCCTATACAGAGACATCAGCAAGGGGTCGGATCTTCGCGTCCTCCGGTAGAGACTGCTCTTCCATCTGTCGAAGAGGGTGAGCCTACGGGAGGCATGGCAGGAGTTAAACCTTATGATGATTTCGTTGACGATCTTCCACCGGGCCACGCGAGAGATCAGTTGAGAGTCAAGATAAGACTCACACCAAGAGTTCACCCGTCAGCACCTGAGAAAAACTTAAGAAAGGCAGAAATGTTACATATCAAGAAGTGGGGGAGTTTGGATCCGTCGTTGCAGATCACTACTCCAGAGATAGTGGTAGGTGCGACTATTGCCGATAGCCGCGAAGAAGGTGAGCTTCGGTCTGGTGCTACAGAGGAGATTGCAGATGAAGAAGATATAATTATCGATAATCGTGACGGAGGTGAGTCCGAGCCTGCAGATGTCGAGAGGGACAATGCCGAAGATGGTACTGAAGCCGGTGATGGTCAGGGAGCGGCGTGCCTCGATGGTTCCGGGTCACAGCTTGGAGATGAACCTGTAGATTATTCTGGTGATGACTGGGGAGTGGATCGCGCCAATGATCATAGCAACGACGATTCTCTCGCGAATTATTATGATAACGATGCCGGAGTCGGGGGTGTAGGTGATCTTGACGATGTTGCCATGGCAACGATCGAAGCACAACTCTACGACAACGTCAAGGTCCAACCTTCTTCTAAGCCTTTAGTCTTCGTTTCTCAGGCTGTTGCGGCACCAACTATGAGGTTGTCGACGGATGTTCCTCCTTGTTTGCCCGTTCGTGTTGATAACGCTGAGGAATCTGTTCCTGGGCTTGAGATGCGTGAAGGGAACGTCGATCTTTCTTCGGTCCTTCCATCAGGCTGTTCATCGCGAGTACACTGTCCTGTTGAGTCGGAGGTCGTGGATACGTCACGCTCCTCTGCGGTCGAAGTCAGACCCGACATTCCGCGAGCACAAGGTAAGAAATGCGATTGTGGTTTTGCTTTGTACTTTTCTTCTTTGATTCCTGCATAATCATACTAACCATATTTTGTTATCATTATCTTGTTTCTACAGATCTTATTGAGTCAATACCTACCTCTGCCACTTCCATCGCATCGTCTTCTGGTTGTGACTATTGAACTGCTGGGCGAAGCTTTGGAAACAGTTGTTGATTCCGGGACATGCATTGCTGGACCTTCAGAGCCTGCTATTGATCTTCCTGCCATTCCTGGTACGACTCCTTCACACTTTACATTAGATTATGACTTGTAGTTTCTGCTTTCATTTTTGCTAATGCACTATTTGTTCATCTTGCATTCTTTCTTGCAGCTGCCGTCGATTCTGGCGTCGCCATTGCTATGATGACGGACATTCCTGCATTTGAACATTTAGATTGTTTTAGTCAGAGCGTGCTGAAGGGCCTGCTGTCTAGCCTTGCGAAGGCGTTGGCCGATCCACAAGAATGGCATATGCTAGGCGCTGGCATGAAAGCGCTGGAAGCTTGTGTCGGAGTAGTTGGCTCTGATGCGCTCGTGGTTGTCAATCACATCTCTGTGTTCGAAAGCTCCCTCGCAAACGTAGCGGCCACTAAGCGCGTCTAGCCCGATCCTGCTACCGAGGAGAAGCGAAGAATTGTAGAGTCTTTGGGACTTGCAGTGGAACGTCACACGCATTCTACGGCGAACGCACGAGAATCCCTACAAAATAATAAGATACAGTATGAAGGGTGCTTGGGCCATATAGCTGAAATTGACGCTGAGATTGAGCATCTGCAAGCGGAGAAGATCGCCGTGAGCTTCGAAGCTGCCCATCTCGAGTCAGTAGTTGCTCAGGGTCAGATAGCGGTCACGCGGCTCGAGAGTGAGGGCGAAGTAGCGAGCAAGTAGTTGGAAGATTTGACTGCTGAACTTCGACATGTTCCTGATCCTGCGGAGGTGTTATCTGCAGCAAAGTCAGCGATGGAAACTGCCAGGGTGGCCGTGATCAGGTTGATATCGGGATGTTTGGAGAAGCTTTGATCTTTCGCTCCCGATGCTCTCCTTCTTGACTTCAAATGTATAGAAATGATCGTAGGATCTTACCTTTAGAAAATTTTGTAGTTGGTGTAAGAGATACTTACCTTCTGATCATTCATGTATATGGCGTCGAAAAGATGTCAACCAAACTTTCGTTAAATGAATGACAATAGCAATTATTTTTTCTATCGTGTTATGTTTGTGTGATGTGTGTTAAAATGGTTTGCAATAATAGCAATAATAATCGCAATCCTAGTAAGTGATGAATGTAGAATGAAATGAAAAGAGTAATACTTCCCTTTGTCGTCGATTTCAGGAGTGTCCAGGGTTTCTGAACTCGCGATATGCTCGTGTCGTAGACGAATGGTCCTTCTTGGTTATTTCTCCATAGCAAGGGCAAGGAAGACCTGCAAGAATACGAAGTAACTAATTAGCTTTTGTAATTACAGGCTTATCTACTGTATTCTACTCCATTTCATTCTCCGTTTCTATCCTTACTTATTACATTCCCTCTCTTGGGGAGTTTACATTTCTCCTATTTATGTAAAGGAAAGCAACAGGTGGACTGTTAGGGGTAATATTTCTTCAGAAACTGGCCATTAATTGCAAAACCAGCTCCGCCACTGTCGAAATTCACTAAACAAGGCCCCGTTGGAGTAAACTTCTTCTATGATGCATATCGGGTCCCACTTAGGGTCGAACTTGCTCTTTGTAGTGTGCGCGGCTGTCGGTCGCTTCATTACGAGTACCAAGTCACCCTTCTTGAAGGATCTACCCCTGACTCGCTTGTCATACACTGTTGAGATATGCTTCTGGTACATCTCTAGCCGTTGTTGTGCCGCGAGCCTCTTCTCATCCAAGGCATCGAGCTCGACCATCCTGAGCTTAGCATTACGTTCATCTGTCAAGGAGTTCCGAAGTGCTACTCGCAGGGACTCGACCTGAACTTCCATCGGAATGATGGCCTCCGTGCCGTATACTAGTGAATAGGGAGTAGCTCGCGTTGTTGTGCGGTGCGTAGTAAGATATGCCTAGAGCGCTTCGGGCAACCGTTTGTCCCAATCTTTCTTATTCTCTGCCACCGTTTTCTTCAGAATCTTCACGATGGTTTTGTTGAATGCCTCAGCAAGCCCGTTTGCAGGAGGATAATAGGGTGTTGAGTAGCAATGCTTGATTTTGAACTTGGCACACAGCTTGTCGATCACAGCATTTCGGAAGGGCGTGCCGTTATTCGTGACGATCCCATCGGGAATACCATGTCTATAGATGATGGTGTTCTGAATGGAACCCTCCACTTGTTTAGCTTTCACGTTCTTCAGGGCCACAACCTTAGCCCACTTAGAGAAATAATCTATTGCCGCCAGTATGTACTGGTGCCCTTGAGAGGAAGAGGGGCTAATGGGCCTATCACATCCATTCCCCAGGCCACAAAAGGCCAAGACATCACTGACTGATGCAGTTCTTCTGGAGGTATATGTATAAAATCAGCATGTATCTGACACTGATGGCATTTTCTGACGTAGTCCATCACATCTTTCACCATGGTGGGCCAATAATAGCCCATGTGCCGCACTCGATGATGTAGGTTCCGTCCGCCTTGATGCGCACCACAACTCCTCCGTGCGCCTCTCTCAGCGTATCATGAATTTCTTCTCGGGCCAGGCATCTCGACAGCATTCCATCGCTAGAGCGTCGATACAGTACTTCTTCTAAGAGGACGAACGAGCTGGCACGCCTTCTGACTTGAGTGCGCATTTGCGGATCCTCGGGTAAGAACCCATACCTCAAGTAATCTGAGAATGGTCTTCTCCAATCTTCCTCTTCTGTGATCTCAAAGCAATGTACAGGGCTTGCACTCGTGACATTCTCGGCCGCTGTGAGGGATGGTAATATTCTCCTTTCTTCTATGGTGACTTGAAGTGGGCTGCCCCCTGGGTGCGGGAGAGCCGCGGCCAGGTTAGCCAATGCGTCTGTTTGAGAATTTTCAGCTCTTGGGACGTGCGACACTGTACTGTCCCGAAAATGATCGAATAGGGCTCGGGCTTGATGGCAAAGGGATGACAGCTCCGGCTTACGGACTTCATATTCCGTCATAAGCTGTCCCACAACTAACCGAGAATCACCGTATACCTGTAGTGATCGGATTCACATGTCTCGTGCCAACTGTAACCCAATGATGAGGGCCTGATACTCTGCCTCGTTGTTTGTGCACGATGGCACTATTGTGAATGAGTAGGGCAACAAGTCGCCTTGAGAACTGATGAAGATCACACCAGCCCCTGATCCTGCAGCTCTGGAGGCTCCGTTGAAATACATCCGCCACTGCTTCGTGACCCTTACCATCATGGCCTGGTCGTCGGGAAGATCACATTCCATTCCCATGTTATCCGGTATTGGGTGAGCTGCTAGAAAATCGGCTATCGCCTGCCCTTTAACAGCTCGAGACGGCAAATACGTGATGTCGAACTCGGATAGCAGTAGGGCCCATTTGGCTAAACGCCCGGACAACATAGGTCGGTTCATCAGGAACTTGATAGGATCTGCTCTGGAGATCAATGTAATCTGATATGACAGATAGTAATGCCTCAACTTCTTCACAGCGAATATCAAGGCCAGGCATATCTTCTCAATCGGTGAGTAATTAAACTCAGCGCCAACGAGCGTGCGGCTCAAATAGTACAGAGCATTCTCTTTTCCTTCTTCATTCTTCTGGGCGAGTAGTGCCCCCAGTGAGTTCTCTCCCACCAGTACATATAGTATCAGAGGCTTTCCCTCGATTGGAGCTGCGAGAACTGGAGCTTTCCCGAGTAACTCTTTGAGGGAATCGAAGGCTTTCTGGCACGCTTCGTCCCATTCGAAACGGACGTCTTTCTTGTTCAGCCGAGAGAAAGGCTGGCAGCGACCTGACAGGTTCGAGATGAACCGCCGCAAGTAAGCGACTCTCCCTTGGAAGCTCTTCAGCTCTTTCAAATTCTTCAGAGGAGGCATTTCTCGGATCGCCTTGATCTTCGCGGGGTCAATTTCGATTCCCCGATGCCTGATCACAAAGCCAAGGAATTTTTCGGAGGACACCCCAAAGGCGCACTTCAACGGGTTCATGCGGAGGCTCTTCTTCCTCAACCTCTGAAATACTAACTTCAAATGTTCACGATGCTGCTGATGTCCGTCGGACCTCACTACCAGGTCATCGACATAGCATTCCACATGCTTGTGCATCATGTCTTGGAAGATTACCTGCATCGCTCTCTGATACGTGGCACCTGCATTTTTCAGCCCAAACGGCATCACCCGGTAATAGAATATCCCGAGAGATGTGCGGAAGGCAGTGGACTCTTCGTCTTCTGGAGCCATTCGGATCTGATTATGCCCTGAGTAGCCGTCCATAAAGGACATCGTTGTATATGCTGATGTGCTATCGATCAGAAGCTTCGGGATGGGTAGAGGAAAGTCATCTTTGGGGCAAGCCTCGTTCAAGTTGCGGAAATCAACGCACACCCGGATCTGGCCACTCTTCTTTTTTACAGGTACTATGTTTGAGATCCATTTGGGATACTGAACTTCCCTGATAAACCCGGCCTGAAGCAGCTTCTTCACCTCTTCCTCTATCTTCGAGACGACGTCAGGATGGAAGCGTCTCTGTGGCTGTTTGACTGACCTCTTCTCCTTCAACCTATGCATTGCGATTGCCGGGTTCAGCCCTAGCATTTCAGAATAGGTCCATGCGAACACGTCTCTGTTCTCTTTCAGGAGTTGAATGTATCTCTCCCTCTCTTCTTCTGGAATGTTCTTACTGATATAAGTATTCCTCGGCTCTTCGGTGGTCCCCAGATTGACTTCTTGTAGCTTATCTATCGTGGGTTGACCCCCATCTTCGATCTGCTCTGGCGAGGCACTCGGCTGTATGACTTCATTCGGTCCAGCGGGCCTCACCTCTTCCACGGGACTAATTGTCACCATGTTAATATGCCTGATCTCACATCCTGCCCCCAGGGCTTCTTTTCCTCTGTATACCTTCGTCTTTACTTCGAAGGGTGCTAGCATGCCTTTCCGAGCTGGCGGTTCTGAACAGATGAACCCCATGTTCCTCATAATGTTTCTACTGGCCTTGCTATATCTTTCTTCTTCAATGGGTGGTGTCTCTACCGGTGTTCTCTTCACGTTCTCTTCGATCTGCAATGGGTTGCAGAGTCCGGCCTGAAATCTTATCTCATGCCTTGCTCCCATTGTCGGCGGCACGCAGAACTGGCTCGGAGCTTTAGGGAAGGGACAAATCCTCTCGACCTTTGGCACCAGCATATTGAAGCTGGACTGCAACACGCTCATCTGTTGGCTTGTCATCTGTTTCAACACTGACTGCCCTTCCTTCCGGAGGTGCTTCGGTATCAAATAAAACTTCTTCCTTTGCAACGGATTTCCTCTGTAAGCCCTTGTCGCTTCAGCGACCACTCACGGAGCTTCGTCCGCTTGTCTTGGATTCTCGCCCTGGGGTTCTGCCCCCTGTGCCACCTTTGTCGGTTCGTTGGCTTTTCTGGCGGTCTCGACCTCATCTCTCTCCTGATAGTATTGTGCATCTGCTAGGAAAGATTCAGTGACGGAGTATGGCCTCGGGTCTGCCGCCACTCTATACTGGACGCCATCCCTATTGTATTTGAAGCATTGATGGTATGTCGAGGGAATAATGCCGTATTGATGAAGCCACGGTCAGTCCCAACAAGACATTGTATGTCGTCATCGCATCGATCACCTGACAGGTGACTTTGGTGCTCAATTCTTCTATTTCCAGCATGACAGTAATGGACCCTAGGATACGCTGGCCGTCCTGATTGAACCCTTGGATAACCATGGCGCTCGGGCATAGTGCTGTCTGTCTGAAACCCAACTGCTGCAATGTCTTCAGAGACATGATATTCACAGTGGATCCGTCGTCTGGCATACATCTTCGGACCTCTATGTCTCGGATGAGACCTGTCACCATCAACGAGCGGTTGTGGTCTGTCAAGCTGATCGTTCTGTCTTCTTCAGAGAATGTGATCATGGACAATCGATCGATCTGCATGACCTATTCTGCGGGTCGATCCCCAGTTCCCGTTATCTTCATTCCTTCCATTTCTGACTCGATCTTTGCTATCATGACCTCACGGGCTTCTTGATCGAGCAATGCGTTGAGCAACATTTCCCGATATTTCTTCGAAAGGCACAAGGCATCGTAGATGCTGAGTCAGGCCGGAACTTTCTTCAGATGAGACACCACATCATACATCACCAGTGCCTTATCTCGAGTGTGATCTCGTTGGTCAGCTGCTGGCTCATTGACTGCTTTTGCCGGTTCTTTTTCTTGAGGTGTCCCTGATGGCTCACCTATGACCACATTCGTCCTTCTAGGGTCTGGTCGCCTCGAAAATTCTCTCTGTACGACCTGCTTTCCTGACCGCAGAGCCACTACATTGACTTCTCCTTTCTCTAGGACTTGGTCCTTGTCACTGGCCCCTGGTTGAGCGACCACTGAGACCATGGCGCACTGCACGGGCTGTGCACGCGGCTGTTCTTGCCTGACATTTCTTCTTCTCATTCTGTCCTTCATCTTCCTCTCTTTCTCCAAGAGTCTTCTTTTGTTCTCTAGCCTCTTCTTGCTGCTCACAAGTGTCCATGGCTCTTTCGGTTCTGGGAATGGATTCGCCGCTGGAATTTGAACTGGCACAGGGAGGGCAGACACCACTGTCGCAGTGTTCCGGTTTGCCTCTCCGCCTTCATATTGATGGTGCCATCGTTGATCATTCGTTGAATCTTGCCTTTTAGGACAAAGTAGTCTTCAGTCTTGTGGGTGGTCACACGATGATACCTGCAGTAGTTGGGATGATCGACCATCTTCGCTTCCTCCGGGCGTGTGCATTCTGGCAGTCTTATCAACCTTTCTTCGACCAGCTGTTCCATGATTGGAACCAGATCTTCCATGTCGAAGGTATAAGGTCCGTTTACTCGATTACGCTTTTCTATCGTGAGATGTCGTGGCCTCTGAAAACTCTTGCCTTTGTCTTGAGTCGTGGTTACTGGCCTGGCCTCAACTCTAGTTTGGCGTTTGGGCATTTCCTGTCATTTGAACCCTTTCCTTTATCAACATAGTTAGAGGTTATCATCCTTCCAGCTTCTCTCCCGGGCTTCTCCGCCTTGAACTGCGCTCTGGACGCGGCTCCTTCCACCAGGTGGGCTTTCATAGCGAGGTCTCAAAACGTCGAGAAGTTGTGTCCAGATAAGCCAAATGAGATCATCGCATCCATGGCCTGCATGCACATCTTGACCTGCTCAGATTCGCTGGGCAGTTCCCGGTACTGTGTTGCTATAGTCCCCCACCTGTCGATGAACTTCTCGACGACTCTCCCTGCCTTTGACGAACCAAGGCTAAATCTGTCAGTGAGACTTCTCGCTCGGTAGAGAAGAATTTGGAGATGAACAAGTCCTGCATCTGCTCCCAGGACTTGACTGGCCTTGCGGGTAGTGACATGTACCACTGGAATGCCTTGCTCGTGAGCGTCGAGCCGAACAATCTGATACAGTACTTGGGAATTGTCGACAGGTTGCCCATCATTGTCATGAATTGAGCCATGTGTTCCTCTGGCGATCCTCTGCCATCGAATCTAGGGAAGTCTGGACGCTTGAAATTGTTGGGAAATGGGAGATCGTGGACCTCGGGTAAGTACGGCACCTGGTATACATATTTTCCTCTCTTCTCCTTTTCTCTTTCCTGACGCATCAGGTCCGCAACTGTCTGGGACAGTTCTTCTCTCGTGGCTTGAGACGGCAGTGGCGGTACACGTCCGAACACAACGTTTCTCGGGTGAGCTTGTGGTTCGGCGGTAGCTAGTTCTCCTGCTGCCCCCTGGGATTCCTCCACAGACTGTCGAGTAGGTACGGCTGGGCTTCTGTTTGCCCCCTGGGCAACTAGAGCCAACAGTGCTTCTTTCATCTCTCATCTCTCTGGACGTGTCCTCTTGGACCTGGATAATCTCATCTATCTGTTCTTGGATTGGAGGCAGCTCTGGGTATCGCTCACTTGCCTCTCCTTCGGTGACCTACACCATCATTACTTGCGCTCGCTGCAGCCTCGTCTTGATCACGACAGCTTCAGTAGGGATTGTCTTCATCGTCGTCTTAGTCGACTGTCGAACAGCGGATCTGTTCGGTATCTTCGCTGACGATGTTGTCGTCGATATCGTTGGGAAGTCGATATCGGCGAAGGAGAACTCTGGCCTTGCTGACACGGTAGTTCTGTTGGCGTCGCCGGCGTCACTCCTGCAGACTGGCTTCCACTGTCTCTTTGTTCTGCTCTGTACCCTTGCTGTCGTCTCTGTCTCAGCTGAAATAACCTTCTTGTTCTCAGTCTTCTTGACGGTCTTGCGCTTCTGCACAATCTGCCATCCAGCTTCAGAGGTTGCTGCTAAATGGGGGAAGTAGAATCCTCCAGACGCTAGGAAGATCATCGTAGATGCCATTTATTTGGTTCTTTCTCTGCCTTTCTCTTTCTATCTTTCTCTCTCTATCTCTCTCTCTGCACAGTCATACACGCATTAGAATATTCCGCGCACTTGGGAAAGAGAGAGGACGCGACCTTACCAATCGCGATACGGCTCGACAGTGGATAGGCAGAAACATACAAGTACAAACTACATGCATGCTATGCAAAGCTTCGAAATTCTTTTGCCTTAAAGATGAAGGGAAGAACGCTCCCGTTGAGAGTCGCCAGTTTGACACCCGTGAAGGCGCCGAACATTTCTCCTTGCGGTAACCTTTCCCATGTACACATTAGTGTCTGCAAATGATTTATCGCAGAATGTCTATTTACTCAGAAATAACCAGAGATTCTGGTATTGAATAATCCCCAGCAGAGTCGCCAGTTTGTTAGAACTTGGAAAAAGGAGGAGAGATCACAACTACTCGCCAGCAGTCCTTCTTTCTTTTTTTTTGTGTTTCTTTTATTCTGGGGGAATTCTGAGTATAGAGACATTCATAGACAATCATAAGCAATCACAAAGTGTATACAAGAGAGAGATATCGCAAGGCGAATTTTTATTCCAGAGATTCTGAGATCTTTTACATTCCAGGCTGTGATACTGGTCACGAGCCTTTAATTACATCAACGGTTGATCACCCTTGATTGGAAGGCAAAAGACTAATCCGCCGGGGATTATGGTCTTGAGTTCTTGGTCGTTTAGACCTTTGTTTTCTTGTTATGGATTGAGCCACATTTGTTAGATGTTCGCTTCCCCAAGTGTAGGGTTGCAATGTAGTAATAAACTCGGTAAGACCGAGGTTGATCCACAGGGAAGGAAGTAAAACAATTCAAACTATCCTAATAACTAGAATCAAAGAGGTTGTGAAATTGATTTTTAACATAAAATAGAAAATCTGATAATGGAAAGATAACTAGAGCATCAAGGATCCACTTATAGCTCTCCTTAGATGCATAATTCGCTATGGTTTCTCACTTTCTCAACTAGAATCAATATTAAGATCTATCTAGTCGGACGATAGAGCTGTTAAACCAAACAATCTGTCATTTGTAAGTTCAATGCATAGGATTCACTCAATGTAGGCTGAGCTGAGCATGCTCAATTGCATAGGTCATTCCCCATTCCAAAAGGTTCAGTTCACAATCATAACCATCCTCAAGTCCTATCACAAGACAAGGCTAGATCATGATTTGAACTTGATTTAAATCACATGCACAATCCAAACATATTACAGAAATTCAGAAAAGTAGAACTTTGGTAGGAAGTCCCCACATGAAGATCATAGTACTAGAGCGCACTCCAATTCCTCGGATCATACAAGTCTAGACTGATGCAAACCAATTAAGAATTTAAGTAATTCTCCCAAACATCCATGAGTCATCATAAGACTAAGAAAAACTACTTAAAGCTTGTATAAACTTCAAACCATAGTTCATAATCATGAATTCCAACTTTAAAACCAATAAAACGAATTAAACAATCTAAGAAAACTATAAGGTTCACCTCTTAGCTCTAGCTAAGAGATTAGCTAATGAAAAGTATATTAAAAATTAGAACTAGAACTAAAAAAAGAAAGAAAAACTAGTTGGAGGAGGCTAGGAAGCCTCCTATGACTTGAACTCCTTGCTCCCCACGTCCTTGGTTGCCTTGGAATAGAAGAGAGCACCTCCTTTTATAGTGCAGCAATAGTACGGCAACATAGCAGAATTTGTTTCGCTTCGTACGGCTTAACCAATGGTCGGCTTGCCTTCAAAATTGATTTGTAGCTACCTTGTACTGTGATCTTCCTCATAGATGATTTAGATTTCTAAGATTATCCTCTGAATGGGCCCACCAATCATATCACCGACCGCCTCTCAAAATCGCGCACTTCGGGTACCTTCAGAACCAGTCATCTTGCTTTCAACGCTCCGGAGTGTACAGATGTCGGATTGATCCCAAATTTTGAACATTGGTAGAAAACTTCATCCTCTACATGATAGACGGATTAGATTGTCCAAAAAAATCCCAAAATGTGGTCCGAAAATTAGAACACTTAGGGCTTTTATAAACTCTGCGCAGTTGAATCTTTCTGGATGGTCCATCTTTCTTCAACCGGTACGATCAAACCACACATCCTTTTGATCTGAAACTTTGTGGTTATTCATATATGGATGTGTTCTAAAAGATGGTCAAAGTAGATTCTTCATATCATCAATGATGGGACACCTGGACCGGCCCAGAGTGGAATAGCGAAATCTGGAACTTTCTGTACAGTTCGTATTGTTTTGGCCACCACGATCAATCCGTAGCTCCGATCGACACGAAACCACTTGGGTTAGTTCGGTGTCGAGCTCCTCTTCAACGTGGACATGTTGGATTTCCAAGTATCATTAAGATGGGCTCAGAAAACGGGTCCAAAAAATCAGAAACGGGAATGGCCTGCTGTCTGGAATCTGGAACCTGGAATTTGCATGGCCGACCGGTCAAGACCGGTCGGACAGGGCTGGCCGACTGGTCGGGGCTTGCTCCAGCAGCTTCTGTATAGGGCAGTAGTGTTGGCCGACCGGTCTTGACCGGTCGGGGTCTGTTTGGCCGACCGGTCTTGACCGGTCGGACGCCATTTTCTGCTTTATTTCTTCTTTCTTTTCTTTCCTTCTTTCTTCCTCATCCTCCTCTCTTTCTTCATCATTCTTTGGTCCACCTTGGGACTTCATCAAAGGTTCCTAAATGTGCCCTTTTGGTCATCAATTGGGCAAAGCAACTCTCATTCCTACAACCACAAAACATGTATTTGATTAGTCTTTAAATCATGAAAATCTTGTATAATGAGTGATGAATTGGGGTTAGAATATGCACAATTAAGAGCTCAACACACCCCCCAACCAGCATTTTGCTAGTCCCGAGCAAAACATGCGTGAAACAAGTTCAATTCTCTAAAAAAAACAACTCTCATTCAGAAACTATTCTTCTACACATCCCAAGACACACAAGTGTAAAAGTCAGAAAAATTAGGTGATAGAGGTTGAAACCTTAAACTCTGAAAACATAATAAGTGTTCATATGAAATCCCCGCTAATTGATTGATAAATAGAAGAACTTGAACAAATTCAACCTAGTGTGCATAGTGAAAGTTCATCTCATGAGTTTCTGGGCTAATCTTCTTCATAGATCAACTAAACTATGGATTTCAAGGTGCACAGAGCAACATCAAGCCAATGACAGGAATTTGTCTTACCGTCCTTCCGACGACTTTCACACTACGTCCCATTTCCAGCTTTGGTTACGGGTAGACCATCCCCCGGTTGGTAGTAGGTAGCCCTAATTGGAAATTTCCACCATTTTTCTATCATTCCCAATTTCATCCTTCCTTTTCCTTTTTCTTTTACATTAGATAGGATTTTTAGAAATCCATATCTTTCATTATTTTCCCATGGACAAGGATGGACAACGTACCCCGGCTTGGTTCCTCAACACCTTAAATCTAAGTCTAGTTAATCCACAAATCACATAATCCTTTCAACCCATGAAAATCGTGTAATGTGAACTAAGTGTAAAAGTGTTCAAATTTTCTATCACTCACATAAATAGGGGAATTCACATATAAAACCATTATATTAAGAGAAGTTCAAAGCTTGGAACATCACTCACTTCGTATCTCCTCTTCTTATACTCGTATCATCTTGAATGCATAGAAACAACGTTTTCCAAAAGAGTTTTGAATTTTAGAAAAATTGAAAATTTTCTACATAATTGCTCAAAATGTCACAAAAGCTAGTAGATTCATCTAAGGAATCTCAACCCCCAACCAAAATCTTACATTGTCCTCAATGTAATAAGATATGCAATATGCATGACATTAGAGCAATGACATAAAATAAAGGAGAGTGAGAACGATAGTACCTGAGGTAGCAAGTAGATCAATTCTATCATCTTCCATTGTCTCGATGAGACTTATTCAATCCTAAATATAGAAAAGAAATCCTAACCTACCTACCTACCTCTGATTAGTCCGATCGACTACATGATCAAATTTGAGAAGGATCTTCATGAATTTCAATAGGTTTCTCATGAGGACCATCCAAAGTCCTGCTCGAATGTATACATGGGTGCGTTTCTTCATGAAGGTCCAATCATAGTGTGCACCACACGCATGTAAGGAGGAGATAAGAGCAGCAAAAAGATATCTCCTCAAGTTCTGAATTGGGTTGTAATTGATTAAAAATGGGTTCTCTTAATCAGAATTTTCAATGGGTTGAAGAACCCATGATGGTGGAGAGACATTCATTAAGTATTTTTCAGTTTGGGTTGTCTCCTCCACAAATTCAGAATTGCACGGTGTTTCCACAAATAATGGTAAAGATTGTAAATCAGTGGAATGGTGTTCTTCAGGCACCGACACCGTGTCCAACAAACTATCCAACTCCTTAATCATCTCATCATCCAGATCATTGGGGTGGGTCATACATTCCTCTAGGAAATCGAGGGAGTCGGATGAAGGGTCCTCGTTCTCCCTAACTGATTGAGGAAATTCTGTTTCAAGGGTAAGAAATTCCTCCTCTATAGAGGGGAGGTCTTCCAAAGAAAATTTTTCAGATTCATTGGTAAGCACATCATGTAGCATTGGTTGATCTAAAATTTCAGATTGTGCTACCACATCATCCATAGAAACAGAATTTTCAACCCAAGGGAGTTCTTTCACAATAGAATCCGACATGTGTTGTTGGTGGAAGGACTAAAAAATATCAACTTCGGCCATCTCTCTAGCAAGAATATCTTCTGGCGACTCATAAACATTCGGCCCTTTAGAAGAAGAAATCATGGGCTCACAATCATCCACGGAACCCTCATTGTAGGCAATCTCACTATCACTTTCAGATTTTATGGATTCCTCAGGTTCGTCAACCGTCATTGAAATCTCTTCATTATTAAAATCAGAATAGCTAAAAGAGATAGTTGATTTACCATAATCAATGGTAATGGTGGGATCACTGAGATCTACATCCTCTAAAAGTTTAATCATCAAATCGGAAGAGGGTTGGGCTTGGATAGCCACATCCTCCTCTATGTTGGGGATTGATTCGGTGTTCCCAATGTCGGGTTCAGAATTTTGAGATGGCGAGAGGTTTTGTATGCATTGCTCAGTTATTTCCATAAACTCTCGCAGCATATCCTCAAAAGGTCGTGTCGGTTGCGGTTCATGAGAAAGAAACTCTTGAGGATAATTGTTGGCATCCATGGTTGCCTCATCTTCCAAATTGAAATTTTGATGCTCCCACCAATTTGGATTATGCATGTCATATGTTGGGCTTTTAGATGGTTGTTGATATGTGTAGCCATACAAGTGATCATACATTGTCCTAACCGGTGGAACATTATTCATCTCTTTCCGATACTCTCCCATTGTCTTACGTGGGGGAGTATTAGAAGAAGATTGAGTCTTAGAAAAATATTCATGCTTGTAATGGTTCCAATCATAATGATTTTTTATTTGGTTCATCCTCTCATCTTCCAAAAGGTATTTAGACAATCCACCCGTCCAATCATTCATAATGAAATTATAAGAAGTTGAAATAATCCCTAATCTAGGAAGAAAAACAAAAAGAAGAAAGGGAGATGGAGAGATGTTACCCGTGAAGGTGAGAGCTATGTCAGCAACAATGTCCTACAAAATCAAACAAAAAAATTGTTAGTAATCTAGACAAAAAAATCAGAAAATCTACTTCTATAAAAATAAAAAATCCTACCTAACTAAAACTACTCTATAGCTACTAGAACAATTAGAACCGTTTAACCTCTTCCCCGGCAGCGGCGCCAAAAACTTGTTCGCTTCCCCAAGTGTAGGGTTGCGATGTAGTAATAAACTCGGTAAGACCGAGGTTGATCCACAGGGAAGGAAGTAAAACAATTCAAACTATCTTAATAACTAGAATCAAAGAGGTTGTGAAATTGATTTTTAACATAAAATAGAAAATCTGATAATGGAAAGATAACTAGAGCATCAAGGATCCACTTATAGCTCTCCTTAGATGCATAATTCGCTATGGTTTCTCACTTTCTCAACTAGAATCGATATTAAGATCTATCTAGTCGGATGATAGAGCTGTTAAACCAAACAATCTGTCATATGTAAGTTCAATGCATAGGATTCACTCAATGTAGGCTGAGCTGAGCATGCTCAATTGCATAGGTCATTCCCCATTCCAAAAGGTTCAGTTCACAATCATAACCATCCTCAAGTCCTGTCACAAGACAAGGCTAGATCATGATTTGAACTTGATTCAAATCACATGCACAATCCATACATATTACAGAAATTCAGAAAAGTAGAACTTTGGTAGGAAGTCCCCACATGAAGATCATAGTACTAGAGCGCATTCCAATTCCTCGGATCATACAGGTCTAGACTGATGCAAACCAATTAAGAATTTAAGTAATTCTCCCAAACATCCATGAGTCATCATAAGACTAAGAAAAACTACTTAAAGCTTGTATAAACTTCAAACCATAGTTCATAATCATGAATTCCAACTTTAAAACCAATAAAACGAATTAAACAATCTAAGAAAACTATAAGGTTCACCTCTTAGCTCTAGCTAAGAGATTAGCTAATGAAAAGCATATTAAAAATTAGAACTAGAACTAAGAAAAGGAAGAAAAACTAGCTGGAGGAGGCTAGGAAGCCTCCTATGACTTGAACTCCTTGCTCCCCACGTCCTTGGTTGCCTTGGAATAGAAGAGAGCACCTCCTTTTATAGTGCAGCAATAGTACAGCAACATAGCAGAATTTGTTTCGCTTCGTACGGCTTAACCAATGGTCGGATTGCCTTCAAAATTGATTTGTAGCTTCCTTGTACTGTGATCTTCCTCATAGATGATTTAGATTTCTAAGATTATCCTCTGAATGGGCCCACCAATCATATCACCGACCGCCTCTTAAAATCGCGCACTTCGGGTACCTTCAGAACCAGTCATCTTGCTTTCAACGCTCCGGAGTGTACAGATGTCGGATTGATCCCAAATTTTGAACATTGGTAGAAAACTTCATCTTCTACATGATAGACGGATTAGATTGTCCAAAACAATCCCAAAATGCGGTCCAAAAATTAGAACACTTAGGGCTTTTATAAACTCTGCGCAGTTGAATCTTTCTGGATGGTCCATCTTTCTTCAACCGGTACGATCAAACCACACATCCTTTTGATCTGAAACTTTGTGGTTATTCATATATGGATGTGGTATAAAAGATGGTCAAAGTAGATTCTTCATATCATCAATGATGGGCCACCTGGACCGGCCCAGAGTGGAACAGCGAAATCTGAAACTTTCTGGACAGTTCGTATTGTTTTGGCCACCATGATCAATCGTAGCTCCGATCGACATGAAACCACTTGGGTTAGCTCGGCGTCGAGCTCCTCTTCAACATGGATGTATTGGATTTCCAAATCTCATTAATATGGGCCCAGAAAACTGGTACAAAAAATCAGAAACGGGAATGGCCTACTGTCTGGAATCTGGAACCTGGAATTTGCATGGCCGACCGGTCAAGACCGGTCGGACAGGGCTGGCCGACTGGCCGGGGCCTGTTCCAGCAGCTTCTGTAGAGGGCAGTAGTGTTGGCCGACCGGTCTTGACCGGTCGGACGCCATTTTCTGCTTTATTTCTTCTTTCTTTTCTTTCCTTCTTTCTTCCTCATCCTCCTCTCTTTCTTCATCATTCTTTGGTCCACCTTGGGCCTTCATCAAAGGTTCCTAAATGTGCCCTTTTGGTCATCAATTGGGCAAAGCAACTCTCATTCCTACAACCACAAAACATGTATTTGATTAGTCTTTAAATCATGAAAATCTTGTATAATGAGTGATGAATTGGGTTTAGAATATGCACAATTAAGAGCTCAACACACCCCCGAACCAGCATTTTGCTAGTCCCGAGCAAAACATGCGTGAAACAAGTTCAATTCTCTAAAAAAAAACAACTCTCATTCAGAAACTATTCTTCTACACATCCCAAGACACACAAGTGTAAAAGTCAGAAAAATTAGGTGATAGAGGTTGAAACCTTAAACTCTGAAAACATAATAAGTGTTCATATGAAATCCCCGCTAATTGATTGATAAATAGAAGAACTTGAACAAATTCAACCTAGTGTGCATAGTGAAAGTTCATCTCATGAGTTTCTGGGCTAATCTTCTTCATAGATCAACTAAACTATGGATTTCAAGGTGCACAGAGCAACATCAAGCCAATGACAGGAATTTGTCTTACCGTCCTTCCGACGACTTTCACACTACGTCCCATTTCCAGCTTTGGTTACGGGTAGACCATCCCCCGGTTGGTAGTAGGTAGCCCTAATTGGAAATTTCCACCATTTTTCTATCATTCCCAATTTCATCCTTCCTTTTCCTTTTTCTTTTACATTAGATAGGATTTTTAGAAATCCATATCTTTCATTATTTTCCCATGGACAAGGATGGACAAAGTACCCCGGCTTGGTTCCTCAACACCTTAAATCTAAGTCTAGCTAATCCACAAATCACATAATCCTTTCAACCCATGAAAATCGTGTAATGTGAACTAAGTGTAAAAGTGTTCAAATTTTCTATCACTCACATAAATAGGGGAATTCACATATAAAACCATTATATTAAGAGAAGTTCAAAGCTTGGAACATCACTCACTTCGTATCTCCTCTTCTTATACTCGTATCATCTTGAATGCATAGAAACAACGTTTTCCAAAAGAGTTTTGAATTTTAGAAAAATCGAAATTTTTCTACATAATTGCTCAAAATGTCACAAAGGCTAGTAGATTCATCTAAGGAATCTCAACCCCCAACCAAAATCTTACATTGTCCTCAATGTAAAGATATGCAATATGCATGACATTAGAGCAATGACATAAAACAAAGGAGAGTGAGAACGATAGTACCTGAGGTAGCAAGTAGATCAATTCTAGCATCTTCCATTGTCTCGATGAGACTTATTCAATCCTAAATATAGAAAAGAAATCCTAACCTACCTACCTACCTTTGATTAGTCCGATCGACTACATGATCAAATTTGAGAAGGATCTTCATGAATTTCAATAGGTTTCTCATGAGGACCATCCAAAGTCCTGCTCGAATGTATACATGGGTGCGTTTCTTCATGAAGGTCCAATCATAGTGTGCACCACACGCATGTAAGGAGGAGATAAGAGCAGCAAAAAGATATCTCCTCAAGTTCTGAATTGGGTTGTAATTGATTAAAAATGGGTTCTCTTAATCAGAATTTTCAATGGGTTGAAGAACCCATGATGGTGGAGAGACATTCATTAAGTATTTTTCAGTTTGGGTTGTCTCCTCCACAAATTCAGAATTGCACGGTATTTTCACAAATAATGGTAAAGATTGTAAATCAGTGGAATGGTGTTCTTCAGGCACCGACACCGTGTCCAACAAACTATCCAACTCCTTAATCATCTCATCATCCAGATCATAGGGGTGGGTCATACATTCCTCTAGGAAATCGAGAGAGTCGGATGAAGGGTCCTCGTTCTCCCTAACTGATTGAGGAAATTCTGTTTCAAGGGTAAGAAATTCCTCCTCTATAGAGGGGAGGTCTTCCAAAGAAAATTTTTCAGATTCATTGGTAAGCACATCATGTAGCATTGGTTGATCTAAAATTTCAGATTGTGCTACCACATCATCCAAAGAAACAGAATTTTCAACCCAAGGGAGTTCTTTCACAATAGAATCCGACATGTGTTGTTGGTGGAAGGACTAAAAAATATCAACTTCGGCCATCTCTCTAGCAAGAATATCTTCTGGCGACTCATAAACATTCGGCCCTTTAGAAGAAGAAATCATGGGCTCACAATCATCCACGGAACCCTCATTGTAGGCAATCTCACTATCACTTTCAGATTTTATGGATTCCTCAGGTTCGTCAACCGTCATTGAAATCTCTTCATTATTAAAATCAGAATAGCTAAAAGAGATAGTTGATTTACCATAATCAATGGTAATGGTGGGATCACTGAGATCTACATCCTCTAAAAGTTTAGTCATCAAATCGGAAGAGGGTTGGGCTTGGATAGCCACATCCTCCTCTATGTTGGGGATTGATTCGGTGTTCCTAATGTCGGGTTCAGAATTTTGAGATGGCGAGAGGTTTTGTATGCATTGCTCAGTTATTTCCATAAACTCTCGCAGCATATCCTCAAGAGGTCGTGTCGGTTGCGGCTCATGAGAAAGAAACTCTTGAGGATAATTGTTGGCATCCATGGTTGCCTCATCTTCCAAATTGAAATTTTGATGCTCCCACCAATTTGGATTATGCATGTCATATGTTGGGCTTTTAGATGGTTGTTGATATGTGTAGCCATACAAGTGATCATACATTGTCCTAACCGGTGGAACATTATTCATCTCTTTCCGATACTCTCCCATTGTCTTACGTGGGGGAGTATTAGAAGAAGATTGAGTCGTAGAAAAATATTCATGCTTGTAATGGTTCCAATCATAATGATTTTTTATTTGGTTCATCCTCTCATCTTCCAAAAGGTATTTAGACAATCCACCCGTCCAATCATTCATAATGAAATTATAAGAAGTTGAAATAATCCCTAATCTAGGAAGAAAAACAAAAAGAAGAAAGGGAGATGGAGAGATGTTACCCGTGAAGGTGAGAGCTATGTCAGCAACAATGTCCTACAAAATCAAACAAAAAAATTGTTAGTAATCTAGACAAAAAAATCAGAAAATCTACTTCTATAAAAATAAAAAATCCTACCTAACTAAAACTACTCTATAGCTACTAGAACAATTAGAACCGTTTAACCTCTTCCCCGGCAGCGGCGCCAAAAACTTGTTCGCTTCCCCAAGTGTAGGGTTGCGATGTAGTAATAAACTCGGTAAGACCGAGGTTGATCCACAGGGAAGGAAGTAAAACAATTCAAACTATCTTAATAACTAGAATCAAAGAGGTTGTGAAATTGATTTTTAACATAAAATAGAAAATCTGATAATGGAAAGATAACTAGAGCATCAAGGATCCACTTATAGCTCTCCTTAGATGCATAATTCGCTATGGTTTCTCACTTTCTCAACTAGAATCGATATTAAGATCTATCTAGTCGGATGATAGAGCTGTTAAACCAAACAATCTGTCATATGTAAGTTCAATGCATAGGATTCACTCAATGTAGGCTGAGCTGAGCATGCTCAATTGCATAGGTCATTCCCCATTCCAAAAGGTTCAGTTCACAATCATAACCATCCTCAAGTCCTGTCACAAGACAAGGCTAGATCATGATTTGAACTTGATTCAAATCACATGCACAATCCATACATATTACAGAAATTCAGAAAAGTAGAACTTTGGTAGGAAGTCCCCACATGAAGATCATAGTACTAGAGCGCATTCCAATTCCTCGGATCATACAGGTCTAGACTGATGCAAACCAATTAAGAATTTAAGTAATTCTCCCAAACATCCATGAGTCATCATAAGACTAAGAAAAACTACTTAAAGCTTGTATAAACTTCAAACCATAGTTCATAATCATGAATTCCAACTTTAAAACCAATAAAACGAATTAAACAATCTAAGAAAACTATAAGGTTCACCTCTTAGCTCTAGCTAAGAGATTAGCTAATGAAAAGCATATTAAAAATTAGAACTAGAACTAAGAAAAGGAAGAAAAACTAGCTGGAGGAGGCTAGGAAGCCTCCTATGACTTGAACTCCTTGCTCCCCACGTCCTTGGTTGCCTTGGAATAGAAGAGAGCACCTCCTTTTATAGTGCAGCAATAGTACAGCAACATAGCAGAATTTGTTTCGCTTCGTACGGCTTAACCAATGGTCGGATTGCCTTCAAAATTGATTTGTAGCTTCCTTGTACTGTGATCTTCCTCATAGATGATTTAGATTTCTAAGATTATCCTCTGAATGGGCCCACCAATCATATCACCGACCGCCTCTCAAAATAGCGCACTTCGGGTACCTTCAGAACCAGTCATCTTGCTTTCAACGCTCCGGAGTGTACAGATGTCGGATTGATCCCAAATTTTGAACATTGGTAGAAAACTTCATCTTCTACATGATAGACGGATTAGATTGTCCAAAACAATCCCAAAATACGGTCCGAAAATTAGAACACATAGGGCTTTTATAAACTCTGCGCAGTTGAATCTTTCTGGATGGTCCATCTTTCTTCAACCGGTACGATCAAACCACACATCCTTTTGATCTGAAACTCTGTGGTTATTCATATATGGATGTGGTCTAAAAGATGGTCTAAGTAGATTCTTCATATCATCAATGATGGGCCACCTGGACCGGCCCAGAGTGGAACAGCGAAATCTGGAACTTTTTAGACTGTTCGTATTGTTTTGGTCACCACGATCAATCCGTAGCTCCGATCGACACAAAACCACTTGGGTTAGTTCAGCGTCGAGCTCCTCTTCAACATGGACTTGTTGGATTTCCAAATATCATTAAGATGGGCCCAGAAAATGGGTCCAAAAAATCAGAAACGGGAATGGCCTGCTGTCTGGAATCTGGAACCTGGAATTTACATGGCCGACCGGTAAAGACCGGTCGGACAGGGCTGGTCGACCGGTCAAGACGGTCGGGGCCTGTTCCAGCAGCTTCTGTTGAGGGCAGTAGTGTTGGCCGACCGGTCTTGACCGGTCGGGGCCTGTTTGGTCGACCGGTCTTGACCGGTCGGACCCCATTTTCTGCTTTATTTCTTCTTTCTTTTCTTTCCTTCTTTCTTCCTCATCCTCCTCTCTTTCTTCATCATTCTTTGGTCCACCTTGGGCTTTCATCAAAGGCTCCTAAATGTGCCCTTTTGGTCATCTGGGCAAAGCAACTCTCATTCCTACAACCACAAAACATGTATTTGATTAGTCTTTAAATCATGAAAATCTTGCTTAATGAGTGATGAATTGGGGTTAGAATATGCACAATTAAGAGCTCAACATTAGACATGCCGGATGTCTATGTCCCATTTTCTTTCGGACTGTCCAGGTTGAGAGACTGTCAGGATTCGAGTGGTGCAACTCGGGGCCCGCGCCTGTTACTGTGAACAGGTGACCGCTGGAATACACGATCCTCGAATGTTGGTCGGCATGACCCAAGGCCCGCGCCCGTATTTTTATGACGGGTAACCTTAGGAAAGCACTCCGCAATGTTCCCGAACGACGTTTTTAATCGAGTGGTGCAACTCTGGGCCCACGCCTGTTACTGCGCACAGGTGACCGCTGGAATACACGAACATCGAAATGTTGGTCGGCATAACCTAAAGCCCGCGCCCGTATTTTTATGACGGGTGACCTTGGGAAAGCAATTCGCAACTACCTCATCAGCTCAACCAACGGACCCATTATCGATGGGTAGGGCATCGACTGTCTTTTTCATAGTGGCAGTCCATAGCAAGATGTTTCAAGCTTAGTTAGAACTCTTTGTTTGTGGTTTCTCGTGGTAACCATAACCCCTTAGGTTTAGCCTCGGACCTTTATCCGGGATGGATAGAGCTTTGTACAGTAAAGTAAATGTATTTCTTCTGGAGTCGGGTGACTCGTCTTCAAGAACACTCTTTCTTTTGACTAATTCCAGAGATCTACTTGGGATCAGGTAGGCTTTGTTGAGCCAAGATCTCTTGAGGATCCAAAGTTAATGGGCTGGATCGGCTATCTCCGATGCCTGTAAGTGGCTAAGTATAGGGTCCGATGGGTACCCACATATGCCAATTTCTTATGAATAATGGGGATCGGTGCCCCGCGAATGCTTGACTCGGCTGTTGGATAGCCTGAGTATTTCAGCTTTGCCTCGGCATCTTTGAGATCGCGATTGATTTCAACTGGCACTAGTCAATTCTCAAGCCAACAGGGCACTTCCCAGGGCTGAAAACGACTAAGTAGTGGACCTGCTACGGTCTGATTAGGGAAATCAATGAATATTATCGATGACCGTCTTTGAACAGGGGTGGATTATGTCCATGAAGATCGTGGTGCGATCGCGTTTCGATTTGCTTAGTAGAAGTCGATTTTCGGGCCAACAGGGCACTTCCCAGGGCTGAAAATGACTAAGTAGCGGGCTTGCCGACCGCTTGATTAGGGTATTCAAGGGTCCTGAGATCAGATAACCTCATCGTAGTGCATGATTATGGTGTATCATGTCAAGTAGAAGAAAAGTTTCCCTCTCGGGCTCGGTCCAATTCCACCCGATTCTTCTCGTTTTAGGCCGTTTTCGGCTCTTTCGGAGGGATTTTCGGAGCCACCAAATTGGCTACGTGTTGGTCATTTTGGACCGAAACACTAATTTGGGCCACTTATCATTGACCGTTGGAGAATCTGATCCGGTGGATGGATAGAACTCATCGAGACGCATCTAGGAGAGGCGGTTTCATCAAAATTCGATCTCGGACGAAGGCGGGCCACGCGACGGAAGGTCCACCCCTCCCATCAGAGTCCAGGCGCATGGGGGTGTGGTACAGGTGCATGTCATGGTGATGTAAGTGCATGTGGTGATGGTGGAGCTTTCAAGCGCATGTGGTAGGGAGCTGGGCGCATGTCCCATCTCCCGGGCGCATGTGGCACCGTTTTTCATGAAAAATGGGAGTTCGGGAGGCAATCCCGGCGCATGTGGTGGTGCACATGCGCCTGGACCTAAGAGTGGGTGCATGTCTCTCCCAGGCTTAAGGAATTTTCATATTTTTTCGGCCAGAAAAGCTGGCGCATGTGGTGGAATAAGCCGGCGCATGTTGGAGAAAAGCCTGCGCATGTTCCCAGCACTTAGAAAATTCAGGATTTTCTTCCTGAACTTGGGATTTCGACGAGGAAATCCCTTTCCGGAGAGGGTTTCCGGCGAGGGAATCCACTCCGGCCAAGGCATCCAGCGAGGGGAGAGAAAGCAAGCGCATGCGGTGCTTACATCACTCTGAGGTCGGCGGGGGATGATCTCGTGCTGATGAATGAAATGACTTCACTATTTATAGGGGATAATGGGTTCGGGTCCGCCCGGCGGGTATTTCCCGGCGCATGTGGTGGAAAACAGTGTCAAGCGCATGTGGCAGAAAGCAGCCAAGCGCATGTGGTGGATCCGGGCGATGTCCTTTACCGGCGCTTTTCGAAAAAGTGTTTCATTCACTTCCTTTCACTGATAGAGTGTAAGCGCATGTGGTTGGAGGCCAGGCGCATGTGCTTTGACGGCGCTTTCCCACTACTTAGCCAGATTTCCAGGATTCCAGCACTTAGAAAATTTCAGCATTTCAGCTCCGACGAGGGACCTCCAAAGGACAGCTACCTTTTCTAGACATGCACTCACTGTCGCCAAGCCACTTCTAGGCTAGGATTGACCTCCTGAATAAACGGGGTGGGGTGTGGAAGTCCAAGTGTTGCTAATTTTGGTACTTCCTTCCTAATTTGGAGCCTCCGGGTCGGCTTGTCGTATAGGAACGTTGTTCCGGGGAGCGCGCGCATGGAAATACGCATCGTAATGACTTCAAACTTGCTATTTAAGGGTTTTGGGGTGCTCCGGATCATTTGGCGGTGAAGCACATGTCCAGTTCCACTATGAAATGGTAGCTATAGGCTTATAGACCCTTTTTGGTCAGCTCCCGACGGGGATGAAACGCATTTCGAGGTGCACAAGTAAAAATATGCACCGGATGACTTCAAAACTTGCAGGTTAAGGGTTTTAGGACATTTCGGATCATTTGGCTGTGAAGTGCATGTCCAGTTCGGCTTCGAAATGCTGTTTATGGATTTTGGTCGCTACCAAGCGATCATGGTTGTACTGGCATTTTCGGGGCTCTCTCGGCCTCGAAACTTATCCAAATCGTTGCCACTAGACCATGTGATGTCGTTTTATAATGGGTGCAAATTTGAGCCCCAACACCCATCTTTTGATATGGGCGAATTCGAGAAGGTCGCGGCCATCATAGCTGTGGAGAAAAGAGCAGCTGTCGAGAACGAAGTGACTGAGGTCACTTAAGCTGGAGGGGTTCCCAAAGCGGGTCCTAAATTCGAGAGTGCCGCTCCTCCTCCAACCGATGCGCGAGAATGATTATCTTTTTTCTCTTTGCTTATTCATGTATCAATTTTGCGTTTGTAATCAGCTTTTGTAATCAATTCAAATGAATGAAAAAACACCTTTTTAATGATGTTGTTGGCATCTTATTTCCTTTCTTTCATTCTTCCTTTGTTTGTATAATGAATGACTTCATACTTAACTCACGTAACGATGAGTTAGGCTCAATCCGGGGGTCTTGGTGACCATGTCCGCGTGGAGATAGACTGATCTATCGATGGAGGCTTTGACCCCACTAAGGGTAGGTAATTGGCCAAGAGAGTGTGTGAATTCTCTTCGAGGCTATTCCGGTCAGAAAAAATGGAGTAGCGACCAAAATACTAATTTTAACCCTACCAAGGGTAGGCAATTGGCCAAGAGAACGTGGATATTCTCTTCGGGGCTATTCGGGTCCAAATAAATGGAGTAGCGACCAAAATACTGTCTTTGATTGATATTTATTCGAATGTCATCCAACATTACATCGGATTAAGGGAAATACTGCAGCAAATGTTCCACATGCCAAGGGCGACGTACGGGTCTTCCCTGCATATCTTCAAGATAATAAGTACCGGGTCGCACAATTTTGATGACTCGATACGGGCCTTCCCAATTTGGATCTAGCGAATGAGCAGGAGCTCCGAGGTTCTGTCTAAGGACCAAATCACTGAGCTGGAAACCTCTAGGCCGAACTTTAGCATTATGATAGCGAGCGATGCGCTGCTGATACGCTACTGCTCGCAGATGGGCGGCATCTCTCCGCTCTTCCAAGAGGTCGAGATGAAGTAGAAGACCTTCCTGATTATGGATGGGATCATACTGCTCGATTCGATACGAAGGTACTTAAACTTCAACTGGTACTACTGCGTCAGTACCGAATGCTAAGGAAAAAGGAGTTTCGCCTGTTGATGTGTGAGTCATAGTCCTATATGCCCATAAGACTTCCAGCAGGAGTTTTGGCCACAGGCCTTTACAGTCACCGAGCTTGGTCTTTAGATGATGCTTGATAATTTTATTCACTGCTTCAACTTGCCCATTTGCCTGAGGATGATATGGAGAAGTGCGGATATTGCGTATCTTCCATTTTTTGCAAAATTCATCGAAAGCGGTGTTGTCGAATTGCTTTCCATTGTCGGTGATTATAGTGTGGGGGAGCCCATAACGGCATACGATATTTCTCCATACGAACTTAGTGGTCTGTTTCTCAGTGATTCTGGCTAATGGCTTTGCCTCGGCCCATTTGGTGAAATAATCGACCCCCACAATTGAGAACTTATTTTGACCTTTCCCGATAGGCAAGGGCTCGATGATATCGACTCCCCATTGAGCGAAGGGCCAAGGGCTATCCATTGGCGTCATTTGCTCGGATGGTACATGAGGTATAGGAGAATATCGCTGGCACTTGTCACATTTTTTAGAGAATTCGATCGCATCTGCCTTCATAGTGGGCCAATAGTATCCTTACCTCATCACCTTATATACTAGAGATCGTCCCTTTGGGTGGTTACCACATACCCCCTGGTGTATTTCATCTAGAACACGATGTGCTTCTTCTGGGTGAAGACACCTTAAATAGGGCAAAGAGAAACTCTTACGTAATAACGTTCCATTTTGTAAAGTATACCTGGCTTATCGCCTTATATACTAGAGATCGTCCTTTTGGGTGGTTACCACATGCCCCCTGGTGTATTTCATCTAGAACACGATGTGCTTCTTCTGGGTGAAGACACCTTAAATAGGGCAAAGAGAAACTCTTACGTAATAACATTCCATTTTGTAAAGTATACCTGGCAGCTCGATGACGAATTTGTCGTGCGGATTTCTTGTTGTTTGGAAGATGTCCATCCCTGAGATAGAGGAGAATGGGGTCCATCCAACACGGAGAGGGATGGATCGCGATCACTTGCCCAGGAGTTGCTTGATCGATACTCGGGGTCCGAAGGTGCTCGATAGGAATTGAATGTGATAACTCAGATTCTGGAGCGGAAGCAAGTTTTGCCAAAGAATCTGCAAGTTTGTTCTTCTCCGAGGGATGTGGATCATTTTATAATTTTTCAGCTTCGCAACTAGGATGAGCACTCGGGATTTGTATAACGCCATCCTTTCTTCTTTTGCTTCAAATTCACCGAGTACCTGATTGACTATGAGCTGAGAGTCACTATGAAGGAGTTGATTTTGAATTGAGAGGACATTTGCCAGTTTGAGGCCAACGATTAGAGCTTCATATTCTGCTTCATTATTTGAGATGCGAGAATCAAACCGTAAAGCGTATTGGAAACGCAACCCGTCTGGAGCAACTAGAATTAGGCCCGCTCCGCTACCGGTGGCCCGTGAGGACCCGTCCACGTCCACGAAGAGTGACCAGGATGGCTGGTCGCTGGTCGTGGGATTATTGTCGGGAGAGGAGTATGTAAATTAGGCGATGAAGTCTGCCACGGCCTAGCCCTTGATTGCGGTCCTCGGGCAAAACGAAATATCGTGCTCGCTGATCTCGACCGCCATTTAGTTAATCGTCCTGAAACCTCGGGTTTCTGAAGGACCTGTCGTAATGGGTGGTTTGTTGGCACTAATATAGCGTGGGCTTGGAAGTATAGTCGCAGTTTATGAGCAGCCGTGACTAAAGCGAGGGCCAACTTTTCCATATCAGAATATCGGGTTTCGGCATCCACCATTGCTCGACTAATATAATAAACGGGCCTTTGTACCCCGGAATCTTCTCTTATTAGAGCGGCGCTAACGGCCGTAGAAGACACAGATAAATAAAGAAGAAGTTGTTCGTGCGCCACAGGTTTAGATAAAACGGGGGGTGCACTCATATATTGCTTCAATTGTTGAAACGCTTCTTCGCATTGCGGTGTCCACTCCCAACCAAATTTGGCGTTGGCTCGGAGGAGTTTAAAGAAGGGTAAGCACTTGTCCGAGGCCCGCGAAATGAACTTGTTTAATGATGCGACGCGACCCGCCAAACGTTGGACATCTTTGAGAGTGGTCGGAGACTTCATTTCGATCAATGCTCTTATTTTTTCAGGGTTTGCCTCGTTCCCTCGCTGACCAACCATAAATCCGAGAAACTTTCTAACGGACACACCGAACGCACATTTCTTTGGATTTAGTTTCATCCGATACCTCCTCATTAAGTCAAAGGCTACACGAAGGTCTGCAAGGTGGTCATTGCCTACGACGCTTTTCACGAGCATGTCATCGACATAAACCTCCATATTCCTGCCGATTTGTGTGGCGAATATTTTATTGACGAGGCGCAGGTAGGTGGCCCCAGCATTTTTAAGACCAAAAGGCATTACTTGGTAGCAATATAGACCTCGGTCGGTGATGAAGGCGGTGTGCTGGCTATCCGGCGGATACATCATGATCTGATTGTAACCAGAATAAGCGTCCATGAAGCTTAGCAGGGCGTGCCCTGCGGTCGAATCAACCAGATGATCGATTCGCGGTGTCGGGACCAATTTTTCAACTTCGGCCTTGATTACCATTTGTCTTTCTGCAGTAAAGGCGCGCTAGCACTGATGGACAGGTTTATACTTCGGATCAATGTTCAAACGATGTGCGATGACGCTGGGGTTGATGCCTGGCATATCTTTGTGAGACCAAGCAAACACATCTTGGTATTCGGTGAGAAAACGGACCAGATCTTCTCGAAAGACGCTGGTTAAAGAGGACCCAATGTATACGACTTTGGTCAAATCGTCTTCGGTTAAGTGGATTTCCTCTGTCTCTTCTCCAGGAGTTCCTGATTGGAGAGCATTTTCTCTTGGATCTAATGAGGTAGCCGTCAGAAGGCTTGGTGAATCTTGTGCCACCATTATAACTTGTGTCGTCTGAGCCTTTTTTCGGTCTTGTAAGGCTATCTCATAATACGACCAGGCTTCCTTTTGATTTCCTCGTACAACCCCAACACCATTCGGGGTAAAAAATTTGATGCATAAATACAAAGGATGTAAAGCTGCTCCAACCTTTTTGAGCGATGGTTGCCCTAAAATGGCGTTGTATACTGACCTTCGATCCACCACGAGGAAATTAACGAAGACAGTCGTTTTCGATGGACATTCTCCAAAGGTGACTAGGAGGTCGATGCTTCCTTCTGGTATTACCACCTCACCACTGAAGCCGACGAGGGGAGTTGAAACTGGTTTAAGTAGGCTTCTGGCGAGTGCCATTTTGTTGAAAGCCTCCAGGTAAAGAATATCCGCAGAGCTACCTGTATCCACCATAATGCGATGAGTCAAATAATTTGATACCTTTAGTGCGACCACGATGGAGTCTTCGTGAGGGAAGTGGATCCCCTCTGCATCCTCGAGGGAGAAGGAGATTAGAGGATGGCTGAATTTTGACTTGTTAGGCGTCTGCTCCAACCAGTAGATATGCTGGGGTTTCTTAGACGCCTTACGAGTATAAGCTTTCCTCGAAGCATGAGAATCTCCCCACAAGCTGGTCCTTCGTCGATGGTCCGGATTTCTCCGGCAGGTTCAGCATCTTCTTGCGGAGTATGATGGTGAGGTGACTTCTTCTGGTGTGATGCACCTTCCGTGCTTTTAGGCAACCGACCTTGGCGAACAATATAATCTTGGAGATGACCCTTCCGAATGAGAGCTTTGATGTGATCTCTTAGAGATATGCAATCTTGGGTATTATGCCCATGATCTTTGTGGAAATAACAAAAATTGCTCTTATCTCTCTTTTCGGGATTGGATTTTATCTTTGCAAGCCATTTCACATATGGTTTATGCTTGATCTCTATTAGCACCTTTTTAGGAGATTGGTTGAGAGGAGTGTAGTTATGATATTTATCAGAATAAATCTTCTTGGGAGAGCGGTCCCGTCGATCGCGCCAATATTTTTTATCTGGGGGCGAGATTTCCTCCAGCTTGCGCTTCTTGCCCTGTATACCATGACGTGCCAAAGCAACTTCTTCTGCATTGATATATTTTTGAGCTTTTGCTTGGAATTCTGTCATGATTTTTGGAGGGTTCTTATCTAGGGCAAATCTGAATCTCTCGCTTGTGATTCCGGCAATGAGGGCGGTGAGGCCTTTTTCTTCGGTGTAGCCTTCAGTTTGGACGGCTTCTATAGTGAACTGTACTGTGAATTCTTTTATCGTCTCTCCATATTGCTGCTTCAAATCCATTAGGTGAGATGCCCGCTTTTTAGTGCGGATGCTTCTCATGAATTGAGAGAGGAATAGCTTCGATAGCTGTGCGAAGGACCCGATGGATCGGGATTTTAGTCCCCGGAACCATGTACGAGCTGCCTCCTTTAAGGTTAGGGAAAAAGCCCTACACATGTTTCTGATCCATGCCCCTCCAGCTCCATAAGAGACCTATATGTTTCCAGGTGTTTGAGAGGATCGCCTATACCGGTGTATGGGGTGATGACGGGAGTGTGATACTTCCTGGGTAAAGGTGCTCCCATGACCTCGCAGGTGAAAGGAGACTCGGATCGATGTATCGATGCCATAGCAGCTGATGGTCGATTTGCCTGGTATCGTTGTTCCATGTCATCAAAACGATCATGGATTCTCTTGAGATCTCCTTCCCATGGTAAGGTATAACCTGATGTTTCGACGGTGGACCCCTGAGATTGCTGTTGCTGGGAAGCACTGGAGTGTATGGAATGCGGGGGTAGTACAGGGGCTTGATTGTTGAGTGGTATTTGATTCGATGGATGATGATTTGGTTGGACTTGTGGTTCATCAGTGGAATGTCTGGAAGCCACTGGTATAGGTTGCGCTAGTAACCCTTCGGAAGGTTGCCGCTGGGGCTCCAGGAAATGCTGATCAAGCCGATTAGACAAGGCTTGGAATCCGGCGTTGAGGGTTAGGAGTGTGTTTTCAAGGAGACGCATGACATCTTCTTAATTCCCAGAAACATCAAATTGCGGCTTTTGCAGCGGCACGTTAGGGTCTCCCTAAGGTAGGCCCGTCGAAGTAGTTTGAGGGATAGGTGCCTATTCGGTAGCGTCTGCCTTGAAGTGGAAGGATGAACTGTCTTTTTGGGAGGCATGGTGGGAGGACTTCAATTAGTGATGAGAGCGGCTAATCTTGGCGATCAACTTCCCATAGACGGCGCCAATCTGTTAACGTCGGATTTGGTAACAGGATCCTCCAACCGTTCACCTTCCTTCAACCCAGCTCTCCCTCGAACCTAAAAGAATATAACAGAAAACTAAGGGTGGCTGGCGTCCAGCCGTTAGCCCTCCGAAGCTTAAGTCAGATAGGATAAGGTTGTAAAGGAAACTAACAATTTAGGAGTTTACAGATTGTATATTCTGTCCCTTTACCACCTGTAGGATTATCTATTTATGCAGATCCGGGTGGTCCAGTCCGTTACGCAAGCCATTAAGATTACTGCTGATTTTTTAGGATAAGGAGCTTATCCTATCAATCCTTAGATAAGGGGATAGCCTAACCGTTCTATACATCCAACTGATTACGTCTCTTGATGGAGATCCCCCATGGTTTGGAGCTATAGATAGAAACAAACCAAAATCAGCCTATATGAGCTGCTGGTACTATAAGCTGAGGTACGTCATTGCCAGAGACCAGAGACCAGGGCTGCTCACATGTCGGAAGCTGCTCGCGAACTGGGCTGCTCGCATGACGGGAGCTGCTCGCGAGTCAGGGTGTTTGCATGTTGAGATGCGACGCCTTTCAATGACCACGAACCGAGCTGCTCACAGGTCAGGAAAGATGTTCCGTACTTTCCTAATATTCAACCATCGACCACAAGGGCTCAAGAACTCGGTGACTATGCGCCGTACTTGTCTAATGTGCAAGACTCGACCAGGTGGGCTCACGAGTCGAATATTGCTATAAGGGTACTTGCACATCTCAGGTTCTTGCGAGAACTCCAATCACCGCGATTTGACTATAACAGACGGTAAGACGAATTCCTGTCATAGGCTTGTTATTGCTCTATGCACCTTGAGATCCATAGTTTAGTTGATCTATGGAGAAGATAATCCCAGAAACTCATGAGATGAACTTTCACTATGCACACTAGGTTGAATTTGTTCGAGTTCTTCTATTTATCAATCAACCAACGAAAATTTCATATGGACACTTATTATGTTTTGAGAGTTTAAGGTTCCAATTTCTATCACCCAATTTTCCTTAATTTTACACTTGTATGTCTTGGAATGGATAGAAGCATAATTTCTGAAGAAGAGTTAGTTTTTGGAGGTTTGAACTTGTTTCACGCATGTTTTGCTCGGGACTAGCAAAAAGCTGGTTGGGGGGTGTGTTGAGCCTCCAATTTATACATGATCTAGCCCATTACATCACATTATATGTATGGTTTGCATGTTTAAAAGGCCCATCTAACGAATGTTTTGTGGATGTAGGATTGAGAGAGAGACTTTGCACAAATGATAGCTAAAAGACCATATTTAGGAGCTTTAGATGAAGGCCCAAGGTGGATCAAAGAAAGAAGAAAGCAAGGAGAGGAGAGAGAAGAAGAAAGAAAGAAAGAAAATGTGAAAAGAAGAGGTCCGACCAGTCATGACCGGTCGGCCACCCTGCCGTCCCCCTCTAAAACTCGCTGGACAAAGGACCAGTTTGGTCCAACCAGTCAAGACCGGTTGGCCAACGGGTTGGTGACCACTCTGTGCACTCTGGACTTTTCTCAGACAGGTCTGACCGGTCAAGATCATTCAGGCAACCCAGTCCGACCAGTAACGACCGGTCGGCCGTTCGTAAACAGCACCTTCTATTTCGAGCTCTGAGATTTTCTGTGCAAGTGCGTAATGTTAGCAAATTCTGGAAGATTCCGACGTGGTAGAGCCTCCCCACTATAAAAGGACACCTAGGGTCTATTCCTAGGGCATCATAGAAGCTGAGGAACTTCGTGGGAGGAGAAGGAAGCCGTCGTGGAGTGTTTGCAACCCTCCCATCTCCGTATTTTTATGCTTTTTATGTGTTTTCATTGAGTTCTAGTTGTAGTATGACAATGCTCGGCTAGAATCACTCAGTTAAGACTGAGAGGTGAAGCTTATAGTCAATTTCATGTTTAGTTCAGTTTGATTCAAGTAGTTTCACTTCAAGTTTGAATTTTGAATGTTCTAGTTCATATAAAGTTGATATTTTTAGAAGTTTTATGAGAGTTCATGTGCTTCGGATATGGATTCCTTGCAATTCTCTGAGATTATCATGTTTTGTTTGATTATATTCGAAATATGGTAACTCTTGAGCATGTTGTTTGATTCCTTGCAAAGGCTATGATTTCGAATGCTATGTGGTTGAATGAGACTAGAACTTGGAAGTTCAACTTAAGTGGGATTGAATGTGTTTAATGCTTTATCTTCCAACTAGATGACAGATAGAACTTCAAATCTAGTTGTGTATTATGCTTGGATTGATTGGATTGACATGGGATTGTTACAAGTGAATCCTTGAAAGCCTTAGTTCCTTTAATTACTGTTTTTCTTAAGTTATTGTTTTAACATAACTCTCTCAATTAAATCTCTTAATTATTTCAATCTTAGTTGCGGGAATAGTTTAGAAGCTGTTTTTTAATTCCCTGTAGATCGACCTCAGTCTTACCGAGATTTATTACTACATCGCAGCCTTGCACGTGAGGCGAGCGAATAGTAATTACTTGGTAAGACCGAGGTCGATCCATGGAGAATTAGGGTAAACCAATTCAAACCATTCTAGCAACTTCAAATTTAGCAATTTTAGGATTTGATTTTATAAACTAAGTAAAAACAGTAACTTTTGTAAAAATTTGATAATTTATGGAACTATATAAGGCCTCAAGGATGCACTTGTAATAGTCCCATGTGAATTCATTCATTCAAGCATAAACAAAACTAGATTCAAAGTTCTATCTCTCATCTAGTTGAAAGATTTAGCATTCAAACACAGACAATCCCACTTAAGTTGGAAAATAAGATTCTAGTTCTAATGAAGCACATAGAATTAAAACATGTAGTCTTTTTGAAGTAACAGCCATGCTAAGAGGTTGTGGCATGCTCTAGAGTTACTAAAATTCGAATTTATTCAATCCAAACATGGCAATCTCAGAGAATTGCAAGGAACTCATGTCCGAAGCACATGAACTCTCATAAAACATCCAAAAATACCAACTTTATTCAAACTAGAACTTAAAAATCCAAACTTTAAGTAAATGTACTTGAATTAAACAAATTCTACATGATAACTAGCGACAAGCTTTACCTCTTAGCCTTAGTTAAGAGGTTCTAGCCGAGCATCATCATGCTACAACTAAAACCAATGAAAAACAACTAGAAAACATGAAAAACCAAATTTGGGAGAGTTGTAGACACTCCACGACGATCCTCTTCACCTCCCACGAGTTTTCAAGCCTTCTATGATACCTTAGGAATGACCCTTAGGTGTCCTTTTATAATGGAGAAGCCTCACCGACCCAAAAAGTTTCAGAATCCGCATAGTTCTAAATTTTTCGCATGGTCGACCGGTTGGGCGACTAGTCGTGGCCTCTAGCCGACCGATCAGACGATCGGTCTTCGACCCTCTGTTTTGGTCTAGCAAGTTTACTTTGAAAACTTCACAACTCCAGGAAAATACGACCAGTCGGACAACCGGTCGGTTTTGAGCTCTTTTCGTCCAACAAGATCAGCAGCAACAAGGAGTTTCCATTTGAATTTCCAACCGGTTGGACGACCGGTTGTGGGCCATGGTCGACTGGTCGGCAGTGTATTTTTCTATAACTTTTCTTCTTTCTTCTCTTTCTCTCTTCCATCTTTCTTTCGCCATTTAGAACTTAATCTTTTGATCTTCAATGTATACAAAGTGACTTATTAGGCATTGAATTAGTGAAATCTCTCTCTCAATCCTACAATCACAAAACATGTATTTAAACTAGAAAAATGCTCGATAGCAGTTTTCTTGTGTTTCGTTATTCTGGGGAATTCTGAGTATAGAGACATTCATAAACAATCATAAACAGTCACAAAGTACACATGAAAAAAGATATCATAAGGCGAATTTTATTCCAGAGATTCCGAGATATTTTATATTTCAGGCTGTGAACTAGTCACGAACCCTTAATTATATCAATGGATGATCACCCTTGATTAAAAGGCAAAAGTAAATGCATGCATGCATCATAAATAAGTTAAATAAAGCATTAAAAGAGCATGAATGTAAAAAAAGAACAATCATAAACAACACAGAGATTTGTATATGGAAACCCTTGCGGGAGAAAACCACGGCACAAAGCAACAAGATTCCACTATGAATTATATTTGTACAATAGATAAAATATTAGGGATGAAGCCCGGATAGATCGAGCAAGTAATTTAAATAATCAGGGGTTATAGTTTTGAATTCACGGTCGTAAAGACCAAGTTTAGGATTTTTATGGACCAAGCCATCGCTAAGACCAGTTAGATGTTGGTCTCATGCTCTTTCAGGATTCCTAGTAGAGAAGCAACCATGATTTTAATCGAGTCATGCATTCCAGTGTCACTAACCATTTCTGTCGATGAGTGGCTTTCAAGAATACACTTCATAGTTTCCATTTAGTGTAAGCAGTGCCATAGACCGTCTCAGTTTGGGATGGGTGACCTTCTGGAAGACACTCTATGGTTTCTTAGTGCAACTAGTGCCATAGACCATCTCAGTTTGGGATGAGTGACCTGCTAGAAGGCACTTCATGGTTTCTTAGCTCAACCAGTGCCATAGACCGTCTCAGTTTGGGACGGGTGACCTGCTGGAAGGCACTCCATGGTTTCTTAGCGCAACCAGTGCCATAGACCGTCTCAGTTTGGGACGGGTGACCTACTAGAAGGCACTCCATGGTTTCTTAACGTAACCAGTGCCATAGACCATCTCAGTTTGGGACGGGTGACTTGCTGGAAGGCACTCCATGGTTTCTTAGCTCAACCAGTGCCATAGACCGTCTGTGGACCCTCGCCGTTTCCGCTGCTCCCCACACGACGTCGTTCTCCCTTTCCTTTCGAAAGAAGAAGAAGAAGAGGTGCGTGCGTGCGAAATCGCCGTTTGTGCCACTGGCTTGCCTCGTTCTCGAGGGCTTCGTTTGGTTGTCGTGTTAAGCTGGATATGTTTAAGTGAGTTTATATAAGACCAGAGTCGCCACTAGCCAGTTACTTCGAATCTACAGTCGGCTAGACCCCGTAGAAACGTTAGAGAAGGGAATCCGAAGATTCCTTCCTCTAAAATGACTCCTATTGATCTGCGGTCAGAGATTCAAGGTAAGGGATCACAGTTACAGGGTGGGAAGAGGTTAAGCACCCCACACACTGCCCGTACCGAAGTACAGTCTCTACTTCGTAGAATCGATCGAATACTTGAAAGTCTAGTTTAATCCTCGTATATTCTCATGGATGACATGATGCATGAATGCGGGTCTGAACAGTAAGAGTTTCTGATGGGCAGGTTCCAACAACGGGCAAGCCCAGAGCATACGCTCGAACTGACGGGTGCTTTATGCGAGATGCATGCGGTGTGTTTGAATAATCAAAGTGTTTGCAGTGAAGCAAGGGGGTTGGAGGAAAAGTAAATGTTGCACTTATGCTAGATGCAAATGAGATGATGCTGGAAAAGAGTAGCTGGATGGACGGAAGTGTCGCAAGGGTTTGCTTCGAGTGGCTGGATCAAGACTTGGGTGACTTGAGAGGCTTGGACCAGTGGTCAGGCTGGGCTGAACCAGGGTTAGGCTCTCCTCACTCGGGCTCTCCTTGGTGGAAAAATGGACTAAAGGGGAAAGGGGACTCGGATTGCACTCGGGCTGAATGGGCTTCGAATGGATTGTTGTTGAAATGAGAAGGGGAGGGGGGTATTTATAGCAGCGGAGAGTGGCATTTCTCGTAATTTATCTCGGGCGGCCTGCTATGGGCCGCCCGTACGGCCGCTCCTCGGTTTCCAGCGATGTACGGTTGCTTCCTCGGGGCTGCTGTTTGACTCGCTGGGTCGATTCAGTGAGTTGACTCAGCGGGTCGACTTGGTGATTTGACTAGACGGGTTGACTCGACGGGTTGACTCGGTGTTTTGACTCGACGGGTTGACTCAGCGGGTTGACTCAGCGGGTTAACTCAGCGGGTTGACTCAGTGAGTTTGACTTTTTTGGGATTTTTTGACTTGCTTTTCTTATGGGGGGTTTTTCAGGGTGATGTTTAGGACTGGGTTGACTGGGTTCAGGCTTGAACTGGGCTATGGAATGGGGCTTACAAGGGAGAGTTTGGCTGAGTTTGGACTTGGGATTTGGGGGTATGGTCCTCCATTCATCCAGCTATCTCTACCAACAGTGTAGCCGAAGGTGGGGTGTCTACAGATGCCCCTCTTTGGCAGAGGTTGCGTGCAACCGAATGCCAAAGCGAGTGGACACCCCACTTCTGACCCGGTCATTCATAGATCATGTTCTGAAATCTTTGCTTGCTTTTGCATCTGTGTCAGTTGATCGTTTGGAAACCGATCACTCGCACATACCGCGGGAGTTTGGAGAAAACGTTGCGATTGTCCCTGCATGCGCTGCAACCTGGGTACCCAATCGCAACCCTTCCATTCCCGATCGGTACTAACATCGGAAAGGTACAGCAGAACCTCTGCGTCGCCAGTCTTACGAGGATGCTGACCCTCAGACTGATTGTATGTTCGATGTTCTCCCAGATCACTCCAGGAGTACTTGTTTCGCTTGACTGTCAAAGTGGTTAGACGCCCTGCGTCAGATAGTCTTACGGGATTCTACTACGCCGACTTGGACTCAGTCAAGGTACTTCAGGCATCCACGCCTAGGTATGTGCGGGTGGGCCCACCCGATCTGCTGGTTTCGATGCTTAGTTTGCAATTCATTCTTTCCTTGATTGTGGTCTGAAATCTTTGTTATCCTTTGTATCTGGAAATTGATAACTCGCACATACCGCGGGAGTTTGGAGAAAATGTTGCGATTGTCCCTGCAGTTTGCTGCAACCTGGGTACCCAATCGCAACCCTTCCATTCCCGATCGGTACTAACATCGGAAAGGTACAGTAGAGCCTTTGCGTCCGTAGTCTTACGAGGTTGTTGACCCTGAGACTGTTTGTGTGATGTTTGATATTTTCCCAGATCACTCCAGGAGTACTTGTTTCGCTTGACTGTCAAAGTGGTTAGACGCCCTGCGTCAGATAGTCTTACGGGATTCTACTACGCCGACTTGGACTCAGTCAAGGTACTTCAGGCATCCACGCCTAGGTATGTGCGGGTGAACTCTTTTCACCCAATCTGCTGATTTTAATACTTGGGTTATAGTTCATCGTTTCCACTTGTTCAAATGGTTTCTTTGACCGAGCCTTTTGGCTTTTCGTCTTTTCGTATCTTGGCATGTGGTACGACCGCACTGACACTGGAGTTCAGTTCGACCGTACTTTGAGTGCATTGGATCCGATGGTCTCCGGGGAAACCGCGAGACATTGAATCTTATTTGATTTTTGCGTCGGCTCCTACCCAGAGATATGGAAGATCTCCTGGTGTTTTGGAGGCAGAACGCTCTACTGGGAAAATATTTTTGGATTTTTAAAAAGATACCCACTCTGGGGAGTGATACTCCGTGGGGTTTTTATTTGCAAATAGAAATATTTTTTTGTCTTTTGAAATGGAAATCGGGTCTGCACGTGCCTCCACTAGGGATGCCTGTGGGGTCTTTGGCTAACCGACTTTTATTTTGAAAGCAGGTAAACATGATGATGGATGCAATGGATGCTGATGCATGGAGATGCATGATGAATGCATGGCTTGGCTCATTCTCTTTTAGTTTGATGATTTTGCTTTTGCTGGAGATGCAGAGAATTCTGAGCTTATTGCTTGCAGGGTTGTTCTCCTTGGGGATTTTTCTTTTTGATACGGAGGTTTGGTCAGCGGGTTGGTCAAGATCCCGACCCGTGGTCGATCAGGTCAATCGTCCCAAGATGCTGTTTCTTTACGAATGAGAATGTACGAGGATGTTATCCGACTTCCAGATGTTCTTCTGGGCATGCGTGTGATTGAGATGGTGTTTGGTCGCCAGTTTTGGTCAAGATTCCAATTTGTGGGCGATTGGATCCGTCATCCCATACTGTGAAGTGAGCGGAGTTCAAGACTCCTGAAGTGTAGTGCTGGGGATACTGACAATTTTTTGTGATTTTTTGTAAATATGTGGTCCGAGTCTTTACCTGAGTGGTCAGGATAGAGATCGGTTTATTGAAAACACAAGAAATATTGTTTGTAATTTTTGAAATATTTTCTTTGAAAGCAAGGGAAATATTTTTTGTGATTTTTGACAATATTTGGATTGAAAGCGAGGGAATTATTTTTGTGATTTTTGACAATATTTTGCAATGTTTTGCTATTTTGTGATTTTTCTGAAATGCAGAGAAAAGTATGGAATTTTCATCCATTTCCAGCTTCTACTGCTGGTAAGGCACCCGATCCATTTTACGTCAGCGAGCAAGACGAGTCTCACACAGTTAAGTGCCGTAGTTTTACATCTTCGGATGGGGGGATTTTGAGAGTTTTCAGTCAACACACCCACAAAGTTGCCTGTTCCTCATGTGCAATGCACATAGACCACGTATCGTCCGACGGACTCCTTCGGCCACAAAATGAGCCACATCCTCACATTTCCCTTAGTCAATCCAGTTTGGGGCCTTACGTTGCTCACAATTCCGTGAGGGTGCGCTCCACCTCTCAACAGCCTTAATCCCCTTCATGAGTTTTAGGAACAGGGAACATCCGTCAGATTCAACAGCGACTTCCAAATCAAGGTTGTCTAACACGGTGCGTTCAACACGAACAGGATTGCGGAGTTCTGCCCGCCTCAGCCCTTACCTGTTTAAGAGATTCCAGACACCCTTACGATCAAGTGTTAGCCATGTCTGGAACAGGTTGGGAAAGAAAGCCCCCGAGAAGTTAATCCCAGTGTTTTAGGTCTTCGGACCGCTGGAGATGAATTTGTGCAGTTGAAATTTATGGCAAATTTTTTTTTTTCATTTTTATATTTTTTGTATATATTTTTTTTTGAAAAAGTTTCAGATTTCAGCTCGAATGGTCGAGATTGATGCTGGTTTTTGTGGAAAGCTTTAAAGTATTTTTGGTATTTTTTGGAAATGATCCGGGTTATCAAACCTTGATCTCAACGGTCGAGGCCGACGCCGGTTTTTAGTTGAAAGCGAGAAAGGCCCCCGAGAAATTAATCCCAGTGTAGTTTAAGGTCTTCGAACCAAAATCTGTACATGCTGAAAATACATTCTTTTTTTTTGCGATTTTTTCAAAATGATCCAGGTCATCAGATCTTGGCCTGAACGGCTGGGATCGATGCTCGTTTTTATTAAAATCCCTCGGGGTATTGATCCCGACGTAGTTTAAGGTCTTCGGACCATGAAACCGTACAAAAGAGGGGCTGGAAATATATTTTTTTTTATTTTTTGAAATGATCCAGATCATCAGATCTTGGCTTGAAAGGCCGGGATCGATGCTGGTTTTTATTAAAAATCTCTCGGGACGTTGATCCCGACGTAGTTTAAGGTCTTCGGACAAAAAAAAACTGTGCATGACAGGGAAAACCTATTTTTTGTTCTCTTTTTTTTTTGAAAAATATCCGGTATCAGCGGATCTTGATTCGACGATCCAGACTACTACCGGTTTTTATTAAAAAGACCCTCGGGACCTTGATCCCGACGTAGTTTAAGGTCTTCGGACCAAAAACTGTACAAGCGAGTGCTGAAAATCACATTTTTTTTTTATTTTTTAGAAAATGTCCGGAGTCACCAGATCTTGAAGAAGACCGATGCCGGTTTTTATTGAAAATCTCTCGGGGTGTTGATCCCGACGTAGTTTAAGGTCTTCGGACCCTGATTTCATGGTTGGGCATACTTACCTTGCTTTGTTTAGCTTCTGACGGGGTTGACTGTGATTTGAGTGGTCCGAATTGCTTGAATTGGCCCTGTGGGTCCACTTGATGATCAGATCTTGGATTCTGGCCTTCTTTCTTGATGATCAAACCTTTGATCTTGCTATTTAATGGCTCATGTAAGCTTTTCCATGGTTTAGATCATGATGATCTAGTCTTTGAACGACTCGGATTGCTGTGGGTCCCTCTTGATCAACTTTCCTTCTCTTTGACCCGATCAGGCCCATGTTGGCCGCATTACTTCGTGATTGGACCGGTGGGGTACCTTTTATATGATCTTGATCAGCCTCAATCGAAATCTGGAGTGGACCGGAGCCTTGGGCGGCCCACGGGGTGCCATCTGCTGACGTGGACTGTCAGCCTCACCTACCAAGAACCCTGGAGCCAATCCCGCAGAGAGAGAGGGAGCGCGTCCGTACGGGCGGCCCAGAGCAGGCCGCCCATGGCTCGCCTCTTGAGCAGCCTGGGCTGGCTCGGGTTCGGATATTCCCTGTTGTCTGCTGCCCTTGTCCCCACCTGCTTTGTACTCTCTGGTTCGATTGCAGCCATGAATCTCTCTTTTGTCTCCCCTTTCCTTCTCTTTTTGTCTTTTTCTAGCTTGGTCCTTTCTTGGGCAGCCATTGATGATGGCTTGGGGGTCCTTGTGGGAGAGATTGGTGGGTCCCATATTACAGCAATTGATGAAGGCTTTAAAGATGGTGAGGTGCCTTTGATTGATGGTGGAGATGGAGCATTGAATAGGGGTATTGATGATGAATTAGGGGTAGTGGTTGGGAGAGCTTTGAATGGCCCCATTAATAGCAGCCATGCTGAAATTTCTGATTTGAATGGGGACTTCATCATGGGAGAAACGGATGGTATGGATGAGATGGGAAGATGGGACATAGGTGAGGCTATGTGTCCCTTGAGTGTGGGCCACATGGATGAGATGATTGATGGTGGTGATGGGGCTATGATGGACATAGATGGGCTGATCTCATGTTTGCCTCCTGGTACCTGTGAGGAGAGAAAATACTTCAGCAAAAGGATTAAAGCATTAAAGCAGGAAGAGAAATACTTACCTTTCGGGAAGAATGATCGGGAGAAAGATGCTTGTACGAGGCACTCCATAAGTTGGCTGGGGGATGTTTATTTTGAAAGCCCTGTAAGTTTTTTTTTTTAATATATGCGAATAAGGAAAAATGATTTTTTTTTTTTTAGAAAATATATGCAAATCATGAAGTAAAAATTTGTATCAAGTGCTTATCTGTCTGTGCATGATTTGGGCTTGTGCTTTTAGATGTAGGAATCAGAATATTTGACTCAGCCTGATGTCATACTCGATTTTCTTAATTATTCTCCAAGGGTCCTGGTCCCCTTAAGATAATGCGCAATGGTATCCTGACTCTAGAATTTGGGCAGATCTTAAAAGAATTCTTGACTCATAGCCGCCATCCTTGCTTCCATTGTATCTTCATGTCGCTTGGATCTCTCATGTACCTGTTTTTTTTTCTTTTTTTTTTCTTTTAGCCATTATTACCCGCAACGCCCTTTCGGGTTTTCGCTGCGTCCAGCTTACCCGTCATTTTTGCCCGTGGCGCCCTTTCGGGTTTTCACCACGTCCCGGGTGTTTAATCTTGCCTGCCCCTTGGCAGCTATGTTGTTTTTACCCTCAGTGCCCTTTCGGGTTTTCACCAAGTCCGCTGTGTGCCCACTGTTTTTACTCGGAGCGCCCTTTCGGGTTTTCACTCCGCCCTCTTTGTTTAGGCACACATCTCTTTTTTTTTGGATAACTGCAGCGATTAGAGGTCAGGAATCCATCGTTGCCGGCCGATGGTAACTTTTCGGCCCTTATCTTAAGTTACGATGGCAGAGCTGTCGGCCTTAGCTATAGACCTTTCTGAGGTGGATGGATGGATAGATGTGTTTCTTTTGGATTGATTTTTTTCTTTCTCTTTCTTTCTTTCTTTCTTTCTTTCTTCTTCTTCTTTTTTTTTGTGGGTTGTGTGCCCCCCCTTTTTTTTTAACCCCCTTTTTTTTTGCTCTATTCTTTTTTTCTCTTCTCTTCTCTTTTTTTTTTGGCTTTTGAACCCTTTATTTGGAACACTTATTGGTGGACGGGAAGGGATTCTCAGAGGTCTAAGCCTTGACCTCTTGACTTCAGCTCTACTAATGTAACTCTTGATAAGGTTGGATTGGCTTACCTGTGAGAGATTTTCCCGTTATCGACGTTGATTAGCTCAGGAAGATCCACTCCTCTCATGTTGGTGAGCCTAAGGGCGCTTCTTGGAAGAACTTTTCTGATCCTTGGGCCTTGTCCCCTTGAGTCTGATAGATGCAACGGTGCTTGTTGTAAACCTGATATGACTTTTCTTTCTTCAGCTTCATTCTTCATCAGCACTCACAGTGACATGATTTTGACTTGAACTCGTAGGTTTTTCTCCTGATTTTAAGCTTCTCGAGGAACTCCTTCATCCTTAGATTCCGAAGGATGTCCCATTGCCAATGTTGATGGCATGTGGGAACCCTTAACAATTGATGATGTCATTCTTCATGAGAATTATCGTGCGAGATCAGAATGTTACCTCCATCCACTTTGTGCTGTAATCGACTGCCACAAGTATGTGCGTATGACCACTAGATGATGCCAAGTCGATCTTTCTGTTGATGTAGATACCTCAAACAGGGAATAGCTGGAGCATTGTCAGGTTGAAGCGCACACATGGATTCGATGTGCATGCTGCTGACACTTGAAGTATTTGCTAACATATTGGCAACAATCTTGTCTTCATTGAGCTGCAAGATTTCTCTAATTATTCGTCTGGTCGCATACTCCGGCATGGAATGCAAGCATAGTCTTGGTAGTATCCTCTTGATAGGCTTGATGAGTTTTTGATCGAGCCTGGATAAGTCTTCATAGGACGCAAGATTGGGAAGTCATGACTTCAAAAATTCAATCACTCTGCTTATTTTTCGGGGACAAGGATTCTCAATGCACACTTCCTTATGGGTCTCAGGAGATCCTAGGTTTAAAATTTAAAAATTTTTTGAGATGACATTGGCTTTTGGTTTGAACTTTTGAGGAGACCCTCATAGTTTGGGAGTCAGGTCATCATTTTCCTCATCATTAGCTTTGTCCAGACCCTTGAGTTTGAAGTCCAACTCTAGATTGAAATCATATGAGTCAACTTCATACTCAAGTACTTTGATAGATAGACTTGACAGTTTATTGAAAAAGATTTCTAAAATTTTTTTTGTTTTCAAAGATTTTCTGGTTTTTTGGAATTTTGTGAATATCTGGATTTTTTTGAACTTTTGGACTTTGTGAAAATTTGATTTTTTTTGAAATTTTGAAATATTTGGTGTTTTGGGTTTTTGAATCTTCTGATTTTTTTTTGAATTTTTTTGTAAAAGACCCGAGCAAGACGACGATGTGAACCAGGTGTTGTCTGATTCGGCTCGGGGAGATGAGCACTGTCGGCTTTTATTGTGCCGTCATGGGGACTATAAACCTGTTACTGCCCTGCACTCCTTTCCCTCAGGAGGCAGGGCCAAAAGGATCAGTAGGCCAAACCTCATTGTTGCGCCCAAACATCATGATAGATCTGGAATTGGGCTCCGAGTCGGTGTCGGATGCGGTTTCTCCCGGTTCGTGCCCGATGAATTGCAGCTCTTCGGGTTCATCTGGCTGATGTGGGACCAGAACAGCAGTCCAGTCGATCGGGGGAAATTTCTGCCCCTTACTTGAGTCTTCTTTGGGCAACTCTATTAGACTCAATCTGCTCGCTTGATCGGTGGAACCCAGCCTATCATCAGGATAGATAATCCCTGCATTGATAAACTGGATTGGTGTGCAGATGTAGAGATTGCCTTCTTGATGACCCCGTCTTCTTCTGATACTTTTGTGCTTTGGTTTCCTAATCCGAGTAGGCCGACATCGCAGTCTTTCTCTATCCATATTCTCTTGAACTCCCATGATTTGGGTCGAGTCTTGATATTCGAGCTTATAGTAGAAGGTTTGACGCTCGGCAGGAAGGAAGACGTAGTTTGACCCGATGGGACATGCACGAGGGAAGTAATTTGCATTGTGATGGTATGAGACCTCCCCATTAGAGCGTTGTACGTTCGTGGCTGGGATGGTAGGCTCTCGAAGGTTGGATGCTTCTACTATGGGAAATTGTTCAGGATTGGTAATGATGTTGATCGCCCTATCTCCGAAGATGTGCTTAACCTTTTGGTGAAGATTTGAAGAGATGACACCAATTCTGTGAAACCAGGTCCGATCGGGAAGGAGATGGAATGAAGCTGAGATGTCCAAGACCTGAAGAGTGATAGTTGATATTTTTGGACCGATCAGAACCTGGACATCAATCTCCCCTTCGACCTCCTCGATAGTGGCCACATAATTGAAGCTGGGCCCCAATTCTGCTAGGGCATGTGGCATGCTGTCCAAGGAAGGGTCTTCTTCTTGGAGGACGATGGCTGAAGTAGAAGCCGAATAGACAGGTGCGGTGGACAAGTTGTGCCCCTGGTTGTTTGCTGGAGAAACAGGCAGGCTTTGCCCCTGGCTGAGTGATGCCGCAACGGGGAGGTCGTCCCCTTGGTTGACTGAGATGGGCTGATTGTGCCCATGGTTAGAAATTGGTGCGAAGAATGAATCGACTGAAGGTGCCCCTTGTATGATTATGGGCTCTGGGATCGAAATAGTTGAGGGTGCCCCTTGCAGGATGAGAGGTTCGAACTCTGAACTAGAGTCAATGGCACGGATAAACTGGAGATGAGGCTTTTCTTGGCTGATGAAAGATGGATAGGCAGGAGGTGCCCCTTGCATTGCGGAGACGGGACCGACTGAAGATGCCCCTTGCAGGATGAGGGGTTCTGAAACTGGACTTGTTAGAGGTGCCCCTTGCCAATCTTGATTAGGAAACCGTGAGTTCCATCTCTATTGTTGCTGTTGTTGCAGTTGTCCATGCTGAGGGAGGAATAGTGCATCTTCGGTAGAGGTGACAAGATCATCTTCTTCCATTGGATGGGAGACGGGAACACTATCATTATCGCTTTCGTATCCGGTAGTCTCACCTTCCACTATCGGTTGCATAAGAGAGGCCTTGTAAGGCCCCCAAGGGGAGATCATCCCAGCCCTTATTCCGGCTTCGACTTGTTCCCTGGCGCAGATTAGTTGGGTGAAGTTCGCATATGGATGTGAGACAAGGTATCCAGAGATACTTGGATTTGCCGAGTGGACGATCATGGAGATTTGCTCCTCATCGTCGATGGGAGTCTTCATTCTAGCGGCTATGGCCCGCCACCGTCCAACGTAGGCTGACAATGTCTCATCACTTCTTTGCCTGAGAGCTGCGAGGTCCGCTCTCCTAGGTGTCATGTTAAGATTGTATGCGAACTTGTTGACGAAAGCCTGGGAGAGCTGCTCCCAAGTCCTGATGCGATGATAGTCCAATGATGTGTACCAATCCAGAGCATCGTCTTTCAGGGACTTTTGAAACAGACGGATCAACGCTCCGTCGTTGCTTGCCACAGCATTAAGCTCTCCACAGAAAGCTCGTAAGTGGTCTACAGGACACCTCGTCCCATCATATCTTTTAAATTTTGGTACCTGAAAGCCTTGAGGTACCATTGCATCTGGAAAGGGACAGAGGTCCCTGAACTTAGTGGATGTAAGATCCACCCCTTGCTGCTTCTGCAACTTTCTCTTCAACTCTTGCATCTGCTCTCGGAGTTGTTCAATTTCAGATGGACCAGATGAGGGAGATCTTGCCCCTTGCCAGGACTGAGATGGCCCCCTTTCATAATAATTGGTGTCATTGATGCTCCTATGATTCCTGCTTAAAGGAGGTTGGGCCTGGTAATTACTCCCATTGTAAGGACTTTGTTGGACTGGAGCTGAGAAGGGAGGCTGTAAGGAAACCTGAAAATGGCTCGTGTTTGCAGGAGGATACTGGAAGAAATGCGCTGAGGTTGAGGGTTGTTCTGATTGAAGGCCCCTGTTAGGAGGGTATCGAAAGTCCTGAGTGATCCTTGGCGGTTGTGGTTGGGATGAACTGGAGACCGGGAGTACCTTCGATGGTTGTTGAGGTTGTTGAACTGGACCAGCTTGATTGCTGGCTGCTGAAACTTGGGCTTGTGTGAATCGAAGAAGCATTTCCTGCATGGCCTTCATGCTTTGCTGTAGCTCTTGGATGCCAGGAATTGACATGGATTCTCTCAAGTTTAACTGTGGAGAGGAAGCCTCAAGTATTTCGAGAGCAGGAAATGGGAGAGCCATGTCAGTTTTGTACTGGACGTGGTGGGGTGATTTGGTTTGAAGGAGTAATGGTGGGGAGGTATGCTCTACTTTTTTTGGGTTTTAGGGTTTTCTATTTTTTTGGGTTTTGGGTAGAATGCTATGCAGATGAGATTGTATGAGGACTAATGACTTTCAAGTATATGAAGGATTCTGTTTTTCAAGTCGGATCACGACTAGTGGGACTAGCTTATCCCCAGTGGAGTCGCCATTCTGTGGACCCTCGCCGTTTCCGCGCTCCCCACACGACGTCGTTCTCCCTTTCCTTTCGGAAGAAGAAGAAGAAGAGGTGCGTGCGTGCGAAATCGCCGTTTGTGCCACTGGCTTGCCTCGTTCTCGAGGGCTTCGTTTGGTTGTCGTGTTAAGCTGGATATGTTTAAGTGAGTTTATATAAGACCAGAGTCGCCACTAGCCAGTTACTTCGAATCTACAGTCGGCTAGACCCCGTAGAAACGTTAGAGAAGGGAATCCGAGGATTCCTTCCTCTAAAATGACTCCTATTGATCTGCGGTCAGAGATTCAAGGTAAGGAATCACGGTTACAGGGTGGGAAGAGGTTAAGCACCCCACACACTGCCCGTACCGAAGTACGGTCTCTACTTCGTAGAATCGATCGAATACTTGAAAGTCTAGTTTAATCCTCGTATATTCTCATGGATGACATGATGCATGAATGCGGGTCTGAACAGTAAGAGTTTCTGATGGGCAGGTTCCAACAACGGGCAAGCCCAGAGCATACACTCGAACTGACGGGTGCTTTATGCGAGATGCATGCAGTGTGTTTGAATAATCAAAGTGTTTGCAGTGAAGCAAGGGGGTTGGAGGAAAAGTAAATGTTGCACTTATGCTAGATGCAAATGAGATGATGCTGGAAAAGAGTAGCTGGATGGACGGAAGTGTCGCAAGGGTTTGCTTCGAGTGGCTTGATCAAGACTTGGGTGACTTGAGAGGCTTGGACCAGTGGTCAGGCTGGGCTGGACCAGGGTTAGGCTCTCCTCACTCGGGCTCTCCTTGGTGGAAAAATGGACTAAAGGGGAAAGGGGACTCGGATCGCACTCAGGCTGAATGGGCTTTGAATGGATTGTTGTTGAAATGAGAAGGGGAGGGGGGTATTTATAGCAGCGGAGAGTGGCATTTCTCGTAATTTATCTCGGGCGGCCTGCTATGGGCCGCCCGTACGGCCGCTCCTCGGTTTCCAGCGATGTACGGTTGCTTCCTCGGGGCTGCTGTTTGACTCGCTGGGTCGACTCAGTGAGTTGACTCAGCGGGTCGACTCGGTGATTTGACTCGACGGGTTGACTCGACGGGTTGACTCGGTGTTTTGACTCGACGGGTTGACTCAGCGGGTTGACTCAGTGAGTTTGACTTTTTTGGGATTTTTTGACTGGCTTTTCTTATGGGGGGTTTTTCAGGGTGATATTTAGGACTGGGTTGACTGGGTTCGGGCTTGAACTGGGCTATGGAATGGGGCTTACAAGGGAGAGTTTGGCTGAGTTTGGACTTGGGATTTGGGGGTATGGTCCTCCATTCATCCAGCTATCTCTACCAACAGTGTAGCCGAAGGTGGGGTGTCTACACCGTCTCAGTTTGGGAGGGGTGACCTGCTGGAAGGCACTCCATGGTTATCGGGTGGTACAATACTGTATCATTGACCGTCTCAGTTTTGGATGGGTGACCATAGGAAAATGCGCTGCTATTACCTTAGCTACTCAACTGACAGATCCCGTTTTAAATGGGACGTACATCAATTGGTCTTAACAATGGAGTATTTCAGGTGTTTTATAACTCTTTGATTATGGTTTTTTATGATAACCGTAGTCCCTTTGATTTAATTTCATATCTCGATCCGGGATGAAATAAAATTCATGCAATGGATGCAAATGAGTACAATACAAAGCAAATATACTTGATGCATGCTTGAGAGAGGATGTCATTTATGTTTGGTGTTTAGTGTATCAGACAAATTATGCATTTAATTTGGTTAATCTGCTTTATGGATATCTTTAATTCAACTTTGTCATCGTTAATAATTGACATTTCTAATGACTAGATCATTTAGAGAAGCTATGTCGAGCTATACTTCTTTGAGAAGTTCAAGTTTGATGGGCTAGATTGACCATCTTTGATGCTTGGAAATGACTTATGTATTGGGTCTGATGGGCACCCGTTATCCCAATTTTTAATAAATGATGGGGTTAGTGTCTTGTAAACGTTTGATTCAGCTATTTTATAGCATGAGGGCATTAGCTTTGCCTTAGCGTCTTTGAGATTGTGATTAATTTTACTTGACGTAAGTTGATTTCCAAGCCAACAAGGTACTTCTCAATGTTGAAAATGACTTAGTATCGGGCCTGTTTACCGCTTAATTAGGGTTTTCAAGGATACTGAGATCAGATAACCTCATTGCGGTGCATCATTATGATGTATCATATTATAGCGAATAAAAGTCTCCCTCTCGGGGTCAGTTAGATTCCACCTGAATCTTCTCGATTTTGGTCATTTTTCGTTCTTCCGGAGGGATTTCTAGGTTTGCAATTTTGACTAAGTATTGGTCATTTTTTATTAAATCTATTATTTGGCCCACTTAACATCGACCATTGGCGAATCCAGTCTAGGGGATGGATAGATTTTGTCAATGTGTGTCCAGGAGAGTCGGTTTGATCAGAAGGCGGATCAGATCGAAGGCGGGCCACACCATGGAAATTCCAGGGTTCCAACCAGCGTCCAAGCGCACCTCTCATGGGGTGTGGGCGTATGTGGCTAAGGTGGGAGCATGTGGCCTCTCCCTCAGGCGCATGTCCTTCAAGATTTGTAGATAATCCCAAGATGGTGAGCGCACATAGTCCCATGGGCGCATGTGGCAGAGGGAATGAGGAGAGAGAGAAAGTAAGAGAGGGAAATGGGCACATGTGGCCTCCTCTAGGCGCATGTGGCCTCTCCACTTAGAAGATTTTTAAATTTTCTCTCCAAAGTAAGGGAGAATGAAGAGCGAGAGAGAGCGAGAGAGAGAGAGAGAGAGAGAGAGAGAGAGAGAGAGAGAGAGGAAAGGAGATAAAGGTGGGTGCATGTGGTAGAGCACGTGCGCCTACCCCCTCCCCAGTCGCATGTCACCATATGACTTAGGAGAATTCAAAATTTTCTCCCCTCTCCTTGCATTTTTTTAACTCTGGTAGAGAAAACCCTTTCCGGCGAGGGATTTCGATGAGGATTTCGACAAGAATACTACCTCTTTCAAAGTGTTCTAATAGCTTGAAGATGATCTGTCGTCTCTCAGCAGGTAAAGGGGTATTTATAGTAAGTTTGTCGGGTCTCGGATCCAAGCAGGGAGTCTGAGCGCATGTCATAGGGAGAGAGGAAGCAGGCGCATGTTGCATGGGTATGGGCGCATGTGCCCATGCAGTGGGAGCATGTGCCCTGGTGTGGGCGCATGTGGTCTCTGGTGTGGGCGCCTGTGGCCACATTTGCTCATTTTTTGTATTCTGTAAATTTAAAATTTTGAAAAAGGCGGAAGATGGGGCTCTTATGCACATGTAGCTTGGGTATGGGCGCATGTTGTAACATGACATGCACATGTCCCTTTATGGTGTGTGCATGCATCCCTAACACTTAGAATTTTTCAGGTTTCAACTCTGATGGGTGACCTCTGTTGAGCTCTTAATTGTGCATATTCTAACCCCAATTCATCACTCATTATGCATGGATTTTATGTTTAAAAACTATTCTAATGAATGGCTTTGGGATTGTAGGAATGAGAGTGGCTTTGCCCAATTGATGACCAAAAGGGCACATTTAGGAGCCTTGGATGAAGACCCAAGGTGGGCCAAAGAAAGAAGAAAGCAAAGAGAGAGGAAGGAGAGAAGAAAAGAAAGAAAAGAAAGAAGGAAAGGATGAAAAAGGAGCCCCAAAAGGTCGTCCGACCGGTCAAGACCAGTCGGCCAAACAGGCCCCGACCGGTCTAGACCGGTCGGCCAACATTGCAGCCGTCTACAGAGCACGCTGGAGAGTTCACATACTTGTCTGACCGGTCTTGACCAGTCTTCCAGCCCTGTCCGACCGGTCAGCCATGCAAGTTCAGCTTTGCAGATTGCATACAGCAGGCCATTCCCGTTTCTAATTTTTTAGACCAGTTTTTTAGGCCCATCTTAATTATATTTAGAAATCCAACACATCCATGTCGAAGAGGAGCTCGACGCCGAACTAACCTGAGTGGTTTCGTGTCGATCGGAGCTACGGATTGATCGTGGTGGCCAAAACAATACGAACTGTCCAGAAAGTTCCAGATTCTGCCTACTCCACTCTGGGCCGGTCCAGGTGGCCCATCATTGATGATATGAAGAATCTACTTTGACCATCTTTTAGACCACATCCATATATGAATAACCACAAATTTTCAGATCGAAAGGGTGTGTGGTTTGATCGTACCGATTGAAGAAAGATGGACCATCCAGAAAGATTCAACTGCGTAGAGTTTATAAAAGCCCTAAGTGTTCTAATTTTTGGACCGCATTTTGGGATTTCTTTGGAAAATCTAGTCCATCTATCATGTAGAGGATGAATTTTTCTACCAATGTTCAAAATTTGGGATCAATCTGACATCTGTACACTCAGGAGCGTTGAAAGCGAGATGACTGGTTCTGAAGGTACCCGAAGTGCGTGATTTTGAGAGGCGGTCGGTGATATGATTGGTGGGCCCATTCAGAGGATAATCTTGGAAATCTAAATCATTTATGTGGAAGATCACATTACAAGGAAGCTATAAATCAATTTTGAAGGCAATCCGACCATTGGTCAAGCCGTACGAAGCGAAACAAGATCTGTTACGTTGCGGTACTCTTGCTGCACTATAAAAGGGGGTGCTCTCTTCTATTCGAAGGTAACCAAGGACGTGGGGAGCAAGGAGTTCAAGTCATAGGAGGCTTCCTAGCCTCCTCCAGCTAGTTTTTCTTCCTTTTCTTAGTTCTAGTTCTAGTTTTTAATATGCTTTTCATTAGCTAATCTCTTAGCTAGAGCTAAGAGGTGAACCTGAGCTAAGAGGTGAACCTTTTCATTGCATTTTCCAGGTGCTTCCTGATCTTAGAATCGATCTGAATCTTCATAGATTGATCGTCGTACATTGTTTTATCGTGGGTGAGATTTTGAGTCCCAACAAGTGCCCCCCCCCCCCCCCCCCCCCCCCCCCCCCCCCCCCATGCGCTGCGATGATGTTTATGTCACGCCAGTGCGATGCACCAGTTCCCAGGCTCAAGTATAAATACGGGACCCATTGAGTCATTTCTTTATTTCCAAGTCAGAGGAACAAGATTTTTTGAGGTGAGAGAACTCCTTATGAAGGAGTGGGCACATGCTGCCCCTCTATGGGTGCACGTGCCTTTCCAACTATCATGGGTGCATGAGACCTTGCTCCCAGGCGCATGTGAGCTTCAACATGGGCGCATGTGAGGAACTTCTCAAGAGTAGGCGCATGTTGGACCACTCTGGGTGCATGTGTGAGTGCACATGCGCCTGAGCCTCCACCTTGGACACATATAGCCCCATGACTTAGTCATTTTTTCAAGATTTTTGATATCTCCTTTATCCATAGTGAAGATCACATGCACCAAGCTCTATTCTTAGCCGAATTTGATGCCGTTTGCGGCTACCTCAGTTAATGTTTAAACATGATTAGGGCTTAGTGTGTTTTGGGAGCACAATATGCTGCTTGTTTTGGGTCTTTTACTGCCTATAACCGCTTATTTAAATGGCTTAAATGGTGTGCGCTTTCGAGCAGGTGTATATCTATAACTTGGGGTTAGTGCAAATTTGCGTGCGCTTCGAGTGTATATGCAGGGTTATTGTTGTATTTGTTACACTATGATATGGGTGTGTTTATTCTTTGGATGTGCGCTCCAATTCTATTGTTCCCCTGCTCCTGTGGGTAGTGATTTTATGCATGTGTTTATTTTTATGATTTGTTTTGTGTGTGTGATCCATGATTGGATGATGCTGTCTTATTTCTTGTGATACGTACCTTATTGCGTTGTCTGTTGTATGCGATGGTCTTCCTTATGATGTTCTCTCATTTATATGTTGTAGTGAATCATAGTGACAGCATCAGGATCTTCTAGTGAAGCTTCTGGATCGCACGTTTCTAGTCCTTCATCTACGCAACGTGGGAAGAAGAGGGTGGCTGAAGATACTGCTCATCCGTCCTCGGTAGAATGTTGATCGCACTCCTTTGGGACAATCGATCCTGAAGTGAAAGATTTCTTCGGTCGTATTAACCAGCTTCCCCATGAAGTATTAGTAGGTATCTACATGGATAAGACCCATCTGTTAAAACTAAAAAAATGCTTGAAAGGGCGGTTTTTCCTGAGTTTCATTATTTTAGGGGAATTCTGAGTATAAAGACATTCATAGACAATCATAAGCAATCACTAAGTGTACACAAGAGAGATATCGCAAGGCGAATTTTATTCCAGAGATTCTGAGATCTTTTACATTCCAAGCTGTGATACTGGTCACGAGCTTTTAATTACATCAATGGATGATCACCCTTAACTAAAAGGCAAAAGTAAATGAGTGCATGCATCATAGATAAGTTAAATAAAGCATTAAGAGAGCATGAATGTAAATGAAACAAATCACAAACAACACAGATTTTTACGTGGAAACCCTTGCGGGGTAAAACCATAGCACAAAGCGACAAGATTCCACTATGAATGCAATTGTATAATAGATGGAATATTAGAGAGAAAGTCTAGGTAGATCGAGCAAGTAATTTAAATCATCAAGGATTATGGTCTTAAGTTCATGGACGTATAGACCTATTTATTTTCTTGTTATGGACTGAGACATGTTTCTAAACAAGTTGGATGTCTATGTCGCATTTTCTTTTTGATTGTCTGGGTTGAGAGATTGTCAGGATTTTATTAAGTGGTGCAACTCTGGGCCATTGGCCTTTGGAATACATGAGCATCAAAATTTTGGTCGGCATGACCCAAGGCCCGCGCCCGTATTTTTATGACGGCTGACCTTAGGAAAGCACTCTGCAACTGCCACATCAGCTCAACTGACAGACCCGTTATTGATGGGTAGGGCATCGACTGTCTTTTTCATAATGGCAATCCATAGCAGGATGTTTTAAGCTTTGTTAGAACTCTTTTGTTTGTGGTTTCTTGTGGTAAACATAATCTATTAGGTTTAGCCTCGGAACTTTATCCGGGATGAACGGAGCTTTGTACAGTAAAGTAAATGTGTTTCTCCTTGGAGTCGAGCGACTTGTCTTCGAGAACACTCCTTCTTCTGAGTACTTTCCGATGATCTATTTGAGATCGAATGGGCTTTATCAAGCCAAGATCCTTTGAGGATTCCAGTTCAATGGGCTGGATCAGCTATTTTCAATGCTTACAAGTGGTTAAATATCGGGTCCGATGGGTGCCCGTATATGCCAATTTATGATGAATGATGGGGATTGGTGCCCCGTAGATGTTTCAACTCAGCTGTTTCATAGCCTAAGCACTTTAGCCTTGCCTCAGCGTCTTTGAGATCGCGATTTATTTCATTTGGCATTAGTCAGTTTTTGAGCCAACATGACACTTCCTAGGGCTGAAAACGACTAAGTACTGGACCTGTTTGCGGTCTAATCAAGGCGTTCGGTGAACATCATCGATAACCATCTTTGAACAAGGGTGGATTATGTCCACGAGGATCATAACGCGATCGCATTTCGATTCGCTTAGCATAGGTCAATTTTCGAGCCGACGGGGCACTTCCCAAAGCTGAAAATGACTAAGTACTGGGCCTACTGACCTCTTAATTAGGGTATTAAAGGGTCCTGAGATTGGATAACCTCGTCGCAGTGCATGATTATAGTGTATCATGTCATAAAGAAGAAAAGTTTCCCTCTCAGGCTCGGTCTAATTCCGCCTGATTCTCCTCTGTTTCGGCCATTTTCGGCTCTTTCAGGAGGATTTTCGGAGTTGCCAAATTGGCCAAGTGTTGGTCATTTTTTATCAAAACATTGATTTGGGCCATTTATCATCAACTCTTAGAGAATCTGATCCGAGGGATGGAAAGATCTAGTTGGGGTGCATCTAAGAGAGGCAGTTTGGTCAAAATCTGATCCCGAACGAAGGCGGGCCGCATGATGGACGGTCCACGCTTCCCATCAGCGTCCAGGTGCATGGGGAGGTGTGCATGGGTGCATGTGGTGTTGCAAATATGGTAGTGAGCGCATGTGGTTGGGAGTTGGGCGCATGTGCCCCCCTCCCAGGCTCATGTGCCTAACTTAGTGAAAGAGAGAGAGAGTTTCGAAACTCCAGGCGCATGGGACATTGCACATGCACCTAGCCCCAAATAGTGAGCGAATGTAGCCCGGGCACTTAGTGCATTTTTGCATTTTTCGGTGAGAGAAAGCCGGCGCATGTGCCTCTGTGAAGTAGGAAAAGTCTCAACACTTAGAAAATTTTCAGGATTTCTCCCCTACACTTGTTTCCGTCGGGGGATATCCCTTTCCGACGATTTCGGTGAGGGAACTATCCGACGGTAGTGCATTTTTGGGGTTCCGACAAGGAAATCCCTTTCCGGTGAGGGATTCCGACAAGGGAATCCATTCCGACTAAGGCATTCGGCGAGGAATAACGGAGCGGGCGCATGTACCTCTTACGTCGCTCTGAGTTCAGAAAGGGGGTGATGTCGCTCTATGTCATCAGGAGGACCTGCTATTTATAGCAGTGCAATCGGGTTCGGATCCAACCCGATGGGTATTTCCCGGCGCATGTGTTTCTGAAGCATTTCTCAGAGCATGTGCTGGGTGAAAGTATTGAGCACAAGGGTCAGGGTGCATATCATTTCAGGCCAGGTGCATGTGTTTTCAGGCCGGGCGCATGTCATTTCTGACGGATTTTCTGGGCGGTTTTAGGGAAAGTGTCCGAATCGGTTTCTTTCGAATGTACACTGCGGGCGCATGTGGTGGAAGGCTGGGCACATGTCCCTCTTGGAAATTTTCACTTTTTCCACTACTTAGCCAAATTTTGGATTTTGCACTTTTGTGAGAGAGAAAATTCCCAGACTTAGAATTTTTCAGGATTTGAGGCTTTGACGGGAGACCTCCAGAGGACAGCTACCTTTTTCTGGGATTATGGTCACTGTTGCCAAGCCACTTCTTGGTTGGGATGGACCTCCCGAATGAACAAGATGGGGTATGGAGGTCCAGGTGTCACAAATTTTGGTACTTCCTTCCTTATTTGGAGCCTACGGGTCAGCTCGTCGTATAGGAACGTTGTTTCGGAGAGTGCACACATGGAAATACGCACTGTAGGGACTTCAAACTTTCTATTTAAAAGTTTTGGGGTGCTCCGGATCATTTGGCGGTGGTATGGATGTCCAGTTCCGCTCTGAAATGGTAGTTGTAGGCTTACAGACCCTTTTTGGTTAGCTTTGGGCAAGGGATGAAATGCATTTCGAGGTGTGCAGGTAAAGATACGCATCACATAACTTTAAAACTTGTAAGTTAAGGGTTTTAGGATGTTCTGGGTCATTTTATGATGACCTGCATGTTCGGTTCTGCTCCGAAATGTTGTTTATGAATTTTGGTCGCTACCAAGTGGTTAGGGTTGCACTGGCATTTTTTGGGTTTTTTCGATCTCAAAATTAATTTAAATCATTATAGATGGACCGCGGGATGTTGCTTTACAATGGGTGCAAATTTGAGCCCCAACAAGTGCCCCTCGGTGTGCTGCACTGGATGCTTACGTCATGCCAGTGCAGTGCACCGGTCCCTCAGGCTTAAGTATAAATAGTTGACTCACTGAGTCATTTGTCATTTTTTTGAGTCAAGGAGATAAGACTTCTCAAGGTGAGAGAGCTCCTCATGGGGTCTTGGGCGCATGTGTCCCTAGTGTCGGAGCATGTGCCCTACTAACTATTTTTTCGGCGAAGGATTTCTCCCTCTGGGCGCATGTGAAACGCCATGAAGGGGTGGGCGCATGTCCCAGGCGCATGTAGCTCTGGGCATGCACCCAAAGCATTGCTAGGACTTGCATTTGTTTTTCATATTTTGGAGATGGGCACATGTGAGGGTCCACATGCGCCTGGTGCACTATAATTCGGACTTGACTTCCTTTCTCATTTGGGCTGGGTGCATGTCAGTATGCACATGCGCCTGAGGCCTTGCATGAAATGTTTTGCATTCCCATTATTTGTGGATTGGGCGCATGTGGGGGCCACATGTGCCTGGGGCTCCTCCTTGGGTGCATGTCAGCCCAATACTTGGCCAAAATTTTGATATTTTGGCCTTGCTTTGCACTTGATGAAGAAATGGCATATCTGGCTCTATTTTCAGTCAAATTCAGTTTCGTTTGAAGCCAGATCACTTAAAACTCGAATATGACTGGAACTTAGTACCTTGGGTCTACATTATACTACCTGTTTTGATCTATTACAGCCTGTGGCTGTGTATTTCAGTCAAGTTTGGAATGTACCTGTCAGCGCATACTCATAGCATTCTGAATGCATGCGAAGTTGTTGTGTGTGAACAATTGTGTACATCCGATGTTGGGATTGTTTCTTGTCTTTGCCCAGCGGTTGCGACATGTGTGTGCTTATTTATCGTATGTGCATTTGAATCTTGTTACTCTCATATTTTTTGTGGGTCGTAATTTGTTTGTGTGTGCAATCCATGATTGGATTATGTGATTTTGTTTTTTTTATGATGCGTACCTTATTGTGTTGCGTTGTTGCATGCAATGGGGCTTTCTCCTGATGTTTCCTTGTTTGCATGCAACAACAAATCATGGCAGAGATGACAAGATCTTCTGGTTACGTTTTCGAATCGCAAGTCTTTGGTCCCTCATCTCCGCAACACGGGAAGAAGAGGACGGCTGAAGATACTGTCGATCCATCTATAACAAAGTGTTGTTCGCGCTTCCCCACGACAACCGATCCTGAAGTGAAGGATTTCTCCGATCGTATTAAGCAGCTTCCCCATGAGGTGTTACTACATATTTATGTGGATAAAACCGCATCTGAGCCTCCGACGCAAGGGACTGAGGAAGAATGGTCCTCTTGGTATTGTCAACTTACTAGTGCTCTGAGTGTCGTTGAGGCAGTTCCTTCTAGTTTGCTTGCCCAACATCCCAAGGATAATTAAGAAGAAGAAGAGGCGGAATCGAGGTAAGAAATCGGCTGAGGCAGTCGGTTAGGAGGAGCAGTCGACACAGCTCGTCGATCTGAAGAATGACCGGATGAAGATTGGCTGGGATAGAAACTAAATCGTCGTGGCATGCGGTTTCTTCATCATGAACCCCTACAACGATCGAGGCATTACACATGAGAAATCTCTTATGAGGCACCGACCCCTTCCGAGCATTGAGCCATCCCACGATCAAGGCCCTTTTCAGTTCTACGAGGTTGGAAGATGGACATCTGTTCCCAAGCAGTTATTGACTACCTTATTGGTTGACAATGGGAGAGAACAACGGGTAGGTCTCCCAAGATAAATGGTCTTCCTTGTGCCAACTTGTGATCCTCACGCTCTTTATCTAGCCCATTATTTTGAGACAGTTCAGCAAAGGTTTCGGCATATGGATAAGATGATGATGTGAACGACAAGTAGTTTTCGTACGCGAGGCCATCTAAACGAGCGAGTTGGTTATGAGCCGTGAGCAAAAGAGATTTTGGTTCATCATGAGAGGGTTCTGAAGCAAGTCGGTCTGTATCAGGCTATCGATGCAACTTCTCGGCATTTCTTCCGTGATTTAACAATCATTTAGAGCTTCTTGAATTACTGGTCTTCTGTTACCAATTCATTCCACTTTTCGTATGGGGAGATGAGTATAACTTTATGGGATCTCCGGATGATGGCTGGCTTGTTTGTACTAGGACGATATTACTAGGAATACGTCTCAACTGATGAAGAGATATCTTCGTCTCAACTCAAAAGTCCTCAAGATGCTTACCATTCGGAGGCTTATCTGGAGTTATTCGCTGAGTTGTCGCAGTTTGACAATATTACAAAGATCCATTACAATGACTGGTTGATCTACTTTAGCCAGAGGATGAAGTAATATTTCTTCTTATACCTTCTTTTATACTTTATATTTTGCATGCTCTTAAATTCTTTTCTTCTGACATGGAACTTTTCTTTCTTCTTGAAGCATTGATTATGAAGAATATAAAACCCCGTAGGAAGACCAAGTCTTGATGAAGGAACATTTCGAATATAGATTCCGCAATCCGAATGAGCTTACGTCGACTTGTGAACTAGTGGGCTTCTTAGCATACTGGCTGTTGGTAGTTGTGTTGCCTAGCTCTAAAGATGCTGATGGGGTCAGGGTTTCTTGCTTCATCGTGGCAGGAGCTCTTACAAATGGCCATCGATATTATTTAGCACCGCCGGTGTTTTGCAGTCTAAATAGGGCTTTCGGGAATATTGTCAGTAACAAAGATCAACCCGGGAGAGGGATGAACGTGGCTTATTGTCCGTGGCATTTCTTCTGCGGGTGGCTGGGCATATATTTCCCGTGGACATATGGAATGGATCTCTTTCAATATCTCCACACCGATCACGTGCCTCTTTATCGCTACAGAAAGCTTGAGATGATAACGCAATCATCTGATTGCATAGCTTCGAAAATCGACAGCTGGGTGGATATTTGCTTCTACCACTTTCCTGTTTCTAACGTCGAAAAGGATTGAGAAGTCGTTGATGACAAAAGTTCTTTTAATACTCTTGATAGGGAGTTTCTGGTGTCTATTCGTACTGCTTCACTTCCACTGCATGAAAGAATAGAGTTCTGGCGGGAGCCTTATTACCCCAGCCGGTTTGCTAGGCAATTTGGATATGATCAGGGTGTTTCGATAACATTACCGGATGTAACCAAAGTAGAGCGGGTGTATGGCACAGGTCCTGTTCACTGGGAGTGGATATGGCATCAACTTCTAATGATGCGAACGGGCGTGAGGTTCATGCTTCCCAGCCTCTATTGGAAGACTGGCGGTCCTTCTGGCTGGCTGAGGTGGCGGGTGCATCAATATGCTCTGATTTGGAACAAGAGCTCTGTTGATGATCCAATCTACATTCCTCCTCCAAGGCTAATAGAGGTCCTCGCTGATGGATTAGGCTATTATAGAGAGCAGGCCGAAGAGTATATGTCGTCAAGTATTAGGCAAAAGACTTCTCTGAGTGTGTCAATTGACCATCGTAAGGAGGATACGGCATTGGACGGCTGGCATACCTTCAGAGTGTCTTTGGTGAAATGGTCACAAGAATCCAGGTTCACACATCTTCTGGTGATTGAAGGTGATAAGGATGATAATCAATTAATTAGTGAAGAGGACCCGACGACGACTGAGCCTGTGAATGAAATATCAGACCATGTCGGTGTGAGAGAGTAGGTTAGGCAGATTAGAGAAGATAATCCGCAAGGGACCACTATGTCCGTGAATGACACCACTGTGTTCGTGACCTCTGGTGCTTCTAATGTTGAGGGTATGGCGGAGGTGCCAACATCAACTGAGGTAATTAATGCTGATAGTAACACTATTGAATCTTCTGTCTTGACTTTGGAGCTACCGACTGAGATCACTTAGTTAGTCGTTAACACGACGACACACGTTGCGGATCCCTTAGAATCTGTTGCTGGCTCATCTCTGGCCCCTGGTAGCGCTCTTTCATAACTTCTTGATATATTTTTCTTTCTGCGTTTATCATTTCATTATGCTCACCACATTTTTTTTGCCACAGTTATTGTTGATTCTGGTGCTATTGTTCATAGAGCATCTGATATTTCTTTTTTCGATCATTTGGACTGTTTTGAGCGGAGCATATTGAGGAGTTTGTTATCGAATATCTCAAAAACGCTAGCTGGTCCGCATGAATGGCATATGTTGGGTGCTAGAATGAAAGTGTTGGAGGCTTGCGTTGGAGTGATAGGACCTAATGCAATCGTGATTGTCGATCACATTTCTTCATTCAAAAGCTTCGTCACGAGGGTAATGGTTGCTGAACGCACCAAGCCAGACCCTGTTATTGAAGGGAAACGAAAGATCGTGGATTCTCTGGGACCTGTAGTAGAGCATCATATGCGGTCAACGATGGATGCACGAGTGTCTTCTCAAAGCAATAAGACACAACATAAGGGGTGTCTGGATTGTCTGGCCGGAATCGATGTCGAGATTAAGTACTTGCAGACGAAGAAAATAGCTGTGGGCTTTGAGGTTGCTCGTCTTGAGTCAGTAGTCGCTCAGGGTCAAATAACTGTTATAATGCTTGAAAGTGAGAGCGAAGCGATGCGCAAGCAACTAGAAGATTTGACCACTGAGTTTCAGAATGTTCCCGATCCTGTATTAATATTTTTCGAGGTGAAGTCTGCAATGGAAGCTGCCTGGGTGGCTGTGATCAGGTTGATATCAGGATGTCTAGAGAAGCTGTGATCTTTACTTCTGATATTCTTCTTGCCAATTTTTATGTATAGAAATGATCATGGGGCTTCATCTTGACTAGATTTCACAATCGTTGTAATTGATGTAAGGAATCCTTATTTTTTTACCATTCATGTATGCGGTGTTGAAAGATGTTAACCATACTTTTGTTAATGAAATGACAATGGCATTACCTTTTTATTATGTGATATTGTGCAATGGGTGTTAGAATGCTTTGCAACATAACTTAATAGCAATCATAACTATAATGAATGGTGATATTAGATATTTGTGATAATTGATGTAGAATGAAATGAAGAAAGTAATACTTCCCTTTGTCGTCGATCTAAGGATGCTTTGGGTTTCCAGATCTGAGGTATACTCGCGTCATAAGCGGATATTTTCTGGCCTGCCCCCAGTCATTTCTTCATGCAAACTTGAGTTTCTCATCATATATTGGGGCTTTCCCCCAGTCGTCTTCTTCTATAAGCCTGAGTTTCTGATCATATATATTGGGGTTTGCCGCCAGTCATTTTCTTCTATAAGCCTGAGTTTCTGATCATATATTGGGGCTTGCCCCCAGTGTATTTAGCTCTTCGTTTGTGCTCTTGTCTCCTTCTGATAAAAGATGTCCTGTGCTTTAGAAATCCGCATAGAATACCCGTTTGATTGTAATCATTAATCGCATATTCTTGTTGCGGAATTATTCATAAGAGAAAGCCGCCAATATTCTCAAAGAAAAGTGATATATAATAGAATGCCCTGACCATCTTCACATGAAGCCATGTGTATATACAAAGGAGAACCTGGTTCTGACCCGTCCTCATATAGAATAGAAGAATATCACAATAATGATGAGGAGATTCGCTATAAAATATGAAAGCCGAATATATAACAAGATATTCTGAACATCTTCATATAAGACCAAGTGTGTGTGTATAAAAGATTGATAATAATAGAATATCCCAATCATCTTCATATAGAACCATACGTATAAGAGACCATCATCTCTGGATTGCTTTCACGGAATGCTTTCTTCTCTCTTCATATAAGACAATATATATAAAAGATCGACAACTCTTAATTGTTCTCATATATAGTAGAAGAATGCCAGAATGTCATAATGATAACAAAAAGACCATGATAAAATAATAATATGAAGACATTGCATCTCATGTAGATCATTTATAGAATACCATCCTCTTATCAGACTGGATTGATCTAAAAATTCCTAGAGGGATCTGGTGCAGTTAAATCTTGTAACCTAGAGGTTGTATGGTTCAGTTTATCCTTGTAACCTAGAGGGTGTGAGGTTCAATTTATCCTCGTAACCTGGATGGTGTATAGTTCAATTTATCCTTGTAACCTCGAAGTTGTATGGTTCAATTTATCCTCATAACCTGGAGGTTGTATGGTTCATTTTATCCTCGTAACTTGGAGGTTGTATGGTTCAGTTTATCCTCGTAACCTGGAGGTTGTATGGTTCAGTTTATCCTGGTTACTTAGAGTATTTTCTCAACTCATTTAGACCCGGAGCACAAGGGTATATTTATTTCTCGGGCAGAGCTCAGCGACCTGGTGCCTATACAGAGTTTGGCGAGGTTTGCGCTTATGCAGAGTTTAACGACTTAGTGCTTATACAGAGTTCGGCGAGGTTTGCGCTTATCCAGAGTTCAACGACTTTGTGCCTATACAGAGTTCGGCGAGATTTATGCTTATGCAGAGTTCAGCGACTTGGTGCCTATACAGAGTTCGGCGAGATTTGCGCTTACGCAAAGTTCAGCGACTTGGTGCCTATACAGAGTTCGGTGAGGTCTGCGCTTATGTAGAGTTCAGCGACTTGGTGCCTACACAGATTCGCGCGAGGTTTGCGCTTATGCAGAGTTCAACGACTTTGTGCCTATACTGAGTTTGGCGAGGCTTGCGCTTATGCAAAGTTCAGCGACTTGATGCCTATACAGAGTTCGGAGAGATTTGCACTTATGCAGAGTTCAGCGACTTAGTGCCTATACAGAGTTCGGTGAGGTTTGCGCTTATGCAGAGTTCAGCGACTTGGTGCCTATACAGAGTTCGGCGAGGTTTACGCTTATGCAGAGTTCAGCGACTTTGTGCCTATACAGAGTTCGGCGAGGCTTGTGCTTATGCAAAGTTCAGCGACTTTGTGCCTATACAGGGTTCGGCGAGATTTGCGCTTATGCAGAGTTCAGCGACTTGGTGCCTATACAGAGTTCGGAGAGATTTGCGCTTATGCAGAGTTCAGCGACTTTGTGCCTATACAGAGTTCGGCAAGGTTTGCGCTTATGCAGAGTTCAGCGACTTTATGCCTATATAGAGTTTGGCGAGGTTTGCGCGTATGCAGAGTTCAGTGACTTGGTGCCTATACAGAGTTCGGCGACGTTTGTGCTTATGCAGAGTTCAGCGACTTTGTGCCTATACAAAGTTCGATGAGGTTTGCGCTTATGCAGAGTTTAGCGACTTTGTGCCTATACAGTCTTCATTCCGACTGAAGTTATTTTCCTATCTTCAGTCTTCTTTGATGGTCTGCACCTCTGAACCACTTGCCAACCAGCTTCGGGGATTGTTGGTTGCTGCGAGGTGAGGGAAGTAGAACCCTCCGGATGCGAGGAAGATCATTGTAGTTGCCATTGTAGTTTTGATGATTAATTCTTTTCTATTTTTCTATCCTTTCATCTCTCTCTCTCTCTCTCTCTCTCTCTCTCTCTCTCTCTCTCTCTCTCTCTGTGTGTGTGTGCACAGTCATACATGCATTAGAGCATTCCACAGTTTTCAAAAGGAGAGGAAGTGTGACCTTACCAATCGCGATACAGCTCAATGATAGACAAAATGTACGAACATGACTCATATTATCATTTTAAAATTCTTTTCCCTTAAAGATAAAGGGAAGAACGTTCCCATTAAGAGTCGCCAGTTTGACACCCGTGAAGGTGCTGAACATTTCTCCTTGCGGTAGCCTTTCTCATATACACATCACTGTCTACAAATGATTTATCTTAGAATGTCTATTTACTCAGAAATAACCAGAGATTCTGGGTTTGATCCCCAACAGAGTCGTTAGTTTGTTAAAACTAGAAAAATGCTCAAAAGGGCAGTTTTTCCTGTGTTTCATTATTCTGGGGGAATTCTGAGTATAGAGACATTCATGGACAATCATAAGCAATCACCAAATGTACACAAGAGAGATATCGCAAGGAGAATTTTATTTCAGAGATTCTGAGATCTTTTACATTTCAGGCTGTGATACTAGTCATACTGTAACGACCCGAGATTTTTGACTCTCGTGTATAACACGACGGCCGAATTTCCAAGTAAATCATGGACTAATTGATTTGTTAAATAATGAAATATAGCATTTAAGCACAATGGCGGAAACAATTATCATCTTATTCTATTAAACTTACTACATCATCATCAATGTTTAAATAAGGGAACCAACCAATATCCATACTGATTAATTAAAATACAAAACCATGTCTTCTCTTGAAGACTTATTACAATTCCATAAATTTATCAACTACTCAAAAGAAATATTTAATACATGATAACATCAATTAAGTTTATCTAACATCGTCATCCGCCATGTGATCATACGAACCATCGAACTCTTTTCCTTAAAAATCGGGTTCAATACCTGGATCTTCACCTGCATCACCTAAATTGTGTTTGGGATAGCGTTAAACGCTATCATAGTGGGGAATATTTCCTCCAAGACAATCAAGAATAATAATAACGGTACAGAGTAAACGCAAGCAGTATATTATCATTTAATCAAATCAAAACAACCAATTAAAAATCTTTGTTAATGCGATGCATGGAATGCATGCTCTGGCTAAGGCACCTTGGCTAGAATTACAATACATGAAGTGGGAGACTCCCTGTTACGACTTCATGTTAGCCACTAGTCACCAGAGGTTCCTGGGACGCACAAGCCCATAGTTTTGCCCGACCACGTGAGAAACGGGACGCTCATAGCCCAAATCTACACGTGACAGTGTACGGGAGAAGTAGGACGCTCTAGCCTATTCTCAATTCCGTACACCCACATGGAGCCAAGTGAATGCATGACTTTAGTTTCACCTTTATTTAAGTATTTTCGCATACAACCGGTTTAAATAAAGCTCAGTGGTCACTATGGGGAGTCGCAAGCAACCCAGCATAGGCCGACAGCACAGGATTAGTGTCCATAGCACCAACCCCGGCTCATGAGAATTTGTATACCATTACTGTCCACTCATTGTCCCGTTTTATGATTTCATCATGTCCCCAAAAGACAATGTTGTACATCATGACCAAATTCATTAAAATACCCATGTACTGTAAATGGATCAAATCAAGCATCATGTACATGTAAGGATCCATTAACAAGCAATCACTTCATTCTCTCAGTTAAGTCAAGATATATTCTTCCATCATGGACACCTCTCATGGGTTCCATCTCTCTACATCGAATAATTTTACCAACTTAGGGACAAAGAGTATACAATAATGGGATGTCCATATGATGATCTTATACACATATTTCATATCACAATATGAAAACCAATGTTACTTAAATACATGGACTAAGAAAATAAGGGCATGGATTTCACAAAAATAAATAACACAAATACACATGTTTCTTAGTAAAAAATCTAAAAAAAAAATCACATCACCATATAATGATATTCATTACAAATCTCACATCAAACTTCATATTATATGGATAAGTAATTCAAAACAAAACAACTTCACATGCCACAAAAGAAACTTATGATAATCGTGATATTATTAATGAAAAGCTTGAAGGAAAATTCTCACCTTAGGATAGACTCAGAAGAAGAGGGTTGTAGAAGATCCTAGCCGCTGGAAAAATATGAAAAAGAACTCTCTTCTCTTCTCTCTCTCTCTCTCTCTCTCTCTCTCTCTCTCTCTCTCTTCTCTCTTTCTCTAAGGCATGGAGGCTAGGGTCAGGAGAAGGATTTGGAGGTGCGTAGTAGAAATATGGAGAGGGATGTGCACGCGAGGTCTTGTGTAACAACTTCTTGAGGTGGGTTTCTCAAATCTCAATATTCGGATGATCTATGATCAATTACAATCTGTTCATCTTATCAAGCTCGAAGAGTAGAGTCAGAATACGTAAATTTCTTGATGATCCACATTCTAGATTGGCCGATCTTTGAAAATGGCCCGACGGGTGCTAAAATGGGCTATATCTCAATTAACGGTCTACGCTTGATGATCAGGGCCCAAATTTTGGAAAAATATGTAGTCATGATAGGCAAACAATTGTATAAAATTTAGTGGTTGATTGATGGTGAGGAATGCCTAGATATGAAATTCCAACTTTTGGCGGAAAAGGAAGGGGCTGGCTTTGTGGTTCAACGGTGTAGGATTATAGATCGGGGTCCAAACTTTGTGTAAACTCGTAGTTATATGAGTATAATAAGTGGTCCAAATTTGAGAAGCGATTGATGGTGAGAAGTGGGTAAATTGAAAGGTTCGGATTTAAAAAGAGTTAGTAACTCATTAATTTCTAAAACGGGACAACTTCGCGCATAAGAAAGATGCTTATCAAGGTGGGGCACTCAAATCACACTATTGGTCCATGATAAAGACGATCTAAGTCACTCATATGAAGAAAAATATTCGACTACGACTAACCATCTACTTTCCTTCACTCGATGGACATGAAAATCAAGGGTTAAGGGGCTGATTTGACAATTGGACTACTTCTACTATGATTTAAGGGCTGAAATTTGACATGTATGGTTAATAAGTGCCCAAATGCTTAAATCTAGGGTTTTACGTGAAAGTGATCGTCAGAAACTATAATACTTAAAAATGACATCTTAACTTAAGTTTAACTAATGGCATTTTCGTAATTATTTGAAAAGTGTGTGATTTTTGAAATCTGATCTTTCTATGATGTTTATGAGATCATTCTAAACAATTTTTATAAAGGGTCACCTATCGGATCTCCTACGGATGTCCCGCTATTCGCAAATCAACGGTAAATGTACGATAATTAAAAAAAATAAATTAAAAATGAATTTTCAAAAATTTTCAAATAAATCTCGAAAATCTGGGGCGTTACACATAAGCCTTTAATTACATCAATGGATGATCACCCTAGATTAAAAGACAAAAGTAAATGAATGCATGCATCATAGATAAGTTAAATAAAGTATTAAGAGAGCATGAATGTAAATGAAACAAATCACAAACAACACAAAAAATTTTACGTGGAAACCCTTGCGGGAGAAAACCATGGCACAAAGTGACAAAATTCCACTATGAATGTAGTCATACAATAGATGGAATATTAGAGAGAAAGCCCAGGTAGATTGGTTAAGTAATTTAAATCGTTAGGGACTATGGTCTTGAGTTCATGGTCGTATAGACCCTATTTGTTTTCTTGTTATGGACTGAGACATGTTTCTAGACAAGTAGGATGTCTATGTCCCATTTTCTTTTGGATTGTCCGGGTTAAGAGACTATCAAGATTCTATCAAGTGGTGCAACTCTGGGCCATTGGCCTCTGGAATACACGAGCATCAAAATGTTGGTCGGCATGACCCAAGGCCCGCGTCCGTATTTTTATGACGGGTGACCTTAAGAAAGCACTCCGCAACTGCCTCATCAGCTCAACTGACGGACCCATTGTTGATGGGTAGGGCATCAACTGTCAAGATAAGCCCCAAAAACTAGGCTGAAAAATAAAAAAAGGAACTGCCTGTATTTAAAATCTGCTTTAAAAAGTGCATGGCCGACCTGTCATCTGGCCGGCCGGACCATAGGTCGATCTTCACAAAATCACTCTAGAGATATTTCTATTTTTAGAGGGTATAGCAGGCCGACCAGTGGCTGTGGTCGGCCTGCCAGTCAAGCTGTAAATTGTGACTTTTTTCACACTTTTCTTCCTTCATTGCATTGCATCTTTCCTCCATCTCTTATCCTTTATTTCTTTGATCTTCAAGGGATACAAAGTGACTCTTTTAACCATGAATTGGTGAAGTCTCCCTCTCATTCCTACAATCACAAAAACATGTATTAGATGAGTCTTTTAAGTATGCAAACCATGCATATAATGTGATGTAATGGGTTATAATATGTATAAAATGGAAGCTCAACACACTTCTTCCGAGATCCAACAATTCTTCGAAGCTTCTTGAACTACTGGTCTTTTGTTACCCATTCGTTCCACTTTTCATATGGAGAGACGAGCATAACCTTATGGGATCTTCGGATGATGGCTGGCTTGTCCATAATAGGAGAATATTACCAAGAATACATCCCAACTGATGAAGAGTTGTCTTCATCTCGGCTTGAAAGTCCTCGAGATGCTTATCATTTAAAGGTTTGTTTGGAGTTGTTCACTGAGTTATCGCAGTTCGACAATATTACAAAGATTCATTATGATGACTAGTTGATCTACCTCAGCGAGAGGATGAAGTAACATTTCTTCTTATACCTCCTTTTGTACTTTATATTTTTCATGCTTTTAGTTTCTTTGCTTCTGACATGGGGCATTTCTTTCTTCTTAAAGCATTGATTATGAAAAATATGAGATCTCGCCAGAAGACTAGGACTTAACGAGGGAACGTTTCGAACAAAAGTTTTGCAATCCGAATGAGCTTGCACCATCTTGTGAATTGGCGAGCTTCTTAGCATACTGGCTGTCGGCAGTTATGTTGCCTAGCTCCAAGGGTACTGATGGAGTTAGGGTTTCTTGCTTCGTCGTGGCTGGAGCTCTTGCAAATGGTCGTCGATATTCTCTAGCATCGTCGGTGTTATGAAGTCTGTATAGGGCTTTCGGCAATATTGCCAGTAACAAGGATTAACCCTAGCGAGGGATGAACACGACTTATTGTCCATGGCATTTCTTCTACGGATGGTTGGGTATATATTTCCCGTGGACATATGGAATGGATCTCTTTCAGTATTTCCATACCGATCATGCACCTCTTTATCGCTACAGAAAGCTTAAGATGATAGTGCAGTCATCTAATTGGATAGCTTAAAAAATCGACAGTTGGGTGGAGATTTGCTTCTACCACTTTCCCGTTTGTAATGTCAAATAGGATCGAGAAGTCTTTGACGATGAGCATTCTGTGGATAATATTGACAGAGAGTTCTTGATATATATTCGTACTGCTTCACTTTCGTTGCGCAAAGGAATAGAGTTCTGGTGGGAGCCTTATTATCCTAGTCGGTTTGCCAAGAAATTCGGATATGATCAGGGCGTTCCGATGACATTACCGGATGTAACTAAAGTAGAGCGGGCGTATGGCACGAGTCCTGCTCACTGGGAGTGGATATGGCATCAACTTTTGATGACGTGAACGGGCGCGAGGTTCATGCTTCCTGGTCTTTACCAAAAAACTGGCAGTCCTTATGGCTGGATGAGATGGTGGGTGCATCAATATGCTCTAATTCGGAACAACAGCTTTGTTGATGATCCAATCTACATTCCCTCTCCAAACCTGCTAGAGATTTTCATTGATGGACCTGGTTATTTTAGAGAGCAGGTTGAAGCATATCTATCGTCATGTATTAGTCATAAGACTTCTCTGAGTGCATCAATTGACTGTCATAAGAAGGACACAACATTGGACGACAAGCATATTTTTTTAGTACCTTTGGTGAAATGGTCACAAGAAGCAGGGTTCACACGCCTTCTGGTGGTCGGAGGCGATAAGGATGACAGTCGGGTAATTAGTGAAGATGACCCGATGATGATTGGGGCGGCGAATGAAATATCAGACCATGTCGGCGTGAGAGAGTAGGCTGGGCCGATTGGAGAGGATAATCTGTAAGGGACTACTATGCTGACGAATGACACAACTATATCTGTAGCCCTTGGTGTTTCTAATGTTGAGGATATGGCAAAGTTGCGAGCGATAGCTGAAGTGATTAATGCTGATAGTGGTATTGCTGAACCTTTGGACGTGACTCTGACGCTATTGACTGAGGTCACTGAGCCATTCGTTGATGCAATGAAACATAATGCGGATTCCTCGGAACCTATTGCCGACTCATCTTTTGGTATAACTCTTTCGTAATTTTTTGGTGTATTCTTTTTCTGTACTTATTATTTCATTGTATACTCGCCTTGTTGGTATTGCCAATTCTGATGCTACTGCTCACGAAACATTTGATATTCCTTATTTTGATCATTTAGACTGTTTCAGACAGAGCATACTAAGAAGTCCACTGTCCAGTATCTCAAAGGTGTTGACTAAGCCATGCGAGTGGCATACGTTGGGAGCTGGAGTGAAGGCATTGGAAGCTTGCATAAGAGTAATCGGGCCTGATGTATCCAAAATAGTCTGTCGCATTTCTTCTTTCGAGGATTCTGTTGCGCAGGTTACTATGGTTGAACGGATTGAACCTGACCCTACGGCTGAAGAAAAACGGCAAGTGCTGTCTTCTTTGCGGCCTGTTGTTGAGCTCTTAATTGTGCATATTCTAACACCAATTCATCACTCATTGTGCATAGTTTCTTGGTTTAAAGACTAATCTAATGCATGGATTTGTGATTGTAGGAATAAGAGAGAGGATTTATCAAATGAAGGCTTAAAGATGCTATTTACAAGCATGGAAGAGCACAAGATTAAGCATGAAAGGGTGGAAGAAGGAAGCAAAGGAGATAAAGAAAAGAAGGAAGAAAAGGATACTGAAGACCGGTCGTCCATAGCCAGGATCAGTCGTCCCACCGGTCTGACTACTCAACACAGGAGGAACTTCAAACCAAAAGTCACTGGACCAGTTGAGACTGGTCGTACGACCGATCGTTCACCACTCAGACCGGTCGTGCGACCGGTCGTGCGTTCAACAGGAAATTGTGAAAACTCTCTGGACAAATTTGGTGGTTTTGAGACCGGTCGTGTGATCGGTCGTCCAGGAGCTCAGACCGGTAGTGCGATCGGTCGTCCAGGAGCTCAGACCGGTCGTGCGACCGGTCGTCAGCGTAATAGAGCTTGTGCATGAAGCTCTGATTTTCTCTGCGCAATTGCATAATTCTTTGCGCAATCTGGAATCTTCCGCACCAATCTATAAAAGGGATTTCTCCTCTTCATACCAGGGCATGCTAGGACGTGAGGATCATCAAGGAGGCTTTGGGGACGGATTCTACTTCAAGTTTTCCTAGTTTTTCTTTTAGTTTTAGTAGTTTTTATGTTTTTAAGGCTTTTAGTTTAAGGATGTTAGAGATGAACTAAAAGGATTGATGCAACCTAGGTTTTCTTTTTATGTTTTAATTGAAGAATTTAGTTCAATATGAGTTTGAATCAAGTACTAGTTTGGTTTTACTTTGATCTCTTGATGACTCCGGGCTCATGTGATTCTTAGTGATTCTAAACTTAGTAGCTTATCTTCTAAGCATTGGTTATGCTTGTGTAGTTCATTGATCTATCATCGACTCCGGGCATGGTAGATCCTTTGATTGCCTTATGTACAATGGGCTGAGCTTCATGTGGGAACTTGTTCACTCCCCAAGTGTAGGGTTGCGAAGTAGTAATAATTCGGAAAGACCGAGTATCGTTCCCACAGAGATTTATGAATGGGTATTCTCAGAATTTAACTAAAATAACTAATAATTAAGATTTTATTAAGAACTAAAGCTGAAAAATAATGATTTGGGTTTAAATAGTGAATGTGTAAGGTAATATCAATCTAAAAAGGCACTAGAGCGCCAAGCATCCACTTTTGATAAGTTTCAATGCATCAACACAACTAGGTCTCTCATAACTCACTCGGAATCGAATTCATATCTCTGTCCGATCGGAATATAGAGCGGTTAAATCAACAATTATCCAAAACAGTTGCTTATTCATTGATTCAATTCCCACAACAATGCTCAGGCCTTGGGCACACTCAATTGTGTAGGCCAAGCCTCTTTCCAATCTAGTTGAGATTCATAACCATAGCTTTCATCAAATCCTGTCACTAGACTTGATTACAACTAATGATTAGAACTCTAATTAAATTAAAATCAATCAGCAAACAGCTATTTCATATTATAATAAAAAGATAAGAACTTTAGTTGAATAAGTTCCCACATGAAGATTGGGCCATTGTACACAAGGCAATCAAAGGGTCTACCATGCCCGGAGTCGATGATAGATCAATGAACTACACAAGCATAAACAATGCTTAGAAGGTAAGCTACCAAGCTTAGAATCACGAAGAATCACATGAGCCTGGAGTCATCAAGAGATCAAAGTAAAACCAAACTAGTACTTGATTCAAACTCATATTGAACTAAAATTCTTCAATTAAAACATAAAAGGAAACCTAGGTTGCATCAATCCATCAAAAACAAATCAAAAGCTTCACCTCTTAGCCCTAGCTAAGAGGTTTTAGTTCATCTCTAACATCCTTGAACTAGAAGCCTCAAAAACATAAAAAAAAACTACTAAACAGGAAGAAAACTAAGAAAACTTGAAGTAGAATCCGTCTCCCAAGCAATCCCCACGTCCTAGCATGCCCTGATATGAACAGAAGAAGTCCTTTTATAGCTTGGAGGCGTCTATTGCGTAAGAAACTTCCAAATTGCGCGTAAAAATACGCACTTGCGCAGAGAATTTTGGCGCCCCAAAATAGAAACTTCCGTTTTTGCATGGCTGACCGGTCGCACGACTGGTCGGACTGGCCTGGCCGACCGGTCATGACCAGTCGGACCTGTCTGTTGATAGCGTCCAGCGAGTGTAGTGGATAGGCGACCTGCTGGCCGATCGGTCTTGACCGGTCGGACTGGGTTGGCCGACCGGTCACGACCGGTCGGACTTTATAATTCCTCTGTCCAGTGATGTTTGCACAGAAATCTCTTTCTGTTGAATAGCCAGACCGGTCGGACGCCCGGTCCTAGGCTTTGGACGACCGGTCGGAGGACCGGTCGTGGGTGCCTTTTCTCTGTCTTCTTTTCTTCTCTCCTTTGCTTCTTTCTTCTACCCTTTCATGTTTGATCTTGTGGTCTTCAATGCTCGAAAGGAGCTCTATTTAGCCTTCAATCAGTGAAATCTCCATCTTGTCCCTTCAATCATAAATCATGCATTAGAGTAGTCCTTTAAACATGTAAACCGTGCATAATGATTGATGAATTGGGGTTAGAATATGCACAATTAAGAGCTCAACACACCCCCCAACCAGCATTTTGCTAGTCCCGAGCAAAACATGCGTGAAACAAGTTTCATTCTCCAAAACCTAACTCTCCCCTAAAAACTATTCTTCTATACATTCCAAAACACATAAGCGTAAAAATCAGAGAAATTAGGTGATAAAGGTTGAAACCTTAAACTCTCATAACATAATAAGGGTTTATATGAAATTCCCGCTGATTGATTGATAAATAGAAGAACTTGAACAAATTCAACCTAGTGTGCATAGTGAAGGTTCATCTCATGAGTTTTCAGGATTATCTTCTTCATAAATCAACTAAACTATAGATCTCAAGGTGCATAGAGCAACAACAAGCCTATGACAGGAATTTGCCTTACCGTCCTTCCGACGACTTTCACACTACGTCCCATTTCCGGCTTTGGTTATAGGTAGACCATCCCCCGGTTGGTAGTAGGTAGCCCTAATCGGAATTTTCCACCATTTTCCATCATTCCCAATTTCATCATTCCTTTCCTTTTTCTTTTACATTAGATAGGATTTTTAGAAATCCATATCTTTCGTTATTTTTCCATGGACAAGGATGGACAAAGTACCCCGGCTTGGTTTCTCAATACCTTAAATCAAGGTCTAGTTAATCCACAAATCACATAATCCTTTCAAATCATGAAAATCGTGTAATGTGAACTAGGTGCAAAAGGTGTTCAACTTTTCTATCAATCATAAAAATAGGTGAATTCACATATAAAATCATTATATTAAGAGAAATTCAAAGCTTGCAACATCCCTCACTTCATATCTCCTCTTCTTATACTTATGCCATCTCGAATGCATAGAATCAAAGTTTTCCAAAAGAGTTTTGAATTTTAGAAAAATCGAAAAATTTCTACATCATTGCTCGAAATGTCACAAAAAGTAGTAGATTCATCTGAGGAATCTCTCACCCCCCAACCAAAACTTCACATTGTCCTCAATGTAAGAACGTGTACAATGAATGCAACACATGAGAGCAATGACAAAACAAAAAGGAGTGAGAAAGAGAGATATCACCTGAAGCATATATTCCATGGCAAGATTAGCTTTTGGAGATGGATTACTTAACAAATAAATCAACTATCAAAGCAAATCCTAATGGGAAAGCATTCTAAAAAATCATCCTCCGTCAGACTAGGAGGTTAATCCCAACAACTCATCCAAAAGCATAAAGTCAAGCAGAATCATTAGATGGATCAAAAGGTTTCGCAGTAACGTCATCCAATATCCTGCTTTACAATATACATGTGTGTAATTGATCCAGATAACCCAGTGAAAATCCCAAAAAGGAATTTCAGCGGGTTCCTTAATATTTTCATCACATGTAAAAGAGGAGACATCATCATATTTATCAGAAAAAATATGTCTCCATTCAGATTTTCCTGGGCTTTGGTATTGCAAATATGGATCATCCCAGGGTTGGTGGAGTTCGGTATGCATGATCCACAAAGGTGTGGAGATATGAATTGAGTTCTCAGCACAACAAGGTGTTGTTTCCACATCCTTCTCTCGGCTAGCGTCATATGCCGATACCGACTCTAAAAGTGTGACCATATCCCTTATCATATCATCGTTCTTATCAAGAGAGTAAGTCACGTCTTCGTCTAAGTGACCGGAGTAAAAAGGTGAGAGGGATTCATCTTCCACAATAGAATTGATCATGTTTATTTCGTGGACCTCCTCATCTTCATCCTCTTGTTGGTTGTCAACATTGAAAGCATTCAACTCAATCGTCATATTGCCAAAAGACATTTGTATGACCCCACTCCTACAATTTATGATAGCGTTTGATGTAGCTAGAAATGGGCGGCCAAGTATGACAGGAATTTGAGGGCCAATATTAACCATAGGTTGTGTGTCCAAGACAATGAAGTCCACCAGGTAGTAGACTTTGTCAACTTGGACAAGAACATCCTCAATCACCCCTCTCGGAATACGAATCGATCGGTCAGCAAGTTGTAATGTGGTTTTAGTGGGTTTTAATTCACCTAAACCCAATTGTTCATAGACCGAAAAGGGAATTAAGTTCACACTTGCCCCTAAATCAAGTAAAGCATGTTTCACCCGGTAGTCTCCAATCACACATGATATTGTCGGACAACCGGGATCTTTGTATTTCTTAGGCATCCCGTAATTTATAATGGCACTTACATTCTCTGTCAAAAATGCCTTCTTTTGCACATGTATTTTTCTTTTTACCGTGCAAAGGTCTTAAAAATTTAACATATGACGGTATTTGTTTAATGGCATCCAACAATGGGATGTTGATTTTGACTTGCTTGAAAACCTCCAAAAATTCCTGATTTATCTTGAGGTTTAAATGCAATCAAGCGTTGGGGGAATGGAGCAACGGGCCTATATTCTTTCAATGGCTCTTTTTCATTCATGGCGGTGATAGGTCCATCATCCTCTTGGGAAGATATCGGATCATTAGGCGTTGAAACCTTCACCGGATCAGATTTTTCAATAATTTTACCACTTCTAAGAGTGGTGATGGCCTTAGCATGTTCCATGTGTTGGTTAGAAGAATTAGGCACGCTTATTTCACATTGTGGTTTTGGATTTGGTATGGGTTGGGCTGGAAGAATCCCTTCCCTTGCGTTTAAGCGAGCCTTGATTTCCTCCACCGAATTTTTAAGCTCAAGCATTATCGTATGGTTGGATTGATTTATTTGAGCTTAACCTTCCATGAATGCTTTCAAAGTATCCTCTATAGGCATTTGAGGTGGGGCCATAGGAATTTGCATTGGGGGCCCCCTTTGTGGATTATTTTGATTAGCCGTGTTTTATTGAGTGTTCGCTCGCCTCAAGTGTAAGGCTGCGATGTAGTAATAAAACTCGGTAAGACCGAAGTCGATCCACAGGGAAATAGTAACAGCTACCAAATCACTCCAGCAACTCGGTTTTTTTAAAAGAAATCAGATTTAATTGAATGCTTACTTAAAACAGGAACTTAATAAAAAAATCAGAGATAATAAGTACTAAGGCTTTCAAGGATCCACTTGTAGCAATCCTATGTCAATTCAGTCAATCCAAGTAGAAAACACAACTAGAATTGAAGTCCTATCTCTCATCTAGTTGGAAAATAAAGCATTCACACACATTCCATCACATTCAAGTTGAACTTCCAAGTTCTAGTTCCATTCAATCAATACAAAACTCAAAACTATAGCCTGCGGAGTAACAGCCATGCCTCTGGACTATGGCCTGCTCAAGGATTACTATAATCCGAATGTAGATAAACAAACATGATAATCTCAGAGAATTAAAAGGAATTCATGTCCGGAGCACATAAACTCAGATAAAACATCTCAAACTACCATTATTTGGAACTAAACCATGCAAAAATCCAAACTTGAATGTAAATTACTTGAATTAAACTTAAACCAACATAGAATTAGCTACAAGCTTCACCTCTCAGCCTTAGCTGAGAGGTTTTAGCCGAGCATAGTCATGCTACAACTAAAAACTCTGAAATAAAGTATAAAAATAGAAAAACCCGAATAGGAGAGTTGCAGCCGCTCCACAATCGCCTTCACTCTCCAAACTCACGTTTCTTAGCCTCCCTGATACCCTAGGGAGAGCTCCTAGGTGTCCTTTTATAGCAAGCAACCTCCCTTGCGTCGGATCCTGCAAAAGACTTCGCATTGCGCAGCAATTTTCGGAGTCCTAATATAGAAAGGACTTTCCATACGCAGGGCCGACCGGTCGTGACCGGTCGGGCTGATGTTTTACACATTCCAGGGGGTGCTGCTGACCGGTCAAGACCGGTCGGTCAGAGTCTAGCCATTATTCCAGCAACTGTGGCCGACCGGTCATGATCGGTCGGACCAAGTTGTCCATCCATCCAGTGTATACAGCCGACCGGTCAAGACCGGTCGGGCTCCTCTATCCAATTTCCAGTATGCATGGCCGACCGGTCTTGACCGGTCGGCCTATTCTTCTATGTGATCAGCAACCGTGGCTGAGCGGTCATGACCGGTCAGCCCTCTTCACTTTGTTCTTCTTTCTTACTTTTCGTCTCTTCTTTCCTTCTTTCTCTTCTCCTTGCTTTCTTCTATCTTTGATTTTCTTTCGTCCTTCATACAAAAGCTCCAAAAGCGTTCCTTTAATCCAATTGAATGAAGTCCGCTCTCATCCCTTGTAATCACAAAACATGTGTTAGGTAGGCCTTTAAACCATAAAAATCATGCAAACCATGTAGTGTAATGGGCAATGCAATGTATAAATTGGAAGTTCAACACACCCCCCAGCCAGCTTTTTGCTAGTCCCGAGCAAAACATGCGTGAAAACAATTTTAAACCTCCAAACCCAACTCTCTTCTAGAAACCATGATTCTACCCACTCCAAGATGTACAAGTATAAAATTTGGAGAAATTAGGTGATAGAAGCTGAACCTTGGACTCTCAAAACATAAGAAGTGTTTACATGAAGTTCCCGCTGATTGATTGATAAATAGAAGAACTCGAACAAATTCAACCTAGTGTGTATAGTGAAAATTCATCTCATGAGTTCCTGGGATCATCTTCTTCATAGATTAGGTAAACCAATGATTTTAAAGTGCACAGAGCAACAGCAAGCCTATGATAGGAATTTGCCTTACCGTCCTTCTGACGGCTTTCACACTACGTCCCATTTCCGGCTTTGGTTACGGTTCGACCATCCCCCGGTTGGTAATAGGCAGCCCTTTTCGGAATTTTCCACCATTTTTCTTTCCGTCCCGATTTCATCCTTTCTTTCCTTTTTCTTTTAAATTAGATAGGATTTTTAGAAATCCATATCTTCCGTTATTTTCCCATGGACAAGGATGGACAAAATACCCCGGCTTGGCTACTCAACACCTTTAAATCAAAGTCTAGCTAATCCACAAATCACATAACCCTGTCACTCATGAAAATCGTGTAATGTGAACTTGGTGCAAAGGTGTTCAAATTTTCTATCAATCACAACAATAGGGGAACTAACATATAAAATTATTATGTTGGGAGAAATTCAAAACTACAACATCACACACTTCGTATCTCCTCTTCTTATACTCATAGCATCTCAAATGTATAAAAACAAGATTTTCTGGAAGAGTTTTGAGAAGTTAGAAAATTCGAAAAAAAAAAATTGTGCATATGAAGCTCGAAATGTTGCAATATGCTAGATGAAGAATCTCATCTCACCCCCCAACCAAATCTTGCATTGTCCCCAATGTAAAAAGATAGTCAATTAGCATGAACATGAGAGCAATGGTAAACAATGAGAGAGTGAGAACAATAGTACCTGATAGAGCGATCATGGAATTTTCCAACCCAACAACTAAAACCTATGAAAACAGTAAAACAAAACTAAACCTACCTATGCTATACCTCCATCAGACTAGGAGATCAATCATCCTGATAGACAGGATCATTCAGGGGGATGGACATGTCCTCTGAATCAAATTTCTCAACAAATGGTTTAAGGCGTTGTCCATTAACTTTGAAACAGTCACCATTCGCTGCATTCTCAATCTCAACAGCCCCATGAGGAAAAACTTCTTTGACAATATATGGGCCGGTCCATCGAGATCGTAATTTTTTCGGAAAAAGATGAAGTCGGGCATTATACAAGAGCACTTTCTGCCCTTCATGGAAAGATTTCCTTAAGATGTGCTTGTCATGAAAGGCCTTCATCTTGCTCTTGTAAATTCTCGAATTCTCATATGCATCATTCTGGATCTCATCAAGCTCATTTAATTGAAGTTTGCGAAGCGAGCTAGCCTTGTCAATGTCAAAATTTAAAGCCCGAATCGCCCAATAGGCTTTGTGTTCTATTTCCACAGGCAAGTGGCAAGCTTTCCCATAGACAAGTCTATAAGGGGACATTCCAATGGGTGTCTTGTAGGCAGTACGGTGAGCCCAAAGTGCATCATCTAATCTTAGGGACCAATCCTTGCGATCCGATCTCACCGTCTTTTCCAAAATCTGCTTGATTTCCCTATTGGAGATTTCAGCTTGTCCACTTGTTTGTGGGTGGTACGGGGTACTCACTTTGTGCCTAATACCATATTTTTTTATCAAAGTTTCAAAAGGTCTATTGCAAAAGTGAGAACCACCATCACTAATAATGGCTCGAGGCGTCCCAAATCTAGAAAGTATGTTTTCTTTGAGAAACTTGAGAACCGTACGATGATCGTTGTTCTACATGGGATAGCCTCTATCCATTTAGACACATAGTCTACGGCAAGCAGAATATAGACATGTCCAAAAGATGAGGGGAATGGTCCCATGAAATCGATGCCCCAACAGTCAAAGACTTCAAGATGTTGAATTGGGGTGAGAGGCATCATATTTCGACGGGATAATCCTCCTAACTTCTGGCAGCGCTCGCACGCTTTGCAAAACTCGTGGGTGTCCTTAAATAACATGGGCCAATAAAAACCACACTGCAGAATTTTTGCAGTTGTTTTCTTGGCTGAAAAATGACCCCCACATGCTTGATCATGACAAAAGGAGATGACTGAATTGTGTTCATCATCGGGGACGCATCTCCTTATAATTTGGTCTGGGCAATATTTAAACAACAGAGGTTCATCCCAGAAAAATCTTCGCACTTTCCTTAGAAATTTACGTCTATCTTGCGCAGTCCAATGAGTCGGCATCGCACCTGTGGAAAGATAATTGGCTATATCAGCGTACCATGGTGGATGCATAGCAACAAAGAGTTGCTCATCAGGGAATGAGTCCTCAATAGGTGACTCGTCAATGGAATTTGGTAGGACTAGGCGGGATAGATGATCCGCCACCACATTTTCTACCCCCTTCTTATCTTTGATCTCTAAGTCGAATTCTTGAAGGAGTAGGATCCATCTTAGCAAACGGGGCTTAGCATCCTTCTTAGAAAGAAGGTATTTCAGCGCCGCATGATCCGTATAGACAATAACTTTGGATTCTATTAAGTATGGCCTGAATTTGTCCAAGGCAAAAATGACAGCTAAGAGCTCTTTCTCCGTAGTCGAATAATTAACTTGGGCAGGATTCAAGGTCCTACTTGCGTAGTAGATGACATGGGGCTTTTTATCTTTCTTTTGGCCTAACACCGCCCCAATAGCAAAATCACTCGCATCGCACATCAACTCAAAAGGCATGGACCAATCTGGTGGTTGCATGATAGGAGCGGTTGTCAACATGTCTTTTAGCTTTGAAAAAGCTAATTGACATTCGGCACTCCACTCAAATTGGTTCTCCTTTTATAGAAGGTTGCATAAAGGCCTTGAGATGTGACTAAAATCCTTTATAAACCTTCGATAGAAACCGTCGTGTCCAAGGAAGGACCGCACATCGCGTATGCTTTTGGGTGATGGTAGATTGGAAATTATGTCAATTTTCGCCCTGTCTACCTCTATTCCATTGGACGAGATGATATGTCCAAGGACTATTCCTCTTTGTACCATGAAATGGCACTTTTTCCAGTTTAATACAAGTTGCTTTTCCTCACACCTCATCAAGACCAACTTCAAGTGCTCGAGATACTCATCAAATGTACAACCAAAAACAGAAAAGTCATCCATGAACACCTCAAGAAACTCACCCACCATGTCCGAGAAAATACTCAACATGCATCGTTGGAATGTGGCGGGTGCATTGCATAACCTGAATGGCATCCTTCGGTAAGCGAAGGTACCAAACGGGCATGTAAATGTGGTTTTCTCTTGGTCTTCCGGAGCTATCTCAATTTGGTTGTATCCGGAATAGCCATCTAGGAAGCAATAATAGGGATGGCCTGCCAACCTCTCCAAAATTTGATCCATAAATGGGAGGGGGAAGTGGTCTTTCCTAGTGACCGTGTTGAGCTTCCTATAATCAATGCACATACGCCAACCGGTGGTCACTCTAGTCGGTATAAGCTCGTTGTTGGCGTTTTCAATGATGGTAATACCGGATTTCTTGGGGACAACTTGGGTAGGACTCACCCATTGGCTATCTGAGATGGGGTAGATGATACCCACATCCAATAGCTTTAACACCTCGGCTTTGACAACCTCCATCATGTTTGGATTTAGCCGTCTTTGAGGTTGTCTAGTCGTTTTTGCATTTTCTTCAAGGTGTATACGGTGAGTGCAAACCGAAGGATCTATCCCTTTGAGATCCGCTATTGTCCAACCTATGGCTTCCCGGTGTTTTTTGAGTAACTCAATCAACTTGAGCTCTTGGTCTCTCTCTAGGTGGGAGGCAATGACAACTGGGAAAGCTTCCTCTTGACCCAAATATGCATATTTAAGCTCGGATGGCAGTCGTTTGAGGTCAAGCTTCGGTGGTTTGATGTTAGACGGTAGAGGCCTTGATGTGGTTGGTGGCAATTTTTCAAAATGGGGCCTCCATCGGCTAGTATCAACTACCGGTCTTACTGCTTGCACAATTTCACTAATGATGGGGTCTTCAGAATCCATGAAGTGTGCTAAGCATGTCTCCAAGCTTTCTAGTGGTTCAAGTTGGAGGAGTTCTTCTTCTTCAAAAATTTCCAGCATGTTTACATCGAAGAACTCATCATCATCGACATCCCTATGTCTTTTACCCAGGTGAAACACATTTACCTCTAGTGTCATGTTTCCGAAAGATAGTTGCATCACCCCATTCCAGCAATTGATGATTGCATTTGATGTGGCAAGGAATGGGCGGCCTAATATTACCGGTATTTGGGTGCTAGCATCCAAAACCGGTTGTGTGTCCAAGACTATAAAATCTACCGGGTAGTAGAATTTTTCAACCTGGACTAGAACATCCTCAACTATCCCCCTCGGTACACGGATAGATCTATCAGCGAGTTGCAATGTGGTTTTGGTGGGTTTTAATTCACCAAGACCCAATTGCTCATATACCGAGTATGGGATCAAGTTCACACTCGCCCCCAAGTCTAACAAGGCACGTTCAATCCGGTAGTATCCAATGATACATGAGACGGTGGGACTACCGGGATCTTTGAATTTTGGGGGGGTCTTTTGAGTGAGGATGGCACTAACTTGCTCAGTTAAGAAGGCCTTTTGCTGCACATTATATTTGTGTTTTGTTGTGCATAGGTCTTTTAGAAACTTGGCATAAGAGGAAATTTGTTTGATGGCATCAAGCAAAGGGATATTGATCTTGACTTGTCTGAAAATCTCTAGAATATCTTGAGAATTTGGGAGAGATTTTGGGGCAACCAATCTCGAAGGGAATGGTGCTACGGGCTTTTAAATGCGTTCCGGTTGTTGTGGGGTTAAGTTAGATCCATTTTCAACCTCAGAATTTACCGGATCATTAGGCTCATTGGCCTTCACCGGAATAGTTTTGTCAATTTTTTTACCACTTCTAAGGGTGGTAATGGATTTAGCTTGCTCCATGTTTTGGTTGGAAGGATTAGGGATGCTCACTTCATGTACTTGCTTTGGATTGGGCTGAGGTTGGGCCGGAAAGGTCCCTTCCCTAGCATTCAAGCGTCCCTTAATCTCATCAACCGATACTTTCAGCTCTTGGAACATTTGCTGATTCGATTCATTTATTTGCGCTTGCCCTTGCATAAACATTTCAAGGTATCCTCCAATGAGAATTGAGGTGGGGCCATATTTTGCATGGGTGGCCCTCTTTGCGAATTGGTAGGATTGCCCGTAGGAGCATTCTTCCAACTAAAATTTGGGTGGTTCTTCCAACTCTCATTATACGTATTACCTACCGGTCCATTGAAGGGCCGTTGATAACCATATGTGGCATTGGCTGTCTCTTGTAGCACTTCCTTAAATGCAGGAATTGTGGGACAATCTTGTGTATGGTGTAAGTCGGTGAGGCAAATCCCACATGTAGTTTCAACAGCTTCCTTGGACTTGGGAACTCCACTTTTGCTAAGTTCCATGGCTTCAACCTTCCTTGTGAGGTTGGCTATCCTTGCATTCACGTCGTCTTCCTCTTTAAGGACATAGATCCCTCCTTTCTCTTGAGTGGGCTTGGGGTTCTTGGGTTTATCCGAGGTATCCCAAGATTGGGCGTTTTCAGCCAACATGTCCAAGTAACTCCAAGCATCATCTGGATTTTTACTCATAAACTCGCCATTGCACATCATTTCCACAAATTGGCGCATATTGGAACTTAATCCATCATTGAAAAAATTTATAACTCGCCAACTCTCGTAGCCATGATGTGAGCAAGCAAGCAGGAGTTCCTTAAATCTTTCCCAACACTGAAAGAAAGATTCACCTTCTTTAGCCGAAAAATTCATTATGGCTCTTCGAAGGGTGTTCGTTTTATGAACCGGGAAGAACTTTTTCAAGAATTCCCGGTTCATCTCAACCCATGACCCAATCGAGCGTGGTCTAAGAGAGTGAAGCCAATCTTTGGCTCTTTCTTTCAAAGTGAAGGGAAAAAGTTTAAGTCTGATTGTATCCTCAGAAACATTGGGATAATGCAAGGTGGCCAACACTTCTTCGAATTCTTGCAAGTGTAAGTATGGGCGGTTAGAGTCTAGCCCATGGAATTTAGGTAAAAGTTGGATTACACCCGGTTTTATGTCAAGGGTCCCACCGTTAGCTGGTAGAACTATGCAAGAAGGTGTAATTGTACGAGCAGGTTGTAGGTAATCCCGTAGTGATCTCATTGGAGGAACATTATGTACCTCATTCTCTCCTACTCCTTCCTGATTTGCGTTTGTTGTTGGAGTAGGGGGGGAGGATTCCTTAAAGGTGTTTGATCCATACTCTCCAAACTTTCACAATGCTCTTGATAATTCCGGACTCGTCTATGGACTGGCAATGGTCCAACTAAACCACCTTCAGATTGGAGACGATTTGAGTGATTACGTTCCCAACGGGACATAAACCACTCAACCAGAAACTGAAACCAATCCTATTCTAGAAAACTAAAATCTGAAACTGAAAGAAAATTCTGCAGAAGCTAAGTTAGAAGGGGCGCTTGAACTAGAGAAAAATTCCTACAAAACAGAAAAACTTGTTAGTTCTAAAAAAAAAATAAAAAAGCTTATCTATTTCTACTTCTACAGCCACTGAAATTATTTTGAAACCGTTATCTAATTCCCCGGCAACGGCGCCAAAAACTTGTTCGCTCGCCTCAAGTGTAAGGCTGCGATGTAGTAATAAAACTCGGTAAGACCGAGGTCGATCCACAGGGAAATAGTAACAGCTACCAAATCACTCCAGCAACTCGGTTTTTTTAAAAGAAATCAGATTTAATTGAATGCTTACTTAGAACAGGAACTTAATAAAAAATCAGAGATAATAAGTACTAAGGCTTTCAAGGATCCACTTGTAGCAATCCTATGTCAATTCAGTCAATCCAAGTAGAAAACACAACTAGAATCGAAGTCCTATCTCTCATCTAGTTGGAAAATAAAGCATTCACACACATTCCATCACATTCAAGTTGAACTTCCAAGTTCTAGTTCCATTTAATCAATACAAAACTCAAAACTATAGCCTGCGGAGTAACAGCCATGCCTCTGGACTATGGCCTGCTCAAGGATTACTATAATCCGAATTTAGATAAACAAACATGATAATCTCAGAGAATTAAAAGGAATTCATGTCCGGAGCACATAAACTCAGATAAAACATCTCAAACTACCATTATTTGGAACTAAACCATGCAAAAATCCAAACTTGAATGTAAATTACTTGAATTAAACTTAAACCAACATAGAATTAGCTACAAGCTTCACCTCTCAGCCTTAGCTGAGAGGTTTTAGCCGAGCATAGTCATGCTACAACTAAAAACTCTGAAATAAAGCATAAAATAGAAAAACCCGAATAGGAGAGTTGCAGCCGCTCCACAATCGCCTTCACTCTCCAAACTCACGTTCCTTAGCCTCCCTGATACCCTAGGGAGAGCTCCTAGGTGTCCTTTTATAGCAAGCAACCTCCCTTGCGTCGGATCCTGCAAAAGACTTCGCATTGCGCAGCAATTTTCGGAGTCCTAATATAGAAAGGACTTTCCATACGCAGGGCCGACCGATCGTGACCGGTCGGGCTGATGTTTTACACATTCCAGGGGGTGCTGCCGATCGGTCAAGACCAGTCGGTCAGAGTCTAGCCATTATTCCAGCAACTGTGGCCGACCGGTCATGACCGGTCGGACCAAGTTGTCCATCCATCCAGCGTATACAGCCGACCGGTCAAGACCGGTCGGGCTCCTCTGTCCAATTTCCAGTATGCATGGCCGACCGGTCTTGACCGGTCGTCCTGCTCTTCTATGTGATCAACAACCGTGGCTGACCGGTCATGACCGGTCAGCCCTCTTCACTTTGTTCTTCTTTCTTACTTTTCGTCTCTTCTTTCCTTCTTTCTCTTCTCCTTGCTTTCTTCTATCTTTGATTTTCTTTCGTCCTTCATACAAAAGCTCCAAAAGCGTTCCTTTAATCCCAATTGAATGAAGTCCGCTCTCATCCCTTGTAATCACAAAACATGTGTTAGGTAGGCCTTTAAACCATAAAAATCATGCAAACCATGTAGTGTAATGGGCAATGCAATGTATAAATTGGAGGTTCAACATTGAGCTCTCAATTGTGCATATTCTAACCCCAATTCATCACTCATTGTGCAAGACTTTCATGATTTAAAGACTCATTGAATGCATGATTGGTGATTGCAGGATTGAGAGTGAACTCTGCTTAATTGAAGGTGAAAAGGCCCATTTAGAACCATTGGAATGAAGATCAAGAAGGACCAAAGAAAGAAGGAAGCAAAGAGAGAAGAAAAGAAGAAGAACATGAAGACCAATGGCCACCACCGGTCGTTTGACCGGTCGGCCAAGGTAGCCAAACCGGTCAGGACCGGTCGGCCAACCTTGTGCACTCGCTGGACCCAAACAAAACACAGCCCGACCGGTCGGCAAAGAGTTTTTCTTCCTCCAGAGGTTGCTGGACCATTTTTCCATTGAGGCACGACCGGTCGTGACCGGTCGGCCAGCCCAGTCCGACCGGTCGAGACCAGTCGGCCATGTGAATTAAAACAGAAATTTCTAATTTCAGTCCGATTTTCTCTGCGCACTGCGTAACTCTTACGCAGATTCTCGATTCTTCTGAAGTTGCGGAGCCTCCCTACTACAAAAGGACACCTAGGGATCGTTCCTAGGGTATCTTAGAAGGGTTTAAGCAAGCTTGGAGGCGGCGGAAGTGAATTTCGGAGTTCCACAACTCCTTCTAGTTTGTTTTACTGTTTTATGAGTTTTTTTGGTTGTTTCATATTTCCTTGGATCATGAGCAGCTAAACCTCTTAGCTAGGCTAAGAGGTGAAGCTTGTAGTGAATCTAAGATGTTTCAATCTGTATTTAGTTGGTTTTAAGTTTGGATTTCATGTTTATGAACTATGGTTTGAAGTTTATACAAGCTTTAAGTAGTTTTTCTTAGTCTTATGATGATTCATGGATGTTTGGGAGAATTACTTAAATTCTTAATTGGTTTGCATCAGTCTAGACCTGTATGATCCGAGGAATTGGAGTGCGCTCTAGTACTATGATCTTCATGTGGGGACTTCCTACCAAAGTTCTACTTTTCTAAATTTCTGTAATGTGTATGGACTATGCATGTGATTTGAATCAAGTTCAGATTGTAATCTAGCCTTGTCTTGTGACAGGACTTGAGGATGGTTATGATTGTGAACTGAACCTTTTAGAATGGGGACTGACCTATGCAATTGAGCATGCTCAGCTCAGCCTACACTGAGTGAATCCTGTGCATTGAACTTACATATGATAGATTGTTTGGTTTAACAACTTTATCATCCGACTAGATAGATCTTAATATCGATTCTAGTTGAGAAAGTGAGAAACCACAGCGGATTGAACATCAAGGATTGCTACAAGTGGATCCTTAAACCCCTAGTGCCTTTTTATAATTACTTACCTTCAATTTAATTCAATTTTGTTACTCAAATCAAATCCTTACAAAATCTGGTTGTTAGCTTTCAATAGACACTTTTGGATGTGTTTGTGAAATCCTACATAAGTCCCTGTGGATCAACCTCGATCTTACCGAGTTTATTACTACATACCAACCCTACACTTGGGGAAGCGAACAAGTTTTTGGCGCCGTTGCTGGGGACTTTGACGGTTTTTGATAAATTTCTAAAATTAGTATCTATTTAGGATTTTTAGGATTTTAGGACTAACTTAGCTTGTTTATTTGATTTTTCTTTTCAGGGATTTCTAGGAAGCTGAAGAAGATACAAGGATTTCAAATGCCGAATCAGGTTCTATCTCTCTAAACCTTACTCTTCTCCTTCTCCTATTCATTCCTATCATATTCATCTCTTGTAGAGTGGGTGGAGACTCCTTTTGGATCTCTGAAAGGTCGGCCTTGTGCCACCTGGATTCCTATTGGTCGGCTCTGCCGTCTTGGATCACCTTGTGCTCAGAGATTTCTTTTCTCACCTTTACTCCTCTTTCTCCTTTTTCTGCACTTTTTCTCAAAAGATTCAAAGAGTGGGTGGGGAGTTCTCTGAACCCCTATTGACCAGGAGAAATCGGTCTCTATCCTTGCTTCTGGCTTAGCCATTGCAGGACACCTTGTGCTTCGGTCTTAGAGAAGAGTGAAGAAAGGGAGGAAGAATTCTTCTTTCTCTTTGTTTCATATTTTTGGTTTTGCATGCCACATTGGGCTCGGGATTCCAATAACCGACTCATAAGTGAAGGGGGGATAGCAGAAGGAATTGACAGAGAGCCATGTGCTAGGAGACATCTAGACTCTCCAATTTTGTCTAAAAATATAGCTGTGAATCAACCTAATCCAATGGCCAATCCTAATCAGGGCCAAAACCAAACTGAAACGGGGGAGAATGTGGTTGAGGATGTTCCTCGACCTAAAACTTTACGTGATTTCTTGCAACCAGCAAAAGCAAGCACTCCCTCATGCATAGTGTTTCCACCAAATGCAGGGAATGTGGATTTGAAACCGGGAGTGATCCAACTTCTCCCTAAATTCCATGGATTAGACAGTGAAAGTGCCTATCAACACCTTAAGGAGTTTGATGAGGTAATAACCACCATGCACTTTGCTAATGTCACTGACGATGTGGTGAGACTTAAATTCTTCCCTTTTACCCTTAAAGATAAAGCAAAAGGTTGGCTTCATGCATTAAGGCCAAGATCAATTGGTGCATGGACTGATATGCATAGGGAATTCATAAAAAAATTCTTCCCTACTCACAAAACAAACATGTTGAAGCGCCTTATCATGAACTTTGCCCAAAAGGAAGATGAAACCTTCTTCCAATGTTGGGAGAGGTTTAAAGACTTATTAAATGCATGCCCACATCATGGCTATGAAATTTGGCAGGTTATAAGCTTTTTCTACGAAGGACTGACTTCACCCATGCGCCAATTCGTAGAGATGATGTGTAATGGGGAGTTCATGAATAAGGAGGCTGATGAAGCATGGGATTATTTGGAAGAATTGGCTGAGAATGCACAGTCTTGGGATACATCAAAACCCACAAATTCCAAGACTGGCCAACAAAAGGAAAAAGGAGGAATGTATGTCTTATCGGAAGAGGATAGCATAAGTGCACGGGTGGCTAGCCTCAGAAGAAAGGTCGAAGCCATGGAATTGAGGAAAGGAGAGACGATTAACTCCAATGACGTTGAAACTGTTTGTGGAATTTGTGCCGGAAACCAACATGCAACACAAGAGTGTCCCACAATTTCAGCAGTTCAGGACATCTTACAAGAACAATCAAATGCCATAAACAGTTATTAACGACAATTTGGCACTCCAACATCAAACACGTTTAATGCTAGTTGGAAGAATAATCCCAACTTCAGTTGGAGGAATGGACCCACTGCGAATGCAACCCCTATCCCTCAAGCTCAACCTATACTAGGTCCATCTCTAGTCATTACTCCAAAAGTGAAGCTAGAGGAGATGTTGGGTGCATTCGTATCAGTCCAAGCTGAGTATAACAAGACAAATTCTCTGAAAATAGATGGGTTCATGCAAGAGAAATTGAAATTCAATCAAAATTCAACTCAAGCCATCAATGAATTGAAAACATCAATGGCTAGAGTTGAATCTCATCTTAGTGCTAGAGAGAAGGGCACACTTCCTGCCCAACCTCTTTTTAACCTAAGAACCCAGTTTGAGATACAAGATGCAAGCTCATCCTCTCACCACACGGAACATGTTCAAGCTATCACCACTTTGAGAAGTGGGAAAGAAATTGACAAATCTAATCTAGTGAAGGCCCCAAAGCCTAAGGATCCGGAAATTTCCAAAGAGGATGATAGCTCAAACAACACTCCACAAGAGAAAGAACCGGAAAGGCAATACAAGCCGGTTGCTCCATTTCCACAAAGGTTGATTTCACCTAAACCTTTAGATAAAAATCTGAAAATTTTAGAAGTTTTCAAGCCGGTGAAGATCAACATCTCGTTGTTGGATGCAATAAAACAAATACCATCGTATGCCAAATTTCTAATGGAATTGTGTACGGTCAAAAGGAAACACAATGTTCACAACAAAGTACTTTTGACCGAGAATTTGAGCGCCATCATCCAACAAGAGGTGCCCCAAAAATACAAGGATCCGGGTAGTCTAACCATCTCATGCATCATAGGAGACTACCGGATTAAACAAGCCTTACTTGACTTGGGGGCAAGTGTGAATCTCATTCCATACTCGGTCTACGAGCAACTTGGGTTAGGTGAATTGAAACCCACCAAAACCACACTCCAACTTGCTGATAGATCCATTCGTATACCGAGAGGAATGATTGAGGATGTTCTAGTCCAAGTTGATAAATTCTACTACCCGGTAGACTTTATTGTCTTGGATACACATCCCGTGATAGGCACCGGTGCTCAAATTCCCGTCATACTTGGACGACCGTTTCTAGCCACTTCAAATGCAATTATTAATTGTAGAAACGAACTTGTACAAATGTCCTTTGGAAATATGACCCTTGAGCTTAACATATTTGATTTATGCAAACAACCACGGGAGGTTGATGATGATATCCACGAACTAAACATGATTAAATCATTCATGGAAGATACATTCCCCTTGTCACTATCTTCCGACCCTTTGGAGGCATGTGTGGCCCATTCTGATGATATAAATGATGACACAATACAAGAGGTGGATGCCATTCTAGATGTGATGCCGGTGCTTGATAATAAAAGATGGAGAGCCCTATTTGAGCCTTTGCCTGTAAACGAGAACAAGGCCCTCCCATCCAACATCAAGGCACCAACACTCGACCTAAAACCATTACCAAGTGAGCTGAAATATGTTTATTTAGGTCGAGATGAGACATATCCAGTGGTGATTTCTTCCCACTTGGATGAGGAACAAGAGAGTAGGCTAATGGCCACTCTATTAGAGCACAAGAGTGCCATTGGATGGACGATTGCGGATCTCAAAGGCATAGACCCACTGATTTGTACTCATCGCATACACCTTGAGGAGAATGCGAAGACATCTAGGCAACCACAACGACGACTAAATCCAAACATGAAAGATGTGGTTAAGGCCGAAGTGGTGAAACTATTGGATGTGGGTATTATTTACCCAATATCCGATAGTCAATGGGTGAGCCCAACTCAAGTGGTGCCTAAGAAATCCGGAATAACCATCGTAGCCAATGCCAATAATGAACTCGTGCCAACCAGAGTCACTACTGGTTGGAGAATGTGCATTGATTACAGGAAGTTAAACACCATTACAAGGAAAGACCACTTCCCCTTACCTTTTGTTGATCAAATTTTAGAAAGGTTGGCGGGTCATTCCCATTTTTGCTTCCTTGATGGCTATTCAGGGTACAACCAAATAGAGATCGCCCTTGAGGACCAAGAAAAGACTACTTTCACATGTCCATTCGGCCCTTTCGCCTATCAACAGATGCCGTTTGGACTATGTAATGCCCTTGCCACCTTTCAGCATTGTATGATGAGTATATTTTCTGATATGGTGGGGACAATTCTCGAAGTCTTCATGGATGATTTTTCTGTATTTGGTTGTAGCTTTGATGAGTGCCTTGAGCACTTGAAATCTGTACTGAAAAGATGTGAAGAGAAAACCTTGTGCTGAATTGGGAGAAGTGCCACTTCATGGTTCAAAAGGGAATTGTACTTGGTCACATCGTTTCACAAAATGGAATCGAGGTGGACAAAGCAAAAATTGATCTTATCTCTAACCTTCCACCACCCAAGAGCATTCGAGATGTACGGTCCTTTTTAGGACACGCAGGATTTTACAGAAGGTTCATAAAGGACTTCAGTTCACTCTCTCGTCATTTATGTAACCTACTTCAAAAGGAATATTCATTCGAGTGGCCTGAAGAATGTCAAAAGGCCTTTACCACCCTTAAAGGTATGTTGACATGTGCTCCCATAATGCAACCACCTGATTGGAGCCTTCCTTTTGAAATTATGTGCGATGCTAGCGACTATGCTATTGGGGCCGTGCTAGGCCAAAGAAAAGAGAAAAATTCATGTGTCATCTGCTATGCAAGTAGAACCCTAAGCTCAGCCCAAGCAAACTACACTACTACTGAAAAAGAACTTTTAGCCGTAGTTTTTGCCTTGGACAAGTTTAGGTCCTACTTGATTGGATCCAAGATCATTATATTCACTGACCATGCCGCGCTTAAGTATCTTCTCTCTAAGAAGGATGCTAAACCACGGTTGTTAAGATGGATCCTTCTACTCCAGGAATTTGACATAGAAATACGTGATAAGAAAGGAGTAGAGAATGTAGTAGCTGACCATCTCTCTCGACTTGTCCTCACTGATTCCCCTGAAACGACTGCGATCAATGACATGTTCCTTGATGAACAACTTTTTGTTGTTTCCCAATTACCATGGTATGCGGACATTGCTAATTGCTACAGGTACAATTCCTACAAATTGGGAAAAAGCAAGATAAGGATAAATTCTTCACAGAGGTGAGAAAATTCCTATGGGACGACCCATACTTATTCAAGTATTGTCCCGATCAGATCATAAGGAGATGTGTGCCAGATGATGAGCAACAAAGTATCATCTCCTTCTGTCACTCTCAGGCATGTGGTGGTCACTTTTCGGCTAAAAAGACCACAGCGAAAATTCTGCAATGTGGGTTTTATTGGCCCACCATGTTCAAGGACACACATGAGTTTTACAAAACATGTGAACCTTGTCAGAAATTAGGAGGAATTTCCCATAGAAATATGATGCCACTCAATCCCATCTTAATAATCGAAATTTTTTATTGTTGGGGCATCGATTTCATGGGTCCATTCCCATCTTCTTTTGGAAATACATACATCTTGCTTGCCGTCGACTATGTTTCCAAATGGGTCGAGGCCATCCCTTGCCGGAATAATGACCATAAAACGGTCATTCGCTTCTTAAAAGAGAATATTCTCTCCCGGTTTGGAACACCTCGAGTCATCATAAGTGATGGAGGGTCTCACTTTTGCAATCGCCCTTTTGAAGCTTTAATGAAGAAATATGACGTCACACACAAAGTGAGCACTCCCTATCACCCACAAATGAGTGGACAAGCCGAGATATCCAATAGGGAGATTAAACACATTTTAGAGAAAACGGTGAACCCCGATCGCAAGGATTGGTCACTTCGGCTTACCGATGCGCTTTGGGCCTACCGTACTTCTTTCAAAACCCCTATTGGAATGTCTCCCTATAGACTTGTCTATGGGAAGGCGTGTCACTTGCCTGTGGAGTTGGAACATAGGGCATATTGGGCTATTAAGAAGATGAATTTTGATTCTGACAAGGCAAGCTCGTTGCGCAAACTACAATTGAATGAACTTGCAGAAATTCGGAACGAAGCATATGAGAATGCGAGAATTTACAAGGACAAGACGAAGATATTCCATGATAAGAATATCCTTCACAAGACATTCACGATCAATCAAAAAGTCCTCATGTACAATTCTCGCCTACATCTATTTCCGGGAAAGTTGAGATCTTGATGGACCGGTCCCTACATTGTGCAAACTGTCTATCCATATGGGACTGTCAAGCTGTTAAATCCAAGGAACGACAACATTTTCAAGGCGAATGGATAACGATTAAAGCCGTTCTTTGAGAAATTTCCTTCAGAAGGTATGTTCATACCTCTGAATGATCCTGTGTATCAGGATGATTGATCTCCTAGTCTGACGGAGGTATAGAGTAGTTAGGATTAGGATTTTGTTGTTTTTGTTTACCTTTGATTAGGTTTGTTAGAAGGAGGAAGAATTCCACTTTTCACTTTTTCAGGTACTCTCATTCCTCACTCCCTTTTATGCTCACATTGCTCTCATGTTTTGTTTATTGTACATCTTTTACATTGAGGACAATGCAAGATTTGATTGGGGGGTGTAGGATCACTTGGATGAATCCAGTGTTTTGTAACATTTCAAGCAATTGTGTGGAAACTTTGCGATTTTTTTTTCAAAAATTCAAAACTCTTTTGAAAAATTTTGGTTCTATGCACTCAAGATGATATGAGCATAAGAAGAGGAGATATGAAGTATATGCGGTTGCAAATCTTGATCTTCTCTTAGCATAATGGTTTTATAGGAGAATTCCCTTAATTATTGATCGATAGAAAATCTGAACACTTCTACACCTAGTCCACATTACACGATTTTCATGGGTTGAAGGGATTATGTGATTTATGGATTAGCTAGACTTTGAATTAAGGTGTTGAGAAGTCAAGTCGGGGTAATTTGTCCATCCTTGTCCATGGGAAAACAATGCAAGATATGGATTTCTGAAAATCCTATCTAAATTAAAAAAAAAAAAAAAGGAAAAGGAAGGATGAAATTGGGAATGATGGAAAACTGGTGGAAAATTTCGATTAGGGCTACCTACTACCAACCGGGGGATGGTCTACCCGTAACCAAAGCCGAAAATAGGACGTAGTGTGAAAGTCGTCGGAAGGATGGTAAGGCAAATTCCTATCATTGGCTTGCTGTGGCTCCATATACCTTGAGATCCATAGTCTGGTTGATCTATGAAGAAGATAATTCTAGAAACTCATGAGATGAATTTTCACTATCCACACTAGATTGAATTTGTTCAAGTTCTTCTATTTATCAACCAATCAGCAGGAATTTCATATGAACGCTTATCATGTCTTGAGGGTCTACGATTTCAACTTCTGTCACCAAATATTTCTGAATCTTACACTTGTATGTCTTAGGATGTATAGAAGGATGGTTTCTGAAAGAGAGTTGAGTTTTGAAGAATGGAATTAGTTTCACGCATGTTTTGCTCGGGACTAGCAAAATGCTGGTTGGGGGTTGTGTTGAGCTCTCAATTGTACATATTATAACCCCAATTCATCACTCATTGTGCAAGACTTTCATGATTTAAAGACTCATTGAATGCATGATTGGTGATTGCAGGATTGAGAGTGAACTCTGCTTAATTGAAGGTGAAAAGGCCCATTTAGAACCATTGGAATGAAGATCAAGAAGGACCAAAGAAAGAAGGAAGCAAAGAGAGAAGAAAAGAAGAAGAACATGAAGACCAATGGCCACGACCGGTCGTCTGACCGGTCGGCCAAGGTAGCCAGACCGATCAGGACTAGTCGGCCAACCTTGTGCACTCGCTGGACCCAAACAAAACACAGCCCGACCGGTCAGCCAAAGTGTTTTTCTTCCTCCAGAGGTTGCTGGACCATTTTTCCATTGAGGCACGACCGGTCGTGACCGGTCGGCCAGCCCAGTCCGACCGGTCCAGACCGGTCGGCCATGTGAATTAAAATAGAAATTTCTAATTTCAGTCCGATTTTCTCTGCGCATTGCGTAACTCTTACGCAGATTCTCGATTCTTCTGAAGTTGCGGAGCCTCCCTACTATAAAAGGACACCTAGGGATCGTTCCTAGGGTATCTTAGAAGGTTTTAAGAAAGCTTAGAGGCGGCGGAAGTGAATTTTGGAGTTTCACAACTCCTTCTAGTTTGTTTTACTGTTTTATGAGTTTTTTTGGTTGTTTCATATTTCCTTGGATCATGAGCAGCTAAACCTCTTAGCTAGGGCTAAGAGGTGAAGCTTGTAGTAAATTTAAGATGTTTCAATCTGTATTTAGTTGGTTTTAAGTTTGGATTTCATGTTTATGAACTATGGTTTAAAGTTTATACAAGCTTTAAGTAGTTTTTCTTAGTCTTATGATGATTCATGGATGTTTGGGAGAATTACTTAAATTCTTAATTGGTTTGAATCAGTCTAGACCTTTATGATCCGAGGAATTGGAGTGCGCTCTAGTACTATGATCTTCATGTGGGGACTTCCTACCAAAGTTCTACTTTTCTGAATTTCTGTAATGTGTATGGACTATGCATGTGATTTAAATTAAGTTCAGATTGTAATCTAGCCTTGTCTTGTGACAGGACTTGAGGATGGTTATGATTGTGAACTGAACCTTTTGGAATGGGGACTGACCTATACAATTGAGCATGCTCAGCTCAGCCTACATTGAGTGAATCCTGTGCATTGAACTTACATATGACAGATTGTTTGGTTTAACAGCTTTATCATCCGACTAGATAGATCTTAATATCGATTCTAGTTGAGAAAGTGAGAAACCACAGCGGATCGAACATCAAGGATTGCTACAAGTGGATCCTTGAACCCCTAGTGCCTTTTTATAATTACTTACCTTCAATTTAATTCAATTTTGTTACTCGAATCAAATCCTTACAAAATCTGGTTGTTAGCTTTCAATAGACACTTTTGGATGTGTTTGTGAAATCCTACATAAGTCCTTGTGGATCGACCTCGGTCTTACCGAGTTTATTACTACATCCAACCCTACACTTGGGGAAGCGAACATGTTTCCATTCGCCCAATTGAAGTTAGGGTTGTTTCTCCAACTAGAATTGTTCGTGTTTGAATTTGGAGTACTAAAAGGTCGTTGATAACTATTCAAAGCATTCGATTGTTCAAATAAAAGTTCTTGAAACGCATAGATTGTTGGACAATCCGGCGTTTGATGCACATTGGAAGCACAAATACCACAAATAGTTTCAGCAGCCTCCCTTTGTTGGGTTGTGTCCACTTTCTTTAGTTCCATCTCCTCGACCTTTCGTGTGAGTTTAGCCACTCTAGAACCTAGATCATCTTGCTCATTTAGAACATAAATTTCTCCCTTTTCCTTGGCTTGGGGTTGTTTTGAACTTGTTGGCTTAGATGTATCCCATGCTTGTGTGTTTTCAGCCAACATGTCAAAATAATCCCAAGCTTCCTCCGTTTCCTTGTTCATGAACTCCCCATTGCACATCATCTCCACAAATTGGCGCATGGTTGAGTTTAATCCATCATAGAAGAAACTAATCAACCTCCACCGTTCATAGCCATGATGTGGGCATGCGTTTAATAGCTCATTATACCTTTCCCAACATTGGAAAAAGGTTTCTTCTTCTTTTTGGGCGAAGTTCATTATGGCCCTTCTTAGTGCATTGGTTCGATGAGTAGGGAAGAATTTTTTAAGAAACTCCCTAGTCATCTCAGCCCATGTCCCAATAGACCTTGGCCTTAAGGAATGTAGCCATGATTTGGCCTTCTCTTTCAAGGAAAAAGGGAGCAATTTAAGTTTTATAGTATCCTTGGTCACATTGTCATAGTTTATTGTGGCAATAACCTCTTCAAATTCCTTAATATGTAGATACGCACTCTCAGAGTCGAGTCCATGGAATCTAGGAAGAAGTTGGATTAACCCCGGTTTAAAATCAATATTTCCCACATTGTGAGGGAAAATTATGCAAGAGGGAGTACTCGTCCTAGCTGGTTGTAAATAGTCACGTAAAGTTCTAGGTTGAGGTACATCCCCCTCTTCATTCTCATCCAATTCAGTAAGGTTTGGGGCTGGATTTTGATGTTGATTAGCCCCTTGATTTGGTTGATTTTCAGCCATCTCTCTAGTAATTTCAGGAAAATTTTGACGTTTCCTAGCACGAGGCTCTCTATCAATCCCTTCAACAATTACTCTGTCACGATTGAGTCGGTTATTAGATCCCCGAGCCCAATGTGGCATGCAAAACCTAAAAGAATGAAACAAAAAGGAAAAAGAATTCTTCCTTCCTTCCTTTACTCCTCTCTAAGACTTAAGCAAAAGGTGTCTTGCAATGGCTAAGCCAGAAGCAAGGATAGAGACCGATTTCTCCTGGTCAATAGGGGTTCAGAGAACTCCCCACCCACTCTTTGAGTCTTGTGAGAAAAGTGCAGAAAAAGAAGAAAGATGAATAAGATTGAGAAGAGAAATCTCTGAGCACAAGGTGATCTAAGACGGCAGAGCCGACCAATAGGAATCCAGGCGGCACAAGGCCAACCTATCAGAGATCCACAAGGAGTCTCCACCCACTCTACAAGAGATGAATATGGTAGGAATGAGTAGGAGAAGAAGAAGAGTAAGGTTAGAAAGATAGAACCTGATTTGGCACTTGAGATTCCTACTTCTTCTTCAACTTCCTAAAAATCCCTGAAGTAGATCTATGTTAGAATCCTGTAAAATCAAAACAAACTAAGTTAGTAGTTATAAGAAAACCTACCCTAGAAAGCAAAACAAATCCCAAACTTATCTTAACATAATCTCAACTAAAAGTTAATTCAGAAAATTCTAAAAATACCGCATAGAAATTCCCCGGCAACGGCGCCAAAAACTTGTTCACTCCCCAAGTGTAGGGTTGCAAAGTAGTAATAATTCGGAAAGACTGAGTATCGTTCCCACAGAGATTTATGAATGGATATTCTCAGAATTTAACTAAAATAACTAATAATTAAGATTTTATTAAGAACTAAAGCTGGAAAATAATGATTTGGGGTTAAATAGTGAATGTGTAAGGTAATATCAATCTAAAAAGGCACTAGAGCGCCAAGGATCTACTTTTGATAAGTTTCAATGCATCAACACAACTAACTCTCTCATAACTCAATCGGAATCGAATTCATATCTCTGTCCGATCGGAATATAGAGCGGTTAAATCAACAATTATCCAAAACAGTTGCTTATTCATTGATTCAATTCCCACAACAATGCTCAGGCCTTGGGCACACTCAATTGTGTAGGCCAAGCCTCTTTCCAATCTAGTTGAGATTCACAACCATAACTTTCATCAAATCCTGTCACTAGACTTGATTACAACTAATGATTAGAACTTTAATTAAATCAAAATCAATCAGCAAACAGCTATTTCAGATTATAATAAAAAGATAAGAACTTTAGTTGAATAAGTTCCCACATGAAGATTGGGCCATTGTACACAAGGCAATCAAAGGGTCTACCATGCCCAGAGTCGATGATAGATCAATGAACTACACAAGCATAAACAATGCTCAGAAGGTAACCTACCAAGCTTAGAATCACTAAGAATCACATGAGCCCGGAGTCATCAAGAGATCAAAGTAAAACCAAACTAGTACTTGATTCAAACTCATATTGAACTAAAATTCTTCAATTAAAACATAAAAGGAAACCTAGGTTGCATCAATCCATCAAAAATAAATCAAAAGCTTCACCTCTTAGCCCTAGCTAAGAGGTTTTAGTTCATCTTTAACATCCTTGAACTAGAAGCCTCAAAAACATAAAAAAAAACTACTAAAACAGGAAAAAAACTAAGAAAACTTAAAGTAGAATCCGTCTCCCAAGCAATCCCCACGTCCTAGCATGTCCTGGTATGAAGAGAAGAAGTCCTTTTATAGCTTGGAGGCGTCTATTGCGTAAGAAACTTCCAGATTGCACGTAAAAATACACACTTGCGCAGAGAATTTCGGCGCCCCAAAATAGAAACTGCCGTTTTTGCATGGCCGACCGGTCGCACGACTGGTCGGACTGGCCTGGCCGACCAGTCACGACCGGTCGGACCTGTCTGTTGATAGCGTCCAGCGAGTGTAGTGGATAGGCGACCTGCTGGCCGACCGGTCTTGACCGGTCGGACTGGGTTGGCCGACCGGTCACGACCAGTCGGACTTTATAATTCCTCTGTCCAGTGATGTTTGCACAGAAATCTCTTTCTGTTGAATAGCCAGACCGGTCGGACGACCGGTCCTAGGCTTTGGACGACCGGTCAGATGACCGGTCGTGGGTGACTTTTCTCTGTCTTCTTTTCCTCTCTCCTTTGCTTCTTTCTTCTACCCTTTCATGCTTGATCTTGTGGTCTTCAATGCTCGTAAGGAGCTTTATTTAGCCTTCAATCAGTGAAATCTCCATCTTGTCCCTTCAATCATAAATCATGCATTAGAGTAGTCCTTTAAACATGTAAACCGTGCATAATGAGTGATGAATTGGGGTTAGAATATGCACAATTAAGAGCTCAACAACACTCATTTAACTAAAGTTCTTATCTTTTGTTATAATTTGAAATAGTTGTTTGCTGGTTGATTTTGATTTAATTAGAGTTCTAATCATTGGTTATAATCAAGTCTAGTGACAGGATTTGATGAAAGCTATGGTTGTGAATCTCAACTAGGTTGGAAAGAGGCTTGGCCTATACAATTGAGTGTGCCCAAAGTCTGAGCATTGTTGTGGGAATTGAATCAGTGAACAAGCAATTGTTTTAGATAATTGTTGATTGAACCGCTCTATATTCCGATCGGATAGTGATATGAATTTGATGCCGATTGTGTTGTGAGAGACCTAGTTGTGTTGATGCATTGAAACTTATCAAAAGTGGATCCTTGGCGCTCTAATGCCTTTTTAGATTGATATTACCTTACACATTCACTGTTTAAACCCAAATCATTATTTTCCAGCTTTAGTTCTTAATAGGATCTTAATTACTAGTTATTTTAGACAAATTCGGAGAATACCCATTCATAAATCTCTGTGGGAACGATACTCGGTCTTTCCGAATTATTACTACTTCGCAACCCTACACTTGGGGAGTGAACACCTGTCGCAGAGCAGCGAGAACACTCGGCAGTTGATGCTAGAATAAGTTTGGAGGATAGTGAGACTCAACGTCGCGGGTGTGTTAATCGTCTTGCTGATGTCAGATCTGAGATTGTGTGGCTGCAAGCAGAAGAAGCAGCCATAAATCTTGAGGTTGCTTACCTTGATCTTGTCCTTAATCAGAACCATGTTGAGGTTATACAACTCAAGAGCGAGGGAGAGGCGGCGCACAAACAAATGATAGACTTAGAAACCGAACTTCGTGATATTCCGGATCCTGTGCTGATGCTAGCAGAGGCAAAGGCTACAATGGAAACAACATGTAAAAATGTGATGCAGTTCGTACAGGGTGCCTGGAGAAGCTGTAACTCTGTTCTTTTGCTCTTTATAGTCATTGTCAGACAAAAGTAGTATTAGATAGCTATCCTGAATATTTAATTGCTACTTGTATCTAATGTAATCAACATCAGAACTTGTTAACTGTGTGCTTCATGATCCAAATAATGATAATGATTCTTTAGCCAAACTACTACTTGGTGTTATCTGTTTAAGACTAGCATGCATAAAATAATGCGTTATGTGTGAGTTTAATATAAACTAAGAATATTAAAGCATAAAACGGAAAAATACATAAGAATAATACTTTCCTTTTTACTTAACCTGCATGTCTTTAGGTCATTGCTTTCGAAAGATGTTCATGTCATAAGTTTAAAACTTTCGCCTAGCTCTTTGTTATCAGGTTTATCTGTCACCCTTCCTGGCCTGCCCCCAGTCATTTCTTCCTACAGATTTGAGGTTTTAATCATATATTGGGGTTTGCCTGTAGTCGTCTTCTTCTATAAACTTGAGTTTCTCATAATATATTGGGGCTTGCCCCCAGTTGTCTTCTTCTATGGAGTTAGTTCTCTGATATTCTTTAACCATGGTACTTGTCATTAAGAAAAGCTCTATGAACATTTTATATTCATATGCGTAACAGTATGATATGAGTAAACATGTGAGTCTTAAGTATGGCATGTAGATGAAATAGATGCATGAACGAGCATAAGTATATCACTATCTAGTTTATAACCCGTCAGAACTATCTGTAAGCGTTCACGATTATTCAAGTTTAGGAAATGGAGTCCTTGAGCGAACGTTCTTCCTAAGTGATATCTATTGGAACTGTACTGGTCGGGGCTCTATTAGACTCTTCAATCTTCAGACTGACGATGCCTTGATTTATCGTCTTTTGTATCTTTCCTTTTAGAATGAAGCATTGCTCGATTTTATGGCCTATGCATCTATGATATTTGCAGTAGTTAGGATCATTCACGCGTCCTATTTTAATTGGTCGAACAGACTTTGGGAGTCACAATTTTACTTCTTCGATTAACTACTCCATAATTGGGACAAGGTCTTTAATGTCATATGTATACGGTCTATTCTTTTCGTCTCGCTCACTGATTGTCATGTGCTGCGACCTTTGAGGCTCTTTGCCCTTCTCATGTGTCTTCATTACACTGGTCTTTGCCTCATGCCCTAGATTCGATCATTTTTTGTTCCTAGGGTTCTTTCTTGTATCAACCCATGTCCTCTTTCTCGTTTCACGTCTTGACTTTTTTGCTTGAGACCGTGTTTTCGAAATAGGCTGCTCTACCCTACGAATCTCTTCAACCAAGTCACGAAGGGTGAAAGAGATGTTGCTTAGCAGTTCGTATGGGATCATGGAGTCTTAATTCGACATATATGCATTTGTTTGTTCAGGATGGGTCTGTTGTCCCACTTCAACTGCTTCACGAACTGCCCCCGATGCTTCTTCTTCCGACTGTTGGATAGGCAGAGCGATACTGGGTGTCGCATTCTGTGAGATCAAGGTGGCTAGAGCCTCTTGAACTTCTCCCATTTGCCTAGATAACTCCTTGTGGGTTTGGACCAATTCGCTGATCTGCTCTTGAATCGCTGACAGCTCGACATCTTGTCCTGCTAGCTCTCTTTCTTCAACGGCCTGCACCATCGCGACTTGTACCGGCCTTTCATGTATCATGGGTTCTATCGACACTACGGCTGATGTACCCTGTTTGGTTTCTTCTGTCTTTAGCTTAATAATACCTTAGTTGATCAGTCTCTGTACTTTCCCTTTTAAGATGAGGCATTCTACTGTCTCATGTCTCAAGATCCAATAATACTTACAATAATTGAGGGCATCCACTTGCCCTACTACATCTAGTCGTATCGGTTCTGGCAATTACAGTTCTCCTTCTTCGACTAGTTGTTCCATTATCAGAATGAGATCTTTCAGGTCAAACGAATAACGCCCGTCTACCTTGCCCCGTCTGACGATCGTCATCTTTTTCGGTCTTTGTAGCCTTTATCTTTGGACTGAGTTTCTGCTGGATTGCCTTTGATCTTATGTTCTGGATGTGGGTGTTTTCGATCTTTTGAGGCTTTACTTTTGTCGACATAACTTGATGTGACCATCTTTCCGACCTCACACTTTGGTCTTTCATCTTTGAATTGCGCTCTCAGTGCAGCTCTTCTATCATATGGGCCTTTGTCGCCAGGTCCCGGAATGTTGAGAAATTGTGTCCGGATAACCCGAATGAGATCATTGCGTCCATGGCCTACATACACATCTTGACTTGCTTAGGCTCGCTAGGTGATTCTCGACATTGAGCCGCTATGGTTCCCCATCTGTTATGAACTTCTCCACTGAATCCCCTTGCCTCTGAGGAACCAAAGCTAAGTCTGCTAGTGAGACTTCCTGCTCAGTGGAGAAAATTTTGGAAATGAACAGCTCCTGCATCTGATCCCAGGTCCTGATAGACCCCACAGGTAATGACATGTACCATTGAAATGCCTTTCCAGTCAGCGTCGACCCAAACAATCAGAGACAATATTGAGGTACTGTAGAAAAATTCCCTAGCACCATCATGAATTGGGTCATATGCTACTCGGGTGACCCTTTGCCGTTGAATTGTGGAAAGTCGGGATGCTTAAAGTCATCAGGGAATAAAATTTCGTAACTTCGGATGGATACGGTATCCGATAGACATATTTTCCTCTTTTCTCCTTCTCTTTCTCCTGATGCATCAGGTTCGAGACTATTTGGGATAACTCTTCTCTTGTAACATGTGTCGAAGATGTTGGCACATGTTCAAATGTAGCATTTCTCGGACGAACTTGTGGTTATGCGACTATTGGCTCTCATGTTGCCTACTGTGATTCTCCTAATGGCTGTCCAAAGGGAACGGTTGAGCTTCTGACTGCCCCTTGGGTAACTAGAGCCACCAATGCTTCTTTTATCTCTCTTATCTCTCTAGTTGTGTCCTTCTGGATCTAAATGATCTCATCTATTTACTCTTGGATTGGGGGCAGCTCTACGTCACGCTCGCTCACTTCCCCTTCTATGACTTGCACCATCGTGACCTCTATTCGTTGTGGCATAGCCCTGGTCACGGTGGTTTCAGCAAAGCATTTCTTCATTGCCATCTTGGTTAGTTCCTGGGTAGTAGACTGATTTGGTATCTTGACTGGTAATGTTGTTCACGATATTATTGGGAAGTCAGTAGCGGCAAAGGAGAATTCTAGACTGGGTGACATGGTAGCTCTGTTGGCATTGTGGGCTTTATCCCTGCAAACCGACTTCCACTATTTTCTCACACTACTCTATGACTTCACTGTCTTCATTCCGACTGAGGTTACTTTCTTGTCTTCAGTCTTCTTCGATGATCTGCATTTCTGCACAACTTGTCATCCGGCTTCGAGAATCGCTGCTTTTGCTGTCACGAGGTAAGGGAAGTAAAACCCTCCAGAAGCTAGCAAGATCATAGTGGTTGCCATTTGTATAGTTTTGATGGTTGATTCTTCTTCTTCTTCTTCTTCTTCTCTTCTCTCTCTCTCTCTCTCTCTCTCTCTCTCTCTCTCTCTCTCTCTCTCTGCACAGTCATACATGAATTAGAACATTCTGTGCATTTGAAAAGGAGAGGAGATGCGACCTCACAGATCGCGATATGGCTCAACGATAGACAAAAACATATAAGTATGAACCAAATGCATGCTATGTGAGATTTCAAAATTCTTTTTAGAAAACTTTTTTTAAAGTCTTTTACCTTAAAGATGAAGGGAAGAACGTTCCCGTTGAGAGTCGCAAGTTTGGCGCCCGTGAAGGCGTTGAACATTTCGCCTTGTGGTAACTTTCTTATGCATACATTCATGTCTGCAAATAATTTATCTTAGAATGTTTCTTTACTCAGAGATAACCAGAGATTCTGGTATGTTCAAAATCCTTAGCAGAGTCGCCAGTTTATTAAAACTAGAAAAATGCTCGATAGCAGTTTTCTTGTGTTTCATTATTCTGGGAAATTATGAGTATAGAGACATTCATAGACAATCATAAACGGTCACAAAGTACACACGAGAAAAGATATCGCAAAGCAAATTTTATTCCAGAGATTCCAAGATCTTTTACACTTAAGGCTGTGAACTAGTCACGAACCCTTAATTATATCAATGGATGATCACCCTTGATTAAAAGGCAAAAGTAAATGTATGAACCCTTAATTATATCAATGGATGATCACCCTTGATTAAAAGGCAAAAGTAAATGCATACATGCGTCATAAATAAGTTAAATAAAGCATTAAAAGAGCATGAATGTAAATAAAGCACAATTATAAACAACACCGATATTTACGTGGAAACCCTTGCGGGAGAAAACCACGGCACAAAGCGACAAGATTCCACTATGAATTGTATTTGTACAATAGATAGAATATTAGGGATGAAGCCCCGATAGATCGAGCAAGTAATTTAAATCATCAGGGGTTATAGTTTTGAATTCACGATCGTAAAGACCAAGTTTAGGAGTTCTTATGGACCAAGCCATCGCTAAGACCAGTTAGATGTTGGTCTCATGCTCTTTCAGGGTTCCTAGTTGAAAAGCAACCGGGATTTTAACCGAGTCATGCATTCCAGTGTCACTGACCGTTTCTGTCGATGAGTGGCTTTAAGGAATACACTCCACAGTTTCCATTTAGTGTAACCAGTGTCATAGACCGTCTCAGTTTGGGACGAGTGACCTTCTGGAAGACACTCTATGATTTCTTAGCGCAACCAGTGCCATAGAACATCTCAGTTTGTGATGGGTGACCTGCTGAAAGGCACTCCATGGTTTCTTAGTGCAACCGGTGCCATAGATTGTCTCAGTTTATGACAGGTGACCTTCTGGAAGGCACTTTATGGTTTCTTAGTGCAACCAGTGCCATAGACCGACTCAGTTTGGGATGGGTGACCTACTGGAAGGCACTCCATGGTTTCTTAGCGCAACTAGTGCCATAGATCGTCTCAGTTTGGGACGGGTGACCTGCTGGAAGGCACTCCATGGTTTCTTAGCGCAACCAGTGCCATAGATTGTCTCAGTTTGGGACGGGTGACCTGCTGGAAGGCACTCTATGGTTATTAGGTGGTACAACACTGTATCATTGAGCGTCATGGTCCAACACTGTATCATTGAGCGTCTTAGTTTTGGACGGCTGACCACAGGAAGACACGCTGCTATTACCTTAACTAGTCAACTGACGAATCCCACTTTGGATGGGATGTACATCAACTGGTCTTAACGATGGAGTATTTCATATGTTTTGAAACTCACTGATTACGGTTTTCAATGATAACCATAGTCCCTTTAATTTAATTTCGTATCTTGATCCGAGATGAAATAAAATTCATGCAATGGATGTAAATGAGTACAATACAAAGCAAATATACTTGATGCATGTTGAGCCATGAATATTACATATTCTAACCCCTTTTCATCATCACATTATGCATGGTTTTCATGTTTAAAGACTAATCTAATACATTTTTTTGTGGTTGTAGGAATGAGAGGGAGACTTCACCAATTCATGGTTAAAAGAGTCACTTCGTATGCCTTGAAAATCAACGAAATAAAGGACAAGAGATGGAGGAAAGTGCAATGCAATGTAGGAAGAAAAGTATGAAAATGTCATAATTTATAGCCTGATCGGCCGGCCGACCAAACCCTCTAGAAATACAAATATATCTGGACCAATTTTATGTAGACCGACGTGTGGTCCGGCCGGCTGACAGGTCGGCCATGCACTTTCTAAATTAGATTTCAAATATGGGCAGTCCCGTTTTTAGTTTTTTGGCCCAGTTTATGGGGACCAACTTGATGATATTTGGAAATCCAACTGTCCATGTCGAAGAGGAGCTCGACACTGAAATAACTCAAATGGTTGCGTGTCAATCGGAGCTACGGATTGACCGTGGCGGCCAAAACAATACGAATTGTCCAAAAAGTTTCCTGATTTCGCTGCTCAACACTGGAATGGTCTAGGTGGCCGATCATTGATGATATGAAAAATCTAATTTAACCATCTTCTAGACCACATTTACATATGAATAACCACAAAGTTTCAGGTCAAAAGGATGTGTGATTTGATCGTTCCAGTTGAAGAAAGATGGATCATCCATAAAGATTCCAATTGCGTAGATTTTATCAAAGGCGTAAGTGTTCTAATTTTCGCACTCAATTCTGGAATTGATTTGGAAAATCTAATCCTTCGATCATCTAGAGGAAGAATGTTCTACTAATGTTTCAAATTTGAGATCAATCCGACCTCTGTACACTCCGTAGCGTTGAAAGCAAGATAACTAGTTCTGGAGGTACCCGAATTGTGCGATTTCGATAGGCGATTACTGATCTAATTGGTGGGCCCATTCAGAAGATAATCTTGGAAATCTAAACCATCTATGAGGAAGATCAAGTTTCAGGGAAGCTACAAATCAAATTTGAAGGCAATTCGATCATTGGTTAAGCCGTACGAAGCAAAACAAAATCTGTTATGTTGTTGTACTCTTGTTGTATTATAAAAGGAGGTGCTCTCTTCTATTTTAAATCAAGCAAGGATGTGGGGAGCAAAGAGTTCAAGTACTAGGAGGCTTCCTAATTTCCTACAGCTAGTTTTTCTTCCTTTTCGTAGTTATAGTTCTAGTTAATATGTTTTTTCTTAGTTAACCTCTTAGCTAGAGCGAGAGGTGAAATTTGTAGTTGGTTTCAATGCTTTAATTTGTTTACGCAAGTACCCTTTTCTTAATTTTAAAATTTAAAGTTCTAGTTTGAATAAAGTTTAGATTTTTAGATGAATTATGAGAGTTTGTGTACTCCGGACATGAGTTCTTTGCAATTCTCTGAGATTGCCATGATAGGTTTGTTTAGATTCGAATTGTAGTAACCCCAAAGCATGCCATAGTCTCTTGGCATGGCTATTACTTCGATGGCTACAAGTTTGAGTTCTGTGTGCTTCATTAGAACTAGAAATTTGATTTTCATATTTAAGTGTGACTATTTGTGCTTGAATGTTATATCATTCAATTAGATAAGAGATAGGACTTTGATTCTAATTGTGTTGTGCTTGGATGAATGGATTGGTATTAAACTACTACAAGTGAATCCTTGATGCTCTAGTTCTACCCAAATCTCAGATTTCCTATTAAGTTCTTAAAAACTATTTTTCTAAAATCTTCTTATATTCAAGTTATTAGAGTAGTTGGAATTATTTACCTCTTTCCCTGCGAATCGACCTTGGTCTTATCGAGATTATTACTACATCGTAGCCTTGCACTTGAGGCGAGCGAACAAGTTTTTGGCCTCGTTGCTGGGGAAAAGGTTAAATGGTTCTAATTATTTTAGTAGCTATAGAGTAGTCTTAGTGAGGTAAGATTTTTAGTTTTTCTAGAAGTAGGCTTTCTGATTTTTTTTTTTTTATAGATTACTAACAATTTTTTATTTTCATTTTGTAGGAACTTAGTTGCTGACATAGTTCTCACCTTCACAGGTAACATCTCCCCATCTCCTTTTCTTCTTTTTATTTTTTCTTAGACTAGGGTAGTTTTCAATTCCTTAAAATTTCATCATGCATGATTGGACGAATGGTGCATACAAGTACCTTTTGGAGGATGAGACGTAGGATTGGGGGACCCAAACTCAGTGTGATCGAGATCCCTCCAAGTATGAGTGTTTTTCTGATATTCAAACAACCACCACGAACCCCCCATGTAAGACGATGCGTGAATACATTAATGAAAACAATACACATGTTGAGACACGACGTAAGACGATGGGTGAGTACCGGAACGAAGCAAAATAGAATATTGATCATCCGGGGAAAACATTACTTGATTACCGGATTGAAAATAACATGAGTGTTCCGCCAGTTATGGTAGGAGGTGTGCAACAACAAAAGAAACGAGTGAATAGTGGTCAACCGGTTAAGACAATGCGTGATCGCTTGTATGGATATGCCTATCAACCATCACATAACTCTTCATCCTACAATGCGTACGATCTTAATTGGGGAAACTACCATTCTCCTTGTTCAAGGGAAGAACCAACTGTGGTTATTAACAATCACCCAGAACGTCTTCCTCTTGTGATGACATTCATACACAAATACTTGAGGAATTATGGAAAGAGTATGAAGATGAACAATCAAATCAAGCCTACACGCCATCTTATGAAGATGTTGAGCTCGAATTTGGGGGCACCAAATCAACCCCCTCTAATGAGAAGGATGTGGCTATCCAAGTCCCACCTTCTTCGGATATAATGAATAAAATTTTAGACGAGATCGATCTCGATGATCCCAATATCATCATCAATTATGGTGAGTCCACTATCTCTTTTAGATGCTTTACACTCAATGATGAAAAGATTTCAATGACGGTTAACGAACCCGACGAATCCATAAAATCTGAAAGCGATAGTGGGGTTACTTACAATGAGGGTTCGGTGGATGCTTATAAACCTATGGTTTCTTTTTCCCAAGGGCATAATGATTATGAGTCTCTAGAGGATATGCATGCTAGAGAGATGGCCGAAGTTGAAATTTTTGAGTCCTTCCACCAACAACACATGCTAAATTCTATTGTGGAGGACTTCCCTTTGAGTGAAAATTCAGATTCTTTGGATAAATGCTTGGCTTACTTTAAAAATTCAAAAGACCCAATTATTCAAGAGATTGTTAAAGCCATGCACAATTCTGACTTGGTGCCCCATACTAGTTATGAGGAACCTAGTTTGGAAGAATTCCACTCCATGAAGTGCGAATCCCTCACCATAAAAACTGAATTTTTACAATCCCTTAGGGAAGACGAAGAGCCTTCATCCGATGTTTGCTTCCCCAAGTGTAGGGTTGCGATGAAGTAATAATCTCGGTAAGACCGAGGTCGATCCACAGGGACTTGTATAGGAATTCACAAAACACTTCTAATGGTTTCTACTGAAGAACTAACTAAACAGATTTTAATAGATTGATGTTGATATATGCTATTAAACTAAACTGAAGGTAATCAATTAATAAAAAGGCACTAGGGGTTCAAGGATCCACTTGTAGCAATCCTTGATGCTTAATTCACTGTGGTTCTCAATTTTTCAACTAGAATCGAAATTAAGTTCTGTCTAGCCGGATGATAGAGCAGTTAAACCAAACAATCTGTCACATGTGTGAATCATGTACATGATTCTCTCAATTCAAGCTAGGACATGAGCACACTCAATTGCATAGGTCAGTCCCAATTCCAATAGGTTAAGATCATAATCATAATCATCATTACACTCTGTCACTAAGCATAATTAGATCATGATTTGAACTTGATCCAAATCACATACACAGTCTCACATACTTCAGAATTTTCCAGAAAAATAGACTTTTGGTATGACGCTCCCACATGAAGATCATAGATCTAGAGTGTATTGAATCTAATTCCTCAGATCATACAGGTCTAGACTATCTCAAAACAGTTAAGAACTTAAGCAATTCCTCTAAACATCTATGAGCCATCATAAGATTAAGAAAAACTACTTAGAACTTTATTTAAACTTCAAACCATTATTCTTCACTAATAATCCAACTTAAAACCAAATCAAACGAATTAAAACATCTTAGATTCACTACAAGCTTCACCTCTTAGCTCTAGCTAAGAGGTTTAGCCGTTCATGATCCAAGGAAACATGAAACAAACTAAACAAAGCATAAAACTAGAAAAACAAACTAGGAGGAGTTGTAGAACTCCGAATCCGACTTCCGCCGTCTCTCACCGTGCTCAATCACTTCTAGGATGCCTTAGGAAGAAGGCTTGGGTCCCCTTTTATAGCATAGTACGGAAGGTTCCAGATTGCGCAAGAAATGCCAGACTGCGCAAAGAAAATCGGAGCTTGTAGAACACGCACTGTTACGCAGATGACTGGTCGCACGACCGGTCTGAGCTTCTAGATGATCGGTCGCACGACCGGTCTCAAAAATGCAAAAATGTCCAGAGAGTTTTCATAATTTCAGACCCCAAAAATTTAATTCAAGGACCGGTCGCACGACCAGTCCGAGCAAGTGGACGACCAGTCGCACGACCTGTCCTAATAGGTCCAGTGAGTTTTGGTCGTAGGGCCCCTTCTGTTGAGTGTTCGGACCCGTCGAACGACCGGTCCTGGGCTATGGACGACCGGTCGGACGACCAGTCTTGGCTGCTTTTTCCTGCCCCCCTTTTCTTTCTGCTTTTGCTTCCTTCTTCCATCCTCTGACACTTGATCTTGTGATCTTCAATGCCCATAATTAGCATCTTTAAGCCTTCTATTGATGAATCTTCACTCTCATTCCTGTAACCACAAAACCATGCATTAGTTGGGTCTTTAATCATGTATTTCAAGCATAGTTAATAATAACATGAGGTATGAATATACACATTTAAGAGCTCAACACACCCCCCAACCAGCATTTTGCTAGTCCCGAGCAAAACATGCGTGAAACCAATTACATTCTTCAAAGCCCAACTCTCCTTTAAAACCATCTTTTTATATACTTCATGATATGTGAGTGCAAGAATCAGGAAAACTTAGTGATAGAAGTTGAGACCTTAACCTTCCCATAACATAACAAGTATTTATATGAAATTCCAACTGATTGATTGATAAATAAAAGAATCCAAACAATTTATCCTAGTGTGATCAGTGAATGCTCATCTCACGGATTTTCGGGATTACCTTCCTTGTGAATAGATTAAGGTATTGTTGAGCTCTTAATTGTGCATATTCTAACCCCAATTCATCGATTTGTGATTGTAGGAATAAGAGAGAGGATTTATCAAATGAAGGCTTAAAGATGCTATTTACAAGCATGGAAGAGCACAAGATTAAGCATGAAAGGGTGGAAGAAGGAAGCAAAGGAGATAAAGAAAAGAAGGAAGAAAAGGACACTGAAGACCGGTCGTCCGACCGGTCGTCCATAGCCAGGACCGATCGTCCGACCGATCTGACTACTCAACACAGGAGGAACTTCAAACCAAAAGTCACTGGACCAGTTGAGACCGGTCGCCCGACCGGTCTTTCACCACTCAGACCGGTCATGCGTTCAACAGGAAATTGTGAAAACTCTCTGGACAAATTTGAAGGTTTTGAGACCGGTCGTGCGACCGGTCGTCCACAGGTTCAGACAGGTCGTGCGACTGGTTGTTAGCGTAACATCTTGTGCGGGAAAGCTCCGATTTTCTTCGCGCAATTGCGTAATTCCTTGCGCAATCTGGAATCTTCCACACCAATCTATAAAAGGGACTTCTCCTCTTCATACCAGGGCATGCTAGGACTTGGGGATGATCAAGGAAGCTTAGGAGACGGATTCTACTTCAAGTTTCCCTAGTTTTTCTTCTAGTTTTAGTAGTTTTTATGTTTTTAAGGCTTTTAGTTCAAGGATGTTAGAGATGAACTAAAACCTCTTAGCTAGGGCTAAGAGGTGAAGATTTTGATTTATTTTTAATGGATTGATGCAACCTAGGTTTCCTTTTTATGTTTAATTGAAGAATTTAGTTCAATATGAGTTTGAATCAAGTGCTATTTTGGTTTTTCTTTGATCTCTTGATGACTCCGGGCTCATGTGATTCTTAGTAATTCTAAACTTAGTAGCTTATCTTCTGAGCATTGGTTATGCCTGTGTAGTTCATTGATCTATCATCGACTCCGGGCATGGTAGACCCTTTGATTGCCTTGTGTACAATGGCTTGATCTTCATGTGGGAACTCATTCAACTAAAGTTCTTATCTTTTGTTATAATCTGAATTAGTTGTTTGCTAATTGATTTTGATTTAATTAGAGTTCTAATCATTGGTTATAATCAAGTCTAGTGACACGATTTGATGAAAGCTATGATTATGAATCTCAACTAGATTGAAAAGAGGCTTGGCCTACACAATTGAGTGTGCCCAAGGCCTGAGCATTGTAGTGGGAATCGAATCAGTGAATGAGCAACTATTTTAGATAATTGTTGACTTGAACCGCTCTATATTCCGATCAGATAAAGATATGAATTTGATTCCGATTGAGTTATGTGAGATCTAGTTGTGTTAATGCATTGAAACTTATCAAAAGTGGATCCTTGGCACTCTAGTGCCTTTTTAGATTGATATTACCTTACACATTCACTGTTTAAACCCAAATCATTATTTTCCAGCTTTAGTTTTTAATAGGATCTTAATTATTAGTTATTTTAGACAAATTCTGAGAATACCCATTCATAAATCTCTGTGGGAATGATACTCGGTCTTTCCGAATTATTACTACTTCGCAACCCTACACTTGGGGAGTGAATAAGTTTTTGGCGCCGCTGCCGGGAATTTCTATGCGGTATTTTTAGAATTTGCTGAGATAGCCTTTAGTTGAGATTGTGTTAAGATAGATTTAGAATTTGTTTTACTTTCTAGGCTAAATTTTCTTTTAATATCAGAATACTAACTTAGTTTGTTTTGATTTTACAGGATTCTAACATAGATCTACAATTCAGGTTCTATCCTTCTAACCCCTCTTGCTATAGATAGTTTCAGATTTTTGTTCTTAGAATTAGGATTAGATTTTAGAATTGTGTTGAGTGGTTCATGCCCAAGTGGGTTCGTGATCACACTTAGAGATTATTGAGTGACGGAATAATTGTTGAAGGGATTGATAGAGAGCCTCGTGCTAAAAAACGTCAAAATCTTCCTTAAATTACTAGAGAGATGGCTGAAAATCAACCAAATCAAGGGGCTAATCAACATCAAAATCAAGTCCAAAACTTTACTGAATTGGATGAGAATGAAGTGGGGGATGTACCTCAACCTAGAACTTTACATGATTATTTACAACCAGCTAGGACGAGTACTCCCTCTTGCATAATTTTCCCTCACAATGTGGGAAATATTGATTTTAAACCGGGATTGATCCAACTTCTTCCCAGATTCCATGAACTCGACTCTGAAAGCGCTTATTTACATATTAAGGAGTTCGAAGAGGTTATCGCCATAATAAACTATGACAATGTAACCAAAGATATTATAAAACTCAAATTATTCCCTTTTTCCTTGAAAGAGAAGGCCAAATCGTGGCTACATTCCTTAAGGCCAAGGTCTATTGAGACATGGGCTGAGATGACTCTGGAGTTTCTTAAAAAATTCTTCCCTACTCATCGAACCAATGCACTAAGAAGGGCCATAATGAACTTTGCCCAAAAAGAAGAGGAAGCTTTTTTTCAATGTTGGGAAAGGTATAATGAGCCATTAAACACATGCCCACATCATGGCTATAAACGGTGGAGGTTGATTAGTTTCTTTTATGTTGGATTAAACTCAACCATGCGCCAATTTGTGGAGATATGTGCAATGGGGAGTTCATCAACAAGGAAACGGAGGAAGCTTGGGACTATCTTGACATGTTGACTGAAAACACACAATCATGGGTGTTGAACCTCAAATTTATACATTGCATTGCCCATTACACGACACGGTTTGCATGATTTTCATGGTTTAAAGGCCCACCTAACACGTGTTTTGTAATTATAGGGATAAGAGCGGACTTCATTCAATTACGAGCCAAAAGAATACATTTGTAGCTTTTGGATGAAGGATGAAAGAAGACCAAAGAAAGAAGAAAGCAAAGAGAAGAGAGAGAAGAAGAAAAAGGAGAAAAAGAAGAGCAAAAGAAGCAAATGGAAGAAGGCCGACCTATCATGACCGATGGGCCATGAAGGTTGATCAAAGAGAAGATAGGCCGACCGGTCTTGACCGGTCGGCCATGCACACTGGAACCACTTCACATTGGTCCGACCGGTCATGACCGGTCGGCCACACTTGCTGGATGAATGGGAGGTCTGTCCGATCGGTCATGACCGGTTGGCAGCACCCTCTGGACTGTTTTAAAAGTTGGTCCGACCGGTCACGACCGGTCGGCCTTGCGTAAGATAAGTCCTTTCTAAATCAGGACTCAGAAAAACACTGCGCAATGCGTAATCTATCGCAGAATCCGACGCAAGGGAGGTGGATTGCTATAAAAGGACACCTAGGGGCTCTCCCTAGGGTATCAGAGAAGCTAAGGAACGTGATTTTGGAGAGCGAAGGCGATCGTGGAGCGGCTGCAACTCTCCTATTCGGGTTTTTCTGTTTTTATGCTTTATTTCAGAGTTTTTAGTTGTAGCATGATAATGCTCGGCTAAAACCTCTCAGCTAAGGCTGAGAGGTGAAGCGTGTAGCTAATTCTATGTTGGTTTCAGTCTAATTCAAGTAATTTACATTCAAGTTTGGATTTTTACATGATTTAGTTCCAAAAAGTGGTAGTTTGAGATGTCTTATCTGAGTTTATGTGCTCCGGACATGAATTCCTTTTAATTCTCTGAGATTATCATGTTTGTTTATCTAAAATTCGGATTATAGTAATCCTTGAGCAGGCCATAGTCCAGAGGCATGGCTGTTACTCCGCAGGCTATGGTTTGAGTTTAGTATTGATTTTATTGGACTAGAACTTGGAAGTTCAACTTGAATGTGATGGAATGTGAATGCTTTATTCTCCAACTAGATGAGAGATAGGACTTCAAATCTAGTTGTGTTCTCTACTTGGATTGACTGAATTGACATAGGATTGCTACAAGTGGATCCTTGAAAGCCTTAGTACTTTATATCTCTGATTTTTCATTAAATTCCTGTTTTAAGTAAACACTTAATTAAATGTGATTTCTTTTAAAAAACTGAGTTGCTGGAGTGATTTGGGGGTTGTCACTATTTCCCTGTGGATCGACCTCGGTCTTACCGAGATTTATTACTACATTGCAGCCTTACACTTGAGGCGAGCGAACAAGTGTTTGGCGCCGTTGCCGGGGAATTAGATAACGGTTTCCAAATAATTTCAGTGGCTGTAGAAGTAGAAATAGATAGGTTTTTTTATTTTCTTAGAACTAACAAGTTTTTCTGTTTTGTAGGAATTTTTCTCTAGTTCAAGCGCATCAGGTGATACCCTTCTAACTTAGCTTCTGCAGAATTTTCTTTCAGTTTCAGATTTTAGTTTTCTAGAATAGGATTAGTTTCAGTTTCTGGTTGAGTGGTTTATGTCCCGTTGGGAACTTAATCACTCAAATCGTCTCCAATCTGAAGGTGGTTTAGTTGGACCATTGTCAGTCCATAGACGAGTCCGGAATTATCAAGAGCATTGTGCAAGTTTGGGGAGTATGGATCAAACACCTTTAAGGAATCCTCCCCCCTACTCCAACAACAAACGCAAATCAGGAAGGAGTAGGAGAGAATGAGGTACATAATGTTCCTCCAATGAGATCACTACGGGATTACCTACAACCTGCTCGTACAATTACACCTTCTTGCATAGTTCTACCAGCTAATGGTGGGACCCTTGACATAAAACCGGGTGTAATCCAACTTTTACCTAAATTCCATGGGCTAGACTCTGACCGCCCATACTTACACTTGCAAGAATTCTAAGAAGTGTTGGCCACCTTGCATTATCCCAATGTTTCTGAGGATACAATCAGACTTAAACTTTTTCCCTTCACTTTGAAAGAAAGAGCCAAAGATTGGCTTCACTCTCTTAGACCACGCTCGATTGGGTCATGGGTTGAGATGAACCGGGAATTCTTGAAAAAGTTCTTCCCGACTCATAAAACGAACACCCTTCGAAGAGCCATAATGAATTTTTCGGCTAAAGAAGGTGAATCTTTCTTTCAGTGTTGGGAAAGATTTAAGGAACTCCTGCTTGCTTGCCCACATCATGGCTATGAGAGTTGGCGAGTTATAAATTTTTTCAATGATGGATTAAGTTCCAATATGCGCCAATTTGTGGAAATGATGTGCAATGGCGAGTTTATGAGTAAAAATCCAGATGATGCTTGGAGTTACTTGGACATGTTGGCTGAAAACGCCCAATCTTGGGATACCTCGGACAAACCCAAGAACCCCAAGCCCACTCAAGAGAAAGGAGGGATCTATGTCCTTAAAGAGGAAGACGACGTGAATGCAAGGATAGCCAACCTCACAAGGAAGGTTGAAGCCATGGAACTTAGTAAAAGTGGAGTTCCAAAGTCCAAGGAAGCTGTTGAAACTACATGTGGGATTTGCCTCACCGACTTACACGCTACGCAAGATTGTCCCACAATTCCTGCATTTAAGGAAGTGCTACAAGAGACAGCCAATGCCACATATGGTTATCAACGGCCCTTCAATGGACCGGTAGGTAATACGTACAATGAGAGTTGGAAGAACCACCCAAATTTCAGTTGGAAGAATGCTCCTACGGGCAATCCTACCAACTCCCAAAGAGGGCCACCCATGCAAAATATGGCCCCACCTCAATTCTCATTGGAGGATACCTTGAAAATGTTTATGCAAGGGAAAGCGCAAATAAATGAATCGAATCAGCAAATGTTCCAAGAGCTGAAATTCTCGGTTGATGAGATTAAGGGACGTTTGAATGCTAGGGAAGGGACCTTTCCGGCCCAACCTCAGCCCAATCCAAAGCAAGTACATGAAGTGAGCAACCCTAATCCTTCCAACCAAAACATGGAGCAAGCTAAATCCATTACCACCCTTAGAAGTGGTAAACAAATTGACAAGACTATTCCGGTGAAGGCTGATGAGCCTAATGATCCGGTAAATTCTGAGGATGAAAATGGATCTAACTTAGCTCCACAACAACCGGAACGCATTTACAAGCCCGTAGCACCATTCCCTTCGAGATTGGTTGCCCCAAAATCTCTCCCAAACTCTCAAGATATTTTAGAGATTTTCAGACAAGTCAAGATCAATATCCCTTTGCTTGACGCCATCAAACAAATCCCCTCTTATGCCAAGTTTCTAAAAGACCTATGCACAACAAAACGCAAATATAATGTGCAGCAAAAGGCCTTCTTAACTGAGCAAGTGAGTGCTATCCTCACTCAAAAGACCCCCCCAAAATTTAAAGATCCCGGTAGTCCCACCGTCTCATGTATCATTGGAGACTATCGGATTGAACGTGCCTTGTTAGACTTGGGGGCAAGTGTGAACTTGATCCCATACTCGGTATATGAGCAATTGGGTCTTGGTGAATTAAAACCCACCAAAACCACGTTGCAACTCGCTGATAGATCTATTCGTGTACCGAGGGGGATAGTTGAGGATGTTCTAGTCCAAGTTGACATATTCTACTACCCAGTAGATTTTATAGTCTTGGACACACAACCGGTTTTGGATGCTAGCACCCAAATACCGGTAATATTAGGCCGCCCATTCCTTGCCACATCAAACGCAATCATCAATTGCCGGAATGGGGTGATGCAACTATCTTTTGGAAACATGACACTAGAGGTGAATGTGTTTCACTTAGGCAAAAGACATAGGGATGTTGATGATGATGAGTTCTTCGAGATAAACATGCTTGAAACTTTTGAAGAAGAAGAACTCCTCCAACTTGAACCACTAGAAAGCTTGGAGACATGCTTAGCACATTTCATGGATTCTAAAGACCCCATCATTAGTGAGATTGCGCATGCATTAAATATAGAAAGACCGGTAGTTGATACTAGCCGGTGGAGGCCCCATTTTGAAAAATTGCCACCAACCACATCAAGGCCTCTACCGTCTAACATCAAACCACCGAAGCTTGACCTTAAACCATTACCATCCGAGCTTAAATACATATATTTGGGTCAAGAGGAAACGTTCCCAGTTGTCATTGCCTCCCACCTAGAGAAAGACCAAGAGCTTAAGTTGATTGAGTTACTCAAAGAACATAGGGAAGCCATAGGTTGGACAATAGCGGATCTCAAAGGGATAAATCCTTCGGTTTACACTCACCGAATACACCTTGAAGAAAATGCAAAAACGACTAGACAACCTCAAAGACGGCTAAATCCAAACATGATGGAGGTTGTCAAAGCCGAGGTGTTAAAGCTATTGGATGTGGGTATCATCTACCCCATCTCAGATAGCTAATGGGTGAGTCCTACCTAAGTTGTCCCCAAGAAATCCGGTATTACCATCATTGAAAATGCCAACAACGAGCTTATACCGACTAGGGTGACCACCGGTTGGCGCATGTGCATTGATTATAGGAAGCTCAACACGGTCACTAGAAAAGATCACTTCCCTCTCCCATTTATGGATCAAATTTTGGAGAGGTTAGCAGGCCATCCCTATTATTGCTTCCTAGATGGTTATTCCGGATACAACCAAATTGAGATAGCTCCGGAAGACCAAGAGAAAACCACATTTACATGCCCGTTTGGTACCTTCGCTTACCGAAGGATGCCATTCGGGTTATGCAATGCACCCGCCACATTCCAACGATGCATGTTGAGTATTTTCTCAGACATGGTGGGTGAGTTTCTTGAGGTATTCATGGATGAATTTTCTGTTTTTGGTTGTACATTTGATGAGTGTCTCGAGCACTTGAAGTTGGTCTTGATGAGGTGTGAGGAAAAGCAACTTGTATTAAACTGGGAAAAGTGTCATTTCATGGTACAAAGAGGAATAGTCCTTGGACATATCATCTCGTCCAATGGAATAGAGGTAGACCGGGCGAAGATTGACATAATTTCCAATCTACCACCACCCAAAAGCATACGCGATGTGCGGTCCTTCCTTGGACACGCCGGTTTCTATCGAAGGTTTATAAAGGACTTTAGTCACATCTCAAGGCCTTTATGCAACCTTCTACAAAAGGAGAACCAATTTGAGTGGAGCGCCGAATGTCAATTAGCTTTTTCAAAGCTAAAAGACATGTTGACAACCGCTCCTATCATGCAACCACCAGATTGGTCCATTCCTTTTGAGTTGATGTGCGATGCAAGCGATTTTGCTATTGGGGCGGTGTTAGGCCAAAAGAAGGATAAAAAGCCCCATGTCATCTACTACGCCAGTAGGACCTTGAATCCTGCCCAAGTTAATTATTCGACTACGGAGAAATAGCTCCTAGCTGTCATTTTTTTGCCTTGGACAAATTCAGGCCATACTTAATAGGATCCAAAGTTATTGTTTATACGGATCATGCGGCGCTGAAATACCTTCTTTCCAAGAAGGATGCTAAGCCCCGTTTGCTAAGATGGATCCTACTCCTTCAAGAATTCGACTTGGAGATTAAAGATAAGAAGGGGGTAGAAAATGTGGTGGCGGATCATCTATCCCGCCTAGTCGTACCAAATTCCATTGACGAGTCACCTATTGAGGACTCATTCCCTAATGAGCAACTCTTTGTTGCTGTGCATCCACCATGGTACGCTGATATAGCTAATTATCTTTCCACAGGTGCGATGCCGACTCATTGGACTGCGCAAGACAAACGTAAATTTCTAAGGGAAGTGCGCAGATTTTTCTGGGATGAACCTCTAATGTTTAAATATTGCCCAGACCAAATTATAAGGAGATGCGTCCCCGATGATGAACACAATTCAGTCATCTCCTTTTGTCATGATCAAGCATGTGGGGGTCATTTTTCAGCCAAGAAAACAACTGCAAAAATTCTGCAATGTGGTTTTTATTGGCCCACATTATTTAAGGACACCCACGAGTTTTGCAAAGCGTGCGAGCGCTGCCAGAAGCTAGGAGGATTATCTCGTCGAAATATGATGCCTCTCACCCCAATTCAACATCTTGAAGTCTTTGACTGTTGGGGCATCGATTTCATGGGACCATTCCCCTCATCTTTTGGGCATGCCTATATTCTGCTTGCCGTAGACTATGTGTCTAAATGGATAGAGGCTATCCCATGTAGAACCAATGATCATTGTATGGTTCTCAAGTTCCTCAAAGAAAATATACTTTCTAGATTTGGGACGCCTCGAGCCATTATTAGTGATGGTGGTTCTCACTTTTGCAATAGACCTTTTGAAACTTTGATGAAGAAATATGGTATTAGGCACAAAGTGAGTACCCCATACCACCCACAAACAAGTGGGCAAGCTGAAATCTCCAATAGGGAAATCAAGCAGATTTTGGAAAAGACGGTGAGACCGGATCACAAGGATTGGTCCCTAAGATTAGATGATGCACTTTGGGCTCACCGTACTGCCTACAAGACACCCATTGGAATGTTCCCTTATAGACTTGTTTATGGGAAAGCTTGCCACTTGCCTGTGGAGATAGAACACAAAGCCTATTGGGCAATTCGGGCTTTAAATTTTGACATTGACAAGGCTAGCTCGCTTCGCAAACTTCAATTAAATGAGCTTGATGAGATCCGGAACGATGCATATGAGAATTCGAGAATTTACAAGAGCAAGATGAAGGCCTTTCATGACAAGCACATCGTAAGGAAATCTTTCCATGAAGGACAGAAAGTGCTCTTGTATAATGCCCGACTTCATCTTTTTCCGGGAAAATTACGATCTTGATGGACCGGCCCATATATTGTCAAAGAAGTTTTTCCTCATGGGGCTGTTGAGATTGAGAATGCAGCGAATGGTGACTGTTTCAAAGCTAATGGACAACGCCTTAAGCCATTTGTTGAGAAATTTGATTCAGAGGACATGTCCATCTCCCTGAATGATCCTGTCTATCAGGATGATTGATCTCCTAGTCTGATGGAGGTATAGCATAGGTAGGTTTAACTTTGTTCTTCTGTTTTAATAGGTTTTAGTTGTTGAGTTGGAGAATTCCATAATCACTCTCTCAGGTACTATTGTTCTCACTCTCTCATTGTTTACCATTGTTCTCATGTTCATGCTAATTTACTATCTTTTTACATTGAGGACAATGCAAGATTTGGTTGGGGGGTGAGATGAGATTCCTCATCTAGCATGTTGCAACATTTCGAGCCTCACATGCGCAAATTTTTTTTTGAATTTTCTAAATTTCAAAACTCTTTTAGAAAACCTTATTTCCATGCATTCGAGATGATATGAGTAGAAGAGGAGGAGAAACGAAGTGTGTGATGTTGTAGTCTTGAATTTCTCCCACCATAATGGTGTTATATGATAGTTCCCCTATTGTTGTGATTGATAGAAAAATTTGAACACTTTTTACACCTAGTTCACATTACACGATTTTTATGAGTGACAGGTTTATGTGATTTGTGGATTAGCTAGACTTTGATTTAAAGGTGTTGAGCAGCCAAGCCGGGGTATTTTGTCCATCCTTGTCCATGGGAAAATAACAGAAGATATGGATTTCTAAAAATCCTATCCAATTTAAAAGAAAAAAGGAAAGAAAGGATGAAATCGGGAAGGAAAGAAAAATGGTGGAAAATTTCGAAAAGGGCTACCTATTACCAACCGGGGGATGGTCGAACCGTAACCAAAGCCGGAAATGGGACGTAGTGTGAAAGTCGTCGGAAGGACGGTAAGGCAAATTCCTGTCATAGGCTTGCTGTTGCTCTGTGCACCTTAAAATCCTTGGTTTACTTAATCTATGAAGAAGATGATTCCAGGAACTCATGAGTTGAACTTGCACTATGCACACTAGGTTGAATTTGTTCGAGTTCCTCTATTTATCAATCAGTCAACGGGAACCTCATGTAAACACTTCTTATGTTTTGAGAGTCCAAGGTTCAGCTTCTATCACCTAATTTCTCCACATTTTATACTTCTGCATCTTGGAATGGATAGAAACATGGATTCTGGAAGAAAGTTGGGTTTGGAGGTTTGACATTATTTTACGCATGTTTTGCTCGGGACTAGCAAAAAGCTGGTTGGGGGGTGTGTTGAACCTCAAATTTATACATTGCATTGCCCATTACACGACACGGTTTGCATGATTTTCATGGTTTAAAGGCCCACCTAACACATGTTTTGTAATTATAGGGATGAGAGCGGACTTCATTCAATTACGAGCCAAAAGAATACATTTGTAACTTTTGGATGAAGGATGAAAGAAGACCAAAGAAAGAAGAAAGAAAAGAGAAGAGAGAGAAGAAGAAAAAGGAGAAAAAGAAGAGCAAAAGAAGCAAATGGAAGAAGGCCGACCTATCATGACCGGTCGGCCATGAAGGCTGATCAAAGAGAAGATAGGCCGACCGGTCTTGACCGGTCGGCCATGCACACTGGAACCACTTCACATTGGTCCGACCGGTCATGACCGGTCGGCCACACTTGCTGGATGAATGGGAGGTCTGTCCGACGGGTCATGACCGGTCGGCAGCACCCTCTGGACTGTTTTAAAAGTTGGTCCGACCGGTCACGACCGGTCGGCCTTGCGTAAGATAAGTCCTTTCTAAATCAGGACTCCGAAAAACACTGCGCAATGCGTAATCTATCGCAGAATCCGACGCAAGGGAGGTGGATTGCTATAAAAGGACACCTAGGGGCTCTCCCTAGGGTATCAGAGAAGCTAAGGAACGTGATTTTGGAGAGCGAAGGCGATCGTGGAGCGGCTGCAACTCTCCTATTCGGGTTTTTCTGTTTTTATGCTTTATTTCAGAGTTTTTAGTTGTAGCATGATAATGCTCGGCTAAAACCTCTCAGCTAAGGCTGAGAGGTGAAGCGTGTAGCTAATTCTATGTTGGTTTCAGTCTAATTCAAGTAATTTACATTCAAGTTTGGATTTTTACATGATTTAGTTCCAAAAAGTGGTAGTTTGAGATGTCTTATCTGAGTTTATGTGCTCCGGACATGAATTCCTTTTAATTCTCTGAGATTATCATGTTTGTTTATCTAAAATTCGGATTATAGTAATCCTTGAGCAGGCCATAGTCCAGAGGCATGGCTGTTACTCCGCAGGCTATGGTTTGAGTTTAGTATTGATTTTATTGGACTAGAACTTGGAAGTTCAACTTGAATGTGATGGAATGTGAATGCTTTATTCTCCAACTAGATGAGAGATAGGACTTCAAATCTAGTTGTGTTCTCTACTTGGATTGACTGAATTGACATAGGATTGCTACAAGTGGATCCTTGAAAGCCTTAGTACTTTATATCTCTGATTTTTCATTAAATTCCTGTTTTAAGTAAACACTTAATTAAATGTGATTTCTTTTAAAAAACTGAGTTGCTGGAGTGATTTGGGGGTTGTCACTATTTCCCTGTGGATCGACCTCGGTCTTACCGACATTTATTACTACATCGCAGCCTTACACTTGAGGCGAGCGAACAATGGGATACATCTAAGCCGACAAGTTCAAAACAACCCCAAGCCAAGGAAAATGGAGAAATTTACGTTTTAAATGAGAAAGATGATCTAGGTTCTAGACTAATCTCACACGAAAGGTCGAGGAGATGGAATTAAGGAAAGTGGATACAACTCAACAAAGGGTGACTGTTGAAACTATTTGTGGTATTCGTGCTTCCAATGTACATCAAACACCGGATTGTCCAACAATTTATGCGTTTCGAGAACTTTTATATGAACAATCGAATGCTTTGAATAGTTATCAACGACCTTTTAGTACTCCAAATCCAAACACGAACAATTCTAGTTAGAGAAACAACCTAACTTCAATTGGGCAAATGGAACCAACCAAAGTAATCCTCAAAAGGGGCCCCCACTGCAATTTCCTATGGCCCCACCTCAAATGCCTATAGAGGATACATTGAAAGCATTCATGGAAGGTCAAGCTCAAATAAATCAATCAAACCATACGATAATGCTTGAGCTTAAAAATTTGGTGGAGGAAATCAAGGCTCGCTTAAACGCAAGGGAAGGGATTCTTCCAGCCCAACCCCTACTAAATCTGAAATCATAAGGCGAAATAAGCATGCCTAGTTCCTCTAACCAACACATGGAACATGATAAGGCCATCACCACTTTTAGAAGTGGTAAAATTATTGAAAAATCTGACCCAGTGAAGGTTTCAACACCTAATGATCCGGTGTCTTCCAAAAAAGATGATGGACCTAGCATCACCATGAATGAGAAAGAACCATTGAAAGACTATAGGCCCGTTGCTCCATTCTCCCAACGCTTGATTTCATCCAAATCGCAAGATAAATATCAGAAATTTTTGGAGGTTTTCAAGCAAGTCAAAATCAAAATCCCATTGTTGGACGTCATTAAACAAATACCGTCATATGCTAAATTTTTAAAAGACCTTTGCACAGTGAAAAGAAAAATACATGTGCAAAAGAAGGCATTTTAGTTCTAATTCTAGTTTTAATATGCTTTTCCTTAGCTAACCTCTTAGCTAGAGCTAGAGGTAAAATTTGTAGTTAGTTTCAATGCGTTAATTCTTTTATTTCAAGTACCCTTTTCTTAAATTTGGATTTTGAACTTCTAGTTTGAATAAAGTTTGGTTTTTTAGAAGTTTTGTGAGAGTTTGTGTGCTCGGGACATGAGTTCCTTGCAATTCTCTGAGATTACCATGATTGGGTTGTTTGAATTCAAATTGTAGTAACCCTTGAGCATGCCATATTCCATAGGCATGGCTGTTACTCCGAAGGCTACAAGTTCAAGTTCTATGTGCTTCATTAGAACTAGAAATCTGATTTCCAGATTTAAGTGGGACTATTTGTGCTTGAATGTTATATCTTCCAATTAGATGAGAGATAAGACTTTGATTCTAATTGTGTTGTACTTGGATGAATGGATTGGCATTGGACTACTACAAGTGGATCCTTGATACGCTAGTTCTTCTTATTTTCAGATTTTTCTATTTGATATGAAAAACCATTCTCCAAAACTTCTTAGATTCTAGTTATTAGAGTACTTGGAATTGTTTACCTCTTTCCCTGTGGATCGACCTAGGTCTTACCGAGATTTATTACTGCATCGCAGCCTTACACTTGAGGCGAGCGAACACGTGGATTCCTGTATTGCAAGTAATTGATCTTGGTGTAAGACCCGTACCCTGAATTGCCCTCCGTACGTTTAGTTTCCGGTACCGGTACGTCCCGGACGGACTAGATTAGAGAGCCTTGATCGCGACCCTGATTTAGTACCGCAACGACCCAAGACTTGTACCCTTGCGACCGCACGGGCGCCACGATTCCAATGCCGCGCGGCACGCCCCATTGCGATACCCGGTGTGTAAGATGCATACGTTCGTGCAATTCGAGGTGGGCCACGCAACGCGCGTGTGGCGTGGGCCCCACTTGCACAATTCTCAACAACATGTCAAATCTATCAACATCACCCTCACCCATACCCCCATCATTACCCTAGCCTACACACACCAACTCCAACCCATACCTCTCTCACCAAAGTCAACTCTAACCCATTCCCCCATGTCCTCTCTCATCATCATCATCATCATCATGACATCATGCACCCCCCCTCTTCCCATACAAGAGCCATACGTGGGGGGGGGGGGTGGCTTCTCAATTGCAAGATTTGAGAGAGAGAGAGAGAGAGAGAGGGAGAGAGAGAGAAGAGAGAGAAGTAGAGAGATTTGGAGGGAGATCAAGAGAGAGAAAGAGAGAGTTAGAGAGATTGAAGGAGGAGATCAAGCTTGGAGGACCCCGATCATCATCCGGACCGTCCGATCGGCAATCCAACCTTCCAACCATCATTGTGAGTGCATACCTTTCCCCCCTTTTTCTCGTTTACTTTTCGTTTTCTTTCCTTGGTCCCACCTTGTGATGGGCAATGAGATGGATGGGCTGGATCGTCCATGAATGGGTCCCACCCTTTGATGGTGTGGATCCCACTTTGGGACCCATTTTGTGGCATATTTAGTGTGGCCAACAGCCACCATGATGTATGTAGTTCATCCACGCTGTCCACCATGTGGGCCCACCATGTGATGGCCCAGCTGATGGATGGAGTGGATCTTACACATGTGGGCCCCACTTGAAATTTTAAAAAAAAAAAGAAAAAAAAAAGGTGAAGGAGGTGGCCGCTGGACAGCCAGCGTCCAGAGGACGCTGCTGCCCAGCAGCGCTGGGGCTTGGGCGTTGACCGTGGGTCCCCACTCGTGGGACCCACCTTGATGTATGTATGTGATCCACGCCGTCCATTTGTTTCTCCAGCCCATTTTAGGGCTGGACACCAAAAATGAAGCAGATCCAGATCGCAGGTGGACCACACCATAGGAAAATAGTAGAGAAAATGATGTGGACTGCTGAACTTCTTTGGCCCACCGTGATGTTTGTGGACCATATTACCTGCCCAATATTGGGCTTGTTAGAACCCCAATGAGCTGGGGAACATGATGGAGGGGGTGGATTGTCCATAAGTGGGCCCCACCTGAAATAAACAACAAAAAAAAAGAAAGAAAGTAAAAAAAAAAAATTTAGAACGTCCAGCGCTGGACGTTCACAGCGTCTGGGACGCTGGAACCGTCCAGCGCCAGGACGGCTGGAAAGGGGTCCCCACTCGTGGGACCCACCTTGATGTTTGTGTTCCATCCACACCGTCTATCTGTTTTCCCATATCATTTTAGGGCTAAGGCCCAAATATGTAGCAAATTCAAATCTTAAGTGGGCCGCACCGCATGAAACAGTGGGGTGAACGATGTTCACTGTCGAACTTCCTCGGCCCACATTGATGTTTGTAGACTGATTCAACCATCCAATATGGGGCTCTAAGGGTCCCCCTTGAGCTGGGGAATTTGATGAACGGAGTGGATAAGTCCCATGTGGGCCCCACTCGATGAATACGAAGGAAAAAAAAAAACAAAAAAAAAAAAGAAAGAAAGAGAGAAGAAGGAAGGGCGCTGACGCGCTGGAAGTACCCAGCGTCCGTGGACGCTGGGCTCGTGGGGTGCCAGCAGGTGGGCCACCCTGTGGGTCCCACCATGATGCATGTGCTGTATCCACACCGTTCATCCAGTTGGGGAGATCATTTTAGGGCATGACCCCAAGAATGAGTCAGATCCAAGTCTCAAGGGGGCCCCACCACAGATAAACAGTAGGGACAGTGGCCCTACCCTTGAAACCTTCCTGCGGCCCACCATGATGATTATTTGAGATCCAACCTGTTCATGAGTTCACACATGCATGTAAGAAGGGAAAACAAAAATATCAGGTTGATCAAAAGCTTGTGGGCCCCACTTGAGGAGAGAATAAAATAAAAAAAAATAATAATAATAATAAAAAAAAGAGGATCTTGGGCGCTGGACAGGCAGCGTCCAGGGGATGCTGCTGCCCAGCAGCCCAGGCTCTCTCGGCTTGCCAATGGGCCCCACTTGTTGGGCCCACCTAGAATGTATGCGCTCTATCTATCCCGTCCATATGTTTTTCCAGCTCATTTTAGTGGCTGAGCCAAAATTGAAGCATATCCAAATGTCAAGTGGACCATGCCATGGGAACAGTGGGAATAATGATCTCCACCGTCGAAACCTTCCCAGGCTCTACAGTGATGTTTATTTGTCATTTAACCTGTTCATAAGATCACATGGATATGGGTGAAGGGGGAAACAAAAATATTAGTTTGATTCAAAATGCTTGGGGCCCATTTGGGTGCTACGCTCTATGGGTCCCACCACGATGTATCTGTTTTATGTATGCCGCCCATCTGTTTTTCCATATTATTTTAGGGCCGGGGGCCCTCATAATGAGGTAAATCCCAACCTCAGGTGGACCACATTGTAGGAAACCGTGGCCATTGATGCCCACCTTTGAAACCTTCCTTGGGGCCATTGTAATGTTTAATTTTCCATCCAACCAAAGGCCATGGGGCCCATCTTGGGCTCCCACCTTGATAGATGTGTTGTATACATTGTTGTCCACCTTGGCAGGGGCGTGGGGCCCAGTTTTAGGTGGGCCACACGTAGAAAATAAGGGTGATTGAATGCCTACCATTGGAAACTTTACAGGACCCATCTGTTATATTTTTTTTGCCATTCTTCTTGTTAATAAGTCACCCAGCCATGGGTGGGGTTCCACACGTGTGGTGTGCGGGCCCCACCATGGTGTTTGTTTGCCATCTCACTTGATTCGTGGGGAAAGCACAAATATCGGGTTGATCCCAAACTGTTGGGGCTCATTGATGTATGTGGCTTCCCCACTCCTTCGTGCGGTTACACCCAACCCCGGGTCCACCTTGTTATGCATGTGTTCTATCCACGTCAGCCATTGGCCTCCATGGTGCGATATGTATGTTGGCCATCCATAAGGACCGCCTTAATTTTGTGCTTAATCCAAACCATCCAAATGAATGAACCCTAGCATGTTATGTACAGGATGGCCCTTGGGACCACCTTAGTGTGCGTGTTCGAATGACCGCGTTGTCCATCCCGTGGACCCACCTTGATGATTAGTTGTGTAAACCCTTATTGAAAGGTCATCCTTAGAGTTTGCTTGATCCAAGTCACAGGACTACCTTCTTAAACTCACCCTGTGGAGCCGTCTTGTCAATTCACCTTATTAACTCACCATGTTGACCCGTCTTGTCAACCTGCCTTGTTGACTCACCTTGTTGACTCACCATGTTGATTGACCCTGGTAACTCAGCTTGTGTATACTCATATGACTCACCCCTTCTACCCTTGTACCTAACTATTAAAGACTACCATATTGTGTATATCTCATCCACACCGTTCGTTTACCTATAGGACGAGTATGGGGCTCATCCTCGACGTTCGTATGTCATCTAGGCCATCCATTATATGGAGCCTATCTTGTAGTATGAGGTTAGACCTGTCGTCTCTTTTGGACCTCATCGTATTGATCATCTGTCTCAGATTTCCCTACCATTTATGATTCTCTGTCATAACCTGTCTATCTTTCAATACGTTCTATAATATTCCTTTTATGGACCATTATTGTGTTTATCCCAACGGTACTACAGGATTATGGGTCTCGGCATGACTTTGGGTATTCTACTCTTGCCGCTCCAGTAGATTCTACCTTTGATGTGTCGGTAGTGTTTTCAATTATTTTCTTTCCATTTAGGTTATCTAAATATTGAAGGTTAATCCACACCGTTCAGTTGTTGGACCATCTGTGTTGTTGTATACCATCCATTTAGAGTCTTATCTCTTTATGTTTCTTTGTATTATAAGTGAATTATCTTTTATGCTATTTTGAGTATGTCTGTTGCCACACGTAGTGTTATTTGGAATACTCATATGTGATCTTTATACTATATGCTTCGACGACCACCATGCATGTGTAATGAGTATGCATCCCGAATCACCATTGTTAGTTGGGGACCACTAGGGCATAAACGCATTCATAAAGCATTCGAGATGTAGTTGCGCAAATGTAATTCATGTGCTCTCTATCGCAAACCTCTCCAATAGGTATGGGACTATTCGAGGACAGGAATCTATCATCCTGACTTACACTGTATGGTAGGAATAGCTTAGCATACCTTGTAGCCCTTGGTGCGAGATTCCCTGGCTAGCGACATCCCGCACTATGACTCGATCATTCATATGTGTCCCCTCATCTTAATCATATCTCAAATAGGTTGGACTAGATTGATTTATAGCCATCGTGGTAGATGAACTACTTGTTGGCACTCATACTGTATACTTGACTCATGCATCATGAATGCTTGGCTCATCTGATTGTCTTGTATCAACCGGCCATATCGGTCGTGATTGTCGTGCAGTTCATTACCAGCTGACGGTGACATTGTGTTTGAGACCTTATAGTTTTATGGTGCTCTTTGGAGACTTGCACGGGCATGTCGTCCCACGTTTGTATGCATGGTTGCATTTCGCACCGTCTGCTTGTGCCGCATATAGCATGGTTACTACGTTGCAACCACAGCTCCATCGTGGTTTGCAGAACACCGGAAATATGTGATCTTTAAACTGGATGCCAAAGATGTCCCTGGGTGAAAGTCCCTGATCCCGTTGGTACCAAGGTGGGTGCTCCATTCAAGGACCGGGTGGTTTGATCATACACCAGTATGCCGAATACCAAACGACGGTGTTTTCCACTGCACGTGGTCAGTTTGGAAGGAGGTCTGACCTAACCTGCCGGAAGAGTGTTGGCAAAGGGGGTTGAGTTTGACCAGCTGTGAGTAGGTCCGCTATTGCACCAGCTAGGCTTTGGCATTCTACTGGTGAGTAGTGAGGTCTGTGAGACCCCGGTGATGTTCCTTTTCAGAGATGGTATTGGTATCAGTGATGTGACTGATGTTCTGTATGGTGTGGGACGGTCCTGATGTGGGCGGGTGTGATGTGGGCGAGGCTGTAAGCCTGGGCGAGCTACCACACTGGGCGAGCTACCAGTTCCGAGTCCTGCATTGCTTACGTGACTGCGTTATGACTGTTCGTATCTGGACCACTGTACTGAGAGGTGGTGATTTGCATACATGCATTGGATCATTGTATGTGACATTAGGCCCTGTAGGCCATTGCATAGTATGAGTTTATGGCCTTGGTAGGCTGGTTACCTGTATTGCACGCTTGCATAGCCATGGTAGGCTAGTTATATGTATTGCATGCTTGCATAGCCGTGGTGGGCTGGTTATTCATATCATATGATCATGTAGCCTAATTAGGCTAAGTCTTGGTTTAAAGTTCTCGTCATGCTTTACTGCTTACTCTGATATTTATCATGCTTGTCATACGCATTGTGCACGCACACACGCACTCACGAAGCTTCGTTCAAAGCTTATGCGCGTTTGTTACGCTGCAGGTTCTACCAGAGTATATCAGCAACGTTGAGTTGGAGTTTGTAGTGCAGTAGCAGGAGGTGCCGAAGTGTGCACAGTTTTTTATATTTACGCATTGTATATTTACTTTCCAGTACTGTATATAAACGAAAAGATTTAGTGGAAATATTGTGTTTGTCTTTGATGGTACTCATATTGTGATGCTCATGTTTTTAAAAAAAAAAATTTCAGACCCTAAAATCCTCCTTGTGGTATCCCAGGATCGGAACCTGACGTGTAGGGTTAGGATCCGAGATCGGGGTACTACAGAGGCTGCCACCTCTGAATTCGGGTTACAGCGAATGGACGTCGAGAACCCAATTTGGGGCGTGACACTTGGAGTGTTCCTATATTCAGATATAACCAGAGATTCTGGTATAGTTCGTTCCCCAGCAAAGTCGCATATTTTGGGGGAATTCTGAGTATAGAGACATTCACAGACAATCATAAGCAATCACAGAGTGTACACAAGAGAGGTATCGCAAGGCGAATTTTATTCCAGAGAATTCAAGATCCTGTACATTCCAGGCCGTGATCTGGCACGAGCCCTTAATTACATCGAATGATCGACGACCCTTGATTAAAAGGCAAAAGACTAGTTCGTAGGGATTATGGTCTTAGAGTTTGTTGTTATAGAGACCTGTATTTTATGGTCGAAGAGACCTGTATTTGTACGGTTGAAGAGACCTGTATTTGTATGATCGAAGAGACCTGTATTTGTTATGGATTGATCCATCTTTGTACGAGTGGGATGTCTATGTCCCATGTTTTGACTGGAAATCCGGGCTAAGACTGTTAGGGTTTTTAACCGAAGGGTGCAACTCTGGGCCTACGCCCGTCATTTATGACGGGTGACCGCGGGAAGACCGATCTGCAGTTGTATGTACCTGAACAGCTCGACCAGTGGATGCCGTTTGAATGGGTAGGGCATCGACTGTTCTTAAAGTGTCAGTCTTTAACAAATACCATGTAATAGTTTAGAACTCTCTTTATATAGTTTATTGTGTTAACCATAGTCCCGTTTACTTAGTCCGGACCTGAATCCAAGTCACATTATGATAGTAAATATAATGATGATAACATTGGTATGATTCTGAGCACTGGCAGCCTCTTTTCGAGAAATTACTTCATTCATCACATTGGATCAGATCGGACTTTGAAGGCTTGCATTCTGCTCATTAGGTGGCACGGATGGATTATTTGATTGCTCCATTGCGTCCGGAACACTCGAAATACCCAAAATAGGCCCAAACGAGGCCCAGAAATGCCACAAAATGAAGGTTTAAAAGTGCTAAGATTGTCATTCAGAGTGCTGATTTTTCTGATCTGCTGGCCTATTTTACTGATGCGTTAGGGCCAGTGCGTCTAAAAATGACTTTGTTAAGATGTGTATTTTTTTGATCCGTTGGCCTATTTTTATGATGCGCTGGGGCCAGTGTGTCTAAAAATGACTTTGTTAAGAAATGTATTTTTCTGATCCGTTGGCCTATTTTTATGATGCGCTGGGGCCAGTGCGTCGATAAAACAAGCTAAGTTTGATTCAAAGTATTTTTATGATGCGCCACTATACTTGTATAATTTTATATTATTTCTTCACCGGACCTGCTGTGGTCAAGAAAGGGATTTTCGGCGAAGGGTTCCGTTGGTCGGACGAAAATTTCGGTGATCGAAAAAGGGATTCCGGCAAGGGATTCCGACGGTCTCTCAAATACCCCACTGACAAAGCTTTCTCTCTCTCTCTCTCTCTCTCTCTCTCTCTCTCTCTCTCTGATCTGTCTAAATGAACAGTACGGAGGGGTATTTATACCAAAAAATACCGAAAGTCGGCCAATAGGAGGCTGCCACATGTAGCGTGTCGAGGAAATCGGTCGGCGTGTCGAGGAAATCGGTCGGCGCGTCGTAAAATGCCTTGGTTTAAGTATTAATTTTTAGGACGCACTAGCTGTCAACGGGTCCTGAAATTCACTGAAAATGCTTGATTTATTGGACGCGTTGAGGGTCAGTGCGCCATGAAATTTCTGAATTTTTAGATGCGCTGTCGTTAGTCCGTCCTGTAATTCAGTTTTGAAAACTGTCTGAATTTCTCGATGCGCTGGCCGTTGGTGCGTCCTGAAATTCACTTTGTAAAACTATCTAAATTTCCTGATGCACCGGATGCGCTGAGGGTCAGTGCATCCTGAAATTCATTTATAAAATGACTGAATTTCATGATCCGCTGACCATGACTTTAGTGATGTGCTGACGTACGTAATTGTGATTTATCTTGCAAAAATGATGGTTTGTGGGGGCCGCTTTGTAATGAATGTTGATGCACTGGTTATGTTTGTTCATTATTGAACTTACCCCCCCCCCCCCCCCCCCCAATTTTGAAGGGTTTTGATCATGATGGATGGTGGGGCCTACCCCTTGAGTCAACTTTTCATTTTTGGTAAAGTCTGATGTGCGTTGTCAATTTTATTGAATTTGCTGATGCATTGCCCCTAAATCCAGTAATGTGATGGATTGTACACTTATAATCCTTGTTTTGAGGATCCTAACTTTTGGGACCCCAACAGGCTCAAAATATCACTAATGATAAAAGAAGTGACGACTTGAATACATCAGTCAAAGTCAGCAACAGACCTAGAAGCAGTCAGAAAAGCAGTAAAGCGTCAATAAGGTCCTAGCTCATGCAACTCGCGCAATCACACCCAGAACTGAAATCTGTTATTCTGAAGCTGATCTACACAAACTTATTGCCGCCAAATGATCGAAAATGCCCAAAAACCCTAACCTCTGAATTTGGATGCCTTGCGATGCATATTTCTACCTACGCACCTCGAAGTACGTTTTTCCCCTACTAGGAACCGACTGAAGGATTCGAATTGGGAAGGAACTATCAAAATTAATAGCATTTGATCATTCGCCAGCCGACACGTTTATTTAGTAACATTATTAAAAGCTAAAAGTGCTCTGGCATCAGTGACTTTGATCCCAGAAAAGGTAGTTGTACATTGAACAGTCCGAGCCTGAATCCTGAATTTTTCTAAGTCTGAGAACAAATACCAGTGAAGAGATCAATTCCAGTCAGAGGATGACTATGAAAGCAATATACGTTCGAAGAAAATGATACATCATGAAAATTCATACCAAGTCACGATTCTGACAAGTCCAAGATCATTGAATTCCGAGTTGTAACGAAGGAGATATGAGCCCTTCATCGAAGACTGTACATTATGGATAACATTGATCACTTTTGGCCCACTTTTGAAGGTAAAAGAGGTTGCTAAAAGTGACCATGATACTTCTATTATGTAGATCACCGAAATAGCTTTTCAACGAGTATAAGAGCGTCTAAATCAGATTTGTAACGAAGAAGTTATGACCATTTTCGTAGAGGCATGTAAGTGCAGAAAAAACATGAGCTCGGCCTGAAATGCTGAAAATTCTAAGTCTGGAAGCTACCAAGAGGAACATGCACCCGAGGCATGGCCACATGCCTCCGGAGGTCCTTTTCCCCATCTCTAAGAGGAACATGCGCCCGGGGCATGCCACATGCGCCCAGGGCTATACCACATGTGCCCGGAAACTCTCCTCGTGGACCCGGACCAGATTAGCAGACTATAAATACCCCTTGATGACCTCACTAGAAAGAGAGGAGAGAATAAAGAAAGAAGAGAGAGAGAGAGCATGCACCCACTCTCTCCCATCTCCTCCTACATGCGCCCACTCTCTCCCATCTTCCCCTATATGCGCCCACTCTCTCCCATCATCCCCCACATGCGCCCACTCCTTCCCAATCCCACATGCGCCCACTTCCACATGCGCCTGCCTCCACCCTGCATGCGCCTGATGAAACTCTTTCTGAACTGCACTACACATCTATCTACACTGCATACCTGCACCTGCACTACACACTACACACCTTATTTACATAAAAATGTTTAAGTAAATATCATATTTTAATTTACTTTAAGTTATTTATGTAAATAAGGAAGTACCCCCCATTTGGATTCAATAAAAAATGTTAAAAAATTAAATTCCTAACAATGAAGATTTTGATTTTCCATCCGAAGTATAAATCGTAACTTTTTGGCACTCCCCAAAAAGTTCGCCTTTTGAATGGAGGGGTGGGTTTTCTTTGAATCTAAACCGTCCAAAAAATTTGAAATGCCCTAATTATGCTAAAACACCAAAGTCTGATGAAACATTCATGATATTTTATGGTCAATTTGTGGATATATAAAAAATTTAGATTTTTACTCAGAATTTTCAGGCAACGAAATGACCAAAATATCGTTTTAGTGCAAATTTGTACAGAAATAGAGCTCTGACTAGATAATATTGCTTGCTCCGTGCATTAACACCCATCTTGCTTGATCTAACATTCATCTCACTTGATCCAACACTCATATTTGCTTAATTCAGTACTCATTTCTATTTAATCTAGCATTTACCTTACTTAACTCGACTTGTATTCATCAACCTCACATGGCATACATACTATTGTATTCCCATATACATTCATTCTCACATGACATATCTTATATTGTATCCATCACACACAATCAATCTCATACGATATATATTTTATTGCGTTCATCGTGCATCAAAGATCCTTTACCTTGCCACAATTAATGTCCCGCACATTTATGTATGCGTGAGCAGGTTCTTTACTTATCTATCATTGCATATTAGCTATCAACAAAGGTGTAAGACTAGGATCACTTCTGAAGACGAGTCAACAAACTCCGGCCTGATTTGACAACTGATTACAAGAACATTATATCGATTATGTTCATTACACAACTAGGGTTTGTCTCAAATTGAGGTTCAAGATTAACAAAGAAGGACTATTGTTATTATTTAAAACCGTGATCAAAGAGTTCCAATAATACTTAAAATATCCTGCTATGGACTGCCATTATAAAAAGATAGTCGATGCCCTACCCATCAACAATGGGTCCATCGGTTGAGCTGATGAGACAGTTGCGGAGTGCCTTCTTAAGGTCACCCATCATAAAAATACAAGAGCGGGCCTTGGGTTGTGCCGACCAACATTCGATGCTTGTTGTTAGAACTAGAAAATGACGACGAGGACATTTTCTGTGTATTGTATTGTTGCTCTGGGGTTCTAAGTAATAAAAACATTCATAGACAATCACAAGCATTCACAAACGTACACAAGAAGAGATATCGCAAGTGAATTTTATTCCAGAGATCCTGAGATCTTGTACATTCCAGGCCGTGATCTGGCACGAACCCTTAATTACATCGAATGATCGATGACCCTTGATTAAAAGGCAAAAGACTAGTCAGCAGGGACTATGGTCTTAGAGTTTGTGGTCGTAGAGACCTGTATTTGTTTGTTAGGTACTGAACCATCTTTGTATTAGTCAGATGTCTATGTCCCATGTTTTGATCAGAGATCCGAGCTGAGACTATCAGGGTTTATGACTGAGAAGGACGATTCTGGGCCAGCGCCTGTCATGTATGGACAAGTGACCTCAGGAAGTCCAATCTACAGCTGTGTATACCTGAGTAGCCCAACCGACATATGCTGTTTGAATGGGTAGGGCATCGACTGTTGTGTTGTGGCAGTTCATAGCAATTGCTTTGTAGTGAATTAAAACTCTTTGATATGGTTTATCGTGATAACCATAGTCCCATTTGTCTATCTTTTGACCCAAATCGGATCATATCTTACAGTAGACATAAATAATGATACATTTGCATAATTCTGGATGGTGGCGGCTTCTTTCCGAGAAGTCATTTCATTCATTGCGTTGAATTGGGTCAAACCTCGGAGGTGCGCAATTACGTTTGTATAAAGATTCCAGATCGTTCGTTTGACTACTCAATTGCGTCCGGAACGCTCGAAATACCAAAAATAGGCTCAAAAGGATCTTGAAAATACTTAAAATTGAGCCCGGTACACCGGTAAACATGTTCTGCAATTGGCTGATTTTTGGGTGCGTGGGACCTAATTTATGGGTGCGTGGGACTTCAACGCACCCTTAAATTAGTTGTTTGATTTTGTTGAATTTATGGATGCGTGGGGCCATTTTCGGGTGCGTGGGAGTCCAAAACACCCTAAAAATACAAGTTTGAATTATGTTAAATTTTTGGGTGCGTCGAGTTATTTTTTGGTGCGTGGGAGTCCAATGCACCCTAAAAATACAAGTCCGAACTATGTTGAATTTTCAGGTGCGTCGAGCTATTTTTGGGTGCGTGGGAGTCCAATGCACCTTAAAAATACAAGTCCGAATTATGTTGAATTTTCGGATGCGTCGAGCTATTTTATGGACGCGTCGAAGGTATTTTTCGGGTGCGTTAAGCTATTTTTCGGATGCGTCAGAGGTGAAATACATCCTGAAATACTTCTTGAATTTTCATGAATTTAAGGGTGCGTCAAGCTGAATAAATGGGTGCGCTTGACGTACTCGTGCTTTGCAAATTTGGGTTTTGCAAAATAAAGGGTTCGTGGGCCCCGCCTTTTGGCCAATCGTCATGCACTGCTTATTATAATTCGTAAAGAAGGTGCCTGCTTGATTTTGGACGGTTTTGATCACGGTGATTCGTGGGGCCCACCGGAGAAAATGGCTAAGTACTGGATCTTTTGCAAATCTTACTATTTAGGTGCGTTGGATAGTATTTTGTGGGCTTTCCTCAAAGTACGCGCCCAGTTGATTCGTTTCGGAGGGTATTAACTTTTGGGAACCTAACAGATGCCCCTCCGGTGCATTGCGGTGGACGTCTGATAGTTCAACGCAACGCATCGGATTTTCGGGTCCACACTATAAATAGATAAGATAGCCTGATTTCCACTCATTTCTCGTTTTTCACTGTGCATTCGCTCTGCCTTTGACGCACCCAAATATTCGCCAATGCACCCTTTTATTGTCGCCAACGCACCTAAAAAAGGTCGCGCGCACCCTTTTATTTAGATATTTGGATTTTGGGGTGCGTCGAGCGTGACGCACCCAAATAATGACTTGGTGAAATTTTTGATTTTTAAGGGTGCGTCGGGCTTGACGCACCCAACTATTAGAACTTGGCTGAATTTTGGGATTTTTAAGGATGCGTTGAGTCTTTACGCACCCCTTGTCCTGGCTTTGGGAGAACCCTTTGATTTTAAGGGTGTGTTACTCTTGACGCACCCAAATATTGGAATTTTTTGAAGTAGTCAGATTTTACGGGTGCATCGGGTTTGACGCACCCCTCATCGTGAGTTGGGGAAAACCCTTCGATTTTAAGGGTGCGTCGGGTGTGACGCACCCATGTATTGGACTTGGGCCAATTTTGATATTTTTAGGGTGCATTGGGTCCAACGCACCTAAATATTCAGTTGTGTCATTTTTTGGCATTATGGGGTGCGTTGAGCCCAACGCACCCAAATATTCAACTTCACATCTTTTACAAAATTTGGATCATTTTAGGGGTGCGTGAAGTCTTGACGCACCCAGTTTCCACGACTTGGAATTTTCTTATTTTTTGGGGGATCTTTCATGTGTAAATTTGGCCCAACACTGCCCATTATATCCACCTTTTGGCTGGGCAAAGCTATTCCCGTGGTGATAGGGATCGTTATTTTGAAGGATATGGGGTCTCGTACTTCTGTCATAAGTTCTCATGTGCATTCATTGTTATCCGGAAGCTGTGTCGGGTCTCATATACTTTAAACTTTGGGCTATGCCTGGCCAAAAATGGCATCTTCTGGAGATTATAATGATTAATTTAGATAGAGTTTTAGATGTACCTGCGCATGCCTCCCTTGACTTTGGATCTGATGTAAATGGTCTTTATATGCTTCCTTTCTCTACTTCTTTTTATCGAATTGCCATGGTTCTCAGATCGGGCTATTAGTCTTGTTTTCCAGTAGACAATGGTTTTAACCCGTGCCTCTCTACGCGCGGCTCACGACTGCTTACAGCAGCTCTTCGACTACCTCAATCGTCCTGAGGCTTAGTCGTCCCTCAATGCTTAGTATGATGAGGTGTCCGAGGCTTTGTCCAGGCTTGGCGCAGACTCTCGCCCTATCCTGAAGGCTATCCGGAATATCTCCCTTATGGCCTCCATTTCCGACGAGCATAGAGAAGCCATCCTTGATTTCATCGGCGATTCTTCTTTTCCAAAAGAGTTGGTGATCCTCGAGGCGGCGGAGCCTCCCTTGGCTGCTTCTTTCTTGGCTTTGTTGAGCCAATTTCATTCCTTGAAGAAAGAAAACCGGAAGAACGAGAGGTTCCTCGCTTGGGTTCTTCCCACTGGCAGAGGTCGAGTTCCCAGATCGTCGGGCCAGAATCTGGAGGATGGCAAGGGAGGCCCTGAGGGAGCGTGACAGGCTTGCTGTTGATATATCCATTGTGAGAAACCGGACCAACTCCGAATATCTGAACTTCGATTTCGTGCAGCAGTGCATCTTCCAGCAATGGACCTAATTTCTAAGGAAGCCCGGGTCCAAGCGAAGGTGGATGAGTTGAAGGCTCGGGTTCTTCCGCTACTGCAGGACTGAGGTCTTCTTCTGACCATGAGGAGGGGGTCCCACAATTTTGTGTCATCTTGTGACAAACATTAATTTTAAACATTAAACAATTGATATGACAATCCAAACATTTTGGAATTGTTTTTATAGTTGGTGAATGATGATTAAACCATTTTCTCTTTCTTCTATCCTTTCTCGTTCGTATATGTGATGATGATGTCGTGTTGTGAATGTTGTCGTATTATTTCCTTCCTTGATGGTTTGGATGTGTTTTACTGTGGTCTTGATTCATTTGTTGGCGTTTGCATCTCTCTTACCTGCTGCTTTGTATCCTCTTGAACCTTGAGAACGTCGATTTCTTTCTGCATGCATTTTCTTTTGCTCTGAGCTATATCTAAGCTTTTCGTGTGCCGTCGTAGATCGTAATGGCTAGTGATTCTTCTGAGGCCGGCCCTTCAAGTCCTCCACTGACCCCATCGAAGCGCAAACGGGCGACTTCGAAGAGCGTTAATCACCCGTCTGATCAGAACCCCCAGTGGTTCCTGCCTTAAGAAACCTTCAACTTCTACGAGCACATATTGATGCTATCCAAGGACATGCAGAAGGAGATCCTCTAGATAGGGTTGTGCCACCCCCTCTAGACAGGGGTACGCAGGAGTCATGGGATACTTGGTTTGCTCCCTTACGGGGTTTCCGAAGCGATGGGACAACGGGTTCCTAAGAGGGTGAGGCGAGTCCGTTAGCCCTTGCCCAGTCCGCCAGGCGCGGTCGTCCAAAGAGGGCCGGCAAGGGTGCAAAGCAGGTATACCTGGAGAAGCAGACCAGGTCAAAGTCCGATAAAATGAAGATTGTTTGGTCAACTGTGAAACTAGTAACCTCCCCTCTCGTCATACGGAACCCTTATACGCGAGGGTACATCAGGTCCACCAGAAGTTTTCAACGGCACCGCTCTCTTCCCAGTATTGAGCCTTCAGATGTATGTTGCGCGAATTCCTTTTTTAGCATGGAAACATGAACATCTACCCCCGCGCCGTTTCTCAACTGTTCTTTATCTAACAATGGCAGATGTCAGGCCGTTTTAGACCCGAAGATCATGATATTTTAGAGCCTAACCAGGACCCCCATCGGCCCTTCCCTACGCACTACTTTGAGACCCTTCGACAAAGGTTTCATCACTTGAGAGACACTGAAATCTAGCTGTCGGGTGCATTCCGGACCCGGGGTCATCTGATCGCCCATCCTGGATATGAAGAGTGGGCGAACAAAATTCTAGAACGTCATAGAGAGGCCTTGAAAGCGGTAGGCCTCTTTAAGGCTATTGCAGCGACCTCAAGCTATTTTTGCCGTGAACCGTGGGTCTACAAGGGGTTTCTAAACCACTGGTGTTCTATCACCAATACCTTTCACTTACCGTATGGAGAGATGAGCATCTCACTATGGGACTTGAATTGCATTGCTGGTCCCCGATTCGGGGGAGAATATATGACGAATGGGTTCCGAGCGATGAGGAACTGTCTCAAAAGAAGAAAGGAGTGAACGAGGGCTTCTTCTCTCCGGCTTGTTACGAGCTATTTGCGGAGCTTCCGCAATTCTGGGTTTTCAAGGACAAACTTCCTTTTGAAGAATGGTTGGTTTATTTCAGCCATGGCTTGGAGTAAGTACTTAACCGCAAGCTGCACATCATTACTTTGTTCCATCTTTCTCTCTTCCATTAATGCCTTATTTTCTTCATTTCAGTTTAGACTATGCGGCTTATGATGAAGACCGCGGGGATAAGGTCTTTTTAGAGAACCGGATGAAGGAAAACTTCCCTCGCCCCAACAAGCTTTCCCCGACCTGTGAGCTGGTCGGGTTTTTGGCATATTGCTTGAGTTATGTGGCCTTGCCGAGTTCCAAACAGGCTGACAGTGTGAGGGTATCTTGCTTTGCCATCACAGGGGCCTTGGCTAATGGTCATCGATATGCAATAACTCCTGCTGTGTTGTGTTCTCTTTATCGGGCCTTTGGTTACGTCATGAGTAATAAGGATCGTACTGATTTTGGTATGAATTCTGCCTACTGCGGATGGCATTTCCTCCGAGTGGCTCGGAGTATATTTCCCTTGGGTATATGGCATAGAATCCGGGGATTATATGAAATTACGTCGGGTAGTCTAACACGACACCCACGTATGCGTGCGGAAGCATAAGAGCAACTAGAATTATGGCTAAACCTATAGGAGGGGGTGATTAGGACCCTTTTTGAAATTCTTTTCGCCTACTAATATAATTCAACAAATCAAACTAAGTAAGCAAGAACACTTCGGCTTCCAAGCCTAAGTGGGTCCAATCACAAGACTAGCATATGATTAAGCAATAAACAACCTAGTCTAAAGTATGCATAGGTAAACAAAAGATTTAACCAATCAAGCTCCTAACCTATGCAACCTATGTAGACTTATGAGAATGGATCAAATGAGCTCAAGTCTACACTACTAAGGAAAGTACATCTTGTGTGTGGATTGCTTAATTAGTGCCTAGCATACATTCCTATCAAGCATTCATAATTAAACAATTAAACTAACAATGCTAAGATATTAATGTGCTCAATTCAATCATAAACACAAGCATGTATAGTGGTTCGACTACTTGTCTACTCCACTCCCGGTTCAAGTACTCAACACCTTTGAGCACACCGGCATTCACTATCGGAGGTTTTAAATGAGGTTCACCTCTCAACCTTTACACGGAGGTTTTATCGGTTCACCTCTCAACCATGACCGGAGTTTTGGACAAAGGGCTAACTCTCAACCAAAGCGGAGTTTTGGACATAGGCTAACTCTCAACCCGAATCACGTTCACTCCCGTGACGGAGGCTCCCCCTTGGAGACTTAGTTTAGGCCCGGCAAACAGGCCAAGGAACGGCTAACGTCCCTAGATCGAGTTTGACAAACAAACTCTAAAATGGACTCTAAAAAAGGACAACCTTACTTGTCGGATGAGCCCCTTGTTTAGCGCCGGTTTGGGTTGCTTGATCTCCACTCTCCCGTGCTTCAATCAGCTTCCCTTGCTCCCACGATCGTGTTGCAGTTGCGTCGCCAATGCCTCAGCCACTCTTGATCAAACACCTTGCATGTGATGCCTTTGAGATGCCCAAGGTGCTAGGAGGGTAGGTTTGAGAACTCTACAACTAATGGGAATGGGTTGCCTAGAGGTTCTCTCCTACAACGATCTCATCATAGAATTTTGGACATAGATTTGCCAATCAAGAATGTTCCAAACTCTAGAGATCAAGAGGGGATGAAGGTCATCTTCTTCATGAGCTTGGAATGCTCTAATCTTGTGTTAAAGCACAAGGAAGATGCCTTGCATAGGTTGGGAATGAGCCTTAAATGGTCTCCAACAATGGTGGCTTCACTCCTCTCGAAATCCCTCTTCTTGCCCTTCAAAACAAGCCAAGCCCATTTATAAAAGAATGCACAACGGCTTGAAAATGGGCAAATAACTGCTAGTGTCGACCGGTCGCACGACCGGTCGACCAGGGGCCACGACCGGTCGTCCATGGTCCACGACCGGTCGGCCATAAGCTAGAGCAAAAACAGAACCGCTGTCTAAAGGATGGTGCTCTGAGCGACCGGTCTTGACCGGTCGGCCAGGGGTCCATGACCGGTCGGCCCTATGGCCTGCCACACCTGATGCTGCTGTCCACTCTGGACTGTCTATCCGACCGGTCTTGACCGGTCGGCCAGGGGTCCACGACCGGTCGTGACCGGTCGGACAGGCCTGGGTTCAGTCCACTGTTTTGCTGACCCATACATATTTCAACCCCTCACTTAGTCCAAGTTTTAGGTGATGTTTTGGGACACTTAGGGCCAATCTATGATGACTAAAGGTTCCCTAATATGGTCAAGGTCATCAAAGAGGTTAAGGGGTTGGGTTTTGGTCAAGGTTAAGGCATTAAGGCACCACTTTACCTGATTCTTCTTCCTTGATGTAGCGGGGCCATCTGAGTCTTTGGTCTTCGTCTTCATTGGGCTCAACTAACACTAGACTCATTGACGTACGTGATTGACAAACAAGGTTCACTAGTATGCCACAGAAAAGTGCACTAACATTATATTCAGGGAGGAGTGGTCCCGTTATACTTTTTTCAAAAGCGGAAGATGGTCGGGCAGAACTTGAACACCGTTAAGGAGAGAATTGCTAGATACGACGACATCCATTTTTTCCATTTTTTGGGTACCAGGAGCAAAGATTCAATACTGTGCATGGACGATGACAGCATAGACCACAATGAGCGCTCATTCTTGATATCCATCCGCCCATCCTTGCTTCCTTTACGTGAAGGGTTAGAGTTCTGGAGAGAGCCATACTACCCTAATCGTTTCGCTTGTCAGTTCTAATATGATCAAGGAGTACCTGAAACAATGGAGCCGGTGACTCGTGAGCAGCGGGCATATGGTATCGGGACTATTCATTGGAAATGGATGTGGCGGCAGCTTCTGCTAACTGGGACAGGTTGCTCTTTCGCTATCCCTGGGACGAAGAGTGTCACTGGTGCCTCTTTCGGGTGGATGAGATGGTGGGCTCATCAGTATACGTTGATCCAGAATGGTCATCATGTTGCTGATCCTGTCTTCGTTACGCCTCCGATTGTTAGTCCGGCTCTTGCCGATGGATTGGGATACGTGGCGGAGCATCTTCATCAGCCCGCTATACTGGATACCCAGAGGCTAATGACTTCGATGAACGTGATAATTGATCATGAGAAGCCTGAGCATACCCTGGAAGGTTGGATTGCTTACGGGGAAAGGAGTATCGTGCAGGAGGGGCCGGAGTTCCCGTCTCTCGGGCCTATTGATGAGGCGCATCAGAGAGGTGATGTTTCCAGGGGTAATAATGATCAAAATGATGGCGATGGTGATGATAATGATGGCGGTGAGGGTGGTGATGGTGGTGATGGAGATAGCGGTGAGGGTGGTGATGGTGGTGATGATGGTGATGGTGGTGATGATGAGATGCCACCTGAGCGAACTGGTCCTCAGGTGAAGACTGCTCATCGTACTTCAGTAGTTGACGGGGGAAAGAATATTGCTGAGATGCGTAAGAGATATGATGAAGAGAGATTACAGAAACGGCTTTTCTGAGGCTGTTGGTGGCATCCCGACTGGTGATGCAAGTGCAGCCAGGGAAGAGGGTGAGTTGAGTCTTCAGGATAATTTGAGCGGAGACCATTACGCTGGGGAAGGCAATGATGATGAACCAACATATGACAAGCTCGTCCCTGAGGCGGATGTAGAAGCTATTTTCATGGACTTGGATGATGAGGTGCCCACTGACACTGCTCTTGTCTCCGATAACCCTATGGCTGAAGCTGCAGATGATCAAGGTCTCGTTCGTGAAATGATCGTCACTACTGCGGCGGAGGTTGCACTTTCCCCCGACCCTTTCCCGTGTTGAAGATATTGGGGTCGGGGATGCTGATCTAGCTTCTTGAGGCGCCACGGCTTGTGTCATGGAATCAAGTGTGCCTGAACTTACCTTGGAAGCACCTCCGACTGTCGGACCATTATCGGCTGAGCCTATTGTGGAAGTTGTTCCCGTTGTTGGACCATCATTAGCTGAACCTATCGGGGAGGCTTCCCATGGGGTTGAAGTTTCTGGTATAGGAACAAGTGCATCGGAACGTGCCACGAAAACTCCTCCTACTGTTGTACCATCGTCGGTTAAACCCATTGCGGAAGCCCTTCCTGTTGCCATGCCAATATCTGACACCAACATTCCTGAGGTCGTAGTGCTATCTTCTCCAGAACTACCTGAGCCGTCGACCAAGGGGATCGTTGAACCTACCCCGGTATTGACTACGCCCACTACCTCAACTAGCATGCCTGTTGTTGACATTCCTGGAGCCACCGGTATATTACCTATCTTCATCATTTCGACTATCTTTTGCCTTACTGAGATCTTTTTGTACTGATTTTATCGTTTCTTTTTTCAGCAACCGTTCCTGTCCATGCTTTAGCCCCGTCGCCTTGCCCGAGGCATTCATTTCTTCTCTCCAAGGACTGTCGAGGGTGAAAGCGGACCTTTTGAAGAGTCTTCTAACAAACATTGCCGCCTCTCTGAAGAATATGGATGAATGGTCTATTTTGGATGAAGGGCTGCAAGCACTTGAATACAATGCTGCATGGCTCGGGATCGACGTCTCTTTGATGGTCAACCATGTGGTCCT